>CM052704.1:54334343-54393148 GCA_028551405.1 Uromys caudimaculatus
ATCCTGAGCGAGGTAACTCAGTCACAAAAGAATGAACATGGTATGTACTCACTGGTAAGTGGATATTAGCCCAAACGTTCGGAATACCCAAGTTTCACTTTACAGTAACTGCTGGACTGAGAGTGAGGTCCCAGATGGAGGAGTTGGAGAAGGGACTGAAGGAGCTGAAGGAGTCTGCAGCCCCATGGAGGGAGCAACAGTGTCAACTGGACTGACCCTCCCACCCCTGGTCCTCCTGGAGGCTGGACCACCAACCAAAGAATACACATCGAGGGACCCATGGTTCAGACCACATATGTGGCAAAGAAGGGCCTTGTTGGCCATCAGGGGGAGGAGAGGCCCCAGGAAAGGGAAATGTCAAGGTGGGATTCTCTCATAGAGGTGGGGGAGGGGAGGGGATAGGTGGTTTCCAAAGAGGAGACCTAGAAAGGGGGAAACATTGGAAATGTAAATAAAGTATCAAAAAATAAAAAATAAAAAAAAAGACCTTTTTCAAATGATATTCTTAACTTTCTATTTAGAAATAAATATTACGATGTAGGATTCTAATACAAATGGAACCTTCTCATTAATGTTCCTCTTATTTCCCTGAATATTCAAAATAGTACCATTAAATTCTGATGTAAGAAAAAAACAGCTTGAAATATGAAACATGAGTTTAAAATAATTACCACTTGTTCAGAATGAATAGGCAAAAAATAGATTGTTGGCCACTTCTACTACCAAATTCAGTCTTTAGGGTTCCTGCCCTACATGACCAACTCCAGTCTGCTCATGTAAAAAGCTACAGTATCTCAGGGTTTCCTGAAGCAGACTCACTTTACTCCATCTGGGACCTGAGAGATAATTCTAGCGCCACTAGTATTGACAATGAACAAAGGGAACAGACAAGCACAAGTTCTTGGAACTGGACTAAATGTGGATCTTTGATGAAAAGGAATTCCTAAATAACTTCTACATTTTCATTATTTAATAAAAACCAAACCAGACCAACCAACAAACCATACAAACAAGCACCTTACTTTAGCATGGTACAGAGTTCATGTATTATGTTCCAATTCATGTGCATTTCTTTTCTCCATAATAAAGAATACAAGTAAACAATTTTTAAGTTCAACCTTGCTAATAATTTTTTAAGTACCAAGCTTAGTAAAATAAAAGCAAACACAGAAACCTAACCTATTAAATTCTATTCTCAGTCATATTTACCGTTTTAACTTTCTTTTTAGTTATCCCAAGTTCTTCCAATTACATTAAGACAGTAACCCTATAAATCATTCTGCTTATTTCTCATCCTGAAATAAAATGAAAAAAAAAAAAAAAACTAAAAAAATGCAAGCAAAATCAAAATTCCAACAGTAATTTACACAAAAGTAAAATTAAATACTAAACGGTAAACAAGTATAAAATCTAGTATCTTGTTTGTATTATGGCCACTAGAATGTTTGTTGTTGTTTAGATTTTGAAGACACACCTGGGGTACATTTTATTTGATTTCTTTAAGACAGGTCTCATTAAGTCCCCTCGACTGTCCTGGGACTCATCACTACCTCCCAGAGATCTGCCTGCCTATACCTCTTGAGTGCAGGGGCCAATAGACTTTTAGCAGACAGTAAATCTTTCTCTTTAAAAGTTTTATCTCCCAAGTGGTAGGAGATCTGAACCATCACTATTTCAGAGTTTATTAGCAACACTGAATCCTAAGACTACTCATTCAGAATCCACGTATCTATTGTTAACAGATAACCCAGATGAGTCTCATGAAGAGGGGAGTCTATGAATCATTGCTATGTTAAAAGAAAGAAAGAGAGGAGGAGGGGGGAAGGACAGGACATCCAGTCGCTATTGCCAGGACACAGGTAAAATGACCTCAGATGAGGTATTTGGGAAGAGTGTGTAGCATGTTTTATGGAGTTCTAGTTATCACATATTTTTCCCATCAGAAACAGACAGGTAGTGATACTATATCCTTTCTGAGTACTTAGTATCCTACAATTCTAATATTTCCATTATGGTATCTATTACAAGTTCAGAAAATAAAAACCCTCAACAGATCATGAAAATTATTTACAAGTCTAGCACAGAAGTCTTCTCCAAGAGCTGTCTGACTGGAAGTTCTGAATGGCCACTTTGTTTTCTCTACATAATTATTAAGAATCTCACTAGTTGGGCCTCTAGAAAAACTAACTCCCTAGCTTCATGCCCAGAACTGTCTAGACCACAGTACAGCCATTTCACAAAGGAGAATGCTCTAATTTGTTCCATGATCTTCACACCTTTTAAGGTATATCAAAGTAATACAGCCACTAAAGAGATAAAATTTCCTAAAAGGTTTGAAAAGAGGAAGACTTGAGGAATAATGTAAGCAGGAAATTCTACTTACATAAAAACAAGCTTCAAATCTTCAAAATATACTTATATTAACAAGCTTTTGGAATGCTGCATTTAGAAACATAAACAAGTACCTTGCTAATAGCAAAGAATATTTAGCTCCTTGGCACTACACTATAATGTGTGTTTATGTATGTGCGTACGCATATCCTTAACAAGATCAAATAGCTTGTATAGAAAGCTATGGGGGAAAAGTGAAGTAAAATCTGCAACATGGGCCTCAATTCTGTTATATGTTAAATCATATTGTGTGTAAACAAGTCATCTCACCTCTACCAATTAGATTCTTCTTTGTTAGATAACTAGGCACTATACTTAAATGAGATTGAGTTAAAAATAAGGTAGTTTATAAACAAAACTCTAACAGCTCTATATTAAATGTTAAGTTATTAAGCATTGTACTTTAAATATCTTTTCCAAAAAACTACACATGTCATAATGACATCTCATTTCACTGGAACATCCAGTCTATTTCATCAAATTTTGAAGAGCATTCCTTTGTTGAACCACATTTTCCAGACACTTGTGTGCTGAAATAACCCGTTTTCTCTTCCCAAATTGAGTATCTCAAATATGGTGTTAGAGTAAAACAAAGCTAACATGGAGAATCGGTACCCAGAAATGGAGTTGTTGATGACAGCTATTTATGAGACAATGTGGAGGAGTCTTTGGGATTGGTTCAGCAAGGAGAGCTTAGAAAAGTTCAGAAGCAAGTGGGCCGAAGCGTCATATAAAGTGGAAGAATGTAAGTAATGTAAAGTGAAGGATGATTATGTGACATCAGAAAACAAAAATGCACAAAAGGAAGTCAGGCTGATGAGAGTCACAGTGGAAATGAAGACTACACAAGCAATTGTCACAGCACTGGGGCATGGGGGGCAATGCATTTGTCTACTCTCTGGTACTCCGAGGAGAACCAAGTTTAAATATGTATGGGCAAGCTTATCTAGAAGGGAAATCTCAGGCCTGCAATGCAAGTCAGAAAGTGACATAATATAATATTACCAGTGGGCAAACTTTATAATGACAATCATAAGCAAAAGGAACAGAATGAAAATTTGAAAATTTTCTAGCCTAGACCCACAAAAGAGCGTGTGTTAAGATGCCAGAGGGTGTTAGCTAGGATAACAGGAATTTACCCAAAAAAAAGAAAAGAAAAAGAAAAAAAGTGACAGTTTGTACGAGAGTAGAATGATTTCTCAGGATATCTCGTGAATCTGCAAAATCACTACACTCATCAACAGTTCAAAGGCTTAGAACAGCAAACATTTTAGACAATGCAGATCAGAATCCTGGGAGAAGAACATCCTGTCAACTCTTGATTGTCCAAGTTAGGGGATGGCTTTCCTAGGATTCACTTCCCATTTCAGCTAGGCAGAAACACAAAGGCAGCTTCCCTGCTTCCAGCAGGCCCTGGTACAGCTTGGGCTAGTGTCAGACCTTGACATCTTCCATCTGATGCTGATGTTTCAGGAATGTAGAGTGAAGGCAGTTGTGTAGGTTTTCACCCACATTTCAAAAGAAGTCTGGTAGGACAGCTAGTATACAGTAGGGTTGCAGTCCTGGAAATTCACTCCAAATGAGCAAAATGTGAGGCTGTAGGACTGAAGCTGAAGTTTACAATGGAGAGCATGGTAAGGAAGAATTGTCATGCAGTGCTCACTGGGTAAAACTAAAGGAAGCATGAAAATCACTCTAAGAGAGTAGCCATGTGGGCAGTAACTAACAAGAAGGTAGAACTGCCCAAGCCCTCAGAAGTCTGTGGGTATTCTGCCAGTGTGCCCTAAGTACAGATGTAAAGCTTTAGAATTTGATGTCTGCCTTGCTGGGTTTCCCAGGTGCTTAGGAGGCTGATCACTCCTGTCAGACTAATTTCTCCTCTTTGGAACAGAAATGGGTACCTTTTCCCTGCTCCATTGTTATATATTTAAGAATGGCTTTCTTTTGGATTTCTACAGGGGCTTGAAGCTAAGTTATATTGAGTCACTCAGGACTCTGGACTTGAACTGTGGAGAAACGTAAGAACAGCTAAGACTCTGCAACCCTTAGAAATTGACTGAATGCATTTTACATCATGACATGGAGATAAACCTTAATAGGATAGAAGCTAAATCCTGTCATTTGGAACTTCCATGAGTTTGTTTCCAAAGAGGTGATATTAGGAGTAGGTAAAAACTTTAATAAGTGGAACTGGTCCAAAAACCTTTGATCAAAGATATTATGGCCTTCAATATTTTAAAATCCTAAGCCTTTTCCTTTTGTGGGGAGTGATTTTATTTCTACCCTGATGGGCTCTATTTCCAAAGCACTGTGGTCAAGTGACCATGGACTGCAGCCAAGTTGTTTATCTCAGGATTTTGTTATAGAAAAGGAAAGTTATCAGACTTCCAAATTACTATTGTCTGCAGGACAACAGTGCCAGGAGTTCTGCAGATATTCTTAGGATCATCCGAGGCATCGACACGCACGAACAATGGTTATCTCTATAAATGCTAACAGCAACCAACTTCTAGGCTGACTATGAAAATACAGTTTATTATTACTGATAGGACAGATATGGGGCATAGTAACTAATATTAACTATTATGGTCAAGTGGAGAAATGTGCATCCAATTTGGGATGAAGTTGGGCAGACTCCATAGCCAACTCTCCAGGGTATCAAAGACCCTGAGAACAGGAAAGCTGGTAAAAATAATGGTTTGAAACCTCTTTGGGAAAGCAGAATTTCCTTTTCCAAATAAAACCTCCCAACCTCTCTCTCCCTCTGTGTGTGTGTGTGTGTGTGTGTGTGTGTGTGTGTGTGTGTGAGAGAGAGAGAGAGAGAGAGAGAGAAATAAAATATTAAACTATTCTTTCCTTTAATAAATTAAGCATTTAAAACATGTAGTCCTTCTCTCTCACAAAAGCCGATATATCTAGATCTCTTCTTGAAATGAAAAGTCACTATTCTATAGAATACTCACTGACATAAGCATTATAAACAAAACATAAATGAGCAGCCTAATAGGTTAAGAAAACATAGGATACCTAGACACAAACCTTTCTCTAACTCAATACCAGATCTCAATCTCTAGCCAGTATATGTCCTTGCTATAGATGTTAATGCACTTAAGAAACTTAATTGCTAAAATGCTAAAACTTTAAACTGAAAATTAGTTATTATAGATATCAAGCCCAGTCTTCAACTTTCACAATTCAGAAACAGAATGGTGGCTAATGTGTGAGCTAAATACAATGCCTCCAAGGTTTACTGTATTTCGTATTAACAAACTGAAATGCTATGTTAACCTGCCTCAGGCTTTCTGCAACCTGAGGCTCAATGTGAACCCAGGCAAGAGCTGTTGTGACCTCCTTTCTTGCCTCATCTTCATCCTGCCTATACATAGCACAGCAACGATCTAATGCTGATTATCACAATGTCATAGCAGTCACACACACACACACACCATTTTCAAAACTTTCTCTCTCATTTGCCAAAAGGAAGGTAAAAGTTACTTTGGTCATCAAAGTTCATGTTACTCACAGATAATTACTCTCGGTTTGGAGATACAAAAAGAGTTTGGTCATCAAATGAACTTTAAGACTATTTAAAGCAATAGTATTAAAACTATTATTTTTGGGACTGAACAGATAGCTCAGTGTTTCAGAGCACTGGCTGCTCTTCTGAAGAACCTGGGTTCAATTCCCAGCACCCACATGGTGGCTAACAATCAATGACTTCTGGCCTCTGTGGGCACTGAACACACATGGCACATTTATACACACAGGGAAAAAAGCTATGCATACAAATATAAATAAATAAAATTTACACAACCTACATTCATTTTCTTAATAAATACAGGTCAGCTTAATAAAGGAAGTTGTGTCCCAGAAGTAGGTTGGGTAGCACAGGAAAATCAAGACTTGATCAAAGACTGAGTAACAATATAGTAAAGGTAAAAACCTAGAGTGGTCCAACGCTGGCACACAGAACTGGAGATCAGTTGGATGATGGGGAATGGGGATTAGGAAAATAAGAAATAGCTTCTATAGTATTTGAAAAATCGCTGGTTTAGGAAATAATACAAATTTCTTATGGTACTTCTTTATATTTCTTACTCCACTGACTAAACAGAACTCAAATATAAACAAAAATAAATAATTTGCCCTGTTGAACATGCTCTTCTTCTGGCTATAAAGTTCTCTTGTAGGCGCTCATAAATTAAGTGCCCAATTGAATATCCACTTAGTGTTTAATAGAAGAACTTGGCGGTTTTCTTTTTGATTAGCATCTGTGATCTTTTATTTTCATTAATATAACAGTAAGACTTTTTTTTTTTACTGATCTTAAACATGCTTCTGTTCTCTAAACTTACAAGACCACTCTGGACCATGTTTACTTTCCAAATCCCTCATCCTATCTACTCTTTCATTTAAAACCTCCAGAATAGGTAAGGTTCTCTACAATATAAAACATTGTTCCTTACTTGATGTTTTTACACCACAACAAGGTATTCTAAATGTTGATAGAATCTGTAGCAGCAAATAACAAATTGCCCCTGGCTCTCTTATTTAACACTAGGTGCTATGTGAGCCCACACTTCTCCCTCAATGATGTCGTTAAACTTTACCTCTTACTCTTAACTGATCTCAAATACAAATGATCTGAGTAGTAAGAAGGTAACAGAATGGCTATCTGTACGGTATTTGGAGTCCCTTCAGTAACCTTCACTTTGTAAAACTGTTAATTCATTTCTAAGAACACCTACAAAAATCTCAATACTATCAAAGTGTCAATTTTAGCATGGATAAAAGCATCCTTCAAAGCATGTGTATTTTTGAATAAAAAAGGCCACAGTATTATTCAAAACCTTTTGGAATTAAATTAAGAAAGCCTAGCAACAATTTAAAGTGCCAAAGAGAGCCATTGCTGCCTAGAGGCCAGGTCTGACTCATTTAACATTTTCAAGAACCTTTTGTTGTATAACCTTATGTAAGTCTGAGAAAGCAACAAGGGTGTAACATTTTAGGGTTTGGTCTGTCCTTCAATCCAATCACAGCTGGATTCCAGGTCATCCAAATTAAGACAGAATGGCTGAATAAAACAGAAAGAGACATTCAAGTGCAAAGAGCCAGATGGCAAGTTAGAGAAACCATGTTTTGTCCCTCTATATCATCTATGGCTTCTAATTATGCATCAACAATTTGTACATATGAAGGCTGTATATAAAATGTCTAAATACCAAAGAAATGATCTTCACATCTCCTTTTCTCTCTACCTCCTTAAGTTTAAATTCTCTAAAAGATTTACCCATTTTTCGATTTCTAGTACCTGTCACCGAACTCTGCATAGTCTAAGTCAGCAATAGTATTAACTGAAGATACAGTGAAGTCAGTCAATCCAAGCCTTTGAAAATGAATGGAACTGCAGGAACAGTCACTGAAGAACAGAAAGGAGCACTCCCGCACCCAGGAAGCCACACCTACTTTAAGAAGACCAGCGGTCCCAGTGGTCACAAGTTTCTCAGTACACAAGCCCCAGACTGTCATAAGAAAATGGCCTGCCATTCCCCTGTCAAACTCAGTCATAGATCCTTAATTTGAGCAGCTCTCAGCACTAATTTTGAGAGGAATTATGATATATAATAACAGGTTATAGATATTTTCCAACAGTGTCTGAAGAGGAAATTGAACACTTAAACTACCAATCTAAAAGAAAATAATCTATTTCATTGATGCAGAAAAATTGGATGTAACATAGAAATGGTCTGTCATTTCTGCTGTGTGAACTTCCCAACAGATTTTAAGTTTAACCCTCTTATTAATTAATTGTGCCCCCATGACCTTGACATTTGGGGGACAAATTCTCTGTAACTGCAACTCTAATGCTACTAGCAATCCTTTAACCATGAACACCATTTTACTGAAATGACCAAAAGCCTGCTATCTCCAGTGAGCCAGCCTGAACTAAACTGCTAATTCCAAGCAAATATGAGTTCTGTGATCTTGGGCAAGTAACTTAAATCTCTCTACATCTTATCTTCCTTGTTCACAAATTGGGGATAACAGAACCCTGACCTCCTATTCTATGGTGGTTGCAAGGGCTGTAGGTGGGCATGTGAAATGCTTGGTATATACAATGGCCATATATTAGATTCTAGCTCATTCCAAATTAGACAATTTCACACATAAAACACACTCAACTAATATGTAGGTGAATGAATCAAGGAATCATTACTATGGAATTTAGTCTTACCTATGGTAAACTTGTTCCCGAGGGACCATTCTGACTGAGGAAAGGGAGGTTAATTTCCAGTGCTTGCCCAATAATTCAGTGTAAATTAATGACTATAAAAATCCTTGTGCTCTCTTTCATTCCCACAGTAATACCAGATTTTAAGCAACTATAAAAGGAGATTAAATAAGTTCAAATCACTTTTGGGTAGTTTAAAAAAATGGCTTCCCATACTCCAAATATAAAAGTGGCCTTGAAAAATAAGACGAATATTGTGATGCCAGTCAAGGTGTGTTTGGTAGCTTAAATAAAATTCCTATGTTTATATAAAATTGAATTATGAAATTAATTTCAATTGCAGCAAATAAATTAACTTTAATTACTTTAATAGAAGTGCTTTCATCTTTATTTTTATAAATGTGTATATTCTACTGCCCTAAATCTGAAACTCACAGTATTTTATATGCAATGAAGTATAAAATTACACCATCTTCTATATATTTCAGAGGAAAAATTTATATACTGTCTTAAAACTCTTAGTAATAACACCTACTGTAATAACCCTAACATTCTATCAACACATAAATAGTTGCTTAATCTCCTGCAAACTGCATTATGTGAGGTAAATATTGAATTTTTATTGAAGATTCAAATAATATTCAGACTACCTTTCAAAAAATACCAGGTAAGCTTAGAATTTAGCAAAAAACAAAACAAAACAAAACAAAAACAAAAAAACCCATGGTTAATAATAAACCTTACCACATCATCAAAACTGAAAGCAATCACAATATTCTACTGGGACATATACTGGTAAGTAAATAGATAAGTAAAGGCTACATAACTCAGAGCTGTTAGATGTATTTTATTATATTAGTATGGTACTGAGAAAAAAATTCAGAATTTGTTTTCCAGATAAAAACTACCCTATTATATCCCTAAAATGTTGTTTGTAAAGCTAAAAACACTTCTAATCTTAGAAGTGTCATATGTTCAAAGATGTAAAGTATTACCTTAAATCCCTCAATTATAACATTTTTTAAGACAGCGTTTCTCTGTGTATCCCTGGCTATCCTGGAACTCACTCTGTATACCAGGCTGGCCTCAAACTCAGAGATCTACTTGCTTCTGCCTGTGAAGTGCTAGGACTGAAGGCATATGCCACCACTGCCCTGCTTCAAATATAACTTATAAGGAGTGCAAAATATAAGTTCCTCTGAAATTAGAAAGTTAGTTTTCCAAAATCATCTTCTCTCAAGGTTGTATTAAATCCTGGGTATAACCACAAACAAACAAACAAACAAACAAACAAACCAAACAAACAGAATCTTAGGAGACAAGTTTATACTCAAATCTTGGTTCTAGTCCTTCTAAGGCTTTAGCAATGTCACTGTATTCTTCTGAGGTCAATGACTAAATTTACTTCTAGTTTTGGTGTCCTCAGCTATAAGACAAGTGAAATAATTGTTTTGAAGTTAAAATCTAAGGGAAAAACAGAGTCCATTAAAAGCTTCTTCCGTATCTGTATTTTGTAATAATGAATCTTACTTGCTTTTAAAAAGGCAGTAGCAAGGTTTCTAAAATGTTGAGTTACACAGAAATTTTGCTGTGAAAGAAAATAAAACTTCCTTATAGTTCCACAAAATTACTTATCTAGACTTTAGAGATCTCCAAGAAACATTACCTTCATACAATTTACATTAAACTTCTGACATTAACTCCTTTATATTTGTCCTAAATTCCTTAGCTGTAATTCCTTTGGGGGAAAAAATATTTCCTCCTTTCAACTGGCTATAAGGAAGATATTTCATTTACTTCTATATTTCTGCCCCTGTGTGCTTGAATACATGCACTCACTCATTTGCTCTGCAAAGTTACTGAACGCTCACTTTGTGCTAATTACTGTAAGAGGTAGGCTAAGACATAACAAATGAGAAGATCTTGCTCAGATAGCTTTACAGAGATGTTAAAATATTGCTAAATCAGTATAGAAAGAATACATTCCTGCTCTGACACTGTCAATATTATTAACTCATAATATGGGGAAGATTGGGAATCTACTCTGGTTCAGGAAAGAAAGGTTCAGAGAAAGCCAGGCTTTGAAGGGATTGGCCACATTTGAAAAGGGAGATGAAACTGGGCAGGTGGAGAGTTGGAATTTGTAAAATGGTCCCCAAATCAGGAAGAAACTTTTATGATTTAAAAAGAAAAAAGAAAAAAAGTAAGTTTGGAGACATTCAGGAAATTGAGGACAAATTAGTGGCATTAAACAGAAAAAGGGGGTAGGGACATCAGTAATGGTCAGTCTTTTTCTTACACAAAATAATCAAAGTTTGAACACAATATTAAAGATCTATAGTCAAAATACCTGGGTTAATTATAAGCTGATCTGTTATAGGTCCTATGACCTTGGGAAAGTCACCTACCAACCCATCCTTTTCCATTCCCCTTAGCCACAGACTACAAAGATAAATAAGTAATACAGACCCTGTTCTTACAGACAGCTCTTTACGAGAGATGGCTGTATAAAGACCTCCGAAGTCCTGCAAAGGATAGTGTCTGAAAGTTGATGCAAAGCTCCTTAAGAGAATAAATGTGGGCAATGAGAGCTCAACACTGCAGGTACAACACCCCACTCTGTGAGTTCTTGCTAGAGATTGAAGGATATCTCTCTGTGTTTGTGTGTGTGTGTGTGTGTGTGTGTGTGTATGTTTTTCGAGACAGGGTTTCTCTGTGTGGCCCTGGCTGTCCTGGAACTCACTCTGTAGACCAGGCTGGCCTCGAACTCAGAAATCTGCCTGCCTCTGCCTCCCGAGTGCTGGGGTTAAAGGCGTGCAGCACCACAGGTTTCAGATACAGCAGTTAACACTGTTCATCTCAGCACTTGCACTGTAGTGAATAAACATTACAGTCTAATGGATCTCAGAGATACAGAGACAGTTGGAGTAGGACTAAAACAAAGACAAACACTTTTCGTTGTTAAAAAAAAAAAAGCCTTTCCATAACCACATACCTGCATGCCATTTAAAACTCATGTCATACCCTCCCCAGCAAACAGCAAATGTCCACACTGTCATCTAGAAAACACACTGGCACTCCTGCTTTGCCAGCATTGACTTAGATATGGCCCACTCAAATTGATGCACCCTTTATTCTACTTCAAAACCAATTAACCCCAGATATTTTCCCTTTCTTAGTGACTTTTTCCTTACTGTGAACTACTCTACGCATGGTGTTACATTACTCCTGATTTTGCCTCATTTTATGGTACCATACCTCTCCATTTACTTTAAAAGTTCCCCATAAAACAAAACCATTTTAACTGGAACCAGAGGAACAAAGGTTCTTCTGATCCCAGAAAGGACTTTGCATTAAAAAAAAAAAAAAAAAAAAAAAAAATCAAAATTTAATATTAACCATGACAAGCAAAGCACATTCAATATATAGCATACATATTTACAGTATATATTATGTATTTATATTTTAATTTACATAGTAAGCCTGCATTGCTTTTCATTCAATATAGAAGCATCATTTTTATCATTAACATTAAATAAGAATGAATTAAAACTTACAGATGATGCCGAAAAAAGAAAATATACAAGTGTATGCTTTTACTGTTTACACATGGACTGAAGAAAATTAGGGAAAGTAAAAATCTCAGACAAAATAGGGTCACTTCTTGTAATGAACATGTTATAATTTCTCCATGATTCCGCACTTAATTTTCACTTAATGAAAGCATTAATATCTGTAAAATAAGTTTTGTGGAAGTTTCACCCATAGTTTTCGAAAACGATAAGAAATAGTAAGGAAAAAGACTATATTCTTTTAACGGCAACACTGAGTTATTCCTAAATATTATGTATCCTTTAAAAATGGTCGTGGAAGTTGAGTGCATCATTTGGTATACCCCACAAAAAGGGGTAAATATCTAAGCTAAAAGGATCCTTCCTGTTTTGACAGAACATTAGAGAGGATGCTTTGGCAAAGCTTTCAGTCCACTTCAACGAACCATCTCTCTGCACCTCACAACCGTTTCTGACAAACAGGCACAATACTTTGCAACTTCTATCTGCTTCCAGCACTAACCACCCACCTCCCCACTCTTTCTAAGCAGACAACTCTGGTCAGAAACTGGACTTTCAGGGAACTAGACTCCGAAGATCTGTGTGACCTTGGGCACGTCATTTGTTTCTTCAGTTTTCTTACTAGCATCCCAAAGTGAAAGCGCTTTGAGTGCACTGGAGAAGCATACATCCATCTGACGTATTAGAGTTCAGAGGCACAAACCTTTCTAGGTAAGAATCACCTCCTTGGAGAGGAAATTGGAACTGAGTCGGAACTGTCAACACTGGCTCTCTTCTTCCCTCAAAGGGCATAACCCCAGTCACACCGGGAGTCGGCTCCCGGGCATTCACGCTCCCTCCAGGCCTAGCCCAAGCTCCAGCCTCACCTGCCCGGGACCCCACCCCAGCACATCCGCCCCCTGGGTCGGTGGACACCCGGGAGGCCGACCTCACCCTTCCCCTCCACCAGCACCCACAGCGGACTTCCTGGAGGCGCCGAGACGGGCTGGGCAGGCGGCATTTACAAATCAGCTTTACGCAGCTCGCGTAGAGACCTCGCTGGCGCCCAGAGGGCCCCGTTCCCCACCCGTCCGCCCCACCGGCCAGAGCCGAGCCCCAGAACCTCAGCCTCGGCGCCCGCTTGACCCCAGGCTGCTCTGGCTGCCCGAGGAGCCGTGCGGACCCGAACCAAGAAACCTCTCCTTACCGGCAACTGAGGCACAGACTTCACTTCCCACCTTTGGAGCCCTCTTCAACTCCCGGATCAATTCACTCCGGCGACGCCGGAAGGACCCGAGAGGAACCAGGCGTTGTCCGGAATCCTGCCCAGCAAGAGTCGCGCAAGGCTCGATGGGGATTTGTAGTTCCGCCTTCCATTTCCGTTAGCACTTCCTGCAATAGTAAGACTACATTTCCCAGAAGGACATGCGAGAACGCCTTAGGCGATAGGTGGGGACACTTCTAGCAAATAAAAAGAGAGTTCCCTGTCTTTGCGGGAGGAAGGGACATAAAGAGTGAGAGTGCCCAGAAACGGAGGGAGGGCGGGGTCGACTCTCACCTGCACCAATCAGAATGCAAAGCCAGCCCACAACGCCACGCCCACCGATGGGAGGTGCCTGCGGTTGGGTGTAAGGAAAAGGGCGGGGTGTCAGAGGTAGCAAGTGATCAGATGCTGGGCTAGGTAGGTGGGTAGGCGGGGAGGAAGCCTCTGGGGACTAGACGGGTGGGCTCCGCCTAGTCCGAAGCAACAGTACTCTCCCCAGGAGAACCCACTCCGGTGTTCAGTGGACCAGCCCGCTGAGAGCTAAGCCGGACCTAAGGAAGGGCCAGGTGCGATGCCAGAGGGGAGAATGTCCGAGGTGAAGCGGCTAGAGAACCAGGAGCGAAGTGACCTCCTGCACCGCTCTGCGCCTAGGCTGCGCAGACGGCAGAGGGAGGAGCTGCAGCCGGAGCTTCGGCCAATTAGAGACGGGGAAGGCGGAGCTTGAATCTCAGAAGAAGCCTAGGCGCAGCCTGGTCTGTAGTTTCCCTGGAGAGAGGCAAGAGCAGCATCCCGAGCGATCGCAGCCTGCCCTGCATCCTCTCCAGCATCTCGAGCTAGGATTGCAGGTGTGAGGGAGGTAAGCGTGGGCGCCACTTGCGTGCAACAGCACACAACCCGGGGGAGGAAGGCATCTGACAGTAGGAACACCAGGGCACAGGGGAAAGAGTGCTACGTTCACTTAGGATAGCGGTGCAAACCTTTTCAGGGGAACAGTATTCAATTATGGACTTTGGTAGGAAGAAAAAAGCAAAAGGTAACTCCTCCTGGGGTATTAAGGGCGCGGTTAGGGATTTTGTTTTGAGTTGCACCAATAAAACTGGTCTGGGAGATCGCAAGATTGAAAAAAAGCCCTGCTAATTGAGTACCAGGTAGACGGTGTCAAGCTAGATGCATAGCTGGTAAAAAGCAAAAATGGCATTGATATAAAATCACTTTGGAACTGTTTCACTAAGAAAATAACTTTGTCTTCTTCAGTGCCTGCAGCTTGTATTGGTTTATCAGATTGTCCTGCCACGGACCTGTTATCCAAGCCGGTTGTATTGCAGGTTCTTTGGAGAGCAAAAGATCTGGGTTAAAGAAGCAAATAATAAGATAGGATGGGTTCGGGCTAAATATCCTCTAAGTATAACTTTTACCAGCAATAATAAGAAAATAAATTGAAACGGGTGGGTATTTAGCTTTCCTTCCTGCTGGCGCTGGAATATTGAAACAAAGACCTGGATTTAGCCTACAACAGGAACATATGGTGTATTTCATCGCTGCTCCTTATTCTCTCATTCGTGTCCGGTAACGTTTGTTCGTTTTTTAAAAACAGGAGTACAAGGGAAGCTATGTGGAGGAGCTTTCCTCTGTTGAAGAGAGTATGTGTAAAATGATAACATTATTATGTTATAATGTATGTTATAATGGGTTCTTATTTTAGAGGTATATAGAATCACAAAATAATAGTTCATTCTCATTGTCTGTGTACTCTTTTGAATGTTAGTTGAATACATACGGGTGGAATTATGTTATAATAATTGGAGACAATAATAGTCAGTCCTACCTCTGTGTAACTGTGACAGATTACAGCCTTTCGGTTTGGAAAAGTAGTAAAATTCTCCCTGCTTAGTTCATTTTCTTGTGTTATATAGTGTCCCAGATTATATGTCTGTTAATCATAGCAGCATATTGCCCCATATTTAATTCTGAAATGGCTTTATTGTGACAGTTAACTATTCCATAGGGTGTCAGAATACTTGAGTTTTTTTTTAAAGGAGGGTCAGTAAGATCCAGAATTTACCTTCTATTTTCTTCTCTTGTCATGCTATTCTGGTTTACTTTAGGATTTTGAATTTTATTTTTTGCAGTGCACACAAGATGCCTTCTAAAACTGAAGTGGCTCAGAGGTATTCTCTCCATTACTTAAGGTTCAGTCCTACTAAGTGCTGGTGGTGATGAAAAATACCCACCACTAAATTAATTAAGTCCTTCTCTCCCATATTCTCACGCACTAAAGAACTGGGTACACAGAGAAATTAAAAAAAAAAAATACACAAAACCAAGAAATATCTAGGCTCAGATTACGCAGATCATGTAAGTATGAGAAAAAGCTACAGAAGCCACTAAGCTTAGCAGCCACAGTGAGGATGGATGTTATCTTTGGTACACTACTGGAGACCTATTAATCGACAGAGCCATCTGGCTGATGTGATCTCCAAACAATGCTTTGGGGAGAGAAAATGTGATCAGGTGGTTTAATAAAACTTGGAATAGATTGCATTTGCCCTTGCTATGAGTGGTGCAAGTGAGTGGCCCTGAGTATGTCTTCGATGCTGAGGCTCTATGCTGATTCATTTAGAAACTGAATACCTGTTGTCTCTGGTTATTCCTTCCACAAAAGGATAATAGTTAATTATGTGGCTGGCAATGAAGTTCTTTCAGAGCCTTTAGTAGAAGGGCTCTTTGAAAGAATTTTGATGGAAATCAGTCAGTAACAAAGAAAATAAATGGATAGAAAATAATTGACATGAAAACAGCTGAAATTATGTTTTTTAAATCTCATTGAAGTACATAAATAAAAGGCTTTGAGATGTGTGAAGACTACAATCTCATTAAGAATGAATGAGATTTCAATTTTAAAATGCCTACTTTTTCCCTGTTTATGAGATCAGATCCATTTAAGAATGTCAGTGGACTGGGTTCTTGTGTTGTCTTAGGAATAAGAAGACTGTGTTTCTATATGAAAGCAAATTGTTAGCATATCATGCTTGGACAATTATTTTCACCTTGAACTCTTCATCCAGTTTAATTGACATTCAGATCAACTTTAAATAACCCGAAATCTTTTCTTGGTTAGTCTTGGGAAATGTCATTCAATTTATATAAAGTATTAGCTATGATATAAGGCAGATTATTTATCCTGCTGTTCTATCTAACCAGTGGAACTGCTCAGTACAAGTCTTTTAGTCAAAAGACTTGGTTAATTTCAAATGGCTTTATCTTTTGGACCTCTCTTTAAATTTAAAATTCTGATTCTAAGTCTAAGGAGTGAAAGTAAATTGACTGGAATGCATTTCTAGCAGGAGATTTGGAGACTGTCCTTGACACAACAGAGAAAGCACTTAGAGGTTCAAGATCAAATGGTTTGGGAGTGAATTGGAGACAGGAAAATAGATAATACTAAAAATGCTTGAGAAATATACCGTTGACATCAGAGAAAAGATACTTGATATCTTGTGTTAAATTCATGTAATAGGGACTACAGCCTTCCTTTCTCAACCACTGTTTTCTACAGACCTATATCCATAATGCAAACATGACTTTTTTGGGCACTTGTGAGTCACTAAGGTCATTAATATATTAAATTTTAAACAGTTATAGGTTATAAAGACAGAACAAATACATTGTTGGTATTATTTGGAGAAAAATTTTAAAGTGATATTTATTACCTTACTTAAACAAACAATCAATTTAAACAACAATCAATTTATTTAGATTTATCAAAATTTTCTAAGGTTAAATACTGGCTTGGGAATCTGGAACAATTGTTTATTCAAGTAAGGATTTGTTTTGCTTTTTTACTTTTCCAGCTAATATTTTCAGTATTTCATCCTTAAAATTTCAGGTAGTTGTAGGATTTTTTTTTCTATTTTCATAGGTGGTATGAATAAATGTTTTCATAAATGTAGAGCAGGATTTTTTTATTGTCATGGTCAGTACAGGGATTTGAGGCTAGGCCCACAAGCATGATAGACAAGCATTCTACCACCGAACTATTAAATTACTAGAGTTGGGATTTGAAATCTTCTCAGTCTTTTGTTTGTTTTTGTTTCTTATGATGTTACTAATTACTTAGGCTGCTCTTGAAATTTTGATTCCCCTGCCTTAACTTCTCCAGAGCTGAATTTTTAGACCGACACCCATACCTAAGCTTTGATCTTTGAAGGGAGAGCATTAGGCTCTCTAGACCAGGCACTTCTCTTTAATCTCATGTTGATCTTGCCCAGATTCTATCAAGGTTAGTAGACAGAAGCATCACTGTGACTACTGGCTCAGTTAGAAATGTTGCCCAGTACTGTAATCTATACAGTGAGATATTTATATTTTCATAGATAACCAAATGGTTACTGTATAAGTTAGTTATTTTGAAAATGACTTTGTTATGATAAACTATTCAGAAGTGTTTATTGGAATCAGATTTGATTCATACTTTGTAGGCTGCAAGATTTTGTCTATAATTTCTAAATTCATTCTAGAGAAAGGGAATTTAATTGAGGAGCAAGGCTCTGCCAGGAGAGGCTCCCAGGGTAGACATTTCCCACCCAGGGAAGCCTGTGGCTCACCTGCATTTGCCAATAAGCGTCTGAGGAATATCTTTGCTAATGTCTTCCTTTTAAAACCAAATTTCATTGTGTAAAGTATGAATTTATTCTCCAGTTTCTCTAGTTATTTTTTCACCCCACCCCTCAAAATAAGAAAGAGATCCTCCCTCACTATTTGTAGAATCGGGCATTCGATACTTTTAACTTGGCATTTTACCAAAAAATTACTTTACTTTGTGTCAGAATTAAAACTTTAGTAACATTTTTATCTTTTAATATTAGACTCTTGGTAAATGTTCGTTAATTATAAACTGTTCTTTGATAATGAAATTAATAGCAGCAGCTATTTGGCTTTTGTTTGCTTATAGCCAACGTTTACTCACTGATGGATTTATATTAGCTTGGAAGTGATGACTAAATCCTCCTTATTTCTGTGACAGTCCCATGCTTAGCACTGTGCTTTGTACTGTTAGCTGAGTTCATAACTGTCTCACTCATCAGACGTTCAAGATCTTCAGGACTAATACTGAGTTCCATTGGTTTTTATATGTATGTTAAGGGCCTTACACATAATTCATATTTAATAGTAATAATGTGTTCAGAATTTTGGCAAGGTTTTGTATTATTTTACCAACAAATTCAACTAGAAACTTCACTTTTCTTAAATGTCTGATTTAGCATTGGACTCAGCCTACTGATTTGTCTACACTGTGCTCAGAATAATTATTGTTGTCCTTTTTTGATTTCTGAATGAAGAGAGGAGATATTTTCATTAACTTCAGCCTAATGTAGTATATACTTTAGTTCAGAATTCATTCATGGGATGCCATTTGATGACATTCCACTCTTTGCCTCTAGATTATACTGTTTTAAAGATGTCTTTAGCCAATCCTACCCCAAATAAATGCATGTGTGTTCGTGTCTATGTGTGTGTCTCTTGTTTTTTCTTACCTATAGAAATACTTACTGAAAATTAGATGCATATAATATGAGGCTTTATAATGACTAGAACTTAATCTAAATGGTCACATCAAGAAGGCCATAGTAAGACTAATTTAACCTGAGTAGCATGTGTATTTGTTTCCTTGGAGTGGTCATGAAGCAGGGACAAGCGTTGAGGCCTTGCTTAGATCTGGCCTGTACCATTTGGTTGTGGAAGCTTGTACAGTGTGCTAACTCAGTGCCATTTTTTGCCCCCTTCTGGTTCAGCCGAGAAATAGGATCCTTAGCGTTCCTCTCTTGGCTTGTAATTAATGTGGTAAGGCAGACAGAGAATTGACTCCGGCTTAATAATCTCGTTTTTAAGAGTGTATTTATTGTTTTTCTCTGACATATCTCAACCCAGAGTTACCAGGGTTAGAGGCCAGTGAGCACCCCCCAGCTGTCACCCATTTCTCTCCAAGTATCTTGTTTGTACGGTTGTTTTTCTGTTTTAAAATGAGAAGAGATCACTGGGGACCTTCATATTCTTCTACACTTGAGCTTAGTTAGAAGCATAATAAATGATTGATATGTTTCTGTATTCAATTTCTTTTGTCCTTTAATTTAAGATAGCATTTCATGTGCTCGAGGCTGGCCTAGTCCTCAGTGTGTGTCCAGAGATTGCCTTAAACTCATGATGGTCCTGCCTGTATTGCCCAAGTGCTGGATTTATAAGCATGGGCCAGCATACAGCTGTCCTGTGTGTGATAATCTAAACTTTGTTAGGTTGTAGGTATTTTAACTCTGTTTGGATTGAAGAAGTAATTGGTTTTCTTTTAACATCTCTTAGTAGGATGCTATTATGAAATATTACATGAGGTGTTATGCTATTATGAATTATAATATTTGCCACTCACTTGAATTAAGTCAGCTATTGAAGCATGTAATTGTTGTCCTCCTCTCAGAGCAGTTGAAAATCTTTGAAGCAAACAATGTATATGTCATATATTCAGCCTTCTGCTTAAGAAGCCTCTATTCACCTACATAGACTCTTTAATTGCTTACATATTTTAAATGGCTATCTGTAAAGCAGTTTAAATCATATATGATAAGCCCTCTGCCATGTACTACCACACCAAAAGCTGTATGAAATATTCTTGCAGCTGCATAACAGTGTTGTATTTTTTTGTTTCAGTTAACTCAGGAAACTTAAAAAAAAAAATGATGTTTTACACAAAAGGTGCATAAATGAAATCTGTCAGAAAGGGCATTTGGTTTAATTTCCTGTATTTAAGGTTTCTGTGTTCCTGTAAAGAACTAGAGCCACTGAGGTGGTTCTGCTGCTAACCTTCATCACCTAGGTTGGGCCTCTGGGATTCACAAGGTAGAAGAGAGAACTGACTCCTGAAAGCTGCCCTCTAATCTGTATACACTTTAATGGCACTCATGCATGTACCCTGCACACACCCACCTACATACATGCATACACACATATGCATGCATATGTACAATACAATAATTATAAAGAGTTAATAAGAGCTACTCAGACATCATTTTCTGAGATAGATCTCACTAGTTCAAGCTGCTCTGTAACTTGCTACATAGCTAGAGCTGGCCTTGAGTAGCTCCTCCTCCCCCTCCTCTTCACCTCCCCCCTCGCTCTGCTGCTTCTGCTTCTCTTCCTCCTGTTCCTTCTCCTCCTTCATCTTCCTAGTGCTAGGATCATAGGCCTGTTCCATCTGGAAACATGTTCCACAAAAGATTATTCTTGTTCCACAAAAGATAAAAGAAGATTAGATGCTTGAGAAATGGAGAAATATTGTCAAACATAGTGGCTGCACACCTTTGATCCTAGCTGTTGGACTCCGGAGGCAGACAAGCAGATGTCTGAGTTCAAGGCCAGCCTGGTCTTCAGAGTGAGTTCCAAGACAGCCAGGGCTACACAGACAAACGCTGTCTCAAAAGAACCCCCCAAATTAAAATTAAATAAATGAATACAGAAATATTAACAACTTCACCAATTGGAATATGTCATCTATGTGGCTGCTATTTGTCATCTGTGATATAGTAGGACTCAAGAGGGATAGGACTCATGCAGCTTGACCTCTGTTTCTTTGACTCTCAGTTACTCAAGTGGATCAGTTGTTTAGGGGAGGGGACATGGTGGATGTATTATTTAAAAGTGAAATGCATTTAAATTAACAAGAACAAAACCATGTTTGGGGTAGGGAGGTGGTTTAGTGGGTGAAGGACTTACTGTGTAAGTTGCAGACTGGCTTTCATAACCTCAACACCCACATTATGCTCAAAGCTTTACAGATCTCTAATCTCGGGGCTCCTATAAGATCAGAGATAGAGGCAGAAGAACACCCACTAGGAGTTCACTGGCTAGCCCACCTGCTGTACAATGCAAGGAACAAGAATAAGAATTCATGGCTTAAATAATCCAAGGTTATGTATCTGTCCAGTGACTTCCACACACTGGCACACAGGGTCTGTCTGCTCCACCCCCCCGTGCCACCATCACCACCATACACATTTGTTTAAAAGAAGGCAAATCAGCTAATAGGCATGTAAACCAAATATTTTGCCAGTCTTGGTGGCCATGCATTTAATCTGAATACTCAGGAGGCAGAGACAGCAGATCTCTGTGATATGGAGGCCATCCTGGTCTACATAATGAGTTCCATAACATCCAGAGCTGCATAGTGAAACCCTGTCTCCAAAACAAACAAACAAAAACACCTAACAATGTATTCCCAATATGTTACCCCAAGTATTTAAAGAATTTTAAAACAAATGTCTCAATTAGAAATGCTTTCAGCAGCAGGTTTTAGACAAAATAATACAAAACAATAGAATTTATTTTACATTTATACATTTTGTTTGCTTGTTTGAAGAACAAGCAATCTAGAGATGAGTAGACTTGGCTTTTTCTGCAGAGCCTCAACACTGGCAAATTTCTTAAACTTTTGCTGTAAGGCAAAAAAAACTCCTTTTGCCCATCTGAACCGGCCTCATGTTCCAGTACAGGGATGATAGTGAGGAATGAAGCTTTAAACCAAGAAGTAAATGCTTTCCTAGAGGCCCCTAGCATGTATCCACTGTGCACTCACTGGCCTACAGCCTCAAAGGACGGTGGGATATCAGAGGCTTCTGGTATATGAAGCAATGGGACAGAGGGTGGAAAAGAACTTGGGAGTAACTAAGTAGTGCCAGCCAGGCTGGTTATTAAAACCACATTAACTTTAAA
The DNA here is from genome assembly GCA_028551405.1 of Uromys caudimaculatus. Classification (NCBI taxonomy): domain Eukaryota; kingdom Metazoa; phylum Chordata; class Mammalia; order Rodentia; family Muridae; genus Uromys; species Uromys caudimaculatus. The sequence goes on from CM052704.1 coordinate 54,356,539, forward strand.
TTTTACTCTGATTCGTAGAAAATTGGTGCTTTTCCCCACCTCTGCTTGGTACAATAGCAAAGTTTAACCTCCCCACACCAACTTTTCATCTGGGTAATTAACAAATTTCAAGTCTCGGGGCAAAGTGAGATTTCCAAGGCTGATGGCATCTCTTTCCAGAAAGTCACCTAGCCAACAACCTAATGCCTTTCCTGCAATTTTCACTGTAACATTTTCTGTAAAACTTGTTGATTATATTAGAATCTGCCTCAATTCTGAAAATATGTAAGAATCTATCTGTATGGACTGCATTCCGTAATCTGGATCTGTATGGCATGGTGCTGTACACCCATAATCCCGGTATTGAGGAGGCTGAGCTACAAGGGTTGAAGCCTGTCTGAGCTGCACGGCAGGGCATTAACTCACCAAAGAAAGAAGGAGAGAGTCCTCAGTATTGCGCATTTTAAGGAAGAGCTGAAGGTTTGCTAAGCTACCTGACAAAATAAAATAACCAATTGCTCCTTAGAGGGAAACCTTATAAAATTTGTCACCATAGAAGATGGTCATATTATCCATTTCTAAAATAGGAAATGTTGCCAACATCTATAGAGTGATTACTACCTGCAGGATGACTCGTCTGTACAGTGACACATCTTGGCCTTAACAGTTGTGATGAATTATTCTTTCAGATGGGAAAGCCCGAGAAGAATTCCTGAGTGAGGAAAGACAATAAGTCTTATTGAAATTTTCACCTGCGCTTGATTTCCCTGATGTTACCAAAAAATCTTGGCTATACTGTTGTCTTTGTAATCCTGGTATCAACACTTTACCCCCTTTACTTATCTATCAGGCTCACTTATGAGAGTGGCTGTGTGTGTGTGTGTGTGTGTGTGTGTGTGTGTGTGTAGCATGCCATAATCTTCTATCAACATAGTTAATAGAAAAAGGCAACACGAGGCATATTCATATGAAAATGGTCATGTAAATTACAGCTTTAATACTATGATAGTATGAGAAACCTAAAAAGCAAGAAGAAAGGTTGTAAGGAAAACTTTAGGCATTAAAATGTATTACAGGTGACAAGCTACCCCCCAGGCATATGATTTTCCTTTGTAAATAAAGTTTTATTAGAACCCAGCTGTTCTGTCTCATTGCATAATGCTTTCTTAATATCAGAGTTGAACAAGGGATGTCCTGCAAGCGTAAGATGCTTTATGTCTGGTTCTTTTAACAAATCTGCTTTCCTCTTCGTATGTCAGCTGTATAGTCAGAAAAACCTGATCTCAGTTTTTTTGTTCCATATTTATCACCATATGATACGAGAGATTATTTCTACAATATGATGATGAATATCTTGTTCAACTCCTCTAAATCTTAGTATATGATGTATAACAAATTAATCTGGATATATTGATATAATATTTTGCTATTCCTAGCAGGAGTTAATGCTCATTAAATGTTACTTATTTAGTGTCAAGACTTATTGTGATTGATTATTAAGTGAACTGTGGCTTCAGTTCAAATGAAAATTCAAAGCTCTAAAATTAATTCCTTCTATGTTCAGGCAAAATGACCAGGAAACTAGAAATAGTATAATTTATTTGTAAGAAATTTGAAGAGCTGCATGAAGTATTATATAGAAATAGTAAGATTTATTTAAGACTCACAACTGAGTATATGAAGTCATTCTATATTTGGAATACAGTTAAGGTTAAATAATGTATTATTTTAGGAAACCACGAGAATAAAAAATTTAAAGGTAAAAAGGCTTCTTTCTTAGAACCAAGGAAAATAGTACTTAAAAGAAATTATATTGATAGCAGTATTATAGAAATAAAGGCTGGCATGACTATAAGACAGCAAATTAGAGAACTTTAATGAGATAGGCAAATAGCAAAAAGAGAAACAGTGAAAACTAGAAAATCTGAAGACAGACTGAAAAAGCAGACATAGAAACAAACTAGATTTAGAAATAACCTACCACAAACAAGTAGAATTTAATCAAGATTACTATAACATAAAATTCAATTGCAACAGCACAGTAAAGATATATGGTCTGGCTCCATACTGAGGCTATCTCAAGCAACAAGAAACAAAACAATAATAAATATCCATAATACTTTCATAATTATTTTTATCAAACTAAGTTGATAATTTCCTCAACTTTTTAAATTTTATTTTTTACTTTATTATTAAAAACGTTTGAACTGGAAGAGTCTGGGGAGGAGGGCGGCTCTGTGGGAGGACCAGCAGTCTCAACTAACCTGGACCCAGGAGATCTCTCAGACACTGGAACACCGACCAGGCAGCATACGCCTGTGATATAAGGTCCCAGCACATATATAGCAGAGGACTGCTGGGTCTGGGTTTAGTCGGAGAGGATGCACCTAACACTCAAGAGACAGGAGGCCCCAGGGAATTTAGAGGTCTTGGTGGGGTAGGAGTGATGGTGGGGACATCCTCCTGGAGACAGGGGGCGGGGTGGAGGTATGGGATGTGGAACAGTCAGAGGGTGGGGAATAAAATCTGGAGTTTAAAATAAATAGATTTTTTTTAAAAAGTTTGAAATAAATTAAAACATACACATACACTTTACAACTTGATGAACTTATATGCAGTTAGAATTGCCATTTTAAAAGGAAGCTATGGAGTTTCACATTGCGTTTATGTATTTATCCACCACCAAAAGAAAAAAAAAACCCATTTCTATTGCTTGTATCCACTTTTCCTTCATTCCCTTTTATTTGCTTTTTTTCATGTTATAGTGTATATAAAATGTACATTTGTTTACATATATATTATTGACTAGATTCCACACATGAGACACAAAATGTCATTTTTAAAGGAGCAAATTTATATAAATTTCAATGCTAACATTATATTAATGATGAAGGACTAAATGTAGTTTTATAGACTCTGATATGAACAAGAATATAGAACCTCTCTCACTTTGTTTCCTGTTTATTGTAGTGAAGAATCGGGAAAGGGCAAATAAAAAATTTCTTGATTAGAAACAAATAATGAATTTATACTGGCAGTTGACATGAATTTTGTATATAGGAAACCCTAATGAACACGAACACACACACACACACACACACACACACACACACACACACACACGCACACCACCAGCACTATTAGAATAAACAAACAGAAGGAATTCAACATACAAGACCAGTGTAAAATGAGGTGGAGTGAGGAGAGTGCTAAGGGGATAAAGTGCTTGGTGCAGAAGCACTTGGACTGGTGTTCCAGTATCCAGAACTCACTTAAAACCTAGGGATGGGTAGTGGCTATCTAGAATAACAGCGTTTGGAGGTGGATTGGATCCCTAGACTAGATGGCATTGATTAGCTGTGTGGCTAGGTTCAGCAAAAGCCTTGGCTCAATAACTGAAGTGGCAAATGAGTAAAGGGGACAACCACTGTCAACTTTGGGATCCTATCTGCATATATATATGTATACATATATATACATATATATATATGTATATATGTATATACATATATATGTGTGTGTGTGTGTGTGTGTGTGTTCAACACATGCCAAAAATATATTTTACATACTTCAATCAAATTTTAAAAGATTCATTTATAAGAAATAAAAATAGTAATATGTTAAAAAAAAAGTGTATGTCTTAGGCACCAAAATCATCAATTAATGTACAAAACATCATTGAAAGAAAGTTAAAGACTAGAAGACTGAAATCGTTAAGACGGTCATATTCTCCAAAATAATCTTCATATTCAATATATCATAATATCAGCTTCTGGTGTTTTGTTGTCTTAGTTTTTTTGGTTCGTTAATTTGTTTATAGAATTTGACAGCTTGGTCTTGGGACTTAAGTTGCAGAGCTGGAGAGATGCCTTAGCAATTGCTAGTGTTGCACTTACTACTCTTTTGGAAGGTCTACTGTAGTTCTTTGTACCAGCATTGGGCAGCTTACAACTGTAGTTCTAGGTCCAAGGGATCTGTCTCCTCACGTCTGAGAGTTCTAGGCATTCACACATACTACACATGAAATTAAAATAAATATTTTTCTAAAAAGGTATATGTGGAAACTTGGAAGGAAGCCAGACATATGTTTCAATGCAGTAAAATTTAGTGTGCAGTAAAATAGTCCTTACAAAGGGGTGCATTTGATTTTTGAGAATGATGGTAAGATGGGATATGCAATAGAGAAAGGATCGTCTTCCAATAAGACATCAGGACAACTAGATAGACATGTACATGTGAAAGTGAAAAACTGAGCCCTACCACGTACCATATACAAAAATGTCACTTAAAATGGACCATGAGCCCGAGTGTGAGATCCTACTCTGTAGAACTCATAGAGGAGGTTAGACTGGATTAGGTGAAGGTTTCAAGGGTCACCAAAGCATATGTGAAAATATATAAATAAATTGGATCTCATCAAACCTAAATGTTTATGTTTCTAAGAACAAAATTAAGATCTGAAGAGACACCAAAAATAGAGAAATGATTTCCAAGTCAAATATTTAAGGAAGAATTTGTATCTAAAATATTTTTAAAATAGATGAATAAAAGTGGTGAAAGGATTTAAATAGATATTTCTTTGCCAAAACAGGATACTAAAACAGCCAGTAAACACATGTAAAGATAGAGAATGCTGTACTCATAGATCAGTGCCTTATTCAGCCATCATCAGAGATGCTTCCTCCTACTGTAGATGGGAACAAATACAGAGACCCAAAGCCCCAAATAGTACGTATGTGTGCATACACACACACACACACACACACACACACACACACACACACACAGAGGGAGAGAGGCAGATAGACAGACAGACACAGAAACTTTGGAACACACAGCTCTAACTGGGATGTCTCTATCAAATCCCTCTACTCAAAACTCAGGGAACTGCCAGGAAGAGGAGGCAATGAGTGTAATCCACAGGAGATGTTGGTCATCAGAACAGGACCCTCTAAATCAACTAAGCAAGATGCGCATCAAGTTACGGGGACTGATGCAGGAAGCACGGCCTGCATGTGTCTACACCGGGTCCTCTGCATATATATTGTCTTCCCGTTTAGTATTTCCGTGGAGCTTCAGAGTCTGTGTGCCAGTGAACCTGTACTCTTGTGCCTTCTCTTAGGCTCTTTTCCTTCTATTGGTTTGCCTTGCCTTACTTCAATGTAGTGTTTCTTTTTAAATTTTATCTTATTATATTTTACTTCGTTATATTATCCCTTAGAAGCCTCTTTTCTAATGAGAGAAAAGGGAGCGGATCTGGATGGGACGGGAGCTAGAGAGAAGCCTGGAGGAGTAGAGTGAGGAGAAACTCATCAGGATATATTGTATGTGGAAATCTACCTTTAATAAATGGGAGGAGGTAACATCATTAGCAATTTGGGAAATTCAGTTCAGAATCACAATGAGAAGCTGACACCTATGGAATCGATGGCATTAAAAAGAGGAGTAGCAGTTATTGACAGTGGTTTGACAAAACGGAACTTTCTGTTCTTGCCTCTGAGCATCCTAGGCACTCACACATCCACGTTGGAAAACCCTGAAAATGTTTACCCTAAAATTATCCTATGACCTCAGCAAGAGCACTATAGCAGTATGCCCAAGAGAATTTGGAAAACATAAAAGTCTACATAAAATATATAGACAAATTAATACATAGGCAAATTAAATGTATTTCTATAGAGTGAAGTATTATTTAACCATAAGAATGACTGAATTGTTTATAGATGCTGTAACATCAGTTACCATTAAAAAAACCCGCCAAGCAAACTGCCAGCTAGAGTAGGCCAGTTTTTAATAGGGAATCTTCAAAGCAGGCAAATCCATAAAAAACAAAGTAATGACAAGGATCACAGGGTACAGAAATTGACTATTAGTCTCAGGTTTCTTTTCAGGGTAATAAAATGCCCCAAACAGAGGGGATAATGACGGTTTCTTCATTTTATTTTTAAGTCATTGGATTGAATATTATAAAGAGTTGTATGTATATATAAAGTGGACATTAAATAAGAAAGACAACTGATGCTAACCGTTGGCCTCTGCATTCACACATGCACATTCATGCAGGCATATATACAGTACACATGTGCTTGCACACAATATGGATATAGGTATTAAGCCTACCAAATAAAAAAATTTTTGAGAACAATTCAGGGCAAGGGGATTATTGCAAATATGACAACTGCTGGCCAGGAAGTCTGTGTCTCAAAGGTCAGGCGGGAAAAGTCTTCCCTATTATTTTTAAAACAAAATTTATTTTAAAAATTTTTATGAAAGGTAAACTGTATTGCAAAAAAGCGAATTTTAAGGAAATATAGAAAGGCTACCATAAGGCAAATTATGCAAAGTTGAATTAGAAAAACCTCGACAGGCAGATAAAAGTAATAATAAAGAAATCATTCAGCTGCTCTTTTGTGACTTCAGAACACCAGGCAAAAGGATTGAAGAAAGATTGTGATCTAGTCACACTTTAAAATTGGGGTTGTTCATTTGCTGTAATTTTGGAATGACCCGGCTGAGCTAAACTTTAAGCAGATAAAAGAAAGGAAGTGGAAAAGCTCGTTACATTAGTTACTTTTCTTGCTGGTTTGACAAACTACCTGACAAAAGAAAGGTAAGAAAGGAGAGTTGCTTCTGGCTTCTGACTTGAGGGTATAGTCCATCGTGGTGGAGAAGACTTGACTGCAGGAGCTCGAGACAACTAATCATATCACTGTGTTATCAGGAAGCAGACAGCAAGGAGTGTTGGTGCTCAACTCACTCTCTCCCTTTTACTGGTCCCCACCATGAAATGGTTCTGACGTTTAGTTTGAGTCTGCCCATCTTAAGCCAGTCTCAAAACTTTCTCACAAAGGTGACAGCAGATCTCCTCAGAGTGAGGGTATTTAACCACCATAATAACTTGTGATGTCTTCCACTACAGCAGTTAATGGTAGAAGGTCATAGTACAGTGTGCATAGAATCTAGATGAAGTATGTTCATGATTCATAATCCCACAGCTCAGCATAAAGGGACAATACATACCAGCACCACAGAAAATAACAAATGAATACTTTGTTGCCCAAGAACTCAGGAATTCAAGATTAAAGTAGTGAAAAAAAGATATAATTTTTTGCTGCTGTTTTGCTGTAAAGTTACTTAGGGTCTTAAAATAATTGTTATACATGCAAACAAAAATGAACTGCTACTTCCTGGCCTCTAATAAGATTAGAAACTAAATTTGATATCAAGTAAGTAATTGTTATGAAATAGGATATTTTCTGGTAGAAAAAATCAATAATGTGATAAATTTCTTTGTCAGATAGATCATTTCAAAACAGGAGAAAATGTAAGAAATATTAATGCTTTTAGCGTCTCTCTGTGTGTGTGTGTGTGTGTGTGTGTGTGTGTCTGTGTGTCTGTGTGTCTGTGTGTGTTTGTGTTTGTCTGTGTATGACATGTTTGCAAGTGTCTGCAGAGACCAGGAGAAGGTATCAGAGCCACTGCAGCTAAAGTTCCTAGTTGTTGTGAAACACACAACATAGGTGCTAGGAACACAAGGGTCCTCTAGAACAGCAACAGACATTCTTAGCCTCGGAGTCATCTCTACAGCCCCCATAATAAATTCTTTTTCTACAAATGGTGGAGTCACTAAATGCTTTTTTCACATTTGTAGAAGACACACTCTTAAGAACAAAGGAAAAGATGTGACTAAAGCAGAACGAAAAGCTTTAAAATAGGGTGTCAGCATACTAAACAAATTATTCTAAATATACACAGTTGTAGTTCCTAAGTTTAAAAGTAGAATCTTCATTCATGGTATGGGCTCTAGTTGAATGTGAGATCCTTCTGTTTCAGCTTCTGGAGTGATGTGATTACAACCACACACAATGTTTTTCTAATTATCAGACAGAGTCTCATATGCCTGGATGGTCTGTCTGACTGAGGATGACCCTAGAACATCATATCTTCCTGCTTCTGCTTCCTGAGTGCTGGAATTTCAAATGGATGGCACCTGATATATTCTATGGGCGCTAAGTATTCAACCCAGTGTAGAGTAGGCTAGCATCCTACCAAATGAGTTACATTCTATCGTCCTGTTATGCAGATTTTAAAAGACAAAATGAAATGAAGCTATCCTGGGGTAAAGAAAAACATGGAAAGAAATAGTCCATAAATGTTAATTTGAAAATGTAGGTAGCCATGTTTATATCATACAAGGAAGAATTCAAGACAAAGAGGTTGAATTTCATACCCAGTCGTTTGTAGTGGTGAATATAGCTAAGATAAACTAATGGGGAAGCAGAGAAGGGAACAGTGCCCTCACTGTGGTGGTTAAAATAATGTAGATCCAAGCAAAATTTGGAATATGGATTCATCAACTATTGTCTTTAAATTGCTGCAGCTTAGGAGTCAACGCACAGGGAAGTGAGTCTTATTACTGAATCAAAGTGCCAGTTTGCCACCCTCTCTACCATGCTCAGTTGTCTTACACTTAGCTAGGTTCTTGTCTGTGGTCTTTATGACCCAGGCGATAGGAAGAATTAGCCCCGAGGAATGGAATTCACAACTATGGAAGTTATGAATGAGCAATAAGAACAACCATAGAACAATTGTACATAATTCAAAGTGGTGACGATGGCAAATTTGCTAGTTGATCATTTTTTACTATAAAAAAGTATGCTTTTAAATTTAGATGAAGAAGAAAATAGTTCTAAAACTGAAACTCTAAAGCTTGGAGATTTTTGTGTCTTGAAAGGACAGTGCCTCTGCATTCACTTGGCTTCATGTTACAAAACAATGCTGCCTTGGACATTTTTTAAATCACTGTTTTAACTTTTTGATTAAAGATGTCACCTTTGATTGAAATACCCAGGTTCATTTCCTCTCATTGTGTTCGTGTGTATTCAGTACTATAATTTACCCTGCTTGGAAATTTTCTCATTTTGATTTTGTATGCCTCCATGGCCACAAAGCATATTAAGACACCTGTGCATTTCACGCTCAGAGTCATAAATCCAGCTAGCAAGCTGGCATGAATAATCCATCACTGAAAATCATCTGCCCTATGGAATGTGCCACAGTAACTGCTCTTGGTACCTAGACAGTATTTTTCTTAACATACACTAGTCCTTTGCCAGGGCTATAGCTCAGAGGTAGAGACCATGTCCAATATACACAAGGCCTGAAGTTCAATCCCCAGCAAGAACATCAAAAAGTACATTCAACATTTTAAATATTTATTTATTTCCTTCTTTTCAACATGGCTATGTAACAAAATCCTGTAACAAGATGTTAGCAGTCAAATGGATAGGGGTTCCCCACAGGAGAGTTTACCCTGTGGCACAGGAAGTAAGCTCCCAAATCCAGCCAACTCCCTCGATGGAAAAGTCGCTGTATTCTTCAGTTCGTGCCTTCAGCCTGGTTTAGAAACAGGTTTTTGTTTGTTTGGTTTTTTTGTTTTTTTTTTTTTTTTTTTATCTTTTTTTTTTTTACCGTCCAGATTTTATCCTCATCCCGGTCCACCCTCTGACTGTTCCACATCCCATACTCCCCCTCCATCTGCATGAGGACGTCCCCATCCCCTCACCCCACCCCATCAGACCTCCCTACTCTCTAGGGTCTCCAGTCTCTTGAGGGTTAGGTGCATCTTCTCTAACTGAGTCCACGCCTGGCAGTCCTCTGCTGTGTATGTGTTGGGGGCCTCATATCAGCTGGTGTGTGCTGCCTGGTTGGTGGTTCAGTGTCTGAGAGATCTCGGGGGTCCAGGTTAGTGGAGACTGAGTGCTTACATTTTTGTACATTGATCCTTTATTTGTGTGTTCAAACAAATTAACAATAATTCAGTAATAGAAAGCAAAAGAGACAGGAATGAAGAACCCTATGGTATTAGGAAAACCAAATAGTGAGTGAGGTATTCTGATAGTAGTTCCCAGACAGGTGCATCTTAAGGGTGGTGCTCACTGAGTTAGCTGGGTGAATGAAGGGCAGGCCTGGAGACTTCAAATGATGATTTGCATTTCCATTGAGGGGAGATGGTAACACTCTCCCTTAAGTTTCCATACAACTTGTGTGTGTGTGTGTGTGTGTGTGTGTGTGTGTGTGTGTATCATTCCTTAAGAAGTAAAATTACAGCTGCCATTGGTAAAACACCCACTGAGAGTGAGTGACTTATTTTCAGAGAAAGGAAACTAAAACTAAACTTTTGCTTCCTCTACACAGCTGCATTTGCTTTTTTCCAACTATGGAAACAGTTCATTTAGAAATGCTTGAAATGGGCGTATAAATACAGCATATGTTGTATGAGCTTTCTCCCTTTGCAGTTGAGCTCACGAAGCTGTATGGAAAGGGCTTTTTTAGCCATGAGGTCTGACATAGTAACTAAGAACAAAATGAATACTAGGAAAATTAATGAAGCAGAAGAGGCAACGTGAACTATAGGTTATACTCATGTTTTCCTGGTATCTGTTTTTATGCGATACAGAAGCAGTTCTTGGTATGTGAGCAGGCAGTGGATGGTTTTAAGAAGTCAGTGCATGCCTTGTAGGGGAAAATTCAGGACATTATACTGTTTGATTTAAAACACTGTGTCAGTGTCTACGTTCATATGTTATCCCCTTAATTTTTATGACTGTCCTATGAGTCAATTATTGGTTTAATTCATTACTATAATGAGGAAAGTGACAGAAAAATTACTTGATTACCCCTGGGATCAGCCTATCATATCAAGTTATGATTGTTTCTCCCTAAGATGTGCTCCTGTAAGCTGACCATTTTGTCATAGTAACTAAAATCGTTTGTGAATTTTTGTAAACTACTGATGTGTTTGTATTCCCAGCTTACATTCTGCAACCATGAACTCTCTTGCAATTCTTAAAATTAGAAAAGTATGGGAGTTTATTATATTTATAAGCCAATTAAAATATTAATGAAAGCCATTATAAGAATAATAAGGTCAGGGCAAAGGTTTCTAAAGTCCCCTTCTTGTTTTGCAAGCATGTGAACTCAGTTTGCAACACCACAAACAAGCCAAGCATGGCAGCCTGGGCCAGTCATCTGGTGAAGTGGAGACAGGAAGCGAGACCTGAGGCTTGTTGACTAGCTAATCTAGTTAAATCAATGGACACCAGATTCATTCAGAGACACTGTTTAAAAAGGTAAGGCGGAGAGCAGTTGAGGAGAATGTCTCCTGTTGGTTTTGGCCTCCTGATGTACTAGCACGCAATCACACATGCATGTGGACCTGTGCATGCATGTACTTATGTACACGTGAACATGTGCAAACACATAGTTCTAATTCCAGACAAAACAACACAGTCAGAGGAAAACACAGCATGATTATTTTAAGTCAGATGTCAAAACTGGCAATTTAGTAACTGAAACCTGCCTCACCTCGTTAAATAATTCCTAGTAGAGTTACTATTTTAAGAAAAACAATGCCTCTAGGTAAAATATAGCCTCTTAAGTTTCACAGACCCTTTGTGTGTGCTATGTTGATCCTAAGACACTGAAAACTTCTGAGGTCTTTTTCTTTTCAATTTTATGAGCCCATTCATACATTTAATATATTCTTGCATTTGTAAGCATTTTGTTGGAATGAGACAAATCTAAAGGAAATCGTTTGAAAAGAGGAAAGGTTTATTTGAATTTATGGTTTTAGAGGTTTCTGTGGTCCAAAATTAGCTGGCTTCATAGTTTTGGGACTTGGTCAAAGCAAAATTAATGACTGAGGGAGATTGTGACAGTGGGTGCTTACCTCATAGAGGCAATAAAATGGTTACTTTTAATTAACTTGACAGAATCTATATTAATTAGAAGATAGCTACTGGGCATGTCTTGAGGGATTTTCTTGACTGAGTTAATTGAGGTAGGAAGGCCTGCCCACTTTGGGTGGCAACATTCCCTGGGTGGGATGCTGAACTATAGAAATGAAAAAGGGAGCTGAGCAGCAGCATACATCCATTGTCCTCTCTTCCTGACTAAGTATCCACGATGTAATCACTTCCAGCGTCCAGCTCATGCCACCTTTACTTCTTCACCATGATAAACTATACACTTGATCTGTAAGCTAGAATAAATATTTTGTCATAGGAACTGAAAGTTTTGAAGAGGGGCTAATATCTACCTCATTGTGACTTATTTTCTCCAACTGCAATCTACCTGCTCTTTACCTCTCCCAATTTCACATCCCCAATAAAGACCAAAAAACAAATGCTAAACACATAAATTTGAGGGACATTTCATATTCAAAGCATAGCAATGCTATTGAATTACTTACAAGTATTTTGAATGTCTGTGTTTGGGTAAATTGAGGTAGGTTTGTTATTATACAGACTGATTCAAACTGTATTTAAAAAAAACTCTAAGCTCATTCTCTATAACTAAGATTTCCAGCCAATCCCATCTAATTTTTTTTCAAATATCTTCTCACTGTGCAAAGAAGTAGGAAATTAGAGATTTCTTTTAAGCAGGATAGGAAACTAGAGATTTGTGAAGTTGCAAGTATAAGCAATTTGTTGTTGTTGAGTATGATTTGTTTGTCAGAGAAGAATACCGAGTTCATCAGAAGTTCCGAGTGTGGTGCTAGCCTCTCCCAGTTTCTGTCTCTGTCTGTCTCTGTCTGTCTCTGCCTCTCCTTGTCTCTGTCTCTGTTTCTGCCTCTCTCTGCCCCCCCCCCCGTCTCTCTCGTGCAGTTGGAGGGGGTGTCACAATGTACAGTGAGATATGGCCATTAGAAGAACCTCTGTGCTCTGTTTTAGTCTACCTCATCCTCATCACCTACTATCCACTTGGTATAGTGAAGAGTAGATCATATTCCTTGAGTGTGAGGCAGAGATTGAGAAACATATATCTAAACCTTGTCGAGAATCAATATCACTACATTAAAATGTAATGAGGACTATATATCAGAAAAATCAGTGTTCAGCTAAAATATGGATATGGGAAAAGCTGAAAAGATTTTATATGTGATGCTACTGACTTCTGCTAAGGAATGGTATATGCTTAAATGAATGAGCTATATAATATTTGGATTTAATCCCAAGACATAAAATATTTAATAAATCATAACTTTTTAAAGAGGAAGAGTAAATATGTTTCTTCTTTGATGTCATATAAAATTTGTATTTCGAGTTCCCCTTTCAGAATTTACAATAACTGTGCTTAGCAGAAACCACGACTTAACATCATGTTTACCTTTCTTAAAATTCATTTTAAGAATTTGTGATCTCAACTATCCTTTTTATATGATTTAATTAGGCATACCGTGCAGGAGGAAAAACAGAATACGGATTTAGAGTTATTGTGGGATACCACAAATCCCCCAAATGGATGAAATGGGAATTTATCCATCAACTGAACCAAACATTATAGCGAGACCCTGGACAATAAAGATGCAACTTCAGCTACTGAAATAGATCGAAGTGCCTCTTAAAGACCTCTGCTCGTCCATAATTGTAAAATGCTCACAGGCATTTTGGTTATTTATGCCATTAAAATAAATGCTCTGCTTCCTTCTCTGGGGCATATCTTTTCATAAGTTACAGATTCTACCATAAAGCTATGCTTTCGGAAGTGTACAGAGGCTGTTCAAACTTGAACATTTTCAATGTCAACATAAAATTAAGGGTCATGACTAGGCTTTAAAGTATCTACTATTGAGAACCTGTGTTTTCACATCTGATAAATGCCAGGAGATCACTAATCAGATAAATTCATAGAGGCAGAACTCATTTATGATAGAGCTGTATTAAAATAATAATGTTCACTGAACATACACCCATTATGTGTTTAGTTATGACATAATTCACATGTTGGTTGCTCTTCTTTGGGGCTCCACTCCTAGATTTAACTAAATAAATCCCTTCTTGTTTCCTAAAGCTCACTATGGAAAGTATATGCCCAATGTCAAGTCATGGGATTAAGTACTTGTCTGAGTCCTTCCCAACCCAGAATACTTTTCAGTCCCCCATTGCCTAGTAGAACATTTCTTCTTCCTATCACCCAGCCTTCCTATTTTTCTTTCTGTTGCTGTGATCTGCACCATAACCAAAGCAACGTGGGGAGAAAAGGGTTTATTTCACATTACAGTTCCCTATCACAACCGTCATTGATGGAAACTGAGGCAGGAACTCAAGCAGAAACTGAAGCAAAGATCGTGGAGGAATGTTGCATACTGGTTTGCTCCCTGACACAAGTTAAGCTGCCTTTTATACAGTCCAAGTCCTTGTGCCTAGAGATGGTGGCATCCACAGTTGGCTGGGCCCTCTTACGTCAATCATGACAGTACCTCACTGACTTACACACAGACCAATCTGATAGAGGCAGTTTCTCAGCTGAGACTCCGTCTTCCTGGTGTGTCTATTTGGAAAACAACCATCCTGCTAGCCATCTTCCTTAGCTCCTAAGTTACCTCCTTTCTTCCTTTCCCACAACCCACAGGCATGTTTGGTAACCCCTCTCAGTTGCCTCAGACCGTAAATGAGACACATTACAGTCTGATCTGAAATTTCTAAACCATTCATTCAACAAATTCAGTTTTTTCTTGACCATATCTAGTCTTTCAAAAATCTCTGCAAGTCATGGGGCATAGTTCTTACTGCAAACATGAACCCATAACTTCAAGTCTGCATTGCATAAGGTTATCTATACATCAAAATGATACATGGTAATACACAGTATGTTACAGGGTGATAGCTTGAACAAAAGTCTTTGAAAAAAAAAAAAAAAAAGGAAACTCCATGAGAAATTTTCAGATCTGTGATCACTGTAATTGAAACTCTTCTCAGAGTAATTTCAAATTTATTTTTATCAGTAGCAGACCTTCCTCACCTACCTGAAATAGGAAGGCAACCAAAGATATTGGGAACACTGATTTTTTTTTAACATATAGAAAGCCCTGATTTTTATTACTTAAAAAATAATCACATTTATTGTGCTCTGTGACTCTGTGCTTATGCCTTCAACATTTTCACAGTGATTTTTTTTTTGCTCCTCAATAAGGAAAGCACATGTGATCCTGTTGCAGACTCATTTAGCACACATGGAGCCACATTTTAGATAATCTCATAACGATTTAGATCTTAAAGCATGAACCCCTCAATGTGTGCCTGGCATACATCACATGCGCATTTTGGTGTTTTCCTCACTTTCTTGACATAAAGTTAAGCAGTCCTATTACCAGAGATTTGAGACAGCCTAATTTTTTTAGAGTGTATGTTGAAGGAAAGCTTAGGCCAGTTGAGTCAAACACTCGACCATTCCGAGGGCCTCTGAGCATCAGTATTTTTTAAAAATCTACTAATAAACACATTCCTATAGTTCTAGCACTTAGAAGACAAAGGTAGGAGGATTGCTGTGGATTCAAGACCAGTCTGGATTACATAGTGCCAGGCTAATCTAGACCCACAGTTCATACCCTGGCTCAATTAACAACACCAAATATACATATATATATATATATATATATATATATATATATATATATATATATATATATATATATACACACACACATACATACACATATATACACATATGTGTGTATATATATATGTATATATGTCAGTTTTTGTTTTTTAAGAATCTTAAAATAATCTTAGACTTAACTGGCAGGGGCCATTTGGAACTAGCTGTACTTTGTAAGATGTGTTGTTTCAGGCAAAACATTAGATCATGAATAGCCTATAGTTTGTACTACAGCTTTGTATAGTGCAGACCAATTCCTTAACGATTCCCATGTGGAATTAGAGTAAAGTTAAAATGTGAATTTGATAAGTAGTCTTTTAATACTATCTGTTCATATCTTTTTGAAAAAATTCATATTTCTTTTACTTGTTTGTAATCTTTGAGAATCTAGGCCTCCTAAGTATGTTGTATTTAATACACCAAAACCCTGTATTATTAATTAATAAACAAGTACATGCTTCTGATTTTATAAAAGTATTTTCTTAATTAAACAGAAATACTAGAGCATCTGGCTATAGGTTATGAGGTAAAGTATTTTGTATAAGAAGGTGTGAATAAGTTTGTGCTCCTTGAATCAACATAGCCATTGTGACTGCAAAAAAAATGTCCAGTGTACCACTACAATTATTTAGATTAGGTATTTGATTTTTTTACCAACAAAAATACAACCAAAAAATCAAATAAAAATACAATATTCAACCAGCTTTACTCCTCATATTATTTTTTTTAGTTTTTTTACTTTTTATTTTTTCAGTTTTTTACACTCCAGATTTTATCACCCCCCCTCCCCCACCTGTATACCCTCTGACTGTTTCACATCCCAAACCTTTTCCCAACTCCCCCGTCTCCACGAGGATGTCCCCACCTCCCACCTCCCACCCCACCTGACCTCTAAACTCCCTGGGACCTCCAGTCTCTTGAGGGTTAGGTGCATCATCTCTGACTGTACACACATCCAGCAGTCCTCTGCTGTATATGTGTTGGGGTCCTCATATCAGCTGGTGTGCGAAGCCTCCTTGGTGGTCAAGTGTTTGAGAGATCTCTGGAGTCCAGGTTAATTGAGACTGCTGGTCCTCCTACAGGGTCACCTTTTTCCTCAGCTTCTTTCTCTAATTCAACCACAGGGGTCAGCAGCTTCTGCCCATTGGTTGGGTGCAAGTATCTGCATCTGACTCTTTCAGCTGCTTGTTGGGTCTTCCGGAGTGCAGTCATGATAGGTCCCTTTTTGTGAGCACTCCATAGCCTCAGTAGTAGTGTCAGGCCTTGGGGCCTCCCCTTGAGCTGGATCCCACTTTGGGCCTGTTGCTGGACCTTCTTTTTCTCAGGCTCCTCTCCATTTCCATCCCTGCAGTTCTTTCAGACCGGAACAATTATGGGTCAGAGTTTTGACTGTGGGATGGCAACCCCCTCCCTCACTTGATGCCCTGTCTTCTTGCTGGAGGTGAGCTTTATAAGTTTCCTCTCCCTACTGTCGGGCGTTTCATCTAAGGACCCTCCTTTTGAGTCCTGAGAGCCTCTCACCTCCCAGGTCTCTGGTGCATTCTGGAGAGTCCCTCACCTCCTACCTCCCAAGATTGCCTATTTCCATTCTTTCTGATGGTGCTCAGGGCTTTAGTCCTTTTCCCTCTGGGCTGGAGAGATGTCTCAGAGGTTAAGAGCACTGGTTCTTCTTCCAGAGATCCTGAGTTCAATTTTCAGCAACTACATGGTGTCTCATAACCATCCATAATGAGATCTGATGCCCTCTTCTGTCCTGCAGGTATCACATGCAGTACAAAACTTGTATACGTAATACTCCTCATATTAAAAATAAAAACTAATGTATTTTGAATCTCACTGACCTTTCTAGGTGTCACAGCTGCAGCAGTAGAAGCAAGAGATTGTGAGTCTATGTAAATAAGGCTTTCCATCCTTGAGGAATCAACTTTGTGAGATCATATTTAAGCAGTTACAGAAGATTTATTAAAGAGAGAAAGGAAGCACCTTTAACAGCATCCCTGCCATTTTTGAGTCAGTTAACCATCATATAAAGTGCGTCTAATACTGAAAAATAATATTAAAAATTAAAGTTGAACCTCACAGTTTACCCATAGATCCAAGAGCTTTTTCTAAGACTGTTAGAAAGGAGAGCTCAGTCTCACTCAATTGTGAGGTTACGCAAGACATGTAACAGTTGCTTCTGTCAATGGTTTTCCCATG
This sequence comes from Uromys caudimaculatus, assembly GCA_028551405.1. Taxonomy (NCBI): domain Eukaryota; kingdom Metazoa; phylum Chordata; class Mammalia; order Rodentia; family Muridae; genus Uromys; species Uromys caudimaculatus. The sequence continues at coordinate 54,374,158 of CM052704.1, forward strand.
GTATTTGGAGTATATTCAACATCAGAAACGTGAGACAGTGTGCTGAGGTAACAGATGAGACTATGGACAGGCATAACAGAAAAGGTAATGGGAGCTTTTCTAGCTCTTCTGTTGCACTGAGGGCTACATTATGGAATTCACATTAAATGGTGATTTTGTCCATTTGGGGGTTTTGTTTGTTCAAGTTTGCTTATGTTTCAAATAGCCTGAATTGGTCAACACCACAGTTTTCATTCTCCTCACCCCACACTTCTCCCTCCCTGCCTCTGTCCCTCCCCCACCTCTCATTAAAGTTGTCTTCACACATTTTTTTCTGCTCTCTGTCCATTCATATCAATATGAAACAGTGTAAATATTCCTAAATGTCCTCTTGCCAAATCTCCATAACTAAATCTCTAATCAGAGAGTAAATGTTGGTGATGCCCATTCTCCTGAACTGTGTGGCCTTTTGTCTTCAATTTTGAACTTACAAGTGTCCACATTCAATGTCCTGTATCCTCAGATTTCCCAGAATACACAGATGCTCTTGGAGTATATATTTAAACTTTCACCATTCCATGTCATTTTTTATTTTAATTCTTACTCTTAACATCAGTCTCTCATGTAGCTCAGGCTAGACTTACACTTCTGATCCTGCTGCCTTTGATTCCCAGGAGCCATGCCTTGCTACATGTTTTAAACAAGTGTTTCTTGGATGGATTGATTTCTTGCAAGGCACTGAGGTAAAAACGAAGTTTAGGATAACTTGTTTTGTTACCTAAGCAATAAAATTAAGAACATCCAAACTAATGTAATTATAAACATATAAAGATAATCTATTTCTTATAACAGAAAAGGAAGTGGTAAAGATAGAAATAGCCCCAAAACTAGACACATCACAGTTTGAAGAATACCATGTTGCTATTTTTGGCAATGAGCTCTAAGTATATACCATAATTATTGGCCAACATTGAGATAAGAAAGGATAGTTATGTGACCTTAAACTATCATTCCATAAGATAACCTTTTCATAGATTGGAAGATACTAAAGGAGCATGAGCTAAATATAGTGTTGGACCCTGGACTGAATCCAGAATCAAGAAAAAAGACATTAGGATAAAATTGTAAAATTAGAACCAAATAGATAGATTAATTAGCTATATCACGCCAATGTGAAGGTTTCTGGTCCTGATAATTTTGCAGTAGTTATAAGATTTTAATGTTTGGAGAATCAGAGAAGGCCACATGGAAACTCTGTCCATCTTTCAACTTCTTTGCAAGCTAAAGTTATTCATAACCAGGAGATAATTTAAATAAACAGAAAGGCACAGCAAATATTTATAATCTTATGGTGCTATATAAAGGAAGGTTAAGGGTTAGAGCCAAGGGCGGAGGGTACATACAGCCCAATAGTAGAGTACTTACTGCTTAACATCCACATGATGCCCTGAGCTCATTCAGCAGCATCCAAAAGAAACAATAGAAAGTTGTGGGGGAAATTATGGGCTAAATTTATGGCTCAGACTTGACACTGGATGTAGATGGCAACTATTTCAATGATTTGTCGAAGGCCAGCCATTGATGGTCAGCTCTCTTAGGTCTCATTTTTATTACTTCACAAACATCTATGATTTAACTATTTCATTCTCATAACTACTAAGGAGGTGGAGTTTCCCGTAAGAATAGAAGATTTTCAAGGACACACAGTAGAGTTAGAATTCAAGTCCCGATGTCCTCATTCTTAATACAATGTCCTCATTCATACCCCCAAATTATTCATATTCCAAAATGTCATTACTCCTCCCCTTTGTTTGATAAACACTCCTTTAGAATCTACTAGTCAAAACACTGCGCCAAGCACTATAAGTATCAAAAGGATAGGAATTATCGAGGGTCACCTTCAGTAAGATAAGATTTCAAGGAAAAAACTGAAAGTTGGCCAGGTAGAAAGGACTATGAATATTATTTGAAGCAAGTATGGTAACTCTGCCTCCAGAGATAGCAAAGGCGCAACTGTGACAGACCTGACCTTGAAGTATCTAATCCTCATTGCCTTCTTCTTGGAACACTCTAAATATTTAGTGTCCTTCCCCTAAGAATGGGGCGCTTACAGACTACAGTTGGGAAATAAACATTATTTTCTTCAAACTAACTTTACTCTGGAGATTTGTCTAAGGATTAGCAAACTTCTGCTTCACTGAAAGTCTTCAATTAGTCTTGCTGCCCACACATCTCTGTGGTCCAGCTGGGTAAACTCATCCCCCTGTGTGGTGCCATCAATTGGGTCTGGCCAAGATTGTAATGACTCTGGTAAGATAAGGAAAGCTGCCAGCTGGATCATGTCAGGAGAAAATGTGTCAGTCTGACTTTGGAACACTAACCGCCATTCTCCCGTTCTGGCACCAGGACAGGAAAGGTGAAACTTCCAAACATCCAGAGCCTGTTGTCTTGATTTTAAAATATGAGCCTATGACAGGGGTTTCCACAACTCTATGAGTTTCACCTTAAAGGAGAGGGAGAGATAGCAGTACATTTGAAAATCTTGTTTATCTTTAGAGATCCTCTAATTGGAATACCCAGCCCCCCACGTGATGGGACCAGTGATCAAATCATCATATAATACAAAGGGTCTGAATGAGTTTTCCTTTGTGGTTTCCACATTGAGATCTGCCTTGGGTGAGGATGAGTCCAATATTATGGACCCTTGAGGCTCTGATATTCAGGATCCTTTCTCTGTTCCAATTTGTCATATTTCAGTTTAGTCAACATTCTAGGAAGGTAAGTACAGACAATTATGCCTCACATGAGTGCTGCTTTTGCATCTACTTTTGGATATTATTGCTTTGTGGTATATACATATATAGCGTATACAACTGTATGTAAACAAGATTTAACACTGCATAACAACTGTTCCTGGGGCACAGTTAGCATGTGATTCCTTTGATTCACCCTCTACAACATAACCTGGGTGGGAGAAAACTGAGTATCATATGCTTTACTCTGGTGTGACATTTCCCATCAAATATGGCTTCCAAGTTTTGAATAAATACACTTGATGTATTTAGGATCACTGACTTTGTTCTGAGTTTCTCCATTGCCACATTAGAAGCTAGATTTAAAAGACTTTGAGCTTGAAGCATCCAGTGGTGACAATTTCAGTTGTCTAAACCATTCTTTGTCTCGTGCATATGGGGGGGATGTCAGTTAATATTTGCACCATCAAATGTACTAGTGTAAAAACTTTCAGCCTTATCAGCCTTACAGTTTCGATGTATGTGTTGACAGGGAGGGTTTGCAGACAGCAGCATTATTACCTGAGTTCTGTGTTTTTATTTAGTATGGTATCACTTGGTCATCGTTACTCATTCTGCAGTAATCTCTAATACTTGCATGCTCTACCAATGTGCTAATTTTCTAAGACATTAGAGTGTCTTCTGTTGCATAAATGATAGCTTTCATTGCTTATAAAATGCAATGACATACTCAGTAATGTCTTCTTCAAACTTATATAGCATTGATTACATCTGGCAGTCCCATATGGTAAAACTTAGTTATGACCTTTCCAATTAAATTATGGTTGGAAACCCACTTCTGGGGTACAGCTCAGCTGTCTACTAAGTTTCTCAGTGACATTCAGAACACGAAATGATTTTAAGGGAATAAATTTGCAATACAAGTGGGAACACAGAAGAAGGTTTTCAATCTGTATTAATTTATTTTTCAAAAACCACTACATAGACAATATGTTTTCCAATCTTATTCTAACCAAAGATGAGTAACTGCCTTGGCAAGAGTCTGCGCTTTACATATTCCATATGGTTAAGCAGAAATACCTAGTTTCCTACTTATGTGTGAAGAAAATGTTGAAGGGGAAAATGATCTTAAGGCAGATTTTGCAGCACCTCCTCCAAGACTTGGCCTTGGGGGCTCCATTGGGAAACCATGGTCCCCTGCTACCACATGCATCCACCCAAATGTCTCTGCATCCATGAACTTCACCTGTGCTCCAGTTTTACCAGTGCAACCTCTGTATTTCTGTCTAGAACCAATGTGTCTGTTATGTACTCTATCTCATGTCTTATCTTCTGCTCTTTTTTTGTTGTTGTTGTTTGTTTTTTGTTTTTTGGTTTTTTTTGTTTTTTTTAAAATCATTTTATTAGGAATAATTCCAAATGGTTATGAAGAAAACTTATTCATTGAATTTGATGAGTTTTCAAAAAATTCCTAAAGAAGATATGTTCATCACTAAACAGTAAAATACCAGCAGAACTATTACTGGGCAAAGAGTCAGGCTGATTCCAAAAGCAACATGCAACATAAAAAAGATAACAATATAAAGGAAGACAATCTGCTGAGTAATAAAAGTCATCTCAATATGAACTCTTTGCAACCAGCACAGAATTAGCTATCAAATCCAAACCACATCAAAGTTTGGCTGACAGAAGCCAGGAGTCAATAATGTGAGGGTGGTGGTGGGGATCCTCAGTACAAGGAAATGGAACAGTGTTTTGGAGCACGTCCCTGGCCAGTACAAGCATTATTACAAAAATCTTTTTTGGCAAGGGGTAGAAATAAATACAAATGGAATGCTACATTTTTAAATCAGCAGACTGTCTGAGGAATGATAAAGGTATCAGTAAAATATCAAGGGAATAACTTTAAAACATTATTGGTGTGGGCTCAAAAAACACTCAAAACAGATTTGTTTAAAGGTGTCACAATAGCTATATATCCAGGCATTTAGGTTCAAGGGAAGTATAATAATGGATACTTTTCTTCCCCAAGGAGAATTTCTCTTAAACCCAAGCATATTGCTAAATAGCATCATTGTTCTTGGTAAACAATAATTGGCAATAAAACAAGTTTTAAACGCTGTAATTTCTGCCCAAACCTGTCTCAGATATCCTTTAATAACCAAGATGCAAACTAATTTTGTTGTAACAAGACTAGATCAATTCTATCAAACATGTCCTTGGTTAGATATCCAGCTTCATTTAACGCTTTGAAAGTTCATTTGACAGCCAATCCAGTCCCTCATACAGACCAGTTCCTTGTGTAGCACAAGTGGCTTGGACGTACCATGTTCTGTTCCAGAGAGACTGAAGACCTAACTTATCCGTCATCTCACTGATGGCCATAGCATTTGGCAAATCCTGTTTGTTTGCAAAAAGCAGCAGCACTGCATCCTGCAGTTCATCTTCCAGAAGCATTTTCTGCAGTACAGCTGCTCCTTCCTGAATTCTTTCACGATCATTGCTATCTACCACAAAAATGAGACCCTGGGTATTCTGGAAGTAATGCCTCCAGAGAGGCCTAATTTTATCTTGACCACCAACATCCCATACTGTGAAACAAATGTTCTTATATTCTACTGTTTCCACATTAAAACCAATGGTAGGAATGGTGGTGACTATCTCCCCTAATTTCAGTTTATACAGAATTGTTGTCTTGCCAGCAGCATCCAATCCAACCATCAAAATGCGCATCTACTTCTTGCCGAAGAGGCACGAGAAGAGAGAGGAGATGGTGAGGCCCATAGTGGTGGTGGCACTTGATGGTCAAAAAGAGGGGGTCTGGTGCGTCCTCGGGCCTTCACGGTTCACAGCCGAGTGGGCGAAAGACAAAACGCTGAAGACCCGTCTCGCAGACCGGAGTGTCGGCAAAGCCGCGGGACACAAGGTAGCGGGACCAGGACCTGCTCGGCGACTGGTGCGGTGGCTCCGGCGCGGCGTTATCTTCTGCTCTTGATAGAACTCCTGAAATGCATATAATCAACACCCCCACCCACCCCGGTCCTGGACCATCACTAGTACAAATCAGAATACTATTTTTTTTTCTGGTCTTATGTACATACAAAGAATTCCTCCTCTTACCTGTCCTTTCTTTCATTTAGCTAGAGCCATCTTTTCTTTGTTCAAAAGAGCTGCCTTTGCCTAACTTATGAATCTTCCCTGCCCATGTATCTGGATACTCCACTTAGGTGTTCACCCCTTCTCTGCCCACTTTCCCCATTTAATCTGTGTTGGCTTCTCTGCTTTGAACCAAATGACCCACAATTTCCTTGTCAGCTGTGCCTATGAATCTGGGCCTCAAATCCCAAGATTCTGAAGCTTGATTCATTATCTTTTTCCAGGAGCACTCCCTTAAAACTCAGAGATTTGGTGAAATCTTCCTCATCTTTGTGTGTAAAATTCCAAAATTCCTCTTTTCTTATGCAGTGGCTCCTCTCATTGAATCCCCCTTCTTGGAGTATTTATCATATTTCACCTGTACTTTTAAAATAAGTTTCATTGTAGAGTTTCTATAGGTGTGGGGATTTACCAAGCAACATGGATAGAAGTCTGTTTACAGACAAGTTGACTGTCCATAAAAAATGAGAAGATGTTGAGAGTAAGTGGCCCATGCTTGAGAACCAGACCTGATTGACTATTTCCTGATTTCGAGAAGCCATGTAGTTCCAGACAGTCTATTCCGAGACTCTGATTCTTCACTTGCTCATGTGTGAGTAATTCTGTACCCACGTCAATTATTCATCAAACACTGGGCTCAGATCCAGAAGTGGTTATACCCAGACAGCCCTGAGAGAGGCAGGCTGCTTCCTGTCCTCAAGGAGGTTGCACGCCACAGAGCAATAGAAAGCAACAGTGCTCGAACATGTGTGAAAAGCAAAGGTGTGAGGTCATGAAGGAACAGATGAGCTGGCTTTAAAGGTGCCTTGCCTGTAAGTAGTGGTCTGCTGTCTCCTCCCCCAGGCTTCTCAGAAAGTTGTGTAGCCAGGCATAGCATACTTGCTATTCCACCAGCTTGCCTTATAGATTATCTGTCCCTTGAAATAACCCTTAAAAATATAGAAAATAACCTAGAATTGTTCCTGTCAAAAGGAAATACAGGAACAAAGAGTGGAGCAGAGGCTGAAGGAAAGGCCATCCAGAGACTGCCCCACCTGGGGATCCATCCCCCATGCAAACACCAAACCCAGACACTATTGCTGATGCCAAAAAGTGCTTGCTGACAGGATCCTGGTATAGCTGTTCCCTGAGAGGCTCTGCCAGAGCCTGACCAATACAGATGCAGATGCATGCAGCCAACCATCAGGCTAAGCACCAAGACCCCAATGGAGGAGTTAGGGACCCATGGCTCCAGCTGCACATGTAGCAGAGGATGGCCTTGTTGGCATCAATGGGAGGAGAGGCACTTGGTCCTGTGGAGGCTCCATGCCCCAGTGCAGGGGAATGCCAGGGTGGTGAGGTGGGAGTAGGTGGGAGGGTAGGGAGCACCCTCAGAGAAGCAGGGGTGAGGGGGGAGGGGATAGGGAGTTTGTGGAGGGGAAACCAGAAACGGGGATAACATTTGAAATGTAAATAAATAAAATAGCCATTAAAAATAGAAATGAATCTAGCATGTAGAATTTCTGATTCAATACATTGAGGATGTGGTCTCTAAAAATGCATTTTAATACCTGTTAATGAAATCCCAACACAGAAATTGCCAGACCACTGAGAAATGCTGATCTAGAGAAATAGAGCTTTACTGTCTCCCTTTTTAATAATAGGTTATAAAAACATTTTAGAGCATGTCATTCTGAGTAAGTTACGCTCTCCCAGAAGCCATTTAGCCCAACACTTTGACTCACATTAGTGATATTAATGACCCATAGAGATCACATACTCACCATCTAATCATAGTAGGATTTAAGTCTTAAAAGAACTCTCCCTACCCAACTCCCAGAGGATTTTTGTTGCCAGTAGCTTTACTGGAGAAAAAAAAAAAAAACAAAACTACACATGAAAAGTTAAACTATCATCCATTTTAAGGGATTATGAAGTAAAGAACAGGGAAAAAAACAAACAAACAAAAAAAACCTAGTCACAACCAAAGAGAAACCTGACCTGGGAGAGTCTTACATCTGCATCCACAGAGGACAGTGATCAACTGATGGTGCTAACAGTTGTGATTGGTAAGCCAGGCAGATGCAAACAGGAATGTAATTTAACTCTCTTAACGTAATTACAACAAAGTCAAAGAATTTGGAAATATGGTCTATCGTCAACTTCTGCCTAAGGTCATAAACCCATAAAAGTGTTTCTTAGCAGTCACAAAGTTTGATATTTCCCAGTTTAGGTATATGAAAGACTAGAGAGTCTGCCTTTTATAATAGCAGATAATATATTAAATATTACTTTAATACCTTTAAAATAACAGAAACCATAGCTAGCCACACCCCAAAAGATTCCTTTTTTTTCATATGTTTACACTTTCTATACAACTGTGACATCCTATCAAGTATTCAGTACTTTATTTCACATCCCTCTCAGAGTTTATCTGATATAAATTATGTACATCCTCTCAGAATCTATTGGCTCGAGTAAGTTAAGAGTCTTAGTATTGGCTCAAGGGCACTATCAGTAACCCCCAGACTGAGAATGGTAGTAATGCCAGGAGCATCAAGAGGAATATGCTTATGGAAGTGACCTAGACTCTAAGACTTTCTGTGGGATGGTAAACTGTGCCAGGAAGCTTGGTAGGTAGAATGGGTCTGAGTTCCCAGAAACTTGGGGAACACACCTGACACAGTAGCTGGCTCCCTGTTCCCTGCCAGATTTCTGGCCTGGAACACATGCCACACTTCCCACATAAGGAAACATGACCTGTGATCAAGTGGGCCCAGAACAGAGTTCTCCATTCTAATGAGGTACCTAGAAGCCCTGAGGGTCTAGCCCATAAGCTTCACTTCCCAGACTTACCTCCTGCAAAAGAGATCCACCCTGAGAAGTTGTTACACATCAATTTTTCAACAACCAATAAACAGTTTGGAACCAATGACTCTCTCTTACATCTACCACTGCCATGGGGACCATAGAAAAGGCCTTCACCTAGAGACCTGCTGCCTAAGTCTCATGTAGAAGGCCTTTCTGTGCCTCCAGCTAATCACCACCAAGCTAGGACAATCACCAGTGAGCTAAACCAGAGCTCCCAGCTCTGGCCCCAGGGTAGACACTGTCCTCAGCCTGCTGGCCCAAAATGGTTCTGGCCTTGTCACAGGCCCATGGACTCCCAACACTTCATTCTGGACTCCTCTGTGCGGCACTCCAGCAGAGACTAGATGTCCAGGGGTCAGGGACTACCAGCTTTGGCTTTCCCATATCTCAGACTGCACTTTCCCACTCCTGGAGCAATGTCTCAGCACTTCCCTGAAGCCCAGCACCTGCTTGGTGGTGGCATGGGTAAATACAGCCAAACTCCCCACAGCAGGGCAGAATGCAGACCCACAACTTTCTGTCCAGTATGTGTGGCTTTTCATCAGCTGCCGACCAACATCTTTTATTTTCCTCCTAGAGACACTGTTCCTGTCTTCAGAGCACCATCTTCTAATTTTTGGTATTGACTGATAAAGATATGGAACATATACAAACCAACCATGCATATTAATAATAGCAACTTTATAATATTTAAAATGAAAATATGCACTCTGTTGTAGGGATTGAAGACTGATTTCTGAATTTACTCTATAAAATTCAATTAAAATTGTCCTTGTGGATCTTTATTCTTGGATGTTTAAAATACTTTTAAATTTTATTTCATTTATTCTGATAGTTTAGTTGCATTCTTCATCTGAGAGCTCATCTGATATTATGGCCATTGTATATTGTAAAACAGAGTATTACCCTTGGCCATGGAGTTTACAGTACTGCATTATAACTTGTAAGAAGTAACTGCCTTTTGCCTGTACCCATTTTGTTCCCACATGTTAATTAGTCTTTGGGTTTTTCTCCAATATTGAGGGCTTACAAACTAGTAAATGACTAAAATGACTAACAGTACTTCAGAGTATTTTTAATTGTAGTTATCTTTGTAAATTACAAACAAATTATTTTTATGAGCTTAAGAACTGTTTATAGTAACTTCTTGGTGAAGTGTCTATTCATTCTTAATATATACATTTTTATAATTATATTTGTTGGTTTAATTGGTTTATGGGGGGATTCTTTGCACCTCTATCTTGTTTTCTATACTTTAAGTTTTTAAAATCTATTTTTTAAAATTTTAATTCTGTATACCTTATCTTAGGTTTCTATTATAATGATGAAACATCATGAACAAATTCAAGTTGGGGAGGAAAGGGTATGTTTCATCTTATATCTCCTATGTCACTGGGTGAAATCAGGTTAGGAGCTCAAGTGAGGAGCCTGCAGGCAGGAATTAATGCAGAGATCATGTAGAGACACTGCTTACTGGCTTGATTCTCATGACTTGCTCAGCCTGCTTTCTTATACCACCCAAAACTACCTGCTCAAAGATGGCATTGCCTCCAATGGACTGGGCCACCTCAGGTCAATCATTGATCCAGAAAATGCCCTACAGAGTTTCCTCCAGGCATTCTCATGGAAGCTTTTCCTTATTTTAGGTACTGCTTCTCAGAAAATTCTAGCTTTTGTCAGGTTGACAAGGTATGTATGCATGTCTCTATGAGGGTATGTACACAGGAATGCAGGTGTCCTTGGAGGCCAGAGGCATTTAGACTCAATATAGCTTCTGGGCTCTGAGGTCAGGTCCTCTTTAAGAGCCTTAACAACTAAGCCATTTCTCCATCGCCAGATATTTCTGATTTTTCCTTTGTCTTTCATTCTTATTTGAGGCTTTGAACTACACAGATATTTTTATTATAGCTCAGTCATGTTCATTAATCTTTTTTAATGCTTTTGAAATCTTTTTCATTGGTAGATCTCTATTTCAACACTGACTATACTTTTGTATTTATATACAATAGACATGATACATATATGCATGTGTAAATGAGAATATAAATGCAAATATATCATTAAGTGGAACAGTTATCATGCATTTTGAGACATTCCCATGATTTCTCCCTAGAATGTATGTATGAACGTATGTAATGGCTATTAAAATCTGGTCTATGTAAAATTTATTTTGATTGTGATGCAAAGCATACATTACTTAAAACTTTTTACATATATACTCATACTGTTACCTCTTTCAAGGTGATTTTTGGTTTGTTAGTTGGATGATTGTTTTGTTGGTTGGTTGCTTGGTTGGTTGCTTGGTTTTTAAAACAGGGTCTTATGTACCCCCGGGGTAGTCTCAAACTACCAATATAGCTGAGTATGACCTTGAGCACTTGGTCTTCTATCATCTACTTCACAAATTTTGGGAGCACAGGCATATGCAACCATGCTACGTTTTATATGTTGCAGGGCCACAAAACTAGGACATTTTTTGTTCGAAGCAAATACTCTGCCAATGTAACCACACCCTAGCCAGAGAGCCTGTTATCTAAATATCAATGATCACTAAGTAAATAGTCTATCTTAACCCCCTTCATCTTTCTCTTTCCCCAGCTAGTTACTTCTGCATGTTATTTGCTAGAATTGGACCGCTTGTCCTGTGAGGTTTTCCTTTCTTTTTATAGCCTAATGATGCTCAATAAGTTTAATTGTCATTATTTTGGCAAGAACACCACATGGGGCATTCAGTCATCTCCTCCGTTTTCTGCCCATTCCTCCGCAGTATTTCTGCTTCTCTTCTGTATAAGTCTTCCTTATTTCGTTTGAGTGTTTCCTATGGTTTATAATGACATCACCTCTGTGGAGGTAATTTGGCAGTATTTATGAAAATTACAAGGACTTGTGTCTTTTGACCTAGGAATTTAACTTCTAAGAATGTATCCTGCAGGGATAATTGCATACCTGTGAATTGATGCAATTACTCATTGCTGCATTATTTGTAACAGAAAAGATCGCACGCTCTAAGTTCCTATCAGTAAGAGACTAATTAAATAAATGGAACACATCTTCACAAGTAAAATACTACAAACCGATTTTTACAAGGAAGATATTCTTTGTGAATTATACAAAAAATCACCAATATATATTGTTAGGTAAAAATGCAGAGAACATCTATTACGTTATTATCATCTTTATTATAAGAAGAATGATAATTCACACTCCGTACTACCATGTATAAGGATTTTAATTGGCTCTACTGAAGGAAATCTACTGATAGGAGCAAAAGGAGTTGGGGGAATATAACCTTTGCATTTATGTCTAGTTTGAGGTGTAGTTCCTTTGATAGATAGCGTGTTTACTTAACATGCAAGATGCCACAGCTTTGGTGTCCCCAAACCATATAAAACTGGGGATGGTGTTACAAGCCAATAAGCCCAGAAGTTGGAAAAAGAGATAAAAAACTAGAAAACCAGGGGTTCAAGGTTATCATGGCTGCATACATATTTTGAGACTAGCCTGTTCTAAATTAGATGCTGTCTTAATATGGCTTCTCATAAAGTTTAAATTTTGTTTCTCTGTGGATGTTTTTTACCCAGTTCACTTGTTTAGTTAAAAATGTAATGATTGTGACATATAGATAGAAGTTAACATCTGAATTAATATATTTTATGTTTAATGACTATCATAAAGTTATTTGACACAGGTAATGTCAATTTGTTCAAAATAGTAAGAGTTTGTTTAAAACAAGATAAGTACTTCATCAGAAAGCAAGATGACCTAACACACACAGCTATGTGTGTGTTGGGATAGGGGAATTTAGCAGAGTCAATCTTGTATAGTCAATTTATGTGTCAAATGAACAGACGTGTGAGCTAACCTTAAATGTCATACAACAGGGACACAGTGAAACAGCAAAGGATATGAAAACTTCTGAAAAATATTTAGATCCCTCAAATTTAATAGGTTTTAAATGCTTAATCTAGACAATATTTTGCCTCCAACTTTGTATATATAGGCTTTTAATGAGAATTAGTAATGAAGAAAGAGATTGAAAAAGATATTAGAAGATAAAAATATCACTCATACTCATGGATAGGAAATGTCAATATTATGAAATTGGTTATCTTAAAGAAAGTGGATGCAACCATTACATGTATATGGAAGCAGAAAAACACCAAAGATAACCAGACAAAGCCTAGAAAAAGTAATACTTCTAGAGACATGCTTGATTTCAGTTCATACTGTGGATCTAAAATTGTTCCTCAATTCCTGTTTATTATATTACTACTATTCCAACTGACTTCAATGAATCAGCAGGTTCATGGAAAGTAGGATAGAAGGTCAAAGTATTTACTTGATCAGCATATTTTCTCAGCAAATTGAGAATTTCACATCCCTGGAATTTTCCTCTATAGGAAATCTAGGTCCCAGCCACGCAAATAGACTTTATATGCCATGACAGATGTGAGAGCATGCAAAAGAATATATTGTCTGTCTATTAGGGTTGCCTGTCTTATACTTACGTCCAGTTGAGCTTTAACTGTCATCATTTTCTTACTGGTCTTACAAAACAGTATATAACTATAGATTCTACAGTGCAGAATTGGTGATGCTCATGCCAACTGATGCGCTCTCTCTCTCTCTCTCTCTCTCTCCCTCTGTGTGTGTGTGTGTGTGTGTGTGAAGGTAAATCAGGAGGACAATTGCATTTTGTTTGAATTCATATATAAATTTCATATATATATAGGTTCTGGCACATATCTTGTGATCATTAAAATATTTTCCGAAATCCCTGGAATACAAGTAGATTTAGATTTTGATAACACTTAAGATGTGCAAAATTTCTTTTTAAAAAACTTGGGCTCTGAAGAAAGATGGCATGCTTGCAATACAGGCGTGAAAATCCCTGAGTTCATTGCAAAGCACCCATGTACAATTCTAGGGGTAGTGGTACACAGTAATCCTAGCACTGGAGAAGCAGACAGAAGGGTCCCTGGAGTTTATTGGTTAGCCAGTCTCACCTAATCTGTAATCTCCAGGCTCTGAGCATGACTCGGTTTCAAAAAATGAGGTGGAAAGTCATAAATAAATATTGCTTTATGGCCTCCATACAGATGTACCCACCCCACCCCCACGTGTGTGTGTGTGTGTGTGTGTGTGTGTGTGTGTGTGTGTGCATGAACACACACAAGTTTAAACCTGAATATTACACAAATACACACATAGGCACACACATGTACATGCACATGCCCCTGTACACACATGCACACTTGCCTGCATTGTACCGTGGCTCTTACTGAACTCTCTCAGTTGCTAAATCAGAGAGAAAATGATGCTGTGCCTTAGGTAACCAGGAGGAGTAAGATGCTTGGTACTCAATAGCATAAACTGTTCCCCTTCCCCCATTCTTCTGCCAGTGATGGGGAAAGCTCTAAGCTGTTATGTGAGGCACTTAATAAGAGATAATTTCCAGTCAGTGGGGGCTATTAAACTTGGACTCAATTCCGAAGGAAATCATTAAATCCATTTCTCTCCTGGTATCTTAAAATAAGAAAATACTATATTGAGGACCTTGTGGAGAAATACAATAAATCCCAGCTTTCCTCCCCTTCCCTAACAAACTTTCACACTGGCTGACTTCCGTGGCGCATCTCTCTACATACTTACTTAAAGCTGTCACTATATAATAATAAATGCTGCTCTGCATATGAGAGTGAAATGAAAACCAGAATCCTTCCATGGAACCTTTTTATATCGGCTTAGGTTTTACTCAGTTGCCCATACTGCAAATAATAAATTATCCTTTCAGTCATTCCCGGCAATGAGCAGGATGAAGAACCTTAGGCTTCTTAGCAGTTAACAGGTAGATGTAGTCAGGTAGCATTCATTTAATACTAGATAACATCAGGGAAACTCATAATGAAGAAATAAAACTATTTTTGAATTCTTGATTCTCTCTTGTCATAGTCTCTAGTCCTGAACAGGAATGTTGAAAAGTAATGTTTACAACTTCATTTCCCCATGGTAAAACTAGTGTGAGCCATGAATACTTTAGGAATATGTGTGTATGTGTGTGTGTGTGTGTGTGTGTGTGTACGTGTGTGTGTGTGTGTGTGTGTGTGTGTAAAACAGCAATTGAAAAAAGATCATGATTTGGAGGTGAGCAATAGTGTGTAAGAGAAGGTTTGGAGGCAGAAAAGCATGGGGGAAAATGTAATTATATCATATCAATAAATAAAAGAAATCATTTCAAAAGAAGAATTAAAACAAGTAATCTGAAAAAAGAAAGGGAGGAAAGGAAGGAAGGAAGCAAGAAAGAAAAACAAAGCTGCAGAACCACTTAACTGAGGTAGTCTTCCTGCCTCAGCCAGATTTCCCTCTCTCACCCACTCCTCCTGTGCAACTGATAGAGAACAGGTTCTTAGAGGAACTGACAGTGCAGAATTAGGTCCAGATTCATGAGGTAGAAATATTAAAAAAAATAAATATCACAACTCTGGTCTTATATAAGGTAGCAAAATAGCATATTAAGTGGCTTGCTTGTCTTCATGTTGACACACAATAAATGTCCATGCATTGCATGTTGAAGCATATGAAAATTACGGCCTCATAAATTTAAACTTAATTTAAAAGTTCTTTCTTATTTCCTGTCCAAATCTCATTAGTCAAACTGCCATGCTGAAAGTCCTCTTCACTCTTGAAAATGCTGTTTGTTAGCCACACAAGAAAACCTTAGAAATGGGAACAAAATACTCACAGGAGGAAATATGGAGACAAAGTGTGAACCAGAGACTGGAGGAAAGGTCATCCAGAGACCGCCCCACCTCGGGATCCATTCCATATACAGACACCAAACCCAGACACTCACTACTGCTCATGCCAAGAAGTGCTTGCTGACAGGAGCCTGATATAGCTGTCTCCTGAGAGGCTCTGCCAGAGCCTGACAAGTACAGAGGAGGATGCTCCCAGCCAACCATTGGAACGAGCACAGGGTTCCCAATGGAGGAGTTAGAGAAAGGACTGAAGGATCTGAAGGGGTTTGCATCCCATAAGAAGAACAACAATATCAACTAACCAGCTTGCCCAGAGCTCCCAGGGACTAAACCACCAACCAAAGAATACACATGGAGGGTCCCATGGCTCCAGCTCCATATGTAGCAGAGAATGGCCTTATGGGACATCAATGGGAGGAGAGGCCCTTGGTCCTGTGAAGGCTTGAGGCTCCAGTGTAGGGGAATGCCAGGACGGTGAGGCAGAAGTGGGTGGGTGGGTGGGGGAGCTCCCTCATAGAAGCAGGGGGAGGAGGGATGGGATAGGGAGTTTGTGGAGGGGAAACCAGAAAAGGAAATAACATTTGAAATGTAAATAAATAAAATATCCAATAAAGAAAAGAAAATAGCCTCAATATAGACTAGAATGAAGTAAACCTAGGGGCTTCACCTTAGAAAGTGTATGTTATCCTCAAATCATCTTGTGTAGACTCTAGCAAATGTCCTGGGTTACATCTAAAGAAGCAGGCAGAGCACAATGCCTGAGGGTAACAGCAGAGGGAGTGAGGAGCGGAGTCACAAACCATTTCATCTGGATTCTTAGCTGCGTGCTTCTAGTCCTACCCATGGCTCTCCTCTGCTGGGACAGCATCATATAACAATAATGTATTTGCAATCTCTGAAGTGATGTCATCAAGACAGATCTAAAACTGACCTTGAATGTTATGAAAGTTTCAGCAACACTTTCCGTTTTCTCTTAATATAGGAAAGGAGTTCTCTGAAGTTTTTCCCTTCATTTCCCCAGCCTGTCAGAACATACTCAGGTATCACTTTAACATGTAAGAGTCTAAATATGAGTCAGACCACAATTCATCTCTCAGAAAAAGAAGCAGAAGTATTTTTATATTTTTTATTTTATTTGTGTGTGTGTGTGTGTGTGAGTGTGAATGAGAGAGACAAAAAGAGCACCTTTCAAAACTTTATCTGATAGACAACAATTCTATAATGGAAAATCAGAAAACCTAATTTTTAAAAGCTTGATTTGAAAAGCTGGTTATTAATTTTGAACAACATAGACCTATTATATGGAAGAAAGTACCACATGGCAGGTCACTTACATCATCCTGTTTCCTTTATGTTCTTAGCACCTTGAACAGGACCTAACATGAACTGGGCAAGTATTTATTGTGTGGACGGATGTGATTTTAAAATCTGAGCTATTACATCCACAGATGAGTGCTTCTTTAGTTCGTGAGATTCCTTTCCTTGGCATGATATTGGTTGATGTAATATACTGCATCTTAAGTGCAGTGATGGCCTGAGAAGGTATTTCTAGCATGAACATCGACAGTTTTATAACAACCCACAGCCAATGTCTGAGGAAGAAACTGTAGAGATTTCACGAAGCATTAGTGGGGAGGTTGAGACCATTAATGAGTGGCCTAGCTCTGAGGTAGATATGGGTGACAGGCTACTTCAATTGAGGATGACATTTTAATCTTATCATTCTGAAGTGGCTCGCTGAATCTTTTCTTCAGGTTTCATGTCTCCTAGTTTGCTCCATACACGCGTGCACACACACACACACACAGAGACAGAGACAGAGACAGAGACAGAGAGACAGAGAGAGACATACACACAGTCACTCATTGACAAATGTGTTTTTTCCCAAGCTGAGCTAAAAATAATTTGTTCTCATTATATGGAAAGCCCAGTCACATTTCCAGACTTGTTGGGGGAGTTTCTGCTTACCTGAAATTGTTTTTATGCAGTGCTCACCAGCTGTAACTAAAACACTTTGTAATTTAAAGTGGACCTCTCTATTATTTGAGATCTCTGAAGAAATAAAGTTTGTTTTTAAATTGAAGTGTGTTAGGCATAGAAGCATGTGTTGTAGGGTTCTTGATACTATTTTTTTTTTTAATGTTTCTGTTCTGGTCTATTTAAGTATCAATGTTATGAAAAGTTTTCATAATGTTAGCTTCATGGGATAGCCACTAAAAACACAGGCTATTTAAGTTCCTTAAATTTAAGCAAAATTAAAATATAATTTTTAGCTACACTAACCACATTGCATAGAACCTACAAGCTCCTATTGACTACATAATTGGACAAGCATATGTAGATAATAAATCTGGCAGTGGAGAAAATACTAACAGTATTGAATAAAAATCTCTCTACTAGAATAACTGTCTGTACAGGGTTTACTTATAAATAGGATAGCTATACATAACCCTACCCCAAGATTCAGAGAACACCAAGGAAAAATGGGCAGAAAGATCCTAAGAGCCCAAGGTTGGGGAGAAACAAGGAAAAGGTTTCTTCTGAACATAACAAGGGTGCTGAACTCAGGAGCTCACAGCTTCTGTAGCTGCCCGTGGTCAGACCAGTCAATTATCAGCCTTAGGGAGAGGAGCTCATGAGCCCCCAGTCCCTAGATGAGGAGCTATTGAACTGTGACCGCTGTTGCAGGGGAGGGGCAGTATGGCCCTTGCAGGTAGATAGCTCCACAACCATGAGTATATGAGTGGCCAAGGTTAAACTCAGTGGGTTTTAATTTTTCTATATTAATGATGTGAAGTTAGGAAGAAGATAGTAATATATGTGGATCTAAGAAGAGTTACAGGAAAATGGGGATGATTATGATCAAAGGACATTGTATGCATGTGTGAAATTCTCATAAATTTAATAAAATTATATTAACAAGAACCTCACTGCTTGACCAATCTCAGTCAAGTTTCTCAGAACCATTTTCTCAGGTAGGTACTGGATTCTCTCCTGGATCTGATTAAGACTGTAGTTTTAGTGGGAATCCTGCTGGGTCAGCTTTGCAATTATCCACTTCACTTGGTATTTGACCAAATTTCTCATTCGCTGTCTTTAATACTTTATCATACTGGTTTGTGTTTCACAAGAATATTGTCAAGTCAGTCAGTTTGGGCAAATAACCCATTCTTCCCCGCGTTTCTCTTAGTAATTTTCTAATCATCTGTCTCCATTCGGTACACACACACACACACACATGCACATACCTACACACATACCACACACATACCCACACGCATATACACATGCACACACACACATACACACGTGCACATACCTACACACATACCACACACATACACACACACACACACACACACACACACACACACATACACACGTGCACATACCTACACACACACACACATACACACACACACACACACACACACGTACACACACACATACACACGTGCACATACCTACACACATACCACACACATACACACACAC
>CM052704.1:54393248-54411570 GCA_028551405.1 Uromys caudimaculatus
CACACACGCACACACACAAACACACATGCACATACCTACACACATACACACACACACACATACACACACACGCACGCACACACACACATACACACATGCACATACCTACACACATACACACACACACACGCGCATGCACACACACATACACACACGCACACACACACATACACACATGCACATACCTACACACATACCACACACATACACACACACACGCACACACACACATACACACATACACATACACACATGCACATAACTACACACATACCACACACATACACACACACATACACACACACACACACACACACGCACACACACACACATACACACGTGCACATACCTACACACATACACACACACGCGCGTGCGCACACACACACATACACGCACACACACACACATACACACGTGCACATACCTACACACATACCACACACATACACACACACATGCACACACACACATACACACATACACACACACACATGCACATAACTACACACATACCACACACATACACACACACATACACACACACACACACACACATGCACATAACTACACACATACCACACACATACACACACACATACATTCTTAGTTTATATCCATTTATTCTTCTGTTTATAACCTTTGCCGATCTCTCTCCACTATTTTGAAATAACCAATGCAGTATATTCTCTTTAATAAAGTCTTCCTAATTGTTAACAAGTGTCACACATATTTTGATAGGATTACTCTAAATATTTAAAAAATGTTGCATATTGTCCGAGGTCCTCAGCACCACCAGAAAGTTAATTGGAATATCATTACTTAACAGATGCAAAGGTGGTCTTAGCCACAGGGCAGTCATCAGCTGCCAAGATGTGATGGGCATTTTTATGGACAAGAGTATTTGCATCAGTGTCAGTCTTGCAAAATTTAAAAGGCTATAAAGCTGTTCAGAACAAAGGTCCTCACCTTACAGAGTCATGAGAACTGAAAATATAAATATATGTTTTAGACGGATATATAGTTCCTCATTCAAGGCACTTTGTCAGCATCTTGGCCTATTTCTTTCACAGTTTATTCTGATAAATTGAATCTTTACAGCTTACTCTATCCTTTTGATTTACGGGGCATTTGCCCAAGCTCAACTTTCTTGAGATAAGCTTGAAAGAGCTTTGCTTTTTGCCTGATTTAATCCCATGGGGAGAGGGGAACACAAGCATTTATAATACTGAAAACTGCAAGTTAAGGACACGTGGAAAGATGTGCTGAGTTGCATGATTTGGATAAAAGAAAGAGGAGAGGACCAAATTGTTGCTTTGTACAAAAGTTCAGACTTTCTCTCTGCAGATTTAACAATTCTGTTTTACTGAAACAGTGGAAAATGTAAAGAGGGAAAGTTCATAACTACATTTGATGTGCATAGCCTGGAAGCCTCACAAAATGAGACCTCAAGAAAGGGTGAGAAGGTAGAGGCTTAAACCCTCTTCACAACAGGGGCAAGAATAGGAAATATAGGCATTTTGGAGCAGTAATTAATGACCAGAAATTAGCTTTCCCTTTAAAAGCTGAATAAATGTGAGAAAAAAAAAATACGGTGTGACAAAGTCTATCCAAATATTCTTCCATCTTCTTTACTGAAGCAGGAAATTGCAGGGTGGAGTGAAAGGCATGCCTTGTTCCTGGGCAGACTGAGCTTAAGGTAGATAAGCATTATCAGACAAAAGCTGCTTCTAGCAGGTGCTAATCTCTAAAGACCTTTAAGATAACCAGCATACAAGAGCTGCCTTTGTGGCTGTTGTTTTCTAAGTCTGAACATAGCCAGAAAGAACCACCATGTCAAAACTTGCCTCCTTGCCTGGAGACTGGCTGGTTTCTTTGTATTAGTACATTTATTCCTATTTCAGAAAAATTAAAACTATGGAAGAGGAGGAAGATTCTCCATGTTACAAATCGAGATTTTTCTGAATTACAATTCTGCTAAGGAGCAGTATTTTTTTTTTCTGTCTTGGATCACTTATTCGATATATTTTTCCTTTGTCATTGCTGATCTGATGCATGCCTCTCTGAATAAAACAGAAATACAAAAAGCTGGATTTTTCAACTCATCTCAAGTCTTATCAAGAGAGTTAATAATAACCAAATTGGAACATTTTCAAGCCCTTTTCCAAATGCTCATCGTAAAGTTTTTAAAACTTAGAGCAAAATAAGATGTGCTACTTCGTGAACACAAAACCATTCAGGTTAAGAAACATAAATGTCTCCCTCCAAGTCCTCTCCCCTCTTCTCACTTTCTATAAATTATTTATCTTTAGTTATTTATACATGACTTTGTTTTTTTCTGGAGAAAGTTACTCTAGCCATTTTTTCTCAATGTCCAATAATGAAATAATTTTTAATGTGAAATAACTGTGCTATTAAAACATCAATAAGATGCATAATTTGAATAGTCTCACTAATTAGGTTGAGTACCAGAAAAGGTATTATGTTTTTTAATCATTTATGTATTTATGCACCTAATAGGGAGTGTATGTGTGTGGGCATGGATGTGCCACAGTCTGTTTGTGGAGGACAGGGGACAGCTTTAGATTTTGTCCTGTCCTTCTACCATGGGAGTTCTAGGATTGTCAGACTTCTCCAGCAAACTCCATCACCAGCTAAGCCATCTCAGGAGCCTGAGAAGTTCTTTTTTCCTTTTTAAAATATATTCATGTGTATATGTGTGTGCATCTTTGTCTGTGTACCATGCACATACAAGTCACATTCAAGGCCATTGCAGGGTGTCCCATGGCCTGGGTCTGGAGTTGAAGATAGTTGTTGTTAGGTGCCCTAGATGGGTCCTGGGAACGGAACTCATGTGTCCTGCAAGTATAACAAGGACTCCTAACTCATTAGCTATCATTCAGCCACTTGAGAAGATTTTTTAAAAACTGTCTATTTAATAGTGCTGGCATTTAGTTATATGACTTCCATATATCAGTCATAAGAATGTTGCTCTCGAAGGTCCTTTATGCTGTGTTAATTTAGTGTGCACATATACTCACATACACACATAATCACATATACATAATCACTGGTAGTGAGGAGAAATGAAAAATTAACAATGGTGCATTCAAAGCTGAATTCTTCTACCTTTTCTACCACTACAACATCTATCTACTGTTACTCCAGAAATGTAGTCCCTTCTAGTTTTTGTTTTATAGCATTTAATTCTGTCTGTTGGAAATAATAAATCTCCAAACAAAGTAAGGTTCTATGCGAGAGCTACTGGCTTGAGGTATTGGTTATTAATACTAGTGGTCCTGACATTTTGTAGAGTAATGTTATCACAGTAGCATTTGGGTGGCCCCTGTGTGATTGCTCAAGGAGGCACACTTGTTGTGACTGCTTCCAGTGGCCAGCTATCACATTATACCAGTGTTGGTGGCAGTACCACTTTATCAGGCTGGAAAGGTGGCCTCACATTCAATGAGGAAACACTTTATCAAAAAGAATAAAAAAATGAAAATGAGATACTATCCTTGGGCTCAAGTTGAATTAATGCTTAGTGTTTAGAAACCTCAGCTTCTCTGGCTGTTTCTTCTACTATAGCACTGTGTCCCTTTGATGTATTATGCCATACTAATTCGATAAACATTGATTTGTCACTTCCTTCCTGTTGTGCATTTAATGCTTATTCTCATTAGGCTAGTGGACCCGGAGAAGAATGAATGTTCTTCATTGGTGCCCTCAAAACCCTAAAGAGATACTACATATATAGGATTACCTTTAATAGATCGAAGCAGAGAAGGACATTGTTGAAACCTCTAACTGAAAAGCCAAGACGCTGTGCATAAGGGTGTAGCTTCAGGTCAGAGGCGAAGACGTTGGTTAGAATCGGAGCCTGGGGAAGTCTACTAAGGTAGTTCCAGAAAGAGCTACCCAGGCCAGCAAAAAGAGAGGTACTTCTGGGATTTGGGTTTCCAAAGGGAGTCTGGCAAAAGCGACAGGGAGCATGAAGGACGTTATTGTGTATAAATTTATACAAAGTCACACCGAGTTGGATTACATACAAGATTAAATACTTGGGGTATTGTTCTACAGGTACGAGAGGGCTTCTGACATTTTGTAAAAACAAGAAAATGATTTGACAAAACAGCTGTCTGCAGACTAGCAGCCTGCTAGATTGAAGAGGGTCATAAAAAGAGAATAATGGAGTCATTGCGTTAGTCATGGAGCATAGATCAAAGGACAGTAACTGCCTTTGTGGCTTTTGAATAAACATAGCAAGAGATGCATGGGATACAATGTAGAAATGTTGAAAACCCACTGAATAGGAGAAGAAAGAGTTAAACTAAAACCCAATATTGATATTGTAAGAAAAAAGTCCTTGGTAGAGTGAGGGGCCCTGTTTGATCCAGATGGCATTCAAAGTATTATCAAGTTAAAGAGTTTTAAAACCCACAGGGGCACTTAGCAATGCACATTGGAGCAGTAGGCTTGAACATCTTTGAGATTATATTAGTTATTATAATTAATCATCAGGCCCTAGCATTTTGTAGGATGTTAGGAGAAGTGTGTCCAAGAGAAGAAAGCAAAGCCTGCTGAGACATGAACACACACACATACTTACAAGGTACATTAGGGAAATGATAGCCTGCCCCAGCCAAAAGTTAAATAACCCAAGGAGGGGTAGGTAGCACCAGAAATACATACCTAGGCGAGCAAAGGAAATTTGGCCTGTAAGCTGGAAGTTCTCTTTCTGAGGCTGGGTATGTAAGCTTCTAATATGCAGGTCTTTGCTAGGGAGGGAAGACAGTAGTGGGTGGGTGGGTGGGGAAGCACTCTCATAGAGGCAGGGGGAGGGAATGGCATAGGGGGTTTTTGAAAGGGAGACCTGGAAAGGGGGAAACATTTGAAATGTAAATAAAGTAAATATCCAAAAAAAATTTCAGGTCTTCCTATATTTTTGAAAATTTTTTCATGTTCTGACCTGCTACTATGATCGCAGCCCCAGGCCCCTAATTTCCTAATTTGCTGTCCATAGCTGGCTGCTCATGGCTTTACCAGGACCTCTCCCACAAACATACATGCTGAGTATTACCAGGGTCCTCTGGTTACTGGAAAATATATTAATAATTTTGACATTGGCTTTCTAAATACAGGGAGATTTGCAAAATTCAGGGTTGCCAAACACAGATTCTTTATCTGAACTATCTGCTGTAGTCCAGGGCATTGCCATCTGAGGTGCCCGACTATCCTGCATAAAGAAAACCATTCGCTCTCATCAATGTGACACCTTTCCCTGGTGGGTCAGTTGATTTTGTCCAGACTTTAAGAGGATTGATTTTTCTCTAAAAGGTAAGACCATGTATTCAAGTGTATCGTCTCACACCATGATGTGTGGAGCCCCTAAGGACAAGAGCTTGTACTGAAATATTTTAATATCTTCATAAACCTCTACACTCCTGGTTAAATTAATATACAAAGATATTATATTAGCTAGGCCAGGAGGAACGATAAATTTTCATTTTACAGCCTCTTATTTAAGAGATGGAAACATGGAAACATTTTTTCCTCATGGTAATGCCCCTGTTATTGTAACTGATATTTAAAATATGGGTACTTTGCATAACATTTTTCTACTTATGCCTTTCATAATTTTTTAGCATACAGTTAGCATTTTCATTTCCAAATGGAGACTAAGGCTGAGAGAATGCATCTTACTTGTTACATTCAGTATAGTAAATCATGTTTTCCAAGACTTATATCTTATTTATTCAAAACCTGAAAGAGTATTACATTAATAATCCAGGTCATGTAAGGATGACGTTAGCCGTGGTTCTGGGTCCCAAACTCCTATGATAATGCAAAAGTTCATAACCTCTTAGATTACAGTATTTTCATTTATAAAATGGGAGCACTGTTTATAAGGGAGCCACAAAATGTAAGCAAACTGTAATTATCTTGTAAGATACTCACTTGTAAATTAAAATGCTGTGAATACATTTTAATAGACTTATAATTGTTTTGGGGGCTGTCTTAGTCAGGGTTTCTGTTCCTGAGCAAACATCATAACCAAGAAGCAAGTTGGGGAGGAAAGGGTTTATTTGGCTTACACTTCCACGTTGCACTTCATCACCAGAAGAAGTCAGGACTGGAACTCAAGCAGGTCAGGGATCAGGAACTGATGCAGAGGCCATGGAGGGATGTTCCTTACTGGCTTGCTTGCTTCTCCTGGCTTGCTCAGCTGGCTTTCTTATAGAACCCAAGACTACCAGCCCACAGATGGTACCACTCACAAGGGGCCCTCCCCCCTTGATCACTAATTGAGAAAATGCCTTACCACTGGATCTCATGGAGACATTTTCTCAACTGAAACTCCTTTCTCTGTGATAACTCCAGCTTGTGTCAAGTTGACACACAAAACCAGCCAGTACAATTGACCCTTTGTCAAACTGACACACAAAGACATCACCAATAAGCCATGTTGCTTACTTCCTAATTCATCCCCAAGATCTAAATAACTTTAAAAGTCCCACAGTCTTCGCAAATTTTTACATATTAACATTTTAGTCCCTTTTAAACATCCAATCGCTTAAAATTCAAAGTCTTTTAAAAATTCAAAGTTTCTTAACTGAGGGCTCCACTAAAATACCTTCTTTCTTCACGAGGGAAAAATATCAGGCCACAGTCACAAAAGCAAAATCAAATTCCAACTGTCCAATGTCTGTGATCTACTCATGATCTTCTGGAATCATCCAAGGGCTTGAGTCACTTCTCCAGCTCTGCCCTTTGTAGCACACATGGCTCCAGATGCCTGTACTCCACTGCTGCTGGTGTTCTTGGTGGTCATCTCATGGTACTGGAATCTCCAAAACACTGCTGTCTTCCACTGCAACTAGGCTTTACCATGGTGCCAAGCCTCACCTCCTTTGCATGACCCTTTCAGTCCTGGGCCATCAATTGCAACTGAGGCTGCACCTTCACCAATTGCCTTCCGCAGCCTCTCGCAGTACCTAGCCTCAACTCCTTTGCATGACCCCTTCAGTCCTGGGCTGTCAATTGCAACTGAGGCTGCACCTTCACCAATGGCCTTCTGCGGCCTCTCACAGTGCCCAGGCCTTAGATGCTATTCAGGACTCCTTCATGCCTTCAAAACCAGTACCACCTGGGTGACTCTTACACATTACCAAGTCCTGCCAAGGCACAAGGTACAACCTTGGCTATCTCTGGAACACAGCCTCTGTGCTCTCAGAAAACACTTCTGAGAAGATTTCACCCCAATGATGCTGGTCTCTTCCCAATCACAGCCAATTTCTCAGCTCCAGCTAACCAGCATCAATAGTTCCAGTAATGCAATTGTTTTGCTTTAGTAGTTCTGGTATCTTGTTGATCACAGCTGATTTCTTCAGCCCCAGCTAACCAAAACCACAGAATCTTAAATCAAACTAGCAATATCCCTGATAAGAGTCTTTAATCTTCCCTCTGAAATTTCACAAGCCAGGCCTCCATCCTCTGCACTGTTCTCAACATTATCTCCCAAGCTCCTACACAACATCCCACAAAGCTCTTAACACCGAATGGATCTTCTAGCCCAAAGTTCCAAAGTCCTTCCACAGTTCTCCCCAAAACATGGTCAGGTTGTCACAGGAATACCCCACTATGCTGGTACCAATTTGTCTTAGTCAGGTTTTCTATTCCTGAGCAAACATCATGACCAAGAATCAAGTTGGAGAGGGAAGGGTTTATTTGGCTTACACTTCCATGCTGCTGTTCATCACCAGAGGAAGTCAGGACTGGAACTCAAGCAGGTCAGGAAGCAGGAGCTGATGCAGAGGCCATGGAGGGATGTAACTTACTGGCTTGCTTCTCCTGGCTTGCTCAGCTGGCTTTCTTATAGAACCCAAGACTACCAGCCCACAGATGGTACCACTCACAAGGGGACCTCCCTCCTGATCACTAATTGAGAAAATGCCTTACCACTGGATCTCATGGAGACATTTTCTCAACTGAAACTCCTTTCTCTGTGATAACTCCAGCTTGTGTCAAGTTGACACAAAACTAGCCAGTACAGGGGCGGTATTGATAATATAGTTTTGTTTCATCAGAATAAAATATATTTGTGTTACCTTCAAATCTGATACTTGTGCTAAGCATAGTTTTTTTTTTTTTTTAAATAAAGAACTGCATTATTTACTCACAAATAAAACTATTGTATTTTCATACTGTGTACACTTGTAAAACTTTTAAATGATTACATTGGTTTATTGATGGAGGTAGTTCATGTGCTTCTGGAGATTAGAGAACAACTTTCATGAGGCAGTTCTCTGTCTCCACCATGTAGGTCCTTGGAATAGAGCTCAGGCCTTCAGATTTGGTGTCACCGAACATTCTTGCCACAGTATTTGATAAGATTGAATTCATTTTTATTTTATGCAGATGTGTACAGGTGTGAGGCGTGTGTTTCAATGCTTGCAGAAGCTACAGTGGGCTGCCAAATCTCCTTGAACTAGAGTTAATGAGCAGTCATGAGCTGCTTGATATGAAGTTGGGTCCGAGGGAAGAGTAGAAAGCTCTTAAGCACTGAGCCATCTCCCCATCCCCTATAGTGTTTTGGTGTCTGCTTAGATCCAACACCAGGATAATAGTGCACATGGTAAAAATCTATTGTAATTAAGTCCTACTGATCAATTTGGGCCACAGAATGGACTCAGGAGCTATGACTCTGAACCAGAACATTAGAGATCCTTTAAGCATGACAATCACAAATATCTGTGCCAACTTACAATTACATCTTTCCACCAGTAAGGATTTAGGAATAGGGGACTTCCCTAAGAACATGTCTTTATGGTACACTTATCCTGTTCTCATTTGTTAACTTATTCAACTGTGGTGGGGTGACACGCCTAGTATTCATGTCTCAACTTGCTAACCAGTGTGGCAATTACCCAGACACATCTTTCTGCCAAGCAGGGTATCAGTTACCTAGGGAGGTCATGGGAACTTAAACTTTATTTGATCTCTATTAAAAATTGAAGTTTTACTCAACATGACTTCAGTTTGGTTCCTTCTTACAATAATACTTTAGAGTAAATGAAAGTCATGGGGCCCAGATTCAACCCCTCAGAGGGAAAAAATTAAAGTGGCATTGTAGAGCATTGAGTATACTGACTACGAAGATGGACCCTGGGGGTTTGAGGTGACTAGGCAGATTAAGGTATTTACTTATGTTGAAGCATGAAGAGCTAGCTCAGTGCTAGAACCTTCGTGGTGGAAGGAGAGAAACAATCTCCTCAAGTTGTCTGCTTTAGTGTGTACATGGCCCTTACTATACACAAACACACAAAATAAGTAAGTAAATAAATAAATGCAAAACGGCAAAAAACAACATGAACTCTTGAATCTGACCTGGATTTATGATCCACTAAGGATTATTACACCCAATGAATTAAAGAGAAAAATCTTCAATTCTTTTTAGCAGAGAACCTTCTCATTTTCTTTTCGAATTCAGAAAGAGGAAGCTCCAGCTGTTCTCTGGGGGGGTCCAAGGAAGCAAGAAAGACCAGCAGCTGTAGATCCTCAGTGCTGGATTCTTGCCTGCTGGATGTGCTTCAGTGCTGCCTGAATCACAGAGCATGCGCTGATGCCACTGCTTACCTCCCAGTAGCCATAGCGCTTAATTAAAACATGTGTTCTGAGAGACCCTATTGAGTCTGCCTTCCTACAGGAGCAAGAATTTCCTAAACCTTACTGCAAAAGCAGGGAGATGGGGGTTATGCAGAGGACCTTGGGACTCCAGAAAAAAAAGTAAACATGTATCCAGCTCTCAAGTGTGAAATGTATAAAAACTGACCAAAGTGTTGTCTGTCACCATGATGACAATGCAGAGCAGTTAGACTCTTCTGGATGAAAGCCTGTGGGAAGTGCACTGTTCCTCAGTCAAATCCCTGTGCTCACTGCTCCTTGATTAATTGAGACTATCAACTCTAATTAAAATACAATTTTCCAAATGTATTTGTTCAGTATCACTCTGTGTGCTGTTTTAATGATGGATTTAAAAAATGATCAAGGACAAATAAGTTACTTAATTGTTTGAATAAACTATTTTGCCTTCCAGCTGCCTATAGTGAATTAGTGGGAGGTTACTGAGACAGAGGGCATGCCAGATCTTTCGTCACTGTACAAGTTTCCAAGTCAGACTGCAAGAGAACTCGAGAAAACTGGCATGCATTTGGCAGGAATATTATTTGGATAATGCCAGGCTTTGTTTTCAGTCAGAGTTCTCTAAAGGAAAAGAGTCCACGGAATATATGCATGTGCATATGTATATCTATAGATATATAGATATCTGTATAAACGTATGTCGCAAGAAGGCTCAGTTGAAGAATTTGCGTCTACTGAATGGGCACAGGGGCATGTCTATCTTCAATATTCTTGATTTCTAGTTGCTGCAGAAGGGCTAGTCCACTATGCTCAGTGCAGCGCCTTCACGAGGCGGGTGGGCCTAAGGCACATAAGGAAGACATATAAGAAAGATAAGATCAATGGGAGGGTAGGCCCTTGGTCCTGTGGAGGCTCGATGCCCCAGTGTAGGGGAATGCCAGGGTGGTGAGGCTGGGAGTGGGTGGGTGGGTGGGGGAGCAGCCTGTAGAGGTGGTGGGGATTGTATGGGGGGACTCTGGAGGGGAAACTGGGAAGGGACACAGCACTTGAAATGTAAATAAATAAAATAACCAATAATAAATAAATAATAATAAAAAGAAGTATATGAAAGGCAAATTTTCTCCACAATTTGTTTTTGATCAGTGTTTTATGATAGCAACATAAAACAAACTAAGAAGAGGGGTTTAACTCAGATTTAGAATAAGTGTTTAGCATGTTTGCCTTACAAGCACACAGACACACACACACATGCACACACACACACAGTCACACACACACATACACACACACAGGGCGAGGAGAGAAACATATCCTTAAATCCTTAATAGACCTTTTTTTTTTTCTTTTTTTTTTTTTACAAATAAGTTAATATTAAATTGTTTTTAGAAGTTCAGCATATTCTTAAAAATTTCATCCTATAACTCTACAAAGTATATTTTTTCTTCCTTTACCTTATGTGTCAGAGGTACTTAATACATGAATATTAATATAAATATATAATAGAAATTAATATAAATATCAATAAATTGTTAATACACAAATTATTGTCTTCCAGACTTGAAACCATTCCATCATGGCTTATCTTGGACTGCTCTCTTTGCTGGCCATGCAAAGTATGGTGACAGTGGCAATGTTCCCAGAGGAAACCATAGCTGAGTGGTCAGTGAATATGTATAACCATCTTCGAGCCACTGGGGAAGATGAAAACATTCTCTTCTCTCCACTAAGCATTGCCCTTGCAATGGGAGTGATGGAACTTGGGGCTCAAGGATCTACTCTGAAAGAAATCCGCCATTCAATGGGATATGAGGGCCTGAAAAGTGGTGAGTTCTTGGCTTTAATTTCTTACAATCATTTGAGTTTAACTGTGAATTCATTCATAATTGCCTTATGCCAGAGAAAACAATATTAACTGGGGGGTAAGAAATTATCTTTTTGCGAGAATCTGATTAGAAGGGTTAGAATAAAGGGTTCATTTCTGTGTTTAGTCATATGTGAGTAAATCTATGGAAAGTGTATCTTCTCAAAAACATTATTTAAATAAACAACAGCATTATTTAAATAAAACACATTATTTAAATAAATGCATGCTAAAGAAAACAAAAAGTGATTCTGTAATTTCTCATGTAAATCATACAAATAAATGAAAAGGTAACTGTGATGGATTATTAAAGAAAGGCATCATGATTCTTGTAGAATATTACATTTTGCTTACAGTCAATGATATTCTCATTGTTTAATCAATATCCAAGTTTTTTGAAATATTTTATTATTATAAATATATATATATATATATATATATATATATTTGTGAAATAATTCTGAAATGGAGTATGATTTCTGCTTTAATGCTTCTTTCTAATGGACACTTAAAGTCATCAGAAAGTTAAGAAGGCAAAAAATGGATTTTCTGCTTGTGATATTTAAAAAATCAAATGATAATAAAATATAAAGGAGTGAAATACAAAGGAATGTTTTCTCGATAATTTTAGGTAGAATTTGCTTGGTAACCCCCACCACCTCCCACACACAAAGACGAGTTCAATGCAATTATGCCAAGTACTTTGAAAGAAAAGTTCTTAAATTTGTTTCTTCTTTGTAGACTTTATCAAAGTAGCAATGAAAGGCAAAGCAGTATCTCAGGCTGCAGTGCAACCTCCCTAGTGTGTGAAGTGCCGACTGGATCTCTGCCTCTACAAAACTAATAAAACAGAGTAAAGGGTATCACTTGATAAAATGTACCAAGTTAATGTGAGCATCTAGAAATAGCACAGGAGGATCCCTGCCATGACTCCCGCGGAGCAAACCTGTTGCTTGTCTCTCGTCATTGCTCTCCTCATGTCCCTCACTGTGTGGTACTGAGCTTTCACCATGTCTGTGCTGTTGACAAACTTGTCCTTTGTCATCTTGCAGGTGAAGAATTTTCTCTCCTGAGGGATTTTTCTAGTATGGTCTCTGCTGAAGAAGGCCAATATGTGATGAAAATTGCCAACTCGCTCTTTGTGCAAAATGGATTTCATGTCAATGAGGAATTCTTGCAAATGATGAAAATGTACTTTAAAGCAGAAGTCAATCACGTGGACTTCAGTCAAAATGTGGCTGTGGCCAACTACATCAATACCTGGGTTGAGAATTATACAAATAGTATGTTCTTTCTTTCTCTATTTAGCTCAGTTTTAACCTCCTTCTACTTTGGGATGCATGTGTGCCCTCACTTCTGTGAAATTGGTCAAATTTGTGGCTACGAGGAGAATATTAGCTCTGAAGATCTGTCATGTGTGTTCTCTGGTTGAGGAGTTTCCTCAACACGAAAGAAATAAAAATTAAAGTTTGAAGATGTGTCTTGGTTTTACAGCCACAATAGGCAGTAGGTAATTTTAAGAAGTGAATAGTGCTCTCTCTAAAAAGTGCCCCATTGTAGCCCAAGCTAGTAGAGAGGAAAGAGGAATTAGAAACCGAGTGCACATAATTTTCATTTTATTTCTAATTTAGGTTATTCCTTTACGATTGATTTTTATTTGTATTTTGTAGACCACCGTGTATGTGTGCATACAAATGGAGGTCACAAGAGGGCCTCAGATCCCTGACACTGGAGTGGGAGCCTGTGGGTGCTGGGAACCAATCCTGGACCCACAGAAGAGCATTAAGTGCTCTTAACTGCCAAGACATCTCTCCAGCCCCTCTAATACATATTTTAAATGTTTTTAAGGCTTCTTGGTGGTTAAAATTTCATCATTTTTTTAATTAGCCAGGAAAATAGTTAAAATAATAATCTAAAGAGTGAGACAAACTTAAAATAGTTTAATGGATGAGAAGAGAGGAGAAAATTAATGTAGGAGAAGATGTGGATAATTTGTACAATATGTATGATATATGAATATATATCATGTATATATAGATATTAATATTTTTGGTAGATTAGTACAGCTCTTCATTACCTGAAATTCTAATGTCAAAATTCCCTAAATAGTTTATTCTAAAATCTTATGTTAGAACAAAAACACCCTTCAGATACCCTAAATCCTACAATTTACACAACATTGAGATATTGCTTAAGAAGTGATATGGTTGATCAAATGAGTAAACATTAAATAATTTTGATCTTGCTTTTTCAACTATGAGATTAATTTGTCATGTAAAGAGACATTTTAACATTTTTAAGTATTCAAAAAGAATAATTATCTACCAGAAAGATATTGAATTATTAAAATATGCTAACTTTCTAATTCTTTTGGACACTCTTAGCAAATAGTAGCAACCTGCTATCTTTCAAATTAGACTTGAAAAAGATTTCAAATGATAGAAAATATTTTATCCTGAGTTAAGTTTGCCTTCAATCATCTGTTTGCACCTCATCAAAACAGTAGGAAAATTATCAATATTCAAGGTGGGCAAGTTTGAACTGAATGACACTTATGTGTCTTGTTTAAATATAAAAATTGAGGGCTGGGAAATTGGCTCAGCAGTTAAGAGCCCTTGATGCTCTTTCAGAAGACCTAGGTTCACAGCAACTCATGGTGTCCATCCATAATTCCAGTTCTAGGAGATATGATGATACCTTCTTCTGACCCCTAGGGGCACCGGTCACACATGGGATGCACAGGCATACATCCAGGGAAGCACCCATACACATAATATAAAAATGTGCTATTCTTTAAAAAGTAAACTTTGAAACATTGTGGTTTGCCTGTGTTAATAGTTTTACATAAGTCAATTCATCAAGGAATTTGTGAAGGCTAATATGGGTCAGTAATTTTTTGTCAGGATGGTACTAGGCATACTCTTGCTTTAGATGTCTTTATTGCAACTGATGTAATTATGTGTGTATATGCCTAGCACTTTTCCTTTAAGAGTAAGATACTTCTATTTCTCTACTATATTCATCTTACCTCCTTAGGGACCACTCTACGAGATGGTGGTATTGATAATTCTTTTGTTAGCCTTTCCACTTTTCAATTTAATGGGAGTTTTCATCTACTTCACCTTAAAAGGTCTGCTGAAAGATCTGGTGTCTCCGGGGGACTTTGATGCTGTCACTCATCTGGCCCTCATCAATGCTGTGTATTTCAAAGGGAACTGGAAATCTCAGTTTAGACCTGAAAATACCAGAACGTTCTCTTTCACAAAAGATGATGAAAGTGAAGTACAGATTCCAATGATGTATCAACAAGGAGAATTTTATTACGGTAAGACATTTGGTGTTTTTTAATTCTTATCGTATATCAACAAATCTTTAAGAAATGTGAAATATTTCTTGCTACAAATCCTTGTGGATATAATTTAGGCTATAGTTTGATTTGCCTGGCTGCATTTCCAAAGGCTTGCCATTAGAGCATGACTGAATATTATAGGTATTGACAGTTTTCCAACAGACTTCTTTAATTTATAAATTTCATTACACATTCCAAGTAGCTTTACTCATCTGAAATTATCTGATACTGGGTTGGCAAGATGCATCCATGGGTAAAGCATTTGAAATGCAAGCATGAGGACCTGCATTTGGATTCTCAGAACCCAAACAAACCTACACCCTATATTGTGTATCTATAATCCCAGTGTGCAACCTTGACATAGGAGAAAGACAGAGGAGGCTCTGGGGAAACTCATGGTACAGGTAGTCTGGCATACAGAATAGTAAAACGATTCAAGAGCTTGTATCAAATGAAGAAGGCAAGTACCTTCATATGCTTCAAGGAATGTCTGTACCTACAAACAATCACACACGTACACGCATACACTCACATGTGCATATATGTAGAATGTTCTAATCTTGGGTGACCACATCTTAGTTTACTCCACAAAACCACTGGCTCTGGGATGAGCTTTGGCCATCTGGTCCACCTAACCTGATTTAGTTTTAAACATTCTTATTACATATTTTTCTTTTTAAAAAATGCGCTTCTTCGTGTGCTTGTGTATCATGGCACATATGTGGAGGAGAGAGGACAGTTGAAGTGAGCTGGTTTTCGTCTTCCACCAAATGTGTCCTGGGCACCAAGTAAAGTCATTTGACTCGTCACCAAGGTCATCTGCCTTCACCCACTTTATTATCTTACCAGGCCTTTGAAAGCTTTTTCTTAAAAAATTGAAATATCAGAGCCCAGAGATAGTTTGTCAGTTACAATCACTTGCAGCTATTGTAGAGGACTCAGAGAACTCAGGTTAAATCCTCATTTCACAGTTAGGACTACCTGAGATTCTAGTTCCAGGAATCTGATGGCTTCTTCTCATTTTCATTAGCACCTGTACACACACAGTTCACTTATATACAACCAGGCCCATATACATAAACATAAAATTTTTAAATGAATCTTAAAACACTTTAAATCTCAAATTTGTAGGGTTGTTTGTTTGTTTATTTTGTTTGATTTTTGTTTTTCTTTTGGTTTTTGGACTGAGAGAACTGTACTTCATGACGTAAGTCATTGTCTTTGACATTATTTTCATTGAATTTCTTTGGACTCTGCAAAAGTTTAAGGTATCATTTCCTCTTGAATTATAGTAATTAGTTAAGTCATTAGCAGAAATGCACTTGTAACTGAATATGTGTTAGAACTAACAGTTCTAGTCAAAAGAGGAAAGAAAATACCTATTTATATGAAAACCAAGATTGTTCTCATCTAAGATACTTAGGAACACATTCATTACAGAAATATTATTCTTAGTTTTGATGATAGAGAAAATTTAAAGTAGTGACAGAAGGCTGTGTTCTAAAGACTCTCTCTGTGTGTTTTTGTGTGTGTATGCACACATGCATGAAAAAATTCTGCTAAATTTATGGGGCATAAAATAAATTACCGCACTTACTTAATTGCTGACTTTGAGAGTTGTTTTATCACAAATATAGTTGGTGTGCAGTGTGTAATGCTTAGATTTTGTTTTAGTGGCAATGTCAGCCTTGAATCTTGCCATTGTGGTGACAGTGAAGTGCAGCATTATATATTGTCTTCTTAAAATTCAAGAGAATACAGGTAAATGTCCATATTGGGAACATCCAACATGAAGCCTAGGATTTATTTTAGAACCAGAGTTTTCGCTGTGCTAAATTGAACTATCTTACTTAAAAATAAAATCCAGCCTAGAGAACAGAAAAACATGAGATAATTCTTGGAATTCAAATGAAATACATTTTTTTCTGGAGGTGAGGATTCATTTACTTTCGAGGCCTATTTTCAAATAAATCATTTTGCTTTGGATGTCTAAATTTCTTATTTTCTAAATATTATTTCTTTTTCTTTCAAAATGAATTAATTACATGTACTATTGCTTTTTTGCATGTATGTATGTGTAGCACTTGTGCTAGTCGTGGAGGCAGCCAGAAGAGGGCCCTGTATATCCTGGGCATGAAGTTACATATGGATGTGAGCTACTGCGTGGGTGTTGGGACCTGAGCCCAGGTCCTCTGCAAGAGTCTTAACTACTGACTGTTTCTCCAGAACCCAACATTCTTCTTAAGTGAAGACTTTAAAACCTGAAATCATTTTGTGAATATTTTGATATAAGCATTAAAGCTTTTATTTTTTTTATTTTTATTTATTAGGGGAATTTAGTGATGGATCCAATGAGGCTGGTGGCATCTACCAAGTTCTTGAGATACCCTATGAGGGAGACGAGATCAGCATGACACTAGTACTGTCCCGACAGGAAGTCCCACTGGCTACACTGGAGCCTCTGCTCAAAGCACAGCTGATCGAAGAATGGGCAAACTCCGTGAAGAAACAGAAGGTGGAAGTGTACTTGCCCAGGTGAGAGGTCCTGTGTGGCCCTCAGCATAGCACACTGCTATGGTCCAGAAAATCTCTCACAAACGCTTTTGAATTTTAAGTGTTCTATTCTTTTCTCTTTCTCCTATTTCTCCTTCATCTTCATTTCGAACTTTTCTTCCATTCTTCCCCCTTTTTTTTTTATTGGTTATTTTTTTTTATTTTAATTTTTTTTGATACTTTATTTACATTTCCATTGTTTCCCCCTTTCTAGGTCTCCTCTTTGGAAACCCCCTATCCCTTCCCCTCCCCCATCTCTATGAGGGTATTCCACCTCCCACCCTCCCACCCACCCATTTCCATATTCCCTCCTTGACATTCCCCTTTCCTGGGGCCTCTAACACCCTCAGGCCCAAGGGCCTCCCCCTGATGGCCAACAAGGCCCTCCTCTGCCACATATGTGGTCCGAACCATGGGTCCCTCCATGTGTATTCTTTGGTTGGTAGTCCAACCTCCAGGAGCACTGAGTGGGTCTGGCCAGTTGACACTGTTGCTTCCTCCATGGGGCTGCATACTCCCTCAATTCCTTCAGTCTCTTCTCCAACTCCTCCATCTGAGACCTCACTCTCAGTCCAGCAGTTACTATAAAGTGAACCTTCGGTATTCCGAACTTTTGGGCTAATATCCACTTATCAGTGAGTACATACCATGTTCGTTCTTTTGTGACTGAGTTACCTCGCTCAGGATGATATTTTCAAGTTCCATCCATTTGCCTGCGAATTTCAGGAAGTCATTGTTTTTAATAGCTGAGTAGTACTCCATTGTGTAAATGTACCACATTTTCTGTATCCATTCCTCTGATGAGGGACATCTGGGTTGTTTCCAGCTTCTGGCTATTATAAATATGGCTGCTATGAACATAGTGGAGCATGTGTCTTTATTACATGTTGGAGCATCTTCTGGGTATATGCCCAGGA
>CM052704.1:54411670-54436670 GCA_028551405.1 Uromys caudimaculatus
GACCAGCTTGCAGTCCCACCAACAAAGTCCCCCCTTTCTTCCACATCTCCCTTCTTCATCTCTTCCTCTTCCCCCACCTTCTCCATCTTCTCTTTCTTCCTTCACTCTTCCTCCTCCTCTTCCTCCTCCTCCTCCTCCTCCTCTTCCTCCTCCTCCTCCTCCTCCTCCTCTTCCTCCTCCTCCTCCTCCTCCTCCTCCTCCTCCTCCTCCTTAATGTTCATTTATACAAGCATGATCCTACTCCGAGATGTACATCTACTCTCTGATTTGTTAAGCACTAAGTGCTATATATTGATTACGTTGATTATATAGGAAGGAAACCTCTGCCATTATTGGAAGAACTTCCAAACAAGCCACTGTAGTAAGTACTGATATATACTCAGGTATAAATAAGAAACAGGTCTACTCAAAATCCTCCCTGGGGCAAAGAGTAAAATATATGTATGGCTTTACTATGGTGACTACTGCTCTCCTCTTGACTCCACCTCAGGCCTCTCAGCACACCCAAATTTAACAGCATGTTGTTTCCATTTCCTGGTAGCTTTCCCACATGTATGATTGCTTTTCCATATCCAGGTGTCCTTTTATATTCCTGCGCTGACCCACAGCGCTCTTCTCCAGGTATTGGTTACTTAGATATAATGGTCAACTGTGACGTTACACCTTCCAGGAAGCCTTCCAGGGACTATGGGCTCACAAGCACGATGAATAATATAAGCTAGAGAACAATATATACCCATTAATAACATATAATGTGTGTATTTGTATGTACACAATAGTACAGTTTTAGGACTCATTTTATATTAAAAATTATTCAAATAAAAGTTTCTATAAATACTAAATGATGATGAATAAATTAATATATCTAGATTATTAAATTTTATTAATTCATATGCATTCCAATTTTAGGAGCTGATATTTAAAAGTTACATTTTATGTAAATACATATGTTGTCAAAAAACATAGTTGATGGTTTGCCTTTGTGAATGACATATATATGTAGACATACATGTGTGTGTGTGTATGTATATATATATATATATATATATGAAGACTGAATGTGAAGACTATATATACATATATATATATATATATATATATATATATATATGGAGAGAGAGAGAAAGAAAGCTATACCTTGCTTAATCTTCTTATAAGAACTAAGGTAATCATAACCAAAATAGTTCAGGCATCCAAGATATTTAAAGTGCATTACTTTCCATGATGATACATTTACATAGAAAGATTCTACTGGTGTATTCTCAAGAAGTAGTCAGTTAATATCTAAAAATAATAGCAATTTGTTAAAACATAAAATTGATTTTATATACTTATTTTATGAAGTAGGATACTTTAAACTTAATATTTAATTACAAATATTAATAATTGAATTTAAAATATTGTCTAAGACATAAAGGTATAAACAATGAAACCCATGTTAAAACTCAACCAGTGATTTTTTTTATCATGAATTTAAATATTTTTCCCATAGGAAATTCATAAATAATACAACAAATTCAATAGAGTGTTAATGCTTCCATTATTAAATTCCATAATCTCAGTGTAGTGTTTCTATAAGCTCTATGAAGATATAAAGTCACTTAGGGTATTTTAGCAGAATTCTAAATGAGTGCTTAAGAAATATATTCTAACTCATCTACATTCACTAGAAAATGGAAGCTCCAGGTTATGTCCACTGAGAAATAGAATATGGCAGCAGAAGAAAATTAAATTTTCATTTTCTAAGAGTTACTCTTCATTTATAAGACAGTTTAGCTCACTTGCTCTTACTAATGCCTGTTACTAAATTAGGCTCAGGTAATTACTATGTGTCTGTTTCTTCAGGAGTTTTATAAACTTTTCCTCTCTATGGATGATGCTCAGATTAGAAGCATAAATAGCTAAATAAGATAAATTTGTTTTTTCTTTTGTAACAGAGTGACTGTGTTGAAACAAGTGTATGTTCTAGTAATCAATGGCAAAGTTCCTTCACACTTTGTAGAATTGGCAGCCATTGAGCATTTGATAAAGGTGGTGGCTTCTGAGCCCCTAAGGGAGCAAAGGTAAAAATGCTTCTAACAGCTCCACTCTAGGCTTACTCAAGGATCAGTTTTAATGTTTTATGTTTTCATGTGGAGATATTATTCTAAAACTTTAAGCTTCATTTTCATAGCTATGGTTTTGTCCTACCAGACAGATACTTTTCATTTCCTTCACAGTAGAGTTTATGTGGACTGTATGAAACACCAACCAGCCTTCAAAAGGCTGTAGAGACGAAGGCTGAGGCTGTGGCTTAGTTGACAGAGTGCTTGCTCAGCATTCCTGAAGCTCTGGGATCTATTCCTAGTGCGGCTCAGCATGGTGGTACACACTTTTAAACCCAGAATTTAAACGCAGGGGTAGAGCCAGGGGATCCGAAGTTCAAGCTCATCTTCAGCCACATATTGTTTGAGGCCAGAGATCTATAAGGAATTTAGAAAACTGTAATCAGAAAGACCTCGGTCACTATCCTCATTTTTTCCACCATTAATTTAGAGTAAGTGACTTAGGTTTTTTTGTTTGTTGTGTTTGTTTTTTATACTTTATTTATTTTGTAGGCTATAGAAAACAATCCTTTGCTCTAGGGTTGTAGGATATCATGATAAAAAACCAGGACATGATATGTAAAATGGGTTTGAGGGGATGATAGTAACAGATCTTCTAATAGTCTGCACTAGGAGGAGAGAGGCAATGCTGGAACACTATTTGCAGTTGCTTGTAAGAGAAAAAAGACAGGAACAGACAATTGAAGATTACTGGCAGTTTTTCACTAATGTTGAATAAAAATCTTAGAAAAAGTTACATATTAGATACTTTTGCATTAATATGGGTTTTTTTTATTCAGGATATTTCAAACATTAAAATAAATTAAATATGAACAATTCTGTTTCACAACAAATGTTCATATTATGGTATAAACAACCAATAAGAGTCTAATTTAAAGTAAAACTATAGTAAATCTCAGTATTTGTATTAGTATGTTTGATATATAGATACTTGTCTCTTAGTCTTTTTTTGGAAACTTTAATCTGCCAAAAATATTTTCCCCAGTAATTCCTCTTCATATCTGAGCACTATTTCAATAGTTATTTCCTTCTAGTACTTACAATCTCATAAATTATTCGAAAATCATGGGCAGTTTCACATGCCTTGTTAAAGACATAAAATGTTGCCTTAAAATTAATATGCAGCATGTATACTCAGCACATGCCAGCATCAGAAAAAGAAAAACATTTCTTATGTTTCATTTTTAAA
This sequence comes from Uromys caudimaculatus, assembly GCA_028551405.1. Taxonomy (NCBI): domain Eukaryota; kingdom Metazoa; phylum Chordata; class Mammalia; order Rodentia; family Muridae; genus Uromys; species Uromys caudimaculatus. The sequence continues at coordinate 54,414,965 of CM052704.1, forward strand.
GTATCAAACATGTTTTTATTTATTAAATTAAAAAGTACAAGCATGTTCATTCCATATCTCTCACTAGAATGACTAATAATATGATTTATTGATTTAGGAAGAGCCAAAGAAACAATTTATATAAAGTTAAAATCCATTTATGGCTATGATAATTAATGTTTTTTTTGCAAAGTTCTGCATCATAATTCAAATCCTTTGAAAAATAAAAAATCATTTTTGTTTTCAAAAGTTCATCGGTAATTGTAAAAACTTACATCATTGAACAGATAATATTGACCTAATTTCTATTGATAAGTATTTTTTGCGATGACATCATGAAAATATGCTTATTTATGTACCAGAGTTAAGTATAACCACAATGATGATTTTTTTATAGGAAGAGGTTTCATGGATTTGAAATGCTTATTTTATTAATTGTACAGTTAAATTTTACACTTTTTAAAAACTGTCCATGTTAGGTGAGGGATGGCGAGGCAGTATCAGTAGACCGGGTAGGTGGATGGGGGCTGAGTAAATTTGCAGTTAATTGTTATCAGCCTGAGAAATCTTGAATACTAGGTAATCTGTCACGGTATTTTGAAAATTACTGATTCAAGGATTTTTAAAAATGTTTTTCTATTTAGAGGGGGGAGGGGTATCAGGCTTGGTGGCAAGTGCCTTTACCCACAGAGCCACCCAGTCACCACTTACATGTAGTTTTACAAAGGACTTAATGATACCTAACCTCAACATTTCTTTAAAATCTCATGTATTATAGTTGTGTGTCCATAGAAAATATTATTCTACTGATGAATTTAAATCCTGTTGTGTTATCTCACTCTCTTTAATCACTCCTCTTTTTTATTGAAAACAATAGTTTTTATAATATATTCTGATCCTGCTTTCCCCTCCCCCGATTCTTCCTAGCTTCTCCTCATCCCTCCATCCACACAACTCCACCCTCTTTCTCTCTAAAAATCAAACAAACAAAACCAAGAGTCTCCCCTTCCTTTCTCTCTCACCTTCCCCCAGAAACCAGAGAAATTAAAATATACAAGCCAGAGACTAATATGACAAAAAAAAGTTTCAAACAAAAGAAGATGAAACAAAAATTCTACAAAAATACCATTGAATTCAATTTTCTTTAGTGTTGACCATGACCTGCATAGGTTCGATCCAGATGGAGTCCCCCAGTTGACAGGGAAAATAGACGCCGGTTCCCACACCTAATCGACAAGCTATCTGTGCAATTGGTACCCACTTGCAAAAGAAGAACTGGTCTTTTCCAATTGTGACTCCCTGTTGTCATAAGCAGAATTGCATGCTTCTTCCAGTCAAATTCAGTCTTAGCATAATTTATGCCCTACAAAATACACTGTTGTCATCAACATGCTAAACATTGACCCTTGTCCCAGGTACAATGCTGCTCTAACTAGATGTTTTCTTCCCATATCTTCTCCAAGGTTCACCGTGGAACAGGAAATTGATTTAAAAGACATCTTGAAAGCCCTTGGGGTCACTGAAATTTTCATCAAAGATGCAAATTTGACTGCCATGTCAGGTAAGTAATAAATAGCAATTAAAATGTTATTCATAAAAAGTTCTTCAAAATAATGATGGTCTGTCAATCACTTCTCATGAATTTTTATATATAATTATAACTTACCAAATAAATGAAGCAAAAGGCATATTTACTTATACAAGGTGTAGATATACCTATAGCATTTCATATAGCCTGGAATATTTCATATTTCTAGAATGCTTTGATTATACACCTTCATATTCTCCATCTTGTCTGATAAAAATCTTATAGAATAGATAATCAATGAATATGCTAATTGAATAAATAAATATATCTTACTAGAATAAGTTATATAGGAAAGATGAATTAATACCTCTTGTTGTGAGAAAAATACCAAAGATTCTTTTAAACAGCAGAAAAACTACCCAGTGACATGTAAAACTTTTCCTAAGTCTTCAGTAAAAAATAATGTTTTTAAAAAGTAATTGTAAAGTATACTAGAAAATAAAAAATACCTTGTTAAATTATTAGAGAATGAAGCTAAAATATTGGTGACATTAAAGCATTTATGATCATTAAATAACTTTGGATATAGTTTTAAGTGAAGAACATAAAGTTTCTAGTGATAAAGAAAACAATAAGATTAAGCCTAAATAGATAAGGTTATATAATTATGATTTTCTAATTTTTGTTACAATAGAAATATAAAATCCAGTTTTTTTGATAAAGGAAGACAAATACATATTAAGATGAAAGAAAATCAACTGGTAAGGCCTCTTTACAGTCAATGTAGTTAAACCCAGCAGTCCAAATAGAATGTGAGGCTGTGGGACCCTCCTCATCCATTCATATGGAAACAATTTAATTTTACTCTCCTAAATAAGCCATCTTCATGAGATCACAGCCTCTATGCCTCTGCTGAATTCTGAAAATATATTCATCATTTTGGAAATTGCTTACACAGGTACATGTGTGAATGCATATTCTCATGTACATGTGCTGTTTGGGGAGACACAGAGACAGAGACAGAGAGACAGACAGAGACAGAGACTGGGAGAACGTGAGAGAGGATGAATCATAGGGTTCAAAAGAACCCAACACTTGCCCTCCAAGAATTACAATAGCAAGGGCTTTCTTTAAGCATCACAGCCTCCAACAATGAGCTCATATAGTTCTGGTATATCTGGCAATGTAACTTCTACTTCTCATTCAGGGAGCTTGACACCCTGAGTACCAGCCGACATTCTCTAAGAGCCTACTGTATAGATGACTATCTATACAGTATGATATGTGTCTACACAAGACAGATCTATTTTCCATTAGTAAATGTCTTCAGGGTTCATGTCCCCATTCCTAGAGCTGTAAGCATCTCATTGGCATAGTTAGGAGGGCCAGACTAGTGGAGATTTAGACAATCATGTGGTATCTTTGTACCTGAGTCAGGAATGTATTCATAGCCAAAGCATAGCATAAAATCCTAATGCTGTCTTCCTTGTAAATTTAGAACATTTATCTTACTCTACCGGTGGAGTTCCCACTGGATAATTACATTTTGCTTTCTTTACCGTGATTCCTCACTGTCTCCCAAGCATCTAGGCACATATATTACCTAAATATAACACCGGCTACCACTGAGAGGTCAGCTCTGCTAAGGCAAGTCAATCACTGTGGTCAGTGTGACTAATAATTTTAGACATATTTAGGCTCATAAGATAATACTCCATTGCTTTTACTATGACAGAGTTGTAAACCATAAATGTTTGTTATGATGGCTTGTGGATTGAGAATAAAACTAAAATCAGAGAGTTTTTAATCATCTGTATACAGGGTCTAGTCATTTGATCAAACCAGTAAATGTTTGCTAAGACTAAAAAGGGTTGAGGGCAGAAGGGATCCAGGCTGTTAGGGTACATCTTAGACACTACAGTTCTTGGGAAGTCAGTTACCAACCAGACCAGTACTAGTCATCCTGAACAGCACCCTGTTTAGGCTGTGCTTGGCTTGAATGCCTCTGAAGCAAACTCTCACAATTTGCGGTGAGAATTCTTTGATTGTTAAATGAGGAGCTCAATGCAACCGGAGCATGCCAGACACACCCATTACTCCTTCTTTCTCCCTCTCCCTTTCCCGTCACCCCTCCCTCCCTTTCTCCTCCCTCTTCCTTTCTCTCTCCTTCATTAACCCACACCCCATTCATTTGTTTGCCTCTGCCTCTTCTAATTTCAGTGGAGTTTCTTCGCCTTGTTTATTTTGGGAGCACATGCTCTGTTCTACATAGTTCAAATCTTTTTGTAGGTGACTAATTTTTCATCTCTCTATATAACAGGAAAACCTTGATGGATGGGGTGATGATCTTCTTCTCCTTCTCCTTCTCCTTCTTCTCCTTCTCCTTCTTCTCCTTCTCCTTCTTTTCCTTCTCCTTCTCCTTCTTCTCTTCTTTTTAGATTTAAGAAATCTAAATGAAATATATGAGGTATTTTTCCATTAATTAATTCATTTATTCACTTTGCGTTCCAATTGCTGTCCCCCTCCTCCTGGTCCTCCCACATCCTCCCCGAACCCCCATCCTCTCTTCTCTGAGAAAGTGGAGGTGCCCTTCTCCTCAAGGCTAGGTGTATCCTCTCCCACTGAGGCCAGGCAAGGCAGCCCAGTTAGGGGAACCAGAACCACAGGCAGATAAGATTTAGAACAGTCCCCTGCTCCAATTGTTGGGGGACCCACCTGAAGACTGAACTGCATCTCTGCTACATATGTGCCGCAGTCCTAGGTCCGTCCTGTATATGCTCTTTTTGGTTGGTGGTTCGATCTCTGAGAGCCCCCAAGGGTCCAGGTTAGTTGACTCTGTTGGCCTTCCTGTGGGGTTCCTATCCCCTATGGGGCCTTCAATCGTTCCCCCAACTCTTACATAAGATTCCCTGAGCTCTGTCCAGTGCTTGGCTGTGGGTCTCTGCATCTGTTTCAGTCAGCTGCTGGGTGAAGCTTTTCAGAAGACAGTTATAGTAGGCTCCTGTCTGCAAGCATAGCAGAGTATCATTAATAGTGTCAGGAAATGGTGCTTGCCCATTTGATGGGTCTCAAGTTAGGGCAGTTATTGGTTAGACAGTTTCTGCTACATCTTTGTTCCTGTACTTCTTGTAGACAAGTCAAATTTTGGGTCAAAGGTTTTGTGGGTGGGTTGGTGTCCTGATCCTTTAATTTGGGGTCCTGCTTGTAACAACAGAAAGTGAGTACTTCGACTTCTGTATTCTCACTGCTAGGGGTCTCAGGTAAAGTCATCCCCATGGACTCTTGGCGGCGCCTGCCCCATCCCAGGTCTCTGGCAAGTCTTAGAGATGCCTTCCTAGCTCCCCAACTCCCACCAGCTACAGATTCCTGTTCATTCTCCTGGCCCTCTGGTCTTCTTTCCTGTCTTTCCCCACACCTGATACTGAACCCTCCCCCAGTCCACTCCCCATCAACTTACCCCCCCAGTTCTGCATCCTATGATTGTTACATTACTTCCTTTAAGTGAGATTTAAGCATCCTTGCTTGGGCTTTCTTTCTTGTTTAGCTTCTTTGGGTCTATGAATTGCAGCATGGGTATCCTGTCTCTTATTACTAATATCAACTTATAAGAAGTACATACCATACACATCCTTATGGGTCTGGTTTACCTCACTCAGGATTATAGTCACAAGGTCCATCCATTTGCCTGCAAAATTCATGATGTCTGTGTTTTTAATGGCTGAATAATATTCCATTGTGTAAATGAACCACATTTTCTGTATTCATTCTTCGGTTAAGGGACATCTGTATTGTGTCCAATTTCTGGCAATTACGAATAAAGCTGCTATAAACATAGTGGAGCACGTGCCCTTGTGGTATGGTGGAGCATCTTTTGGGTATATGCCCAGGAGTGGTATGACTGGGTCTTCAGGTAGAACTATTCCCAATTTTCTGACAACCACCAGATTGATTTCCCAGTTGTTGTACATATTTTCACTCCCACCAGCAATGAAAGAGTGCTCCACTTGCTCCACATCCTCGCCAGCATGTGCTACCACTTGAGTTTTGACCATAGCGGTTCTGACTGCTGTAAGATGGTATCCCATGGTCATTTTGATTTGTATTTCCCTGATGACTAAGTATTCAACAGTTCTTTAAGTGCTCTCAGCCATTTGAGATTCCTCTGTTGAAAATTTTCTGTTTACCTCTGTAGCCCATTTTTAATTGTGTTATTTGGTTTGTTGATGTCTAAATTCTTAAGTTCTTTATATATTTTGGATATTAGCTCTCTTTCAGATAGAGGGTTGGTGAAGATTTTTTTCCCAATCTGAGGGTGCTCTTTTGTCCAATTGACAGTGTCTTTGGCCTTAGAGAAGCTTTTCAGTTTTATGGGGTCCCACTTATCAATTGTTGATCTTAGAGGCTGAGCCATTGGTGTTCTGTTGTGCTAATGAATTCAAGGCTATTCTGACTTTCTGTTCTATTAGATTCAGTGTATCTGGTTTTATGTGGAGGTCCTTGATCCACTTACACTTAAGTTTTGTGCAAGGTGATAAAAATGGATCTTATTGCATTCTTCTACATGCAGACATCAAGTTAGACCAGCAGCATTTGTTGAAGAAGCTTTCTTATTTCTATTGCATCATTTGGCTTCTTGGTCAAAAATCAAGTATCAGTAGGTGGAGATTATGTACTTCTTACTGACCCCCCAAAGGGACTCAATAAAAATATTTGCATGTGGTTAGTCAATACTTTCTTCTTTGCTAAATTTTATGGAGTTGTTAATGATATATAATATAGATGAAATATCATGCTGTATCTCTTATTTTCATAAAACAGATGCTAGTGAGGCAAACATATAAGAAAAGTACCATATTATACATTTAAGGAAATCGTACCTGATCCGAGAAAGAAGCATGAAAGAGTTTTTAAAACTTTTGTTTATTTTTATGTGTAAGGGTATATAGCTTGAAAGTATATTTGTATACTACATGGGTGCAGTGCCCACCAAGGCCATAAGAAAGTAGCAGATTATCTAGGGCTACAGTTGTAGAAAGTTGTTAGCTGCCATGTTGGTGCTAGGAATCGAATTTGGATACTTTGGAAAGGAGCTAGTGCTCCTAGCCACTGATCCATGTCTCTAGCTCCAAAGCTTGAAAGGCTTATGGGGAGAAAGAAAGAGCAGCCTAGTTTAATATAAGAAAGACTTGAGAGAACTGTTTTGTCAGAACACAGGTTCGCAAAAAGTCAAGTGCCTTTCCACATCAAACCCAGAGAAGAATCAGCAATAACTCAAGGCCTTTTCATCCATCACAATCGGAAACAATCCTAGAAACTAGAGATTTCTCTGAACATCTACAATGCATATCATAGACTCGCACTTGACTAACTACCCAATTTTAAATGTCACCAGTGACCAGAGTATGCTAAATCGAGGATTAGAGACATCATAATGGGAAGAAAGAAGAAAATAAGTCAAAAGTCAATTAAGACCCATTGCAAAAGACTGAAAAGAATAAGTATAGACATCTTTGAGTCTGAATAGAAAGAAGTACTTGAATGCTGAGACTATTTCTGAGCAATGGCTCTAGAACAGGGGTCTGTGTTCCCAGGTGAGAGAGGATTGTTCATTTCATTGTTATTTTTCCTATGTGCATGTGAGTGTGTGTGTGTGTGTGTGTGTGTGTGTGTGTGTGTGAGAGAGAGAGAGAGAGAGAGAGAGAGAGAGACAGAGAGAGAGAGCGTGTTTCTGTGTTGGTAAGTATTCCCATGTAAATATGAGGACAATAAAGGAACGCTGGGTGTCTTCTTTTCTTCTCCATCTTCTTTTAAGAAAAGATCTCTCGCTGAATCTAGCCATTGTCATTTGAACTAGACTGGCTGCCCAGCCAACTCCTGGGATCCACCTGTCTCTTCTTAGAGCTGGGATGGTCGGTCGCGTATTGTGCCATACTTGGCTTTTTCACATTGGAACTAGGGATCAGAACTTTGGTCCCCATGATTCAGTGGTATGCATTTTACCCATAGAACCATCTAGCCTGCCTAAAGTTTTTATCTTTTATTTTATTTTATTTTTTCAGCACTTTGGTCTTTTTTTTTTTTTCCTGAGAGGCTTCATGTTTTATTTAAGACAAACTTTAGTTACAAGTAAAGTCTGGATCATGAACTCAGAATGGGATGGTGTCGTCCATTCAAAGGATTTCATTTTGAATTCATTCCATGGGATCTTTGCAAATCACCACAAAGAAATCTCTGGTTTCAGAAATTTTATCCAAACAGTTCATCCTTCCAAATACCCAGAAGATTTTTACCTTGCAAAATTGTGCTTCCACTTTTTTTTTGATCCTTTATTTACATTTCAAATGTTGATCTTAGCACAGTTGTAATATTACCTTGTACACGTTTTACTTTGTCAATAAAAATTTTATTTAATATTTTTTAAAAAAACTATTTAAACAAGTTAATAGTATAGTCAACCTGTGAATTTGAAAGCATTCAAAGAACTGTCCATCATTGTTGTAAAATGCAAGATTCTTAAATTATGGATCAAAAGGAAAACAGACAACCTTTGCATCAGGAGAAGCCAAGTGACTTGAAACCTTTTGCTAAGCTCATGGCGGAGGCTTCTTCATTTTTATCCCTTTGAATCCACTATTGTTTGGATGCTTATTACTGCTGCCTCAGGCTACTTCAATGACCTACTAAATGGTTTCCAATCTCTCTCCAATCCTCCATTGCCAAGATTAATTACCTTAACGCTCACTCTCAGGTCACTGCGGCAGCAGCTCAGAACCTTTCCTTTGTGGTCACTAGTGTCTGTTCCACAAAAAATTCCTACACATCCCTCTCAAGTTCTACTTAGCTTGTGTTCTGGTGACTCTAAACATTTGCTCTGGTCCTCCTGTCTCCCCAGGTCCTCGCGTCTGGTAAATCTATTCCATTTAAATTGGACCTCACCTCCAGATAGCCCAAACATCCTCAAGCCACAGAGATTACATCACCTAGAAGCAGTCACTCATTAAGTCCCTGGTATTTTATGTTCCTCTTTGCTGTACGTCACTCATCTTATTTCACATGTGTGTTACTTATACATCTAATACCCCAGGTATCCCAGGTAGAATATAAATGTCCCAAAGATTGATTGTGACACGTTTCCTCAGTGCCCATCAATTTAACTTTCTCAGTATTCAGTGGATGCAGAAGTGGATGAGGTAGGCTGTTCAATATTCATTATGTTGACTTTTTCATCTCAATTTAATATCCATTGCTTCCGATGCTAAATTCCATTAACATAAAACACAGTAAAGACTCATACAATAAACATGGAATGTTCAGGACTGAGAATCATTTTCTCTCGGGTTCCATTTAAAATGCTCAGATAGTTGCAGTGAGGATCTTGTATAGAGGAGGGCTATTTTTAATAATAGAAATGAATGACATTTGGATTAATAGGTAATCTTCTTGGACCATATAAAGGGCCAGAAAAAGAGACTACTAAATCCTTCAGCGTAAAGTACAAGCTTTAATAAAGAAGCCAATAAAATAAGGGACTTAAAAAGACACAGTGAAAGGCATATTCAGGTCAAACACAATCACTGTAGATTGATGCTGGCCCGGCTCCTGTATCCTTCCCCCATTCCTCTTTCTCCTTGCATTGTAAGCTAGAGGTCTTGTTCCTCTTTCATGGCCACAACTCGACTTCTATTCCTACATTTTTACCTGTCCATTGTAAAAGTGAATGTGATCTGTCTGTCCTGTTGTATTTTCTCATTTTAATTATCTCTTTACTAATGTCTTCTAAACTCAAAGCAAACATATGCAGTTATTTCTGGACAAAGTCCTGGCTCTCTGCCATCATGGTCAGAACTCGTGCCATGAGACCATTTGTCTGCCAGTCTCTCCCTTCCTCCTAGTCCACACTGCATGGAGACCTTTAAGTCATCCCAGCTAGTTCTCTCACTTTGTAACTGCAATACTGTGTTGAGTGACCTTGCCTCTTTCTCTTTGAATCCTCTGCTTATTCTTCCAGAACCAGCCCAGCTGTCACCTTCCTAGGCAGTTTCCTTCTCTTCACCAAGAACCTGGTAGGGCTTCACACCTAAATCTGTCACTCTGTTTCTTCACCTTTCACTTGAACTGTCGTTTTTATACACTTGCCCCAGAGCTACAAGCTGTCTCAAAGGTTGTGACTATGGGAGAAAGGTCATGCTTTCTTCAGAGATGAGCATGGTGCTGGCATAGCATGGAAGATGGGTGAAGACGTGTAGGGAGCCTCCCAATGGATGCTGCCTGGATTTTTGTGAGGGTGCTTCTCCCTGCATCCCACTCTGTCTGCTTGCTTCGCATCCTCAAGCCTAAACATGCTCAGTTTGAACCTGTCTCCGCACTGGCTTTACTTGCACCTTCGGGTCTTCACCTGCTGGGTCCCTTCGTATTCTCTTGGCCTCAGGTCCTACAAACCCTCCATCTTTCCTTCCCTAACTAACACTCGTCCAAGTAGATGCTCCCACTGCCCCTGTAGCCTACCAACATACTGTCCTACCTTGTTTGCCCAGGTATATGAACCACATCTGGAAGTCATGGTCATTTGTAGATTTGCTTGATTAGTGTTCTTTTAGTTATGCCCACCTGCCTTTATAAGGAAGGGGCTGCTAAGTGTGTATCGTATGCTAGTGTATACAGTAGCTACTCAGTATATGAATGAACAAATACTGAATACTTTCTGCTTCTGGAACAAAATCTGAACGAAAAGAAACATTGTTCTCATCTAGAAGTCAGACTCTGGGAAATGTTTCTAAAGTTTTATGGGTGGCGATGAAGCTAAAAATAGGAGTGCCTAGAGGCACTGTTTTCTAGGGTTCTGCTATGATACTCCCGTCATTTGTTATTTTAAAGCTGCCCTTGGTGATGCAGAAGTCTATTTAAATTGGCTGTATTCAGAAACAGTGCCACAAAGGAAGTAGAGGCTAACACTTGTCTGATGGCCACCCTGCCAGCAGGGTATGATCCTCAGATGCTCAGAGTCTTGGTGCCCTACACAGTAAGACAGATGAAGTGCTTGCTCAATAAATATTAGCTCAGCTATTGAGTGGATGCCTTAGTACTTTGTCCTGCATTCTTCACAAGGGTTTGGTTTTCTGCCCAGCTCCTCTCTGGATAGCCTAGGGTTTGCTGGCTTTTTCCCACTTATCCATTGTAAAATGTCTGGGACCTGGCAGCCTGGAGGAAAGTAGAACCCACCATTGAATAGTAGTGCCTGCAGTGGCCAGAGAAGGCTGTTTGGGGCCAATGTGCTGACATTAAAAGCAAAATCCAGTTTTGAAAGAAAGAAAGAAAGAAAGAAAGAAAGAAAGAAAGAAAGAAAGAAAGAAAGAAGGAAGGAAGGAAGGAAGGAAGGAAGGAAGGAAGGAAGGAAGGAAGGAAGGAAGGAAGGAAGGAAGGAAGGATGGATGGAAGGAAGGATGGAAGGAAGGGAAACCAATATTTTTAGGCTTGGGAGATACAGTCCTTGACATGTAAGCATGGGAACCTAAGTTCAATCCCTAGAATGTACATTAAAAAGCCAGGCTGGCAGTGCTAAAGAGGTTGGGATAGAACCAGATCCCTAGGGCTCTCTGACTAGCCAGACTAGACTAATTAGTGAGCTGCCAGACACTGAGAGACCTTGTCTCATAAAATAAGGTATATAGTTCTCGGGGATCAACATCCCAGGTTGAGCCCTATTGTCTATATACAACCATACAAACACTTATGCCTACATGAACACATACATACATGTACTCATACATACAGTCCCACAAAATAGCATCCATTTGCTTTGCTTGCTGAGAAAAAAATAAATCACAGTAAAAAGTCCTTGAATGCTCCTTATATTCTAATTAAATGCATTAAATATCTAAGTTTGTGATTGGTGTGTGGCAGTGTGCTACATGTAGATGAGATAAATAGAACAAGAGAGATGTAGCACAGTGTCTGAGAGATTCCAGGGGTCCAGGTTAGTTGAGACTGCTGGTCTTCCTATGGGGTTGCCCTCCTCCTCAGCTTCTTTCAGCCTTTCCCTAATTCAACCACAGGGGTCCCAACCTTCAGTCCGTTGGTTAGGTGTAAGTATCTGCACCTGTCTTAGTCAGCTGCTTGTTGGCCCTCTCGGGGCAGCCATGCTAGGCTCCTGTCTGTGAGTACATCATAGCATCAGTAATAGTGTCAGGCCTTGAAGCCTCCCCTTGAGATGGATCTCAAGTTGGGCCTGTCACTGGACCTCCTTTCCTTCAGTCTCTTTTTCATTTTTGTCCCTGTAGCTCTTTTAGACAAGAATAAATCTGAGTCAGAGTTTTTGACTCCACTTGATGCCCTGTCTTTCTACTGGAGGTGGACTCTACAAGTTCCCTCTCCCCACTGTTGGCCATTTCATCTAAAGTCCCTCCCTTTGAGTCCTGAGAGTCTCTCACCTCCCAGGTCTCTGGTACTTTTACCACTATTTTTAAACTATCCAATTTTTATGTCTTTTAAAGCATGCAACTTTTCTGCTTTTTCCCCTCTCTTATTGCTCCTCTCATGGAACTTTTGTTTTGTATTAAAATGATGCATTTTATAATAAAAATAAACCTTACAGGCATAATGTGAGTGGAACTGTAACCACGGTACCCATGCATCATCACAAAATGTTAGCACACTCACAGCCTCACATTATGAAAGAACTAAGACCTTTCATTAAACAATTGCTGAATCTTGTGCAGCATAGTGTGCTGGGTTAATACTAGAAAATAACACATCAGCAGAAATATTCCCTCTATTCAGTTCACTTTTCAGACCCATCTATATGCCAGATGGCTAGGAGTGCTCAGATGAATGGCGTCGCCATTGCCTTAAGGAAGGTGGCAGTCCACAAGAAGACAGACGTTAATGCAGGTATAATACAATAGAAAGGCTTCATAGAATGAATTTCTGCATCTATGGGGAAAAAATGGTCAGGTCTAATTTAAAGATACAGGAAGCCAAGAAAGATCTCCGCAGGGTAGAATCTGAACCTTGGGAGGACAAAGGCCAAGGAGGATGTGGGAAAGGAACGCAGGAGTGAAGATGGAGGGCTTTAAACTCAGGTGATGTCAAGCACAGAGCACAGGACAGAATGTGGAATGAATATAGATAGGAATATAGAGAGGCTGCTTGTCGAGGTGCTGGGGCATACGCACGTATGACGTAACCCTGAGGGTGAGGCAGCAGGCAGAGGGCAGGGGGGGAGGAGACGGCAGCAAGAGCCCTGGTATAAATCGGTTTGCTTTGGCATGGGACGATCCCACGCAGAAAGATTTTCTGTGAAGAGTGCAAGCTGTACAACCTTCCCGTCCCCTTGCTCTGATATATTGTGACAGCCACTGCAACTTTAGGAAACGGCGATTTATATATGTCACTACTGGCTTTAATTTAAAATTTGGAACTTTAGCTGACATAAATAATAGAAAAGTACATTTTAATCGTGTACCATGTAAAATTTCAAATACACATATGAGCCTTTTAGTATTTTAAAAATTTAGAATTCTAAATTGCATTCATTTACTTACTTGTGGAGGGCATGCACATGCCACAGTGCACATGAGAAAGACAGGGGACAACCTGTGAGTCAGGTTTCTCCCTCGATCATGTGAGTGCTAGGGATTGAACTTGGGGCATTAGGATTAGGGGCCAAGCGCCTTTACCCACTGTGCTGTCTTGCCAACTCTAAAATGTTTAAAAATGAATCATCTATTATTATTTGTGTGCATGTGCGTGCTAGTGTGTGGTGCACATGGCATGGTGGTGAAGAACTTGGTGAAGCCACTTCTCTTCTTTCACCTTTCTGCGAGTTCCAGGGAGTAAACTCAAGTCATTAGGCTCATCTGGGCTATTTGGGTGGCTCTTGACTAATGATGAAGTCAGGCTAAACACATCTATCTCCTTAAACATTTATTCATTTTTTTGATAACAATTGTTTTTTAACAACTACTACTACAACAAGCATTTGGAAATGCTTTAGTGTAGACTTTTGAAATGTACAGTGTGCTATCACCTACAGCTAACATCCCAGCTCCTATTTAATGGTCTGTTACTGTCCATCAATCAACCTTTCCCTATTCCTCCAACACTTGGACACAGGCCACGTGGAAAGGGGTCATGTTCTCCTTATTTCCAGTGTCTAATGCATATATTAGGATTGATCTAAGAGCTACTGCACGCAGTTTCCTCTCTGCAAAAATGATATGGCTGAACTGTCATTCTGTGTCTTTGTAAACTCCCCTTTAAAATATTTAAGTGGGGCTCAGCTGTTAAGGTAGGCATTCATTGCCCTGAGGATCTGAATTCTGTTGGTCTTACATTCAGGGCCATAATTGCCTTGATTCATGACCTTCCATTAACTGACAGAATGAAAAACTCAGAATTTGAAGACAGTTATCTGCTAACTGCTAAATTGTTTATTTATTTCATGCCCTTTGGATTCATGTGTTTGTCTTACCAATTAAGATATCTGGTTACTCAAATGGTTTAAATTGTCCCCTTTGTTAAATATAAACAAAATGGATTTAATAGAGCTAATTATACTTGATGTTTCACATAAATTTTGGTTGCATTTTATTTTTCTTTTAGTCATCAAGTGTATTTTGTAGGAAAACATAAGAACAAACTACTTAATAATGTGATAATTATTACTAACTATACTCTAAAGAAATGAGTCCCCATTAGGTGTCTATCATTCACAGACGCCATTGTTAGGTGCCTTGATGATTATTCAGAATAAGCAGGTGCTGTTTACCAGACATACCAAAAACGTTAGTGAGCATTGTTTCCATGTATAGAAGATAATTATGTGTTTTTGAAAACTTGAAGGAAAATGGAAACAGGTTGGAGTTAATTATAAGTTATTCATAGTGGTGAATCAACTGTGGATTTTTTTCTGTATGCCTCTGTGTGTGTGTGTGTGTGTGTGTGTGTGTGTGTGTGTGTGTGTGTGTGTGTGTGTGTGTGTTCAGGTGTATGTGAATGTTTCGGTGTACACCTGTACAGGTATGTGTACACGCCAGAGGTCAACATCAGGTTTCTTCCTCAACTCTTCTCCACATTATTGCTTTTGAGACAGGGTCTCATTAGCTGGGCCAGTCTGGCTGGCCAGGAAGGGCCAGTGCTCCTCCTGCTCTGTGTTCCCACCATGCCTGCTTTTCCAAGTGGGTGCTTGGGATCTGAATTCAAGTCAAATTTTTGTGGCACTCAGTTTACCAACCTAGCCATCTACCTAACTCTTGGTAGATTGTTCCTTCTACAAATGGTGCTGGATATCAACAACCTCATTATTTATCACAACTTTAACTTAGACCTCCTAGAGTTGAAGAAAAGGCAAGAACTGTATGGAGCAGAGCACACTTGAATAACCCTTTATCCTGCTGTCTGGGCTTCTCCTTTTTCACAAGTACTTGGCATGTGTTTTAGCTTCTTTTGTTTTCATCTTGGGGAAGAGTTGAGACACAACCTGGAAGAAGTTTTATAATTTTCTAGGTTCTTCACAACAAAATATCACAGACTGTGCAACTTTGTCTTTCCAAGGAAGACCTTCCAAGTTGGTTTTCAAATACCTAGTGGTCAGCCTTGAACTCACATCTATACAAGTAACATTATATAGTCTGAGTAGATTGTATTTGTGTATTTAGGAATATATATATATATATATGATCATATAGTTATATATATTATATGCATAACAAAAATTTTAAAATATCATGAATATGAAAGACCAAGGGGGTATATGGGAGGATTGAATGACAGAAATGAAAGGGGAAAACTATGTAATTGTATTTTAATTTTAATAAAATGATTTATCACAAAATTAGAAGCTTATGTTCTCACTAGTTCTACAGATAAAATATCAAACTAAAAGTTTGACAGCATTAGAATTTTCTCATCTTGGGAGAAAGTGGGAGCCATTTATATGTATCTCTCTGTATGTGTATATATATTTACATATATACATCTATTTTACATATATATTATATATACATATTATTATCTTGTATATTATACATACACATATGTATATATACATATTTATATATGTAATTGTACAACATATTCTCTTGTTTATTGTATACACACACATATATATATGTATGTGTGTGTATATATATATATATATATATATATATATAATTCTCATTTATATTACATCCAGAGCACAGTGTCCCCTTTCTCCTCTCCTCCTAGTTCTTCCCACCTACTTCCTCACTCCCCTACATCCATTCCTTTTCTTTTCCTTCAGAAAAGGATTGTGGGATTGACATATTCTCAGGTCTCCTTCCTTGGCTTATCGATAACAGCTTCTCTACTTATCTTCACATGTACATTAGTTGTGTTTCTCCAGAAAAACAAGATATGTGTGTGCATATATTTGTGCCTAAACAATGTATGTTTTAGGTGTGTGTTTATAGAAAGATATTTTATGTTTTATAGGAGATGAATAGTTTGATGGCTAAATCAATGGAGATCATAGATAGATAGATAGATAGATAGATAGATAGATAGATAGATAGATAGATAGATGGATAGATGGATGATAGTTAGATGATAGGCTTATTTTTAGCAGTTGACCCACGTACTGTGAGTTATAGTTAAGGCCAAAGCAATGTGCTGGCTGAATTCTTCCTTGATTGTAAGAGATGTCTTTGTTCTAATACGACTTCTTCAGCTGATTGGATGAGGCCCACCCACAATGGGAAAGCAATCTGCTTTATTAAAAATTCACCAATTTAAACGTTAAATCTCATACAAAAATATGGTCCCAGAAACATCCAGAATGTTCGTTGTTCAAGTATCTAGGCACTAAAGCTTGGACAAATTGACACATGAAACTAAATACTCCATCTCCACTTTTCTCTGTAGCTATCTTAGTTCAAAGTCCTCTTGTTGAGTGGAGTCCTAGGTGATCAGAATCTTCTATAATGACTTCATTTTTAAGACCCATTTTCCATATGGTCATGTACTGATTCCTATGGGATCTGAGCATATGAATTTTTGGGGATTATAAATAGACCCCAAATGGCATTAATTTCAAAGTAAGCAGAAAGGCAGTTCCATGCAGAAAATGTTCTTCCTTTTATTTAAAAAAATGTGTGTTTTTAATATGATCCTGGGGTAATGTATTTTCACACGTTCATATAAGACAGTAAACCAAACTTGAATTCTGTTTATATTTTTTTCACATTTCTACAGATGACATGTCAATTTTATTTTTTCTTGTTAATGACATCTATATTATTATAAAAATTATTAAGTTTAAGAAAAAAATATTTTTGTTTCTGGATCTTCTCCAGTTTTCATTGTATACTTCTTATTTCATCTTAGAGAGCAATAGGTAATGTATTTTTATTTTGAATTATAAAATCATTTGTGTTCGCTATTAAAAGCAGAGTTTCTGCTCCCCTTCCCCCAGAAATAAAGGAAATAAATGGTGGATAAAAGACAAATAAACACTGGGAAATTACTGAAGGAAAGAACAGAGTAAATTATAAAGTAGTAGTGGTAATTTAATAAGTAGTTGTAAAATGACAGCAAATTTGAAACCACACCATTGCTAGTTCTGCTGTGCCATAAGTAAAATCTGCCATCTTGTTTTTACATCAGTATCATGGCTTCTCAGAACTCTCAAACTCACTTACCCTAAGTGTCAAATATTTCTTAGTGTTGTCACTAATGATCTAAATTTCTTTTTTTCAGATAAGAAAGAGCTGTTTCTCTCCAAAGCTGTTCACAAGTCCTTCATCGAGGTTAATGAAGAAGGGTCAGAAGCAGCCGTGGCCTCCGGTAGATAATAAGTCATTTTCTGAATGCTTTTTACTTCTTTGAATTTATATTTTTAAACAGTCTTGTGTGGAAATGGAGATCCCTTTCAGAAACCATACCAAAGAGGCTACTGTATTCCATGTAAGAAGTCAAGCAGATGTTAAAGCAGCCAGAATGTTCTCAATAGAATGTAAAATGTAACACTGGTCCATACCTAGCCACCCAACAAGGCATCACAGAGTGGCAGTTCTAAGAGAAGCTCCTCCTCCAGGGATATTTGCATAAACATTTTTAATATCCCCCTAATATGTAATCAAACATTGTTTTCCTTCCTAATTACTCATGGAAATTAGTTCTTAATTTTTGCCTGTAGACAGCTTGCTTTGAAAAAGTAGGCATACAAGTAAGAGTTGATAGATATAAAAATACTTTTAAGTACTTTAAAATAATAATAGTAATACTCATAAGGAAATAATTTTGTTTTGTTTTTTGTTTGTTTGCTTTGTTTTTTGTTTGTTTGCTTTTTGGTTTTGTTTTTTGAGACAGGATTTCTGTGTTGCCCAGGCTTCTCTAAAACTCCCTCTATAGAGCAGGCTGACCTGGAAGTCAGACATCAGCCTGCCTCTACCAAGAGTGCTGGGATTAAAGGCATGTACCACCACTGCCTGTCTAAGAAAATAATTTCAAATTATCAATTTTAAATGGACATACATTCCATTTCCTGATTACAGTAGTTCATTGTCATTCATCATTTTTGTGTGTGATGAATGCATGTTCACGTGTGCACACATTGATAGGTATGTATGTATGTCACAGAGTATTTGTAAGGCAGAGGTGGGCATCAAGTGTCTTTCTCAATAACTATCCTTCTTATTTTCCTGAGACAATTTTTTCTCTGAATCTAGCGCTTAGCAGGTTAGACTAGCGGGCCAACCAGCCTCAATTACTTCCCCAGCACTGAATTAAAATGCACCCCGTCCTACCATGCCTAGCTTTTTACACGGATGTGATGGAACTTCTGCCTCGTGACGAGGATGCTCAGTTCTTCACGGTTGTGGGGCAGAAACTTCACTGACTGAGCCTTCTTCCCAGCTCCACCCTTGATCATTTTGTGATTTGCCTAGAAAACTAAGAATGATTCGCCATTGTATTTTCGGCTTCCTCTTGCTGATTTAGGATCATTCCCATTAAGTGTTAAGCAGATAAAATCAAATTTAGTCAAGCTTCCTGTGACCCGGTGATATATTAGCTTACCGGCATGTATTATTTATAGCCTCATCAGCGATAACAATACTTTCAAGAGGATAAGGAAGCAGTCCTTAGTTTATTAAGAAATGATTAAATTATCAAATAGCTAAACAGACTGTAGTAAATAAGTAGGAACCTGAATAACCTGCTTCTCTTACTGCTGAGTTTTCCTTTATTAACTTATAGAAATGCAATGTACAACACTTACTACAGACAACAGAAATACCTTGAAAATACAAAAGACTGCCTTAAATGTAACAATCCTTTCTTTCTTCTTCCCCTTCATTGGAAAGGCAGCTTGAATAAAATGCAAATATTTCTCCTGGACTAAGGATAACATTTTTACACAAGGCAGAGTAAATCACACCACTATTTTGGTTGATGTAGAGGGAAGACATGACTTGTATATGGTTGCTTTGTTTTCTTTAATACATCAAATATAACTGCCAGTGCCATGTGGAAGAGTTGAGGGAAGAATTAAGGAAGCTGAAGGGGGCAGGGACTCCCCAGCAAGATCACCAGAGTCAACTAACCTGGACCCATGGGGGCTCCTAGAGACTGAAAAACAAACCCAAGAGCAAACAAGGGCTGGGCCTAGGGACCAACCCTCCACAAACCTGTAGCAGATGTGAAGCTTGCTCTTCATGTGGGTCCCACAACAATGGGAGTGGGGACTGTCCCTGACTCTCTTACCTGCCTGAGGATCCTGTTCCTAACGGGGCTGCCTTGTCTGCTTCTCAGTCAGAGAGGATGTGCCTAGTCCTGCAGTGACTTGACATGCCAGGCTGGGTTGGTACCCAGGGTGGCCTCCCCATTCTCAAAAGCGGAGGCTGGTAGAGGGTGGGACCATGTAAGCAGGAACTGGGAAGAGGGGATCTTTATTTGTTTAGGATTTAAAGTGAATAAATTAATGGAAAAATGTTAATGCCTTTAAAACATTTCTGTCTTAAAACCCCTGCTTTCTATAGAATGTTGCCTTTTCGTTAAATGGGTAGACATCATTTTTTTGGAAAGCTCTCGTGAGTCTCTGAACATCCATAGACATGTAATTACTTTCTCTCTGCACCACAGGAATGATTGCCATTAGCAGGATGGCTGTGCTGTACCCTCAGGTTATTGTCGACCACCCATTTTTCTTTCTTATCAAGAACAGGAAAACTGGTGAGTGTTTTATGTGAATACTACATTTTTTTCACAAGCCACAAAGAGGCTATCTATTTTTAAACGATATGTATTTTTAAGATTGTTTCCAATGTTCTTATGCTTTTTAAAAATCAAAATAATGTATTTTTTACGTTTTCAAACATTGCTTGCAGCAAATGTATGTCTCATGGTTTTCTTCACTCTTGTCTTCCATTCATTTCCAAACAAATGCAGGTACAATTTTATTCATGGGACGAGTCATGCACCCCGAAACAATGAACGCAAGTGGCCATGACTTTGAGGAACTTTAAATGATGACGTTCGAGTACAAAGAAAGCAGTAACAAAGCACATTATGTTTGCAAGTGATATATATTTAGAATTTTTGTTTTACAGTATTACTTAAGGAAATATTTAAAATAGTTCTGCATAGTAGTAATCCATGTGACCTATACGTTAGCCTGTCAAAAAATGTTATCAGTATAAAGATTATGGTCCCATTGTGTCATTGTATCTGTTGTGCTGTTGTTTAAAATAAAAGTATGTATTGAAAATGTGAACAACTTTTTTAATTTTAGAGGTAGCTGTAGTCTACACAATACTGTATCTGAGATTTGAAAACTATGTTGTCTCTTTAGGAATTATAGTAAAATAATCCTACAAGGCAAAATATAGAAACAATTGTTTCTGAGTTTCTTCATAATCATGCAGTATCAACACCAAAGTGAGCAACATACGTGTATATAATAAGCAATACTGTGAAGGGGAGGCAAACAGGCCACAGAAATTGAGATTGTCATTTACTCTAGGGCTCCATGATGAAAGACTTAGGAGAAAAAGTGGGATATTTAAGGCCCATAGATGTTAGTGATTTTATGTATGCTGTAGTATTATAATTTTAAATTATTAAAGTATACCTCTTTTATTTATTTTTAAAAGTTTGCTGTGAATCAGTATGCCACATGACTCTAAAAACAAGCTCCGATGTCTCATTAGCTATTCTTGATGGCATCAAGAGGCCCCATAGAGGGATTCCCTTGTACCGTTTAAGTTTTAGTGAAGTTTTTGATGTTCACACAAAGATGAAATCACACAGTTGCACATTCTCTAGACTATACCCAAGAAAGGCATCAAGTGGTACATTGATGTACCAGGAAAGTAGATGTAATTACTTTATAAAAAAAAAATCATTGGTAAGTGTGTCATTTCAATCAATGCTTCTTAAACTTAGTATGTCCTGCTGACACCTGGTCACTTCTCACAAATACAGGTTCTTATCCAGGATGTTTAAGGTAGAGTGGGGACCACAGCTTTCTAACCTTTCTGGCATCCAAATGATGCCACAGATATTTGACCATAGCCTTTGCTGTTTGTCACTTGGGTTGCAAAATTTTACTTAAAGTCAGCATCACATTTTCACAGACTGAGAATAGAGGGATGAGGGTGAAGGCAGGAGGTAATCTGCACTAATAATACAATGCCCTTGTCAAGCACTGGTGGGATTCCAAAGTATGTCTAGTACATCCTATAGATAAATATAAGAATCGTCTGTATATTACAACACTTGAAATACAGTCGTTAAAAATATGGAGACATTTATAGGCAATACCCATAAAATAATTTATGAATATCCAAGGACACAGTACTTAACACTGAATCTCTTACAGCTTATATTTTCAGAGGACTTGTAGTTTATTCATAAATCTTCATGTTATTGTAGAATAGTGCTCTTGTTTTCATTTATAATTTATGAAGCTGGGATGCCTGATGTTAATTCAGTGTTCATATTCTGTGCTAAGAACAGTCTTTATCTCTGTATCCTTCTTGTTAATATGACATAAATGGCTATTCCTGTACGTTCATTAGTTAAATAAATGTATTGCTTGTAAGGAAGAATAAACATCATTATGCAATCATGTGATTATGTGAAGTCCCAAATGCTATGTTTATTAAAAACAGATATAAGATTAAATTCTACTACTTGGAATTTTTATCTTAAAATATTTCAATATATATATATTGAACTTAT
>CM052704.1:54439170-54442274 GCA_028551405.1 Uromys caudimaculatus
TGCATGTCTACCTCTGTGTGTGTGTGTGTGTGTGTGTGTATGTGTGTGTACATGGTGGTTTATTTTGTGTGCATCTGGATTTCTGTTCCTGTTCATGTTTCATGTTTGTTTTAAGAGCTTACTCTTCTGCACTGGAGATTTGGCTCCTAAAGGAGTCTATAAATGAGAGTCCATCCATATTATCCACTGGGGAGCCATTTGCACTGATGGTATGTACTCCAAAGCTTGAGGAAACCCCATTAGAGAAAATATATTTTTCTGGCATGAAACTCATCTAAATGTAGATTGTGCTCTGAAAGTGCTTTCTCACCCAAATTTTTAACATTTTTAAATAGAGCAAAAAGTATTGCCAGTTTTAAAAATGTGTAATGCAAGGTTTAGAACAATTAGTTGTGTATGTAATAGGCAGCTACATAACTGAAAAGGATTAAGTGATAGTCTATATTGTACTATTTAACAAACAGGTTTATATGTAAATGCATGAATGTGACAATGTCTTTGCCAGTGAAGAATTATTTTAAGGCTGGCTTCTCTCCTAAGCCTGACTAGCTCTGATTCCCGTCAGTAGCTCCTGACTTTGTGAGACCACAAATGAGAAGAGCCATGAAAGAAACCCCAGATGACCTCATGCTAACTAAAGCAACTGAAATGCTCCCTCTTCCAAGCTCAGTGATATTTAACAGAGATGTTCTCATCATGACTACATATAACAGCAGAGGAAAGAATCCCTGAAGGAGGCAAACTTGTTCAGAAAAATTGCTAGAATTTGATGCTAGTATATGTGACTCTGGGATTTCTCTTTACCATGTGTTTAGGGTTCTATTTTTTAATAAGAATAAATAATACTACTAAGCTCTTTTTTTTAATAGTATAGGATAGAGTTTATTCAGGGAATGGGGAAGGGAATTAAGAGGGTAGTTGAGACAGAGAAAGGCAGAGAGCATAGAGAAGTAGAGGCCAGCCATGACCACGTGGAGAGAGGGGAGAAGGGAAAGGGGAGAGAGGGGGAGCAAGAGAGCAAGAGGCCTGAGAGGGAAGAGATTGAGAGCACTACTAAGCTCTTAATAAGATTTTAACCTCTCTAAAATATTTTGAATTGCTATGGCTTAAAAATTACAACACTGAAAGTTGGTCAGTTTGTGCAGAGTTCTTTGACTTTTTTTTTTTTTAATGTCAACTGTACTTTCTTTTTATTAGAATTAACTTTTAAAATTGTTATTCTGGATGTAAATTCCTGTTTGGGGCTTTGTTTTGTCTTTTTGGCATTTTTTCCTGTATGGTACTGGAGATTGAGGAGAGTCTTGCATGTGCTAGGCACATGCTGTACCACCAGTTTACTGTATTACTATATTATTAATAACCATAAATAAGCTACATTTACATCCTATTTTTAAATCATTTTATTTTTTCTGTGTATGTGCCTAAGTGCATGTCTGTATAGTACTTGCACGCCTGAGGCCTCAGAGGCCCGAAGAGAGGGGATCGGACCCCCTGAATCTAGAGATAAGATCATTGTGAGGTGTCACGTTGGTGTTGGGAACCAAACCCAGGACTTCTGCAAAAGCAGCAATCTTTGAGCCTCTTCCTTCCTATTCTGAGTAGAGTTCCAGTAAGCTGCCCAGGCTAACCTAGAACTCATCTGCAACCCAAGCCAGCCTTTATTGTAGAAACTTCCTACACCAGTTTTCCGTGTAGCTGAGATCTCGATGCTAGACCACTAGGGCAGACTTGGTAGCTTTTCCTTCAAATCTTGTGATTGGAATCCTTCGTTTCCAATAGTTCTCTGCTAAAGCTTCCTCAGAAACAAGGATGGAGGGCTACATACAGATGAAGCGGCTGGCCTAGAAAGGCATCTTTAGGAGAGGATATTCGTGGCAGGAATGGCTAAGGAGGGGAAATTGGGAATGCTACAGCACCTTGCCAATGCCCAGCCATTCAGGAGGAACACAGAGATCCCACTGGCCTTGCAAGGTGAAAACTGTCTGCCATATTCTCTTGGATGATGTAGAAAGCGGGAGAATGCTGAGTCAAAATGAAACGAAACGTCCCTATTGGCAGCAACTGCAGCACCCAAAGAACTGCCTGGTCTATTTCTCTTGGTCCCTGAGTTCCCAGAGCAGTGGTTCTCAACCTGTGGGTTGCAGCTCCTTTGGGCGTCACACAGACCTGTCACAGGAGTCATGTAAGGCCATCATGAAACGCAGATATTTACATTATGATTTATAACAATAATAAAATTGCAATTATGAAGTAGCAAGGAAAAAAGTTTACAGTTGGGCATCACCACAATATGAGGGACTGTATTAGAGTCAAATGCATCAGGAATGCTAAGAAGCACTGCTGCAGAGAGATGGAAAGGGAGAGCCATAAGGCGCAGTAGATTCAATGGGCACATTACAAGAGCAGAACCCTTAGGAGTAAAGAGATGGCTGAGCACTTAAGAGCCCTGGGTGCTCTTGCAGGAAAACCAGGTCCCATTTCTAAATCAACCATACAAGACTCAGAACTATCAGGGACTCCAGTTCCTGTGGAATCTAACACTTTCTTCTGGGTTTCACTAGCACATGTGGTACATAGATGTGCAGGCAAAACACCCCCACACACTACATTAGTTGGGGGGAGGGGAAAGGGGAGGAACCGAGCCAGGGACAGGGAGAGGAAGAAACCCTGGAAATTTTTCTTGTCTTTTACTCAGTCCAGAAATATTATCTGCATTGGACTGGATAGTGAATATGTCCTTTCCCATGAGAAAAAGAATTAGTTCTTTCAAGGCCATTGTCTTAGGATTTCATTATTTGTGAAGAGACACCATAACCACAACAACAGTTAAAAAGGAAAACATTTATTTGGGATAGCTTAACATTTCAGAGGTTTATTCCATTCTTATCATGGCAGGAAGCGTGGCAGCATGCAGGTAGACATGATGCCGGAGAGGTAGCTGAGAGTTCTACATTTGGACTGGCAGGCAGTAGGAAGAGTGACACCTGGCCTGGCTTGAGCACTTGAAACCCCTAGTAAAAACACACTTCCTCCAGCAGGGCCACTTCCTATGAGCCTATGAAGGCCATTTTCATTCAAACCACCAAAGCCATCCACTATGCACT
>CM052704.1:54442774-54466751 GCA_028551405.1 Uromys caudimaculatus
ATGGGTGGGCAGGTAGGTGGGAGGAGGAATTCCCTCACCGAGGCGGGGAGGGGGAGGGGACACGGGGTTTCCAAAGAAAAGGGGAAACATCGGAAATGTAAATAAAGTATCAAAAATAAAAATTAAAAAAAAAAAAAAAGAAAAGTTCAGAATTGTGAAGCAGAAAACCTATGCTCTTGCATAGAAGTTCTCTCTCTCTCTCTCTCTCTCTCTCTCTCTCTCTCTCTCTCTCTGTGTTCTCTCTCTGTGTGTGTGTGTGTGTGTGTGTGTGTGTGTGTATGCATGTGTCCATGCATGCATGCATGTATGTATTTCTGTGTTTGTGTGTGAATGCATACTAGTATTGATGTAGATGTATACATGTGTATATGGAAGCTAGAGGTCGACATCTAGTGTCTTTCTTAACTACCCTTCAAGTTATTTTTATTCTGAGGTAGTCTGGCACCCTAGCTGGTCTGGAACTAACTATCTATACTGGGATGGCCTCAAACACAGAGATCATGCTGGCTCTGCCTCATAAGTGATGGAGTTAAATGTAGGTACCACTATGCCAAGCCTTTCTCCTTGTTTTTAAGACAAGGCCTCTCACTGAACCTGGAGCTCACTGACTGGTTAGGTTGACTGGCCAGTAACCCCAGGAATTCACGTGGGTCTGCCTCACCAGCACTGTAACTACAGCCTCCCAATGATCTTCCTGCTTCTTTAATGGATGCTAGAATCAGAACTCAGATCTCCATGCTTACACAACAAGCCTTGAGCCATCTTGATAGACTCCCTGGCCAAATCTTAGCATCTGGTTGCTGAGTGCCCTTGCAAGAATCATTCAACCTTCCCAATTTGTGAGGTTTTGTTTTGTTTTGTCTTCTGTATAGCACCTATGATCACATACCAGCTGAAGCACTCATGTAGAATTATTGGAGAGTCAAATGAACTGATGCAGGAGAATGTTTATAAATGTTGGCTAATAACATAATTTCTTCCTTCTTTACATTTAGAAAAGAAAGTAAAATCCATTCATTCACAATTTTATACCCAAATGATTATATTATACCTTGCTTTCTAAGGGCTTAGGTATAGATAAGCAGTCTATCATGTCTGGAAGACAATGCAAGTGGCATATTTTGTAGCAACCTCTTTATCTTGTTAATAGATCATTAATTTTGCTCAATAATATAGTTTTTTGCTCAAGGAAAAATTAGTCCTTCCCATTAGTCATGTGTATAGATCATGATTGGTCCAAGACCATCATTATAATCTTAGCTTTTTCTCATGAACAATGTTCTAAGAGTCAAAACTCATGTAGTAAACCAAACTAATATTAATGATCAATCTTGTTTATAACTTAATTGTCTCTCTCATATTAATGTGTAGGTGTGTCTGTGGGGCATTTTCTTGATTACTAACTTATAATGGAGGGCCCAGCCCACTGTTGACTATACCATCCATGAGCAGGTAGGACTGCACTGTATTTCAAAGGTTGCTGTCTGTGAGCCCAGAAGCAAGGCAGTAAGCAGCACTCTTTTGTGGTTTCTGCTTCAGGCCCTGGCCTTTGCTTCCCTTGATGGTTGACTTGCAATATGTCCTTCCCTCTCCAAGTTGCTTTTGGTGATTTTTATCACAGCAACAAATACCAAGCAAGGACAACTACTAAGTAACATGTTGCTGCAAGGACATAAAGATGAAGAAGAATTACCAAGTCTTCAACTAGTGATGTATTATAAAAGAGCGGATTCTGAAAAATCTCACTGCTGAATTTGGTGTGAATAACTGGATTGATACATCCTTTTCTGAGATGCTGACAGATTGTTGCGTGGAGAAGAGTATGAGAGACAAGCTATTTTCGTTGTTTATACTGAGTGTAGAGCTCTCCGGAGCAGATCAGAACAGGGCATGAAATTAGGAATTAGTCAAAGACGATCAGTAAAGCCACTGAGTCATTGAGCTCAAGAGAAAGTTGACAGTGTGAAAAGGTGACTACGAAGGAGAAAATATTTCCAATGAAAAAGATGACAAACAATGGAAATGATAGACCCCCCAAGTCTGATATCACACACTGCATGTTCGTATAAAATGTGACATCCTAATTCACAAACATCCAAAATTGTCCTTTCCCCCGTTTCATTTGAACATGATCTTTACCACAGCAGAAGAAACCCTAAGACAGTTGATAAATATAAAAATTTAAATTTTAAGTGATTAAACATGTGGTAGTTCTTCATTACTATTCTCTCTGTGCGCATATTAGATTTTTTGTTCATTTTCTTTTTTTCTTCAATATTGATGATATAACCTAGGGCCGCACACATGTTAGAAAAGTGCACTTTGCTGAATTATATCCCGAGCTATATATTTACTTTTATTTGGAACAAGGTTTCACTAAATTGCCCAATTTGAATTATAACCAACCAAACCCTGTATTCCTAGAAGATCTTAGACTTAGGATCCTCCTTCCTCAGTCTCCTGAGCAGCTGGAGATACAGGCTGGTTCCCTCACCCCTAGTTAAAGCTTCTATAATGTGAAGGTGCTACTGAGTTTTCTAAAGATTTTATTTTCTAAGTCAGGGGAATTCTAAGATAAGGATTAAATACATTCTCAAACCTTTCTTTCAGAATGCAGTTGTTCATATTTGTAGCTCAATTCACCCACATATCAGTGTACTCTTCTGACATTTGAGAATAAATTGTAAGAACAATATATATATATGTATATATATAGATATATAGATATATATATATGTATATATACACACATACACACATACACATGCACACACACACACACACACACACACACACATATATATATATATATTAAGACTGGCAGACTAGCAAAGTTTAAATCCCTTGGGCTTTACTTCCTTTCTACTTACACTAGGAAGAGAGACAGCCTGTAGGTATAACTCTGATATTGCCATAAACCGTGGTAATATGTTTTATTTTACATAGGAGGAAATACAGTCTAGCCTGAGCATTTTTCATTATTACATTTCAACAATTTAAGAGTGATTATTGGGTATTTATTTTGTTATTTGTTTGAGACATCATCTCATTATGTAGCATTGGCTGTGCTGAAAATCACTATATAGACCAGGTTGACTTGAACTCCTAAAATTGGATCTGCTTCTGCTGCCTGAGTGCTGAGATTAAAGTTGTGCAAGCTTTCCAAAATATATACCTATATGAAGATGATCTAAATAAGATCACCAAATAACAAAGAAATTAGAGTCCAAACTAAACATCTCCTACCAACAAATGAAGCCTCCAGTATGGGGAATAAGTTACATCTAATTGATTTGTTGGCCAAATGGGTGTCATGGACCAAAGGCTATTGCCAAGTCTATATTGCTGAAGACACCACCTATATAACTCACTGATTACCAAGAAATAAAGTTGGTGGTTACATAAAGCCTTCACCACTACGAGCAAGTGTTCTGGAAGGTACTCTTCCTACCACCATAGGAGAAACATAAACACCAAGCCAGTTACAAACCCTTCAATCTACAATGGTGTCCAGCCTACAAGATATGGTAGTGCAATGGTGGCACAAAGCTTGTGAAAGTAAACAAAGTGTGATTGACTTAAGGCCCACTCCACAAAATGGAACCCATATCCAACTGAGCTTGGATGACCAAGAACCTGAGACTAGACAGCTCAGGGATCTTGGGAAAACAAAGAAACAAATATTATTCTACTAAAGGAATATAGCAATAAAATGACTCCTCATGACATTCTGCTATACTGATCGATCTGCTTAGTCATCAGCAAAGAAGCTTTCTCCTGCAACAGTTGGGAATAAGTAAGAAGACTTAAAACATGGCAATATATAGAAATGTCAGGAGCCAACAAGTAGAAGCTAAAAACTTGCAAGTGATCTTCCTGAAATGAGTCTGTCTTGGATTAAATCTATGATGAATTTGCTCTGGTAGGCAAGGCTCAGCATAAATTCATTTTAGGAAAGATTCCTGCTATTAATATGATTTTTCTGTTATTATTAAACATATATAACAATCACTAGGTATTATTCCACTCTTTTGAGCAGATATCTGCAGACCTATGAAGATGTAATGCTTGTTGTAATGCTATAAAGACAAATAGATAATAATTCTATAGAATTCCATATTTGATCCAAATAATTTTAGGAAGAAAGTTTTTAGAGATGTTATTAGCTGCTAGAAAGATGTAATAAAGTTAGCATAAGTAATAAAATGTGCCCAGTCCTCAGAATAATAAGTAAAGACTGCATAACAAGAAATACAGTGAGATTTCATAATCACACTAAAAAGAGAAATAGACTAAAAAGAGAAGAACCCCCGGGACTGGTCCCCAGCACAGAAAGTTAGAACACTCAGCCGTAAACAGAATGTCTCCATCCAATCTTTCCCCTCCGGGCTCAGAGAAAACTCAGAAAAGGTAGCAGAAAGAGTGTAAGAGCCAGAAGCAGGTAACACACAGAGGAACTCAGAGACATTGAGGCAGCATGTATAGGGTCTACATGGGTCTGCAGTAGATGGGGTACTAGAGTTGAAAGAAGTAGATACATGCACACATCCCTAACCCAGAAGCTATCTCTAACTGATAACCATTTGCAATTGAAAATGTAGTTTTTTTCAAGGAAGTCTCACTGGGGAGACAAACTACTCTTAAGGGTAGGCCACATGCCTGCAGTAGGTGGCCAACCCAAAATGAACTCAACAGCATCTTTGGAGGTTCCTAGTGTCATAATGTCATGTCTCCATTTCTGCCTCCCTCTCTTTCTAAATTTAATTTTTGTTTATTTTATTTCATTATTTTGTTTTATTTTATTTTTTACCTTTCAGGTCTTTTGCATCTATATTATGACTTCCATTTTGTGTGCGAACAGGTATATCTCTGCATATATCCTCTGCGCCTTTTCTTGGGCTTTCTTCCTTCTGCTTGTTTATTCTTTTCTATTCTGATGTGTTTGTTTTTGTTTTATCTTATTATTTTTATTTTATTGTTAGCCCCTAGATGCCTGTTTGTTTTCTAACAAGGGACAGAATGAGGGTGGGTCTGGATGGGAGGCAAGATGGAAAGGAGCTGGAGAGAAAAACATAAATATATTGTATGAAGAAGTCTCTCCTTTTTTTGAGACAGAGTGTCTCTGTGTAGTCCTTGTTGGCCTGAGACTCACTCTGTAGAGCAGGCTGACCTAGAATTCCCAGAGATCTGTCTGCCTTGACTGTTGACATGAGGCAGCCATGGGTGGACTTCTTGAACCTTATCTTTAAGCTAATCTAATAAATATCCTTATCAGTTCTGTGTCTCTTTTAGGGAATCCTGACTAATGCATGAGTCTTGTAATATCCTGAGTTATCTTTCTGAGTTTTATGAGCCTGTGTCCTCCTTCTCCAAGGGAATGTTTTGATTCAAAGAAAGCACCTACACAAAAATACGTTTTAGTCATTTAATAAACTCACTGAAACATCTGGCTAATTATTTTAAGGATTGATAATAAAAACTGAATTAGATTCCTGACATCATAGGCTGAAATAGTCAAGATAAACTCCATGTGGGTTGAATATGAAAATGGAAAGTGAAGCAAAACTGCTAAAGGATACGTGATAACTCTAAACAGAGAGAGACAGAGACACAGAGAAATTCTGATGGATTTAACTTTGAAATCAAATTGAACTCAAATTGAAATGGGAGTTACATCTGGAAGAAAAATGCTCACAACACATGATAAAGCACTGATGTACATAATAGAAACTATTGGGAAGCCTAAGCAAACTACCAGCATGTTACTGAAACATAAGGAAAGAATAAATGAGAATGTTCCTTGGATGCCTGGAAGGACATTAGCATAGATGAATGTGTTATACAACAAGGTAAGAGTTCCAAATGAAAGAATACATTTGCCTTCTGGCTTAGAAATCTTCTCTTGTCCTGCACTCTTGTCTTTTTGTTCCTTCTCCACTCTCCTGATTTTATCTTTTATCATCCACACAGGTTTTTATAGTCACTCTGTGTATGTTTATTTTCTGTGTCAGTTTGGGTTGCTATTCAAAATAATGTATGTTAAATATTTATACATTCCTCATAGTTCTAGAAGTCAGAGGTCAAAGGTCTATGGTGAGGTCATGGTGTTTGTCTTCTAGACTGCAGACTGCCATCTGCTCCTTGCGTGTCCATAGTAGAAAGCATGTCAGAAGCTCCCTGAGCACCTATCTAATTACACTCTAAAATTCATACCCTCAGTCCCATCATACTTGGGGATAAGATCACAACATACCACTTTGGGCTAGACATAATATGTTATTTTGTATACATTAAATATTTTTAGAAACTTCATAACACCACATATTTGTTACTAAATAATATTTCTGAGTTTTTAAAACATTAATAGTTGGAACTATAGTATGCTATCTTTAAATGTGTGAGTGTATGAAGGTATGATAAAGTGTCATTAATTCCTGTTTTGATGGACATTTAGCTCATATTTTATGCAATGAGTACCTATTACTTTACACAATTTCAAGTTGTTGAGATTATTGTGTGATAATAAAAAAATTTTCAGTCTTTCTTAGAGAGGGGAACAAAATACTCACAGGAGCAAATGTGGAGACAAAATGTAGAACAGAGACTGAAGGAAAGGGTCCAGAGACTGTCCCACCTGGGGATCCATCCCATATACAGTCAACAAACCCTGACACTATTGTGGATGCCAAGAAATGCTTGCTGACTCTCTCTCTCTCTCTCTCTCTCTCTCTCTCTCTCTCTCTCTCTCTCTCTCTCTGTGTGTGTGTGTGTGTGTGTGTGTGTGTGTGATACATGATATAGCTGTCTCCTGAGAGGTCCTGCCAGAGCCTTACAAATACAGAGGTGGATGCTCACAGACAGCTGTAGGACTAAGCACGAGGTCGCCAATGGAAGAGTTAGAGGAAGATCTGAAGGAGCTGAAGGGTTTGCAACCCCATAGGAAGAACAACAGCATCAACCAACCAGACCCTCAAGAGCTCCTACAAACTAAACCACCAACCAAAGAGTACACATGGAAGGACCCATGGCTCCAGCTACATATGTAGCAGAGGATAGCCTTGTCAGGTATCAATGGGAAGAGAGGTCATTGGTCCTATGAAGGCTTGATAGATGCCCAGTATAGTGGAATTGAGGGCGGGGAAGCAGGAGAGGGTGGGTGGGTGAAGGAACACTCTAATAGAAGCAGGGAAAGGGGGATGGGATAGGAGTTTCTGGGAGGGGGGAAACCAGGAAAGGGAATAATATTTGAAATGTAAATAAAGAAATTATCCAATAAAAAACTTTAGTGATGGGCTTTACTACAATGTCTTGTAAGAATTATTAGCTGTGCTACTCAAATGCAAATGCACATGAAACCTTATACTGGGATGAATATATATATATATATATTCAGGATATATCCTATAAAGGACAGTTTATTTTCAATGTGTGTGCCAGTCGCCATTAACTGACTTACAGCTACTTATTTCTCTCTGAACCCAAACATGGAAGTAGTGCTCATTCCTCCATCCTGGGGGCCAAACACATAGTAAATGGCCAACAAATATTCAATGAATAAACTGATGCATTGATTTTTGACTTTGAGAAAATCCTTGGGGAGCATGTTCATATCAAAATAAGGACATTACAGACAGAACCTGGAATATTATAAATTACTATTATTCTAAAAAGTCTGAGCTGTTGTAACAATAGATTTACAATGGACTTCTGTCTGCTTTATTGGGTTTCTTTATCCAAATGCCTAGATTTTTAGATGGACATTGAGGCTTGCAATGAAGTATCAGAAGTAATACATTATTGTCTAAATCATAACCTCTGCTTAGAGAATGTGTATGTATGTATATACATACGCATGCACGTGTGTCTATGTGTGTGTGATGTGTGAATAATTAGATGTTATGTAATTTTATTATGGTTTTAAAATGTGATATTATTAACATATTGGCATATAATTTTGATCCATCCATTATTTTTAAGTTAGGATACACACTAATTATTTCATTATTGCATTTTGTACAAACTTAGTTCTTATTTGTCCTATGTGATGCTTTGTTCTAACTGGCATCTTGACCCAATGTAAAATCACCTACGAAGAGAATGTCAGTGAAGGATTATCCAGAGTAGTTTGTTCTACAGGCATGTCTATAGGGAATTTTCTTGATTCCTTAACTGATGTGAGAAGATCTAGGCCATTGTAGGTAACAGCATTCCCTGGGCTTGGCCCTAGGTGCTCTAAGAGTGGAAAATTAGCCAAGTAAGCATACATTCATTCTCCCTCTGCTTTCATCTGTGACTGTGCCTAGCTGCCTAAAGTGCCTCCATCTTAAGTTCCCTTCAATGATAAAGTATAACCTGGAATTGTAAGTCCAATAAACTGCCATTTCTGTACATTGCTTTTGTCAGGGTATTTTATCATAGAAACATGAAAGGAGACTGAGATGCTTCCTCTCCCATAGCCTTTTCTTGCTGCCCTACCACCTTCTTTCTAGTCTTTCTCAGCTCCAGGCTCCTTTCTGCTTTCATGATATGTGGCACTCCTCCTATTCCTTCCCACATTCCCCAAATATTACTATTTCTTCTTCCCTCTCATGTTCTTTACTTTGTTGGGTTTTTTTCTTGTTTTCACTTTCATTGGGCTACATTTTTGAGTCACAATCTCTTTGCAGGTCAGGTATGTTTTCCTGTCTCATAAGCATCTTACCTTTCGTTTTCAGTTAAGAAAATTAAAATAGGAAGCAGTCTATGGTTGGTTAAATGCTTTTCAAAGGGTCATGTGTTAAAGATTTAGCACCCAGTCGGTAGTGCTATGATGAGATAGCAGAATCATTAGGAGGTACGGGCTGGTAAAAATGTTCTGTACTAACAGTGAACGGGGTGGTAGGAGTGCTCTCTACTGCCTGGATTTCATGAAACAGTTGCTCCTCTTTCCCAGTCTCCCATCACGATGTGCCAATCTTGCCACAGGCTGCAATTTCAAACAAAAATGGACTCTATACTTAACCGTCCAAGACAGTGAACTCAAACAATCCTCTCTTCCATTAAAGTTGTTTATCTGAGATATGTCATCACATTGATGGGAGCTGATCATCACAGTAATTTTGAGAAGAACAGGGGTGATACCCAATTATTTCGAAGGTACCAGTGAAGATTTGTTGCAGATATGCTTGTGAGATACCATTATGGTTTGCCGCTCGGTGTTCACTCCTGGATTTGTATGGTGATGTCTTATAGTATGGAAAAGGTGAACAGCGAAATGTGTTGTAAGTGCCTACTGTGCTTGGTAGTTCTAAGCTCTGGATTGCAGCTGTAGAATAACATACAGTTTATAGAGTGATGAGTAATTATGGTTCTAATGAGGCGTAACCAGGGCTTGAGGTTTAGTTCTATGATTCAGAGCATGGTATGTAACTGCTTTGGAATTCAGTTTCCTTCATAGATAGTGATGTTAAAAGCACCTGGTATGGTTAAGATGATGATACCGTGACAATCCATAGAAAATGCACAGTAAGGACCAACATGGTAACAACACTGTTAATAATGGTTTGATTGGTGAGAGCTGTATCTTGCTGTATCTATTCTGTAAACTGAAGTGGTGTCTCTTTTAAGACATGTTCATTACAACTTGGTTAAAGACTTGTAGTAGAACACTTTATTACCTGTGTTGCTTTACAGTAAATTAAGCATCCCGGAGATTTCTTGGGGGAGGGGGCGAGGGTGGCAAGTCAAAACAGGGATTCTCTGTTTAGTCCTGGCTGCCCTGGAACTTGTTTGTAGAGCAGGATGGCCTCAGACTCAGAGATTCACTTGCTTCTGCCTCCCAGGTGCTGAGATTGAAGTATGCACCACCTCTGCCCAGATAGGTCCAAGTGATCTTAAGTGATTTGTCAAGAGTGCAAATGCAGATAAACAGCAGTTCTTGTCCTGTGATTGCACAGATTTTCTATAGAGGTTTTTTTCCTCACTGAAAATTGTTTTTATTTTTGCTATAATGCTTGGAGTGAGATGCTTGTTTCACCTGTCATATTTGCTTGTTTGATCTGATGACTAAGGTTTTGGGGGTTATCTATTATGCTTTGCTTTTGAACTTTTTTCATAACTGAGTTCTCATAATAAAGCTTTCACTCAGCCTGACTCCTGGGGAAAATATGTACCAAGAAATTGCTAAATCATCACTGACTCCTTTCTCGCCTTCTATACTAAAAATTTAAATCTTCCATAGCACTTCATGTTTTTAAAATAGTTTAGCACTGTTTTAATTTCTGTTATGCTTGTGAAATGTGAACGCCATAAATAGCTCAAAAGTAGGTTTAGAATGGATCAGTAAACATTTGGAGTCTTCAAAAGAACATAAAGACCCATGCTAAAAAATTAGAAGTAACAGGTGAAATCACATCTAAGTAAATGTACAGGGTAACTGAGGGTGTATGTAGTTCAGCTTGTGGACAAAACCCTGGGTTTGATGCCCAGCAGAAGATAGGTAGGCATGGTGGCGTATGTCTGTCATTTCAGGACTTGGGAGGTGAAGCAGGAAGATCAGAAGTTCATGGCTATCTGTGGCTACATAGTGAGTTAAAAGCCAGCCTTTGATACATGAGACCCAACGTTACAAAAAGAAAAAAGAGAAGAGAAAAAAAGAGAGAGAAAAGAGAAAAGAAAACAAGAGAAAAGAAAGTATATTTGGCAAAAAGAAAGCTTTCCTTGCATCAGAGAAGTAGGAAGGCGACATACAAATGTCACTGGTTAAAAGATTTTTAATTCATTCTTTACATTTCTAAAGAGTTGTTCTCATTTTCAGTGTATTCATGTTTTGAATTCATATATGTATGCATATCACATGCATTCCTAGTGACCTCAGAGGCCAGAAACGGCACTGAATCCCTTTCAATTCAAACTGGAGTAAGAGACCATTTTGAGACATCATGTGGGTGCTGAAAATCTAATTCCAGTCTTTTGCAAGAAGAGGAAATAGTCTTAGCTGCTAAACCATCTCTCTAGCTTGAAGATTAATTGGTGAAATAGTATTTTGCAAAATGCATTCTGCTGCATACACCAAGACACACAGAACTGCAGCTTGCACAGCTCAATTGATTTTGACAAATCCCAAGAGCATCCTCCATCTCACACCGTGCATAATATCCTAACTGCCTACACAGATGTATGTCTCCCCCCCCACCCCCCATTCTTCGCCACTGTAGTGAACTCAGGATGGCAGCTGAGTTGGGTTCACTTACATGTTTGTGTCCCCAAAACTGTGATGGGTAGGTGCTCAACACATGGTTAATGGAATAACAGATGAACAATCCTTCTCTAAGCTTGCTGGGGAAAGATGATAAGGTTAAAGGTCACCAGTACCTTTGCATCCTCGGCTCCAGTGAGCTTTATTAGCTGTCAGTCAGTCAAGCAGGTTTATTACCTTCCATTCTAAGCTCTTCAGGCAGTGGCGATCAGGTGAAAGATGTGAATCCTGGGGCAGGCATGCACAGAGCAGCAAATGCCGTTTCAAGTCTCAGAAGTAGAGCGGTAGCAAGGATGTAATCAATACCTGTCAAGGGACCCACTGGCCTATGCGTGGGTCTTGTGATGCTAGAGACTTGCCCTGCATTATTCAACAAGTTTTAGTATGATCAGCCTCACAAAGACGAGGCATTAATTTAAAATAAATGTGTCTTTCTGACTGGAGACCACACTGCTGTCATGAGTGAGTATATTACATAGTTTATTATTTTAAGGAAAAGAAAAATTGAGAACAAAAGTGGAAAGGTGTAATTTTTTATGAGAATAAGTTAGTCATATGCATGCTAAGTAATGCCCAGCAGGCTGATGAATGTAAGAATGAGCACATGCATATTTATCTGTTTAATTATTCAAGTTTTATTTTTGGACATTTCTGGTCCTAAGCTTGTACTGGGCATTTGTCCTTTAAATGGAAACTCAGTCTCTTTTCCTGCTGGAACTATTCTAGCTGACACAATCAGAGTATCTTTTCAGATACACTACACCCAGCAAGCAGGGGAAAGCAGAGCAAGAGCCAGAGGGTAGGAAAAAGATGTGTTCAAATCAATTGGTATTGGGCAGGACATGGTTACCTGATTACACTCAACTAAAAGGTACAGTAGAATACATTAAAGGTCGCCTTTAATTATGTTGTTGCATTTCCTGTCCTGTAAATCTTTTTTTCCATGATGGGGTTTTTTATAGGCACAATGAGGGTGACTGGACACCACATCCTAGCACCTCCCTCACAGAGGTTGTCCAAGGTTTGCTGACCTGAGAGCATCCACAGAATGAGATGTCTCTTCAGATGTGTGTAAGGACTCTTTATCTCCAGCCAGTGCAATCCTCCTGTAGTATCTGTGAGGCCTGTCTGTAGTATCTCCTCTGTAAGGGCTTTTAATTATGATGCTCTAGGGGTTGCCATCAAAATCGGGGGAATATCTAAACAGTCCAGCTGGCTAATTCTAAACACACATTTTGTTAACTATAAAAAAGAACTGTATAAACTTGGTGGGATATCTGTGTTCTATTTTTAAAAATATTTCCTGTGAGAGATTGGAACAACCTTCTCTTCCTTGTTTTCATGGTTATCATCAAGAAGTATATGATTTATGGCCACATTTCTCTCAGGCTGAACGACATGTGGCCTACCACAGGTGAGACCTTTTCCTCCCTAATTACAAAGGATATATTTGAGGATCAGAATATGTCTACCACAAAGAGAACATCAAGCTCACTGGATGAACAGTGGGAATTGTATCATCTTTATTGTTCATTAAGGTGTACCTTTTCAGTTTTTACAGATCTGTGGCTCAACAAATGAACATTTTTGTAACTGGGTATGTGCAGGAGCAAATAAGTATGGTATCCAATACGATTATGCAGCCACCCAGGCAATGCTTTGAGGGACATCTTTTTAGAAATATTTTCTGTCTTAAAGTAAATAGTCTCTCATGTTTCTTCTATTTTAGAAATGTCATACATATTAAAAATGGTTGCTCTTATCTAAAATCAAATGATCAAACCAAAAATGAAGCTGAGACCATGCATCTGGGCAGGTTTTCTGTGAGTACAGAAGAACCACATAAGTATAAATGGGTAATAAACAAACTCAGGTATTTTCCAGCATCTTGCATTTATCTATCCCTGTGCCTCCATCACCAGTAACCTGATGTGTGAGAACACTGCCAACTACATCTGAGACAAGCTTTTCTCTCAGCATTATTGTTAATATTCTCAATTAGATTTCAAAGACACAAATCGATCTCATTTATCGATGTGTCATTAGTGCATGGCAAATTCATAATTATTAAGTGAGTAAGTTGGAAAATTTCCAGTAAAAGGAAAAGTGAAGACATGTTATGGACAGCAAAGACATGGTAACTAAAATAACTCTCTTTTAGAAATAGTCTACTAAAATTTTCCTGTTTATAAACAAAAATGAAAGACTTTTTTCTTGAAAATAGATTCTTCTCTCCTCCAGTACATCCCAACCACCGTTTCCCCCGCCCTCCTCTCTTCCTAGCACCTCCACACTTCTGCTCTTTCCCAGATCCACTCCTCTCTGTTTCTTCTTCAGAAAAGAGCAAGCCTCCAAGACAGGACAGTAAAACTGGACAAAACAAAATACAGTAAGACAAGGCAAAAGCCTTCATATCAAGGCTAAACTAGGTAACCCAATAGGAGAAAAAAGTCTTTTTCTTTTTTCTTTTTTTTAAATGTATTTTATCATCTTTAACTCTGTGTTCCATAAACAAAATTATGCTTCAAAATTTTGGATGAGGAGAAATAAAAATGATCAAATATCTTGTTTTTGTTTTATATTTATTTAATCTTGTTGTTTTACACTCCAGATTTTATTTCCCTCCCAGTCCACCCTCTGACTGTTCCACATTCCATACCTCCTCCCTACCCCCTGTCTCCACACAGTCTCCACTAACCTGGACC
The DNA here is from genome assembly GCA_028551405.1 of Uromys caudimaculatus. Classification (NCBI taxonomy): domain Eukaryota; kingdom Metazoa; phylum Chordata; class Mammalia; order Rodentia; family Muridae; genus Uromys; species Uromys caudimaculatus. The sequence goes on from CM052704.1 coordinate 54,456,716, forward strand.
CCTGAGACCTCTCAGACTCTGAACCACCAACCAGGCAGCATACACTAGCTGATAAGAGGCCCCAAGACATATACAGCAGAGGACTGCCAGGTCTGGGTTCAGTCAGAGAAGATGTACCTAACCCTTAAGAGACTGGAGGCCCCAGGCAGTTTAGAGGTCTGGTGGGGTGGGGTGGGGACATCTTCATGAAACAGAGTCTTAAGAGCAGGCAAAACAGTCAAAGAAACAGTCACTCCCACTGTTAGGAATTCCACACCAAGCTAACAACATAATATATACTCAGAGGACCTAGTGCAGACCCATGCATGCCCAGTGCTTGCCATTTCAGTTGCTATAAGTCCATACGACCCCTGCTCAGTTAATTCACAGGTTGTGTTTTCCTGCAGTGAAAGACCAGTTTTTAAAATGCTGCCTCCCATTGCATGCGTAGCAACCATTTAGCCTCTAATAACTAAAACGCAAACCATTGAATGTAACTTCATTTTACACATTAAAGGAAAGAGAACTTCCTATAATCAAATGTTTTCTCTTTCAGCAATGGTAAAGTCAACCTCAGAAGAACTGACTGAATTTACTCTTCCTCAGGAGTTTGCTGTGGCGGAAAGATCTGTGGGCTTTGACTACAGGGTGTGACTGGAAGGACACTTCAACAGGAAGTTAACAAAGGTGAGGACATCATTGACTCTCGGCATCTTGGAGTACATGACCTAAAGATTTTTTTTTTTTTTGTATGTAATAGCCCAAGCTGTGTTTTTCTTACAATTTTATCACCTTTCTGGTTAATAATAGTTGGTTTTTATGAACATCGGAATAACATAGAAAGAGCTGATCCTTCAACCTTGATTTTTATTTCCAAGAGTTAAAAGTATTATTCCACTTCAAATCTGAAGCAGAAATAGGATATCATGAAAAAATATAGATTATTCTACTTGAAAAGAGTGAAAGATTCTATTATTCTGTTCTCTGAAATTTAGCATTGAAATCAATAATCTTATTACAGTGGACACTTTTAGAGTTTTGTGTCAGTCTGAAACTGCAGACTACCATTGCCAAGTGCTTTGGTGCCTATTGGGGGGTATTTTTTTCACCCATCTAGCTATTTAAAAATGGAAAGAAAAGCATTTACTACTCTTAACAGTGTATCAAGATCACAATGACATAGTGTGGCATGCCATCTTTCCATTAAAAAAATTTATGTCAGAGGGGCAAAAATCTCAACTTTAATTTTTTTACATTTTTGTTTTTACTTAGGTGTGGGTACATATGTGAGTGTTTGTGTGTGTGAGTGTGTGTGTGTATGCATGTATGTGTACCTGTGTGTGAATATGTATATGTGCACCACATATGTACAGGTGATGGAGGAAGCTAGAAGAGTGGTCAGAACCCCTGAAACTGGATTTGCATTTAGTTGCCAGTTGCCTGAAGTAGGTACTGAAAAACAAACTGGACAGCAAGTTCTCTTAATCACTGAGTCATATCTTTGGCTCCCTCATCCTTAATTTTGTTGATAATGGTTAATCAAAAATTTTAGAAATTACTAATTGAAGTAGAACCTAAATGACCAAAACTTTCCAGCTTAAGTATTTCTGAATAATTTAAGTTAGGAAAATATTCCCTTTCAGAAATACTAAACTATCTACTGTTTAATTGCTTTTTCTATCAGTATCATTGTGACATAGGAAAATTTCTAGGAAATTAGTTGTGATTTGAGCCATACAAAAAAACAATGAGATACAAATTTCAAAATCTCTTCCTAAGGAACAATTATTGAGATCATAATTTCTGGGACTTGTTTATATCCGGCTAATTAAAATAATTCTTATTGAAAGCAAAGAAACTTCTGGGGGCAAAATTAAAACTCTTGTCTTTATATCTGATGATTATCAACCAACTCAAAGGCTGCCACTAATTAGCACAAATAGTATGTAAGGTAAGAATGCGATTAACCACCACTGAAAGATGCTTGCTTTCTACTGAGACTGAGAACTAAACCAGCACTGCTAGCCTTCTTTTCCCCATCACACATGAACAAGTTCCAGTCTTTCGTGTGCACTTCTGGGCCATGGGTGAGCATTGACCATATTTAACCTTCTGCAGATAAGACACAGTCATCTGCAAAGAACATTGCCAGGCTCCCTCAGTCTCCAGCTATTTGCCTTTCTTTTCTCTTCTTCCTTTCTTCTTGCTCTTGCTCATGCTCCTCTCGGTTTTGATCTTCTAAATAGCCCCTGAGACAGCCAATGGTAGTAATACTTTTAGGAAATTATGGTTGACAACCTTTCTCCTTGTTGTGTGCTTTTTATAAATAAGACCCTTATTTGGTGAGTAATATCTAATCCATTTCAATGGACTCTAGATATCTATGACAAGATTTTTTAATGTATTGCTAAGAAAAAATAAAAACCGCTGCGATAAACTGACATCAACTATAATGTTTATTTAAAATTCATTTAAAACTCACTAAAGCCATTTATATTTTATCATATCTCACACATACCTATATTTAAAATAAAAATACAAACAAAAGTCAAAGATTGTAGAGCAGAGTCCATCTCAAACTCCTTTCTGTGAAGTGACTGTTGCCTATATCTGCTCACACTATTGACAAGGGCACCAGTGACTTATTGCTGGTCAGAGTCCTGAAGGTTTGTCCCCAAGACTTTCTTCCAAGCTACTGACATCTATTCTTAACATCTTGAGACTGGCACTTTATTTTACAGAAAAATCAATGAAAGGTTTTTTAGACAATAACCAAGATTTATGATGCTTTCTCAAATGATCATTAGAATTCTTTCTCAGCTGCTTCTTTGACTGAGTTCCCCAGGGATGCCAGCTATGCGATAAGATTACAGCATGCACAGAAAGTGGTAATTTCCTTGACTATTGCCCAACCACAATTGATCCCCAAACACCTTTGATCCCTCTGCTGTCTCATAGGTATGAAATGTGGAAAAAGGGAATTTCAGGAGGATGCAGACGGAGAAGATCAGTGCTGAGAGGTCATCTTTCTTGATATGATGTACCAAGTTCCCAGACTCTCCATTCACATGATACTAGGTAATATTTACTTTAATATTATGAAGGGGATACTATTATTAATATAAATCGATAGTAATTAAGTAAGTTGCTTCAAAGACACACATATAGTTAAGGGATGGCTAGGGCTTCAACTCTATTCTTAAAGTCCCTATTTTTTCCCATAAGTGTGTGTTTATAAACATTTAAGCAAAAGAAAAAATAATAATAATAAAGACTAGGAAAGTGGGAAAGGAGACTACTCAATCATACTCTCTTCATTGGCAGTTTTCCTTGGATGTCAAAGAGACATTTTATGAACAAATGTCAGATTTAAATACCCATGAATTATAGCCATAGAACTGGAGGCTGAACAAAACATCTATTTGAGGAGGAGCAAAGCTGCATCAGCTAGTTTGACTGTGAAGGCTTCTAATGAAATGTTTTCTGAATCATGCCATATGTTACAGAAAACCATTTTATTTTTCCATTATAAATTCTGAAACATTCAAAGAGAAATGCATATACATCTGGTCTAATAATAAAGACAGAACTTGAACAGACAGTACTCATTTTATCACTTCAATTTTAACAAAGTTAGTATCCTGTTTGTACATTTTTGTCTCATCAAAATAAAAACTCAGCATCATCAGTATCCACTTTAGATTTTTGGCTTATTAATGTTGAATTATCTCCCAGTCTTTGAACCAAAGAACTTAATAAAAAGGTAAGCTGATTTTTCCATGGAAATCTCTTTCATTTTAGAAGAGACGTATTTTTTTTACAACATGCTCTTATGTGCTTTTGGAAGCATCAATGTTCTCACAAGAATAACGTTATTGGCACACATGAAACAAAGTACATGGGCTAAGATCACATTCTCATGTTTACATGAATTAAAGAAAAAATGTAAACCATTAGGGTCTTTTAGTATTTAAGAAAGTAAAAGATTTTAGCTTTTCACAGTTTAGTGAAAGTTTCAAGATGTTATAAAGTTTAAAATGGGCATGGAAAATGTAAACCTTTTATTTCTTGCAAACATACTTTTACTTAATAATGATAAAAATGTCTTTGTATTCTAGGTATAATAATGCATACCAGTAATGCAGTACTTGTGATGCCAAGGTAGGAAGATCATGATAACTAGACTGGTTTATATCAGTCCTCAACACACACACACACACACACACACACACACACACACACACACACTTGCACTCATAAAAAATGTCTATGTAGGTAAAAATAAACAAATAATTATTCACAAAATAGAGAATTTGACAACTTTGTTCTAAATCTCTACATTTTATGGTGATAACTGATAGCATTTGATATAAAAGGTTAGGGACCTAACAGTTTCTAAATTCTTCCTAAGAGCAAATTTCATCATGCATTGATATCAATAGAAAATGTATCTAGAAAAATAAAAGTAAAAAACATAAATCCATATAAATAAAAATCCAAACATTCACAATCATCTCCCCCCTCCCTTTTTTATAAATTATACATCATTTTGGCCTAGTTTTTAGCTCAATATTGTTATAACGTATACATTCTATTTCTAGGTAAAGATATATCTCTAGATATATGTGTGAAGAGGCATATTTTGGTGTACAGAGAGATATATTACATAAATATAAAGAAGTGTTCAATGAAGTAGAGGAAAACACTCTTAAAACTACAGAATAATAAAATTAATTCAATTCAGTAGAAAATAAATGGTACTTAAGAGGAAAGAACCAAAATATTAGAAACATAGTTAAAATAATTCCCTAGCTGAGATCAATAGTAAAATATTAACAATAAGAATTGTTTAATGAACTTGAACATGGGTCAGGAGAAGTCAGACAATTTGGACAGGAGAACAAAACTGTTTTTAAAACGTGTAACCTTTGGTGACCTATGAGGTAATATTCAGAGGTGGCAGGGGGCCATCCTGATGACATAATAGTGTACTGAGAAATCCCAAGTTATTTGCTTAAACTATTTTAACAGATGAGTGTAACAAAATCTATTAATACATATTCAATGTTTAACTGGTTAATAGTTGCTTGTATAATCTATAAGTAACTGGAATGTTGCAATTTTTAAAGAACCACTTGCAATTGTTTCAGAAAATTAAATATTTAATCACAAGTTTTAGGGTTATGCAGTATGAATGTTTTCTTACCTTTTCAACATCAACTTCGTTTTCTTTTGCACATTCATTTTAGTATGTGTTTTGCACATCTACCGTATATATAAAGCATGAAAAATTCTACTAGGTTTTGATAGGAGACTATGTAACCAAGATCATCTGTTATTGGTGAAGAGACAGATTAATAGAAGAGTCCAAAGACACCGAAAAGATTCATAGAAATGTTGTCAGTGTATTTGTCACAAAGACCCCAAAGCAATTCAATGGAGTAAGACCAGTCTTTAGCAAATGGTGCCATAATAATTGTCCATCAGAAGGCCAAAGAAACATGAAATAATCCACATGTTCACAAATTTAATTCAAAATGTGTTATACACATACATATAATAACATAAACATATGAGAAAGTAATCCATTTTTTGGCATGGCATAATTCTTTAATCACTCGAAATAGTTATATTTTCAACTTGCCACAATCTAGAGTCACATGGGAAGAGAGTCGCAATCAGGTTGGTGGGTGCCTATATTTGAAAGGCCTTGTCTTGATGGTTAATTGAGGTGGGAGACCCTGAATGGGCACAGCATTATTTCATGGGTTAGGCTCTCAGCTGTATCAGAGTAGGGAAAACCAGCAAGCAGGCACACAGCCTTGGTGAACTCCTCTTTCTCCATTCTTGGAAGAAGATGTAAGATGATGGAGCTCCTGCCTCTGTGACTCCCCTGCTATGGTGAATTGTAATCTAGAGTTGGAAGGCACATAAAATCTCTCCTCCCCATGCTGCCTTTTGTCCAGGTATTTGTCACAACAGAAAAATGAAGCTAGAACATCATCAAAACATGGTCTGAAAAGCATTGACTTCTTTGAATCTAATAATGTTTTAATATTTTTGTGCTATAAAGCTAAGAAAGTGAGATAAACTGTAGATTGAAAGAAAGTATTTGCAAGTAGCTTATTGGACAAAGGACTCAAATCATTTGAATGTTTTGGATTCAAATAAGAAAAATGAAAACTCTAATCAAGGACATAATCCAAAGATTAAAAAAAAATTACCAGAGAAGAGGCATAGCCGTAAACATACAAAGTATGTCTGAATATAGAAACCAAGTAATTAGGCATAATTTAATTTAAATCATAAGTAGAAACAACTACAAATCTCAGAATTGCCAGCACCTACACAGACACATGTCAGCACATGTAATTGTTGGCACAATCTGACGTAGCAAGTGCTACCACAAACTCAGAGCAACTGGAAAAGGCCTCTTGGTACAGTTACTACGTGAATATGGGAAGTTTCTTACAAATATACTATTGTTACAAGATTCAGTAAGCCTCGTTCAGTGTTTTATTTTTAACACACAGATTTGGAAAAAAAGTTCTTACAAAAGTTCACATCAACCTTCACATGAGTTTTTACAACAGTACTGTATAATTGCCAACAATTAGCAATGATGCAAATGTCATTCATGTGTTAGCAGATAAACACACCACAGAATATATATGCAGTGGATCAAATCAGCCATAAAGGCCAAGAACATTTAATTTAAATAAATATGTCGAATGACTCTCGCACGTGTTGCAGGTGAATAATATAACATTTTGAAACTTTATATTCTGTATTGTTGTATTTATATAAATCAGGAAAAGACAAAATTGTAGAAACAAAGAACAAACAAATGATGGCTGGAGAACACAGGCAGAATAGGAATGGCTGTTACTGGTGATTGTGTCTAATGTTTCTATGGTTTGTCCTCTTAGCTGAAGAACTGAAAATCAGGGCTCACATAGATATGCGAAAGAAGCAAGACAACTTGATTTGGAGTAAAACAATTGTTTAAGTTAAGGAGGGATACAGCATTAAGGTTGATAGAGGCCCACATTGGTAAGAGTTCTCAAGGAGCCCAGGCTACCCTGTCATATTTTCTTAGGGATTTCAAGAGAAGGAAAGGCTACTAAGGGGTATAGTTTAGGTAACTCTATTTTGATTGATTGATCATATTGCATAATCATTTCTCTATTGTGAATATAACGTTCTAAAATGCATATGACTTTAATCATATATATGCCCAATTATGCATAGCCTTAAGGTGGTAAATAGGGATTCTCAGGAAAGGGTGATTACTATATTATTATAGAACAGAGTTTTGCTTTACTACACAGAGCACTCCAAACCAGTCCAGCCAGATTGGATCTGCTATTCCTCAGTCCAGTTGAGAAGTCATTGAACAGAAACAGTTTAAAGTTTATCATTACCAGCAGTGAGTAAACTTGTTCAGAGATGATAATATGCATAGCCCAGATCTAGACTATGCAGGTGGTTCTGAAGGTTTTGAAGTTGTTAGGTTCCTTCTTTCTTGGGGTCGGAGCAAGTGCAGGAGAAGAAACTAGGCTATGGAATGAATATGAGGTGTGTGTGTGTGTGTGTGTGTGTGTGTGTGTGTGTGTGTGTGTGTGCGCGCGCGCACAAGCTAAATTTAAATGGGGGTCCCAAGCTAAACAATCTCCTATGCTAGCCTGCCTCATTACCATGAAAGGATCAGCATGAGAAGAGAAATATATATTTGGGCCATAAAAATTAAATGGATTTACACATTTTAAAAGTCAGGCCTTATTTATAATAGCCAGAAACGGGAAACAACTCAGATGTCCCTCAATGGAAGAGTGAATACAGAAAATGTGGTACATTTACACAATGGAGTACTACTCAGCTATTAAAAACGATGACTTCATGAATTTTGCAGGCAAATGGACGGAACTAGAAAATATTATCCTGAGTGTGGTAACCCAGACCCAAAAGCACACACATGGTATGTACTCACTGATAAGTGGATATTAGCCCAAAAGCTCAGAATACCCATGATACAACTCACAACTCACAGACCATATGAAGCTTAAACATAAGGAATGCCGAAGTGTGGATGCTTCAATCCTACTTAGAAGGGGAACAAAATAATCAAGGGAGGCAGAGGGAGGGAGGAACCTAGGAGGGAGAAAGGAGGGGGAGGCAAAGGGGGAAGGATCAGGTGTGTGAAGAGAGAAGTTCAGAGGGTCAGGAGATTGCATAGAAATATGTAGGAATGGGGACGGGGAATGGGGGAACCCCTAGAAAGTCCCAGATGCCAGGGAAGTGAGAGGTTCTCAGGACCTAATGGGGATGACATTGGCTGGAATACCCAACCAAGGGGAGATAGAATCTGAAGAGACCACCTCCTGTAGATATGCATGACCCCCCCAGTTGAGGGATGGGGCCACCGACCCTTCTCAAAATTTTTAACCCAGAAGTATTCCTGTGTAAAGGAAGCACAGGGATGAAAAATGGAGAAGAGACTGAAGGAAGGCCATCCAGAGACTGCCCTACCTTGGGATTCATCCCGTCTGCAGACACCAAACCCCAAAACTATTGCTAATGCCAAGAAGTGCTCCCAGACAGGAGCCTAGTATAGCTGTCTTCTGAGAGTCTCTGTCAGCATCTAAGACAGATGCAGATACTCATAACCAACCATCAGACTGAACCTGGCGACCCCAATGGAAGAGTTAGGGGAAGGACTGAAAGAGCTGAAGGGGTTTGCAACCCCATAGGAAGAACAACAATATCAACTAACTGGAGGTCCCAGAGCTCCCAAGGACTAAACCACCAACCGAGGAGTACACATGGAGGGACCCATGGCTCTAGTTGTGCATGTAGCAGAGGATTGCTTTAGTTGGCATCAATGGGAAGGGAGGCCCTTGGTCCTGTGAATGATTGTTGCCCCAGCATAGGGGAATTCTAGAGAGGTGAGGTGGAAGTGGGTGGGTGGATGGGGAGCACCCTCATAGAAGCAGAGGCAGGGGAAGTGGGATGGGGGGTTTGCAGAGTGAAGACCGGGAAGGGGGACAACATTTGAAATGTAAATAAATAAAATAACCAATTAATTAAAAGGGGGAGGGCTATTAGACATTCTTATACCATCTAAAGGCCACCAGGTGTTCTGAGTTATGTAAATCCAAAGAAAACAGGAGTTCTAGCCAAGAAAACAGGGGCTCTATGTTCAGGGAGAGACACTGCCTCAAAAGGAATGGTGATTAACAGAGGTAGAGGATATGTGTTGATAAAGGATACTTGGCATCTTTCTCTGGCTATTACACATGCCCCAGTCACATGCACCAGCGTATGTGCACACACACACACACACACACACACACACTCACACAATCACACACACACACACACACTCACACACACACACACTCACACACTCACACACACACACTCACACACACACACACACTCACACACTCACACACACACACACACACTCACACACTCACAGACATATTCACACACATATAAAGAAGTAAAAATGTTGATCCTTAAAAACTAAAACAAAGAGTTGAGTTACAGGCTCTGTCAACTCAGTTACTGAATGTCTTCTAAGAAAAGCACCATTGTCATACAGATAATATAGCTGTTTCTCTACCCCAGGGTGGTCTCCGTGGCATTTATGTATTTTTTCTAGCCTCTGGGATCTATGATGTTCCTTTAGAAGTGTGTAGTTGCAGCTTGTGGAAGATAGACATGCATGTTCCGAGAGCTCACCGGGAAAGGTATTTATGGATAATTGTTGCAAAACAGCCTGCTGTGGCTCCCGGAGCATTTCTGTGTTTCTGCTGAGCTGGGAAGCTGCCCTGTCTTGCGGACTGAACATTAAGTGCATAGTGGATGGCTTTGGTGGTTTGAATGAAAATGGCCTTCATAGGCTCATAGGAAGTGGCCCTGCTGGAGGAAGTGTGTTTTTACTAGGGGTTTCAAGTGCTCAAGCCAGGCCAGGTGTCACTCTTCCTACTGCCTGCCAGTCCAAATGTAGAACTCTCAGCTACCTCTCCGGCATCATGTCTACCTGCATGCT
>CM052704.1:54467251-54492508 GCA_028551405.1 Uromys caudimaculatus
AGAGTTTTGCTGGGTATAGCAGCCTGGGTTGGCAGTTGTGTTCTCTTAGAGTCTGTATGAGTTCTGCCCAGGATCTTCTAGCTTTCATAGTCTCTGGTGAGAAGTCAGGTGTAATTCTGATAGGTTTGCCTTTGTATGTTACTTGATGAACTTTTCTTTACATTCTAGATACCAGAGCATGACCAGGGAACTTGTTAGAAAATCCATCTCTCAGGGCATGCCTACCAGATCTGAATTTGAAACTCTTGGATGTGGTTCACTAGACTGTGCTCAGCAAACCTCCCAGGTGATTCTGATACATGCTGAGGTTTGAGGATAACTGAGCTACATTGCATCACACACAGGACTTGCACTTAAACTGATGACATTTCTTCCTGCATATTATATGGTTTAACAGAGAAATACCTTCTTTTCTGGAGCTGGACTCAGGAAACCCCCTTCCATTCAGGTCCCTTATAAAATGTCAATGTCATAAAGTTGTATTTTCCTGACCTATGTCCAAACATAAAGAGTTCTCCATTTTTAAGGACTCACTCATTGGCCCCTACTTCTAAGGTTACATTCTTGAATTTCATGGCCAGTAGCCAGATTTTTCTCTACGCAGCCTGAGCTATGTATGTGCACAGAAAGTAAACTAGAGAGAGTGGCATCTCATAGAATTAATTTTCTTGTAACTAATAATGAGTCATACTGAACTCTTTCCTCTGCCAAGATGAAGACCTTTTGCCCTCTGCTTCCTGTCTATTCCTGACATTCAACCTTTATTTTAAATCACAAAACATGCAATTATTTTCTCTTTCCTGAGAAAAAAGCAGCAGAAAGCCAAACATTTCAGTGACTAATTGTCATCCCTGACAAAGATGAGCTAAAATTATTTTAGATGAAATACATTTGTCTTCTCCCAAGTCTGATCATGTGTTTTCTTATATTATCATTGTATACTCATGAATCACAGGTACGCATCTGCATCTGGTCTGTTCTCTATATTGCTGACATCTTTATATACTTAAAAGGAATAATACACTCGGGGCAAATTTTAAGGTCCAATTTATATATTGGCTTCATCTATAGCCTACCTGGGTGCTCTGTTCTCTCAGACTATAAAACTAGTTATGCACAAATATTTGGCTAGTTGCTTTTCCCCAGAGTTCTATACTTTTCGATATTGTTTTCCTATATCAGCACACATACCTTACCCTTTGCATACAGTTCAAACTTCTGTCCACTGAAAAAGGAAGAATACATATTATTCTTTAATGGTTCAGACCTTGAGCAAGCTACTTATTTCTCTTCTGTTCAGTTTTTTTTATTTAAAAAAAAACACAATAAAGTAATGGCTAGCAAATTCTGAGGCAGATTAGGGTTATATGAATTGCCTACAAAAACAAAACAAAACAAAAGAGTATCAAGCTGAATTAGCTACATAATTTCTGATTCAGTAGGTCTGTGGTAATGACCAATAATTTAGATTTCTAGAAATGTGCCAGGTAATTGCTGAAACTTCATGTCTAGAAACCAAGCTTTGAAAACACTATTTTACCATTATTGGGACAAATAGGTAGTTCCCTCTGATAAAAATGGTAAATTCAAAACAACCTTTTAATGAATGTTAGTCCACGTGTCCTTCACCTCTTTTAAACTTTTCATTAAAATAAAGTAAATAGATGGTAGAGATGAGCCAATGGCATTGGCCTTGAATGAAAGTAAGCTAAATCCAATTATCTATGGAAAAGTCTCCTGGAAGCAAACCAAAACAATGTTTCTATAGAAATAAATTTAAGAAAATATTTTATATAGATGAAGATTTAAAAACAACTAATAGGATTTGGCAAACTCATCAGTTGAAGAACACACTTGTAAAGTGTTAATAGAGAAATATTTGAAGTTTCGACTGTAATTTGGTAGAACCTATCACAATGTGAATAAGACATACACTGGACACAGGAATTTTAGTAGTAGAAGTGTGTCCTTCAGAAATATTTATGGTCGGGGATTCTATTCAGTAGGGTTAGCACAGCAGTTTCCAAACTAAGAAATGCAAGAAATGCCCTCTTGTTGCCAATGAGTTAGCTTGATTTATACTTCAAGTCCACTGTGCCAGGCAATAAGAATGAACCTCATGCATTTCAGAATCCATCTCTTGATAGTTTTGTGGAATTGCATCAGAGAGCCAGGAAGAGTGTGCAGAGCAGTAATACTGGGGTGAGAACAATACTTGACTTTACGCTTAATCTCTTTGTGCTGTCATCCCCTGACTTGGCCATCATTCAGAGTGTATTTGATAGATGTTGTGTACAAGTTACTGATAACTCACTTCCTTCTGACTTTCCTACACTGCTCCACTAGCTTTATCTGTTTCTTTTGCCCCAGAGCTACACTGATCTGCCAAGTTCGCCGGGAGGCAGAAACTTTGACTCCTTTCTTGAGCTTCAGATGCCTAGAAATGTTCTAGTATTTTCTGTGTCCTAAAACTTCTAAGCTATTCCAAAGATTATAATCAACTTTATATCTCCTTATTTTAGTTCCACCAACAGAACATATCCAGAAACTTTAAGTGCTAGTTAGGAGGTGGTAAACACTTTCATTTGAAACTTTTTGCTACCGTAGTTGTTATCAAGTACTGAACAAAAAGAAAATAGCCATTTTGATGCTGAAAAATCTTGTTTCCAAGGCAAGTTCCAGATGCAAGCCACTCCTTAATCAGTGACTTGGTGATTACAACTTAGCATCATGCAAATCTGTGGTAACTATCTATAGCTCTATTTTTGTATGAGTTAAAGTGAGCCTCTGATGGTCAAAATAGATCTCTTAATGTTGAGAATTAAAGCAGCTGTTTACCCTTAATTCTCTGAATAATTTTGAGAAGTTGGTACTTCGCTTTCTTCCCCCCAAACCAGAAATGACTTCATTGTTTAGATACAGAAAGAAATATGTTAAATCATTTACCCAAATGCTGCTTGGAATAGACTTCTCCAAAGCATATTTTGATTGTGTAACTGTTCTGAGCTAAACTTGGCTTTGTCAAGTCTCTGGATGTTATATAACCTCACAGAAAATACAAAAATAAGAAATAAAGACAGAATTCGATAAAAGACAACAACATTGGAAAATTTAGGCACGTTTTAAGTCTCTACAGTGGCCAAATGATATAGATGCAAAGATTGATAGAGGATAGCTCTTGTCACTGAACTCTCATATGTGGGAAAATAATTAGATAATAGAGACAAAGTCAAGAGTTTGTTGTACAAGCATGAGCAGCAGAGTTCATAACCACTGCACAACACCGTATGAAAAGCTTGAGACAGTTGAGAATGGTCCTATAACCCTTGTATGAGGAGGCAGAGACAGAGGGAACCCTAGCGCTTACTGGCCATCTAGTATTGCCTAACCACTGGCTTCCAGGTGCATTGAGAGACTCTGTATCAAAAACTAGGATGTAGAGCAACAGAAGAAGCCATGCAACATTATCCTCTGACCTGTATGAGTGTGTGTGTGTGCGTGTGTGTGTGTGTGTGTGTGTGTGTGTGTGTGTGTATGTTCGTTTGATTTTTGGCAAGCTTACCTCCTTTTCCGCAGCCTTTATGAAATGTCTGTGCCTTACTTCTTGAAAGTAAAAATGATACTCTAGTCTGTATTCCATGGGTGGGTGTCCATCCTGAGTATGCAGGATACACATTAAAGATGTTGAACCACGAGACACTATACACTTCCTGGTTCGTACGTCCTGCCAACTTCCAGGGTGTAACTACTAGCAATAGCAATAGGCAGATGGTTGGATAGATGAATCAGTGAATTTATTTGATAGTTTATTGCCAAAACTTTGCTGCCTATAATAAAATCATGTTTCTTGGTTCTGTTCCATGAACCACGAGGGTGACAAATATCAAATTAATCACAAATCAAACTTAAAGTAGAGAATAGTAGTTCCTCATCTGAGTATCTATTTTGTCAGTGAGTGTATGGATATATGAACATGTGCCCATGTATATGTGTTCATGTATACATACAGGCCAGAAATAAGGGTCGGGTATTGTCTTCAGTTACTCTCCATATTTTAAAATAAATTTTATTATTTTTACTATTATGTGTGTATTATAATGTGTGTGTGTGCTTGTGTGTGTCTCTGTGTCTCTGTCTTTGTGTCTCTGTCTCTGTGTCTCTGTCTCTGTGTCTCTATCTCTGTCTGTCCCTGTCTGCCTCTGTCTCTGTGTCTCTGTGTCTCTGTGTCTCTCTCTCTCTCTCTCTCTCTCTCTCTCTCTCTGTGTGTGTGTGTGTGTGTGTGTGTGAATATGCAGGCACACCAGTGTCATGATGTATATGCAGAAAGTAGACAATTTTCTGAAGTCTGTTGTGTCCTTCCGTCTCTGGCTGCAGGAATTAGCTCAGACTGTGAGTACTGCCAAGTGTTTTTACCTGCTGAGCCATCTTGCTGGCACTGTATCTTAGTTTTCAGGCAGGTTTCTCAATGATCCTGGAACTCACAGACTTGGCTAGACTGGCTGGCCAGCAAACCATGGGGGTTTTCTTTCCTCTGTCTTCACAGTGTCTGGTGCTAGCAATCTCAATTCAGGTCCTCAGGCCTGTGTAGTCAGGTGCTTTACCCACTGAACTATCTTGCCAGCCCCTAGTAATGTTAAGGAGACTTAAGCCCAAGACCCCCTGGATAATATCTATTAAAGAATCTCAAAATGAACCATTTAGAATCCTCAAGTCAAAGCATTTTAGTGTTATCAGTGACATTAATGTCATATTCATTATTTAAAATTGATTTGAATTATAATACTAAATATAATGTACTGCATTTCAGCAATCTTAGTCATCCACCATATTCAATTATTGAAGAAATATCTAGGATAGGACCTAGTATGTGCTAGGTACTGTTCTAGGCTCTGAAAAATATGCGTCATCGATGGAGCTGTCTTTCTACTGGAAAACTAATTTCAACAGGTACTTAAAGCAAAATATCTAAAACACTTAATGTAATCAATATTATAATTTAGTTGAAGCATTGTTCACATTTAATCAATTTCTATACAGGAATATCTGTGAGTTGTATGGCAGAGCTGAGATGTCAACACATGTGTTTAGACTGCAAAAGGTATGTGTCTCCAAACCCCATGGTATCGTGACAAGTATTTGCCTTTTTATGTACATTGCGGCATAGAACACTCAAGTGTATGCGCCCCCAACCCCATGGTATCATGACAAATGTTTGTCTTTTTACACAACTTGTTCATCAAAGGCTTAAGAAAGCTACCCTATTCTTTCCATTCCCAATATATTCATTTTCTGTTCTGTAATAAAATGTTCTAATCAGAAAACAGTTTCAAGAAAACCGTGCTTCACTTTGAAAATGAAGATGATAATGCTAAAGATAACACCGGAAATATTACTTATCCTTAAAATGGTTTCAGAATCTCAGGAAAAGTGTGAGAACAAAAATACAGTGTCATCATTTCCTTATAGATTTGATTAAGATGACAGAAATTACATGGTAAGCTAGAAGTGGTCCATGGTCCATTCAAATATATTAACTCCTATTCTTTTAGAACTGCTCTGAACTGTATTCCTCGGGGTAATTAAAATACAATTGTTAGTGGAGCAGGGGTTACCAGGGTTTGGCACATGGTGGATGGGTCCTCCGTAGAGCTGGAACAATTTCAGTTACATAAGAGTGATAGACTCTAGAGGGAATGTACAACATAGCGACTGGAGTAATGTCAGAGCATTGTGTTCTGAAACTCATGTAAAGAGGAGATTCCAAGTTTTCTTTCCAAATATGTGTTTGTGTAGTAATAATCTATGCTAATTAATGAGTGTTGCCATTCCACAGTGTGTAAGCAGCCCTGAGCAGCAGTGGCTTAGTAAAATATATTCACTTTAAATAAATAAACATGATTTTTCCTATTTAAACATAAGAGATTATTTCCTTATAAATGTCAGTCATAAAAGCATTTTAGTTTCACCAAATAATATAGCATCTCACACCCAAAAAATACCTATACAGCTCCTGAACATCCAATACAAATACACCTAGGAATATTTGAATCTATATATGATTATATATTCTATATTGTTGACTTAAAGCACAGGAGACAGGGCAGATAATGTGGGAGTCATGAAAGAAGCTCTTCAATCAGTGGGGCCCATGAAACTCAGTAGAACTAATTTATTACCTAGTATATTCTGAATTTCTTCCTCTGTCATTGCCTTCCTCAAACAAAAACCAGAGTTTACCTTCCTGAGCTTTGCTGTGTGCTCAGGCAGGTTCATGCCTCTGGCTGGCCGCCTCTGTGTCCAGCTCTGTGTGCTCCACCCATCTCTTCACTTCGACTCTGCATGTATAATTATTTTCTATGTTTTGACGTTTTAAGGTAGCTGCCAGAGTCTCAGAGTCAGAATCTTCAGCAGCACTTACTCTATCCCTCAGTGTCATGAATCTCAATAACATATGTAACTTTTTATGCCAAAGTGTTATTTCTAAGGGAGGCAAAAGGAAGTTCTGATGTACTGCCTATTGTCATTGTGCTCCCAGAATAGGGATGAAGACACATGGGAAATAGTTACTGACTCTGATAGAAACACACTGGATCATAGAGAAGCATTAAAATGAACAGTTGGAAATGAAGAGACTGTAGAAGAGAAGAGAGGGTCGTGGGGGGGGGCTGTTCTGTGAATGCAAGTCACTTCTGTTCCTTTCTGGGAATTACTGTCCACATGAAGCAGATGGTTAGCGTAGTGTATTTTGTATGCTGAGTCTCTCCCAACCTAGATCACAGCATGTCTCCATCACCAACTGTGTTGAGTACCAACAAATGTCTGTTGCACAGTGTATAGAAATCTCAGTCACGCAGTTTCATTCCTCAGTTCCAGATGAGTAGAGATCAGGAGGCATGGAAGAGACATTTTTTAAAAATCTATGTCAGAAACATGCATGTTTTGTAAGAGTGAAGGCCATCTCATATTGTGGTGGATGTAAACATTAGAATCTTCTAGCAAATAACTGAGGAACTCTCAAGGTTCATTGGCTTTCTAAAGTCATGGCCACAGAACAGCATTAGGGGAATAATTTCCATTTTGTTCAGTGTGTACATTTGTCAAAACTCACAGACACCAGTGTAGATATTGTAAGTGATGACTCTATAGGGCAGAAAATGATCATTATTTTTTTACATCAAAGTGGTAATACTGAAAAACTGAAGCAAGACAAGGCAATTTCAACTTAAAGAGATTGGTTAATTTGTAACTTCCTTCTCACCCCCTCTCTACATTCATATTCTGTCCCGAGAATTCACATCAGTAATGAAAAGCCATTGCTTGGGGATGGGGAACTAGGAGTAGTAACCAGAAAGTCCCAGATGCCAGGAAAGCAAGAGCTTCCCAGGACCCCACAGGAATGACATGTGCTGAAATACCCCACAAAGGGCAGGGAGAACCTGTTGAGATCATATCCAGAGGTTAGGCATGCCCCCCCCAGTTGAAGAATGGGACCACCCACCCATCTCCAAAATTTTACCCTGAATTGCTCCTGTGTAAAGAAAAAACAGAGACAAAGAGTGAAGCAAAGACTGAAGGGCAGGCCATCCAGAGACTGCCCCACCTGGGGATCCCAGACACTATTGCATCAGCAAGAAGTGCTTGCTGACAGGAGCCTGGTACAGCTGTCTCCTGAGAGGCTCTGCCAAATTCTGACCAATACAGATGCAGAGGTTCCCAGCCAACCATCAGACTGAGCACAGAGACCCCAGTGGAGGAGTTAGGGGAAGGACTGAAGGAGCTGAAGGAACCTAATCTGGCATCAATGGGAGGGAAGGCCCTTGGTCCTGTGAAGGCTTGATGTCACAGTATAAAGGAATTCTAGGGTGGTGAGGCAGGAGTGGGTAGGTGGGTGGGGGAACACCCTCATAGAAGCAGGATAAGGGGGAACAGGAAATGTAAATAAATAAAATTAAAAGAAAGAAAAGCCATTGCTAATATCCAGTAAAGTATGCTCCAAATGCCCTATTAGTTGTAGATTTTAACTGTAAACATAAAGAACAATATAGAATACTATGTTATACAACTCTAAAAACACATACCATTTTGTCCACCACAACTTGCTGGTACAATTCTAATTGCAGAAAATATGATACACTTTGGTCACAATTCTTGGAGAAATTATGCTGGTATTGACCTAGAATCTTCCTCCTGGCTTGCTAGATTTCATTGTATTAAAAGATGCTATCTAGACTACTGGGGAAGAAAAGGTCTCAGCAGTCTTACCCAGCTGTGGGTACTGCTAGCTATGATAACAATTGCTATGAGAGATATACTCATGGATGCAATAGTGGCAGAAATGTCATTGGTGTAACCAACTGCTTTCTGACTGGATTTAAGGTCCACTCTGCAAGAGAAATGGACACCTGGTATTATAAATCTGGCAAGAACACATGACTAAGGATCCTTTAAGCCCCAAAGGTAAACCCACTACTACTAATATGCTAAATGGACATAGTATAAAACTACCCTCTGAATATTTCTCTAATCCATAGTTTAGTGTTCTTGCAATCTTCATCAGAGAAACTTCTTTGTTCAGTGCATCAAAGTTATAACAGGAATGCACAACTGGTCAAAATGCAGAATAGCTGTCTGTGGAGTACTTAGTCATAAATGGGACATCTTTATTATAATTCTTCCTCTTCAAAACTCAAGAAATCATGGGAGAGCATGGGTTGAAAAATTGTTATGGGCAGAAGTCTTGAAGGACAAGGAAGAAACTGTTCTCTGGATGTGACAGGAGTGCTAAGTTCTTGAACTCACACCTGAGGTGGGCTTCATAGACCTGTACAAGAATAAGCCAGTCAACATTCCAACATGGAGGGGTCTAATTGAAACACACACATTTAAACAAAAAATGCAACCTTTAAGCATTTACATAAATATTAAAATTTGCCCCTTATAGCCATAAGTGCTTTATAGCAAATTATTCAGCTTATGTGCTAATTTATAAACAAAATGGACAACATGGGGTACAATATGGTTCTGGTTTAGAAATTTGTTGAAAGATAGTGATGTATGTGTTTATATCTTGCTATAAATAAATGGTAAAAATAGGTCTTTTTTTTACAATAGTTATGTCTGACTTGTAATATCATACTAAACTAAATTTTCACCAATTTCTGCAGATTTGAAATTTTTGGAATAAATACTTAGGAAAAGAAGAATTATACGGCTGCTTTTGCTACTATAGTTTGAACTTCAGATTTTCTCATTCTCTGTGTTCTATGTGTGTACTGAAAATTCTTCTTCACCACTGTCCCAGCTCCTATGAGCAAAGGGACACTCTCACAACAGATTCAATGCTAGATGAAGTGACATACTTCGAATCCCATTTTGTAGTTTCCTGACATAAAATTCCTGGTTGGTATTTATTTTTTTATTACCACATTCACTGAAAAGCCCAAGTTTTTCTAGAATATCCATACCTCGCATGCAGGTTTCTCTGACTCCCATAGAACACGATGGCCTCTCTCTTCTTTGATCTTCAAGATTGTCAGTATTTTGATCTTCAAGATTGTCAGTATCAACATAATGTAATGTTCGGTTTTCCCTCCTGAGTGAATGTTAGTCTACTGAGCTTATCCAGGCTGTGGGCCTCAGTTCAGATGAGTCTCATAGTTGCAGTGAATGGGATCCAGTACATTTGTACATGACGTGTCATATTACGTGTGAGGGATGAGCACCCTTAAGATGATACACTATTTGAGGGAGGCCAGCTTTTTCCTTTTGTACCCTGCAGAGATTAAATGTCAGCTCATGAAACTCACCTCCTCAGCTGCATAATGAGAAGGGGAGATGACAGTCCTGGGGAATTTATAAAAAGATCACAAAACGACACCTTTTGACATATTACAAAGAAAATCTCGTAAAACATGTTCACCTAATAGGTGCTTGAAAGTTTTCATTGTAATGAACAAAATAGTCATCAGAGTTACACTTCATTATCAGCAAAGTGAGTTAAAACCCTCCAGTAGTGCTAAACTGTACAGCACCAATGTAATCGAAATTACACATAGGAACATTAGAAAGTAAAAAGGGAAATGTTTCTCCTTGTGTAATTGATTTTGGCCTCGTGTAAACCTCCTACAAAGGATCATCTCCCTTGGAAGAAGGAAGACAAGCATCCAATAGGTTGTTGTGTTGCTGGAAATGTAAGCACTGAGTTTGAGGTACTATTTGCTAATGCGTAGTACAAGTTTTCATGATCATATTTTATCTATTCATTAACGACGCATGTGTGTATAGGTGTGGTCACGTGTGGCATAGCATGTGTGTAGAAGTCAGAGGACAACTTTCGGGAGTCAGGTCACTAGAAAGCCCAGGAATTTTAAGCACACAGGGGCCTCTTCTCAATGAAGGAGATAAAATACTTAATTCAATGCCCAGAAGGCTGGGAACAGATTTTGTTAAAGACCTGATGACTTTTTTGCTATCTGTGGAGGCAGATCTCACCCATCTTTTGCTATAGAGAGAGAACTTGCCCAAATATCTCAGGCTAATCATCCCAGTCTATCCCCTCTCTAGATGGATACCCATCCTCAGGGGAGATGTCACATGTATTTTATAGTGTGCTGGCCTCTATGCTGTCTTGGCACATTAGATTCTAGGCATTTTCAGGATAGAACCCACCCTCATGGTCACTTGTACTCTGTAAAGGAGTTTCTATGTAGTCACACTTTAAGCTTTATTGTGAACCAGGAGTTAGATTGATTGTTGTCTAGAAACCTTTCCCCAAATTGTACTGTGTTTTAAATATGCTGACAATGAATCACCTGACGTTAGATTCCCCAGAGTCTGACCAAAGCTGATGAAGTCTGTCTCACACGGCTTTCATTTCCATCTCTTTGTTGGTTCACTTCCCTGACTGACACTTGCAAGGACCCCCTCAGTCTCTCATGTACCACATCTGGATTAAGGAGATACCACTCAGTCACTCAGACTTGGTAGCAGGTACCTTTAACCACTGAGGCATCTGCCAGCCCCTAATAAGTTTTAAATATTATGCCATGACATCTAAAATGAGAGCTAACCAGTTCAGAATTCTTAAACACAAAAGCTCACAGGAGCAGGTGTGTGGCCTCTGCTTTCCATTCTTCCAAGAGCCAAGTCTCTAGAGACCTCTGGGAACACAAGAAGTTAAAATTGAATTCCAAGCAGGACAATGCAAATTTCCAACAACAGCTACCAGTAATTGACACAAAGGCCATGCTAAAGGCTCAACGGACTTGAATCTGGGAAAAAGAACATAATCCTTGAAAAAGTTCAGCTTCCAAACACCTTCCTTTGTGCTCCTTGCCCAATTCTGAGTTGGACAGAAATGAAGTGACAGGATGAGGTTGTACCCCTCAAAATGCATCCCCTACACTGATCACCTTGGAGTCTTGTCTCCTCATCTGTGTAGTGAGTCCACTAGGATCCAAAATACTGAGAACTCCCCAAGTTTCCTCCAAGATTGTTTAAACCAACGACGCATAGCTCTAACGAGAAGTGTTTAGCCCCTTTTCTGGAGGAAGGTAGAGGGAAATCTCAGGCCAGGAAGACGCTTGAATCCTATTGTTGAACACTTAAGTTTAGGTCCCATTTGATGCAAAATAGGCAGAGGAGGGGTCATTCATATTTCTTCGATGGTTGTGGCCATAAGGGTCCATAAAACACAGGTCAGTCAGTGGAGTATAACTTTGTACCTTGCTAGCACAGAATGACAGACAGGCTATCCTCTGACTGGGGTTAGCGTGGAGATAAAGTGAGGGAGAGGAAGTAGGTGGGGTTAGGGGTGGAGGCAAAGTGGGGTGCGTGGAGATGAAGACATGTTCCTTCTGTCCCCACATGTTTGCAAAATGTCAGGCTAGCCCCCCACACACAGTTGTCTTCTCTCAGAAAAAAAAAAAAAAAAAAAAATGAGAGTAACCTCTTATTTGTAGTTGCTAAGAATTCCTACCCCTTGGCATTCAGGCTCTGCTATGCCTTTGGGCAAACAAGAAAAAGAGACCCTTCCAGTGGGAATAGCTGAATGGGACCCGGAACGGTTGGATCTAAGATTTTTATAACCCCTGCTGGCCCCTTAGCAAAACACAGCCTGTAATCCCGGGGCTAATTCCAAGAACAGAGCCCCCAGTTTGCTGACAACCTTTGGCCAGGAAATGTACTTGAGTGAATCAGTTTCACTCAAATTCCTTCCTATCCACCTGCAAAGCTTGCAGCAAACCTTGAGGAAGACCCTAAGGCTGCCACAGGCCTGGTTCCACAGGAACAGCCATTGTTGGCTGATGCCTCAAGCACACCCTGGCCTGGAATCGCTGTATCGGTCACACAAATCCAGAGCAGCCATGACGTGGGAATTTCCAGAAATGGGCCTGGATCCATGCCAGGCTTCACTGAGACTTCTATGTAATATAATCTTAAAATATGCCAGATAAGCCAGAATCCTAAAATAGCTCAGTTGTGGGAATAATAGAATTGAGTCTTTTCTTTTTTAAAGTTGTATCCCTAATCATTAAATTTTCAGATTTTCTTTATCTATACAAAGCTTTAAAGGTTGGAACTTCATAGATTTTGTAGTTAAAGAATACTTAAAGTTAATCGCGAAGTAATTCCTATTTATGATTATCTGATTTCTACTCTGATCTGGTAATTGTTTGAAACAATGATTGTGAGACTGGAGAAATGTTTTTTGGGTTTTTTTTTTTGGGGGGGGGGTTGGTTTTTTGTTTTTTGTTTTTTTTCGAGACAGGGTTTCTCTGTGTAGCCCTGGCTGTCCTGGAACTCACTCTGTAGACCATGTTGGCCACCTGCCTCTGCCTCTGCCTCCCAAGTGCTGGGATTAAAGGCGTGCGCCACCACTGCCCGGCTGTAGAAATATTTTTTTAATTAATTAATTTATTTATTTTTGATACTTTATTTACATTTCCAATGTTTCCCCTTTTCTAGGTCTCCTCTTTGGACACCCCCTATCCCCTCCCCCTCCCTGCCTCTATGAGGGAATTCCACATCCCACCCACCCACCCACCCCTTCCCATATTCCCACCCTGACATTCCCCTTTATTGGGGCCACTAACACCCTCAGGCCCAAGTGCCTCTCCTCTCCCTGATGGCCAATGTGGCCATCCTCTGCCACATATGTGGTCCGAACCATGGGTCCATAGATGTGTATTCTTTGGTTGGTGGTCCAAACTCCAGGACGACGGGGGAGGGGGGGGGTGTCAGGCCCGTTGACGCTATTGCTCCCTCCATGGGGCTGCAAACTCCCTCAGCTCCTTCAGACCTTTCTCTAACTCCTCCATCTGGGACCTAACTCCAGCGGTTACTGTAAAGTGAAACTTGGGCATTCTGAACTTTTGGGCTAATATCCACTTATCAGTGGGTACATACCATGTTCATTCTTTTGTGACTGAGTTACCTCGCTCAGGATGATATTTTCAAGTTCCATCCATTTGCCTGCAAATTTCATTAAGTCATTGTTTTTAATAGCTGAGTAGTACTCCATTGTGTAGATGTACCACATTTTCCGTATCCATTCCTCTGATGAGGGACATCTGGGTTATTTCCAGTGGAGAAATATTTTTAAGAGCTGTTAAAAGCACATGTAGTACCTGGATTCTGTGCCCAGAATCAACATGGCAGCTTGCAGCTGCTTGTAACTCTAATGCCCTCTTCTGACCTCCATAGGTACTGCATACATGCGGTTCATAGACAAAACACCCATACACATAAAATAAACATAAATCAATCTAAAAATTTTAAATAGTGACTCAAAGTTTCTATTCATAACTTTATTATTAGCTTTATTAGAGAATGTATATGCTCCAGAAATGTCAGAAAATGATGCTTATTCTCTGTGAGCATAGTAGTAGTAGTAGTAGTAGTAGTAGTAGTAGTAGTAGTAGTAGTAGTAGTAGTAGTAGTAGTAGCAGTAGTATATGTGTGTGTGTTTTGGGGTTTGTCCAAGTACATGAAAATTTGCATGCATATATGCACTTGTGCATGTGGAAGCCAGAATTCAACATTTTGTTTTCTTTCATAAGCTCAATCGCCACTCCTTTTTAGGCAGGTTTTACCCTAGAACCTGAAGCTTACTGATTCAACTACACTGGCCAGCTTATGAACCGCAGGGATCAACTTGTCTCCACCTGTACCCTCTGAATACTTACATGTGCTGGGAATCCAGTTCTAGTGTCCATGACTGCACGCTACCCACTGAGCCACCTCCTCAGCCGCATCATTGAAAAAATTACATATGTTTATAAATATTGAAGACAAGCTCACTAGTCCTATGTTTTTATGCCACACAATATCCTTCGATTAACTTACCTTCATATTTCTGGAGGATTACGTTTTATATACTTGATAGTTATGCCTGGAAAACAAAAATGTCAGTAGGCTTTCCTTCTTATTGCAGAATTTACCACATTTTGGTGCAAACTTTGTCTCATTTAGTGTTTCTGTAATAAATTTTATATTATCTGATATCTTGATAGTTTCATCTCTGTGCATTTTTATTGGTATTTATCTTTACAATTCTTTCCCAATATTGGCCCTCATATTGTTTCATGTGTATTTATTTAAAAAAATATTTATTTTAATGGGTGCTTTGTCTGGAGGTCTGTCTGTGCACCACATGCTTGAAGGGCCCTTGGAGAGCAGTTAGAACAAGAGATCCCCTAGAACTAGAGTTTCAGGCAGTTATGAGCCACTATGTAGGCGCTGGAGATCTAACACTGGTCCTCGGAAATAACAGCTATTAACCACTGAGCCGTTGTTCTCGTCCTAATGTGTTCTTAATAGATAGGGCATGTTGACATCTTTTCACATTTCTATGTTTGATATTTGTTTCATTTTACATTATTTTAGAAGCATGTGGTTTTATTTTTATTTACAATTTACTTCTCCTTTCTACCTCTCATAGTCTTTTCAGTAACATTAAACATTCCACTAGTTCTTCAATTTATTGTCCATCTCTCATTTGGAGTTTTAGTTTCAAAGATTTAGTTTTAATTGTATGTATGGGTGTATGTTTAGTACATGTCTCTTGTAACACATAAACATTCATGACTTGCTATAATGATTAGTACTTACATTTGGTGATCCCCTCTTGAAAAGAAGATATTTTCACTGGTCCCTACTCCTGCCTTTGGAAAACTTTTCTACCCTGCTCAACAGCCAGTGCCTGGCTTGTACAGCGACAGTTAGCATTTTAAGTGTTTTGTGTCCTAGCTAGCTTTCCCAAGACAGCATTTTCTTTTACTGAGGAATAAGGACTTAAAATTTAAATGTATTCCAGTAATATAATTTACCCATTCATCGTTATATTTTAGAATTTATGGCATCTCGTGGTTCACTATTAACAAATCCATCACCATGATTCATTAAGTGAATAAATTCTAAATAGAGCATCATATTGCCCTTATATGCTTTGGATTTTAGTGAAATCCTTCATGTTCAAACCCAGGTGGTAAGATAAGCAAGATTTCATTCAGTAAAGTGCCCTCACTGCTTTTTCAAACTGAAAATCATGGCTGACATTTTAGTTAACAGTTAGAGCTTACCATAATTCAGAAGATCAAATCCCATGGGGAATTCATCTAACTAGCACAACAGAATCCTGGGAACTCAGGAGTTGGACTTGTGCCCAAGCTTTCCATAGGCACTGATATTAAAACCTTCAAAATATCATAACTTTCATAAACTCTCTTTTTCAAATTGAATATAGAGTTGTGAAATCTTTACAAAAGAGCTGAATCGTTATTTCCTGACTGTCTCCTGCCTATTAAAGCAGGAACTATGAGATAACTCAAGGGAAGCAGAGAGACATTGGCATCCATTAGACCAATAGCTTGTCTCCTAGTCACATGTGCAAGAAAAAGATGTGGACACAGAGAAATTAAAATTGAATTTTGAAGACTACATTGAAGAACTTCTCAGGATATATTAAATGTACAAAGTGAAAATTGGTTAGAGCCCAGTCTCGGGCAGATAAAAGGATTGCAGCATTTCTGAGGTTATTTCTCATATTCTCTTTTTACTTTTCCTGACTTAGGCAGATATTTGTTAGGAGAAATGAGAAGATAGATATATGTCAGTAAAGCTGATGGTTTGTAAAAGAGTCTTCACTACTGATAGAGTGAATATTCATACAGACTTTCTGGAAGAAAATGCGAATGTGTACTCTTAGTCTTTGAATAGTGAGCATGCTTTTACAATAGAAGAATTCAAGGTTATCTTAAGGAAACATGAATGGACTTTCAAAAAATTATATGTAAAAGAGATTTCCAATTAATTGTCCAGAACACATATACATAGACAAAAAATGGGGAAAATCCATTAGCTTCCATTAGAAGGTTCTGGTTAAAGAATTTCCTGTATGTCTGTGCATTGATCCATTAAGTATAGTCACTTAATTTCACTGTATTGCCATTGAGTAATGCCTACAATCATATATATATATATATATATATATATATATGTGTGTGTGTGTGTGTGTGTGTGTGTGTGTGTGTGTGTGTGTGTATAAAATTTTTGTGCATGTGGCTTCGTGTGACAGTGCATGTGGGAGATGGTGTGTGTTGCATGCACAAGTGTGTGTGTAAGTGGTGCTGAAAGTCATAGAATTCAGATCCTCTTGCTTCTGAGCAAGCATTTGACTGATTGAACTATTTCCTCTGCCTTCAGAATCTATTAAATGACAAAAACATAAACATATAAGAAGGCAAAGGTTAATTTTTTTCTCTGTGTTAGAGACACTTTTCACTATTTAGTAATTAGACCACAATGAACTGTAATCTGAACCACAATTCTAACTCCTAATAACCAGTGATGCTTTATAGAATTGTCCTGCTTCACTTTATGTGGTAACCAAGGTAACAGGAGTTCCACCTCCCCCCACCCACTGTGAGGCTGCACAGGTGTCAGCATGATGAGACCAAGTGAGTTTCCCTTCAAGTGTTATAGGAAAACTGTTACCCTTGCCCATTTCTGCTTGTGCTATCTTGTAAGCCCCTGGTTCTAACAATTGATTGCACAGTTGTGCAGTGGTGCTTCAAGCTTTTAATCCCAACAATTGGAAGGCAGTAGCAGGTGGATCTCTGTGAGACCAGGCTGGTCTACAGAGCAAGTTCCAGGACCTGAGGTGGGGTGAACTGGCTGAAGCTCCTAAACCTGTCTCAATGCTCAATGGCACAGGCTCTTCTCTGGGAACTGCTTGCTGGTTTCTTGGAGTCTTGTCTTCTTCTTCTTCTTCTTCTTCTTCTTCTTCTTCTTCTTCTTCTTCTTCTTCTTCTTCTTCTTCTTCTTCTTCTTCTTCTCTCTCTCTCGCTCTCTCACTCGCTCTCTCTCGCTCTCTGGCACTCTCACTCTTTCTCTCTCTTTTGCTTTTTTCTGCCTGTAACATCAACCTTACATATACCTTTGCACAGCATATATTTGTCTCCCTGTCTTCTTCCAATAACTATAGCTTAAAATAATTCTTATTGCAGTGACATATTTCAGGGTGCATCTTCTAAATCTCTTCAAACATAGGCCCCTTGCTTCTGTCTTCATAGCAGAAGTAACTGTCCCACTGTACCCTGTCCATCACCCAGGTCTGAATTCTAAATATTCTTCGGTTCTCTGAAGATTGCAAGACAACTTCTGGATCTTTAAGTGTCTGAAGGACGTTACATGTGATGGTAAATGGTCAAGCCGGTTGTCTGGCAATGACAGTTATGTGCTGAGTTCAAGTTCTCTGGAGATTGCATCTCACAAAATTATTGGAATACTTCACTTCAGCAAGGGAGGCAAGCAGATTTTATGTAGGATTCTTCATCACTATCAGCCAAAGATAATATGTTGCTCCTCAAGACTAGATAATGAATGCATAAACCTGTATGAAACTTCAGCAAGTCTTCTGAATCATGTCTTCTTCATTATCTCTCAACAGAGCCAATAGAAAGCATAGAACCCACAATTATGATGAAACTTTAAAATGTAGAATTTAGGAACATTTGGATTATATATTACAGAATCCAAAAAGTGGATTATATTTTTAGTAAAATCAATAAAAAAATTGCTAATTGTTTACTTTAGATTAAAAATATTTGTTTAGATTTCTTAATTACTTCAAAAAAAAACTACCATGTTTTGTTAGGATTTTCTTTGTAAAGTACCTCTAGGCAGTGCTTCTTGAAATTTCCCCACTCTGCTCAGACATGTCCTGTCATTCCTTTGGCCTCTTTTCAGCACAGATACAGCCAGTGGACCATGAGAAGCAAAGATCAGTAGCCTTAGTCCAGGAGTTTCCCTGTTTCTATGAAATGAAGATATTGCTGAGGCTGGGTATAGAACAGATACAGGTTTTTAAAACTCCACAAGGATGTGCTTTGTGTTCGTGTCATTGTTGGGCCTACCCAGCTAGTGGTGTCTCAATTGCCTGGCAGAGATGAAGAGCTTCTTCCTGGTCAGCTAAGGCCAGACGTCAAGCCAAGGCGTTTTTAGACCTTGGAGTCTATAATATTAGGGGTAGTTATAATTATCCAAGAGGTTCTTTTTATGCAATTATTGTTTCAGTTTGCATTTTCCTCTGGGTTTTACATCTTTAAAAATACATGGAGTGTTAACAGTGGGTATAATGATTAAAGTTTGGCTGCTGGCATGATCCCACGATTAAGTTTAAGAATTAAAAAAAATGCTATATTAGTAATACTCATTACCTCACAGAGAATTAAATAGCATGGTTAGTACTGGTTGTCAACTTTAGAGGGTGTGATGGCTTGTATATGCTTGGCCCAGAAGGTGGCACTACTAGGAGGTGTGGCCTTGATGGATTAGGTGTGTCACTGTGGGCTGTGAATAGGGGTTTTAATGCCCTAGTCCTAACTGCCTAGGAGCCAGAGGCCTTCAGATGAAGTGGTAGAACTCTCAGCTCTTCCTGTATCATGCTTGCCTGGATGCTGCCATGACTTGATGATAATGGACTGAACCTCTGAACCTGTAAGCCTACCCCAGTTAAATGTCCTTACAAGAGTTCTTGTGGTCATGGTGTCTGTTCACAGCAGTAAAACCCTAACTAAGACTGAAGGTATAATCACCCATTGGTCAATCCTCTGGACACATCTGTAAGGGATTACTTAGATCAATTAACCTATGGACATGTCTGTGTGTGATAATTCACACACACGCACACTCATGTATGCGTGCACAAATATTTAATATATTTATTTTTGTTTGTTAGAGAACCTGGAATAATGAACAAAACTAACATGTTTATAGCAAAATATGATTGTTCTGATCAGAGACTGATTGTTTTTAGTATAATTTGGATAAAAGAGTCAACTCCAAAATCGTTAAAGTATTTCTAAAAAGATTAAGAGAGTTAAAATTTTTTTAAGGAACACAGATGTTTGAATATGCCACTTGGCTTCCCAGAACTTTTAATTTGTTCTATCTTAAAGTTTTTGTTTTTGTTTTTAAATATCAGTAGTTCCATAGTGATCCAGCTGGCTAGACACAGTTAATATTCTTTTCTTCTTTTTAAGTAAGAAGAATTTCTTCTGTTTCTGGCTCCAGAAATATGGATATAAAATAGATCACCTTGAGAAAGAACTTTCTTTAGGAAAGATTTAAAGTATGTATCTTCAATCTGAAAGTCATATTTTATAAATCTATATTGTCCCAAATAATGACAATATTTTTGATTTCACTTTGATTAACATAGTGAAAACTTTGATTCTTTTAAAACATAGAAATATCTGGAGTTAAATACAAAATCTAGTAAACAAATAGTCACAGGCAAATCTTGATTGTTGATGTAAATTAATAATATCATCCTCATCAAGATCATCATTATTCTTATTAAGAAAATATACCAAGGAAAATTCAACAGATCTCAGATAATTAAAAAAATACTGGACAAGAAACAGTTAAACAGTGAAACACTGAGCTGTTCCAAAAACAGAGAATCTAGTGGTATTAGAGAGTAAGTGTCAGGCATCCTCATTTCTGTCCAATGAGGGAAATCTGCTTTCAATTCAAGCCCTGAGAAGAAAATTACTCTTCCAGACAATGTAAGCTAAATAACACATCATGACAACAGGGAAGATGGTGAACAAAATCACAGAGGAATCCTGAAAGAGAAGAAAGACAGTATTAGTAGTAAAAGAGACCATAGCGATTGTGTCATGCTATACGGAGAATGATTCCCTGTTAACAAGGCTCCACACTGCAGGGACATTTTACTGGACGTCTTGAGAGCAGAGCAAAGCTTCCTTAGTAATGTTCCAATGCCATTGCAACAGGGCAATGAGGGAATTCAAAGCTCAGCCAAGGGAAATGAAAGCTAAAGCTTCAGAACCAATAGGAGAGAGGGTACAGTAGAGTTTAGGGTACAGTAGAGTTTAGAGTACAGGAAAGAAAAGAGTAATGTTTTGACGATCGAGGTCCTTTCATGCAACATCTAGAGCTAAATGTAAATCCTATGTACCTGCAGGTATATTATATTGCATATCTGACACTGATATAGAGCTGAGTATCATTCTATATCTGTACTGTAAGTTCAGTTATTCCTAAAGTATATTACTATTGCCTTCTTAGTACTAAATCATGATCTGTAATTATAATATTTAAACTGTATGCTTATATCTTTAATATACTACAATTACAAAGAATGAAAACAATACAAAGAACCAACAAAACCAGGAGTTCTTTCTTTAAGAAAATCAACAAGATAGCCAAAGCCTTAGCCAAACTAACTGAGACAGTATTCAAATAAACAAAATCAGAAATGAAAAGGAAGACATAACAAGAGAGAACGAGAAAATTTAAAAAACAAAAAACAAAATTCTTATTTCAAAAACCATTACTCCACAAAATTAGAAACCCTTAATGAAATGGATGATTTTATAGGCAAATACTATTTACCAAAGTTAAATTAAGATCAAGTAAACTATTTAAACAGCCCTATAACCCCTAAAGAAATCATTAAAAGTCTCCCAACTGAAAAAGCTTAGAGTCAGATAGTTTTATCTCAGAGTTCTACAAGACTTTCAAAAAAGAGCTAAGACCAATACTCCTCAACTTATTCCACAAAATAGAAACAGAAGGAACACTACCTAACTCATTCTGTGAGGCCACAATCATCCAGATACCTAAACCACACAAAATTTCAAGGAAGAAAGATAATTTAAGACCAATTTCACTGATTAACATCAATGCAAAAATACTCGATAAAATTATGAAAAACTGAATTCAAGAACACATCAAAAATATCATTCACCATGATCAAGTAGGCTTCATCCCAGGATGCAGGGATGGTTCAATATATGAAAATCCATCAATGTAATCCACTGTATAAGCAAACTGAAAGAAAAAATTATGGCAGGGCTTCCTTGTCTGGCCTCAGCGGGAGAGGATGTGTTTAATCCTGCAGAGACTTGATGTGCCAGGGTGGGAGGATGCACAGGGGGGGTCCCACCCTCTCAGAAGAGAAGGGGAGAGGGGATGGAGGAAGGGATTCTATGAAGGGAGATGGCGGGGGCAGTTTTTAGGATGGAAAGAAAGAAAGAAAGAAAGAAAGAAAGAAAGAAAGAAAGAAAGAAAGAAAGAAAGAAAGAAAATTCAATTTTATATGGGAAAAAGCTGAAAAACACTGTCAATTGTACCAAAAACTGCAGTTAAGTTTAGTACTAAGAAGTTTTGAAATTGACAAAGACTGTCATCATTATATGTAAATTTCCTTCATATATAGTTTTCTAATTTTAAAAAAGTCTAATCTTTCTCATCTTTATATATAACAATTTCAAATCACCAATCACAGTGCTGTCCCCAGTTTTTGGTCTACTCCACTGGCAGGGAGGAAATAAACTAACAAGGTATTTTTCTTTATTTTCAAACTGAACAACAGAAGACATGATGTCACCAAAACTGGTGGAAGTGTTTAACATGTAGACAGTAAGTTCGGTGGGTGTTTGATTTACTTGACATACCAAAAAATAGTTGCACTTCAAAATGATACATAACACATTGTGTTTCAGACAGCACACAGTGTACCAGATAATCACACTCCATTCAGAGCAGTCTCTGAGAATCTAGATAGCCTGGGAACATTGCTGACGAAGTGGGAAAGTACATAGATACTGAATTCTAATTTTGGTTCTAAAATGCTGCTGTGCCAAGCCCATAAACTCAAACAAGAGGCCACATAGATTGCCCTTAACGACTACATACTTTCATTTCCTTGATCTCTCCCATGGTTTTTTAATACAAGTAGGTTTAGAAACAAGCCCATACTTTTGTGAGTGGAGCTGGCTCACTGAGTAACCAGATATTCCTTTTATTAGAAAGCCCTTTTTAGCAGCTGGGAAACCCTGAGGAGAGCTTAGTTAGAGCGTCAGTTGTGAAGTCCCTGAGTACACTGTGGATGACACATTGGGAATGGATCAGAACTGCAGATTTATGGGGAGAACAGATGACACAAGTAAGAAACTCTCACCATTTACTGTGCTCTTCATGACTACTGCAAAATAAAATTGTAAGAACAAGAGCAAAGAGGAAAGTTATTTCTTTGAACCAAAAGGTCTCCACCTTCAGTTCAATTCAAAGTAAACTGCAGACTACAATAATCCCAAGCCTAGAGTCAGATGTGGGGAGTGTCACTGTGTTGCAAGGTATGGT
The DNA here is from genome assembly GCA_028551405.1 of Uromys caudimaculatus. Taxonomy (NCBI): domain Eukaryota; kingdom Metazoa; phylum Chordata; class Mammalia; order Rodentia; family Muridae; genus Uromys; species Uromys caudimaculatus. The sequence goes on from CM052704.1 coordinate 54,489,929, forward strand.
AGCAACAGGCATTAAGACTTAACAGGGTCCTGTACCAGAAGTCAATCAGGAGATTAATAGCAACCCAAGTTCCGAAGTTCGCACAATGATACCCTTCTGGGTGATTCAATATAAACTGGACATGTAAAGGATCCTACTTGAGCAAAGATGGAAAAGTGTTTAAACTAAGTCTAGAAATACTTGCTGCCAGACTCGGTGTTTACCTTTTGTATGAAACATTTTTAAGTCCAGTACTAAGAACAATGACTATGATGTGTTTTATACATCTTCCATGTTCAAGGTATAAACATCTTTCTTAGATTTTATGTTCTTTGACAATAGAAAGACTCACAGAGCAGATGAAATTATTAGTTTCATTTTTCAGACTAAGAGCCTAGTCTTGGGGGAGATTAATTAATTTGCCCATGGTAGAATTGGGGATTTAATCTATGCAATATGGGCTGAGCAGGGTCCTTTTATACCTTAAAATAACATTTTATTCTTGTTTATTGTAAGACAAAAACCAGAAATCAGTTACGAATAAAAAAGTTTATCTTTAGACTAGTGAATTTAATTTGTTTAAGAATGGTTATTCACTTAAAAATTCCACTAAACTATTTTTCATATTACATTTCCAATAAAGAGTGAGCTTCTGAAAGAACTGTTATTTTTCAAATGCTTTTCCTTAGGTAGTTCTTTGCACATACTGGGCATTCAAATGTGTGTGAGCCAAGCCAAATGATCTATGAGCAAGCTGCCTGTTGGGGCTACCACAGCAGCATGATAGCGGCACCTCCCAGACAAGCTTCCTAAAGACAGCCAGCCACCGAGTGCCAGAGCTAGGTGTCAGGAGAAATTTGCCAGCTAGTCCAATTTTGGCGCACAGTGTCATAACAACTTCAAAAGTGTGATTAGAAAATTCATTGAGACTGAACATTTTAGAAGCACTTGTTCCTGTCTTTCCCATGCACAGAAAAATCCTGGAACAGCAATTCACAGATAAGGAATTCTCTCTCTCTCTCTCTCTCTCTCTCTCTCTCTCTCTCTCTCTCTCAAGTTTATCAAACCAATGAGATTTTGGTTAGGAAATTGTATACTTTAGGTAATCTTTGTCTAAAGAACACTTAGAAGGTTAAAGATATAATTATCCAAATGAGACCCTGGTGAGCTGTTTCTTTTCCTTGATATACTTTTTTCTGTTCATTTATTTATTTATTATTAAAAATTAAATTGGACCAGAAGTATAGCTCCGTATACTTGTCTAGACACAGAGACCTTGGATTTAACCTCTGGAAGTATCAACACTTTAAAATGGCGTAATTAATAGCACACCATACAGTATTAATTCTGAGTAATTATTGAGTAATATTCATATCAAAGAAAATATAACTGCATATTCTTTTTAAAAATTACTTTATTTATTTACATTCCAAAAGTTGCCCCATCCCACCTCCCCTTTGCCTCTGAGAGGGTGCTCGCCCACCCACCCCCACCTCCCCATCACACCCACCCCCTTCCCTGGGGCATCAAGTCTCTACAGGATTAGGCACATCCTCTCCTACTGAAGCCAGACAAGAGAGTCCTTTGCTACATATATGCCTGGGGACACAGACCAGCCTATGTATGCTCTTTGGTTGGTACCTTAGTCTCTGGGAGCTCCCAGGGTTCAGGGTTAGTTGATACTGTTGTCTTTCCTATGGGGTTGCAATCCCCTTATCTTCTTCAATCCTTCCCTAACTCTATAGAGGTCCTTGACCTCAGTCTAATGCTTGGCTGTAAAAATCTGCATCTGTCTCAGTGAGCTGCTTGTAGAACCTCTCAGAGGATATCCATGCGAGGCTCCTATCTGCAAACACAATATGGCATCAGTAATAGTGTCAGGAATTGGTACCTTCCCATGGGATGGATTCCAATTTGGGCCAGTCACTGGATGACCTTTGCTTCAATCTGTCCGGCGCGCTATTTGGTCTCGCCAGCAAGAACCCACGCGGACACACGGATCCTTCTGCAGCAATGCGTTTATTGCATGATGAAAAGAGGAAGACCCCGGGCTCCAAAATGGCGCTGCTTATATAGCCCTGAGGCAGCGTGTCCTCCACTGATTGGCATGCCCCGGGAGTGGGCGGTGATTAGTCATGTACACCCTTAATGCGCAAGTGCTTTGGGGTTTTCCGCGCTATCCGTAAGTTTCCTTAGAGCGACAGCGGAAGTCAGCGCCATCTTGTAATGGTGAATACTCTAACCGCTCCCTACATCTCCCCCCATTCTTTCAAGTAAGAAGGAGAGGGGGGTCAGCTGGGTTAAATAGGCCACACCTCCCTACAGTGGTATCAGAACACAGAACCAGGCTCGGTCAAGCGAATTCCGTCATGAGTGAATAGGTGATCAAAGGCCAATATTCTGAGAGCATTCCATCCTTACCCTTCCAGGTGCAATGGTACAAGACCCCTGGGTGCAAGGGCTAAGGAGGCTATGCTATGAGTAACACCCATCCCCGTGCAATGGAGCATATCTCCTAGGGGTGCAAGGGCTGTTAACCCACAAATGAAAACCACCGCTTGAGGGGAGGGGGCGAAATGCAGCGACCCAGATAGAATAGAG
>CM052704.1:54493008-54575422 GCA_028551405.1 Uromys caudimaculatus
AGGCCCTCTTGGCCTCTCTTTCTCTCTCCCAGGCCCTCTTGACCTCTCTCTCTCTCCCAGGCCCTCTTGGCCTCTCTTTCTCTCTCCCAGGCCCTCTTGGCCTCTCTTTCTCTCTCCCAGGGCGTTCTTTCCTCCTTTCTCTCGTTTCTTTGGACTCGAGGTCCTCAGAAAGGTCTCTTTTCTTAGGCATGCCTTTTCTGTCTCGCTCTGTTTCTGACATGCTATCCTGCAAATCTTCCATTGCCCCCGGTCCCGCTATTACTGTCGGGCGGCAGTTTTCTTCCTCCAAACATGATTTTACCAGCTTCCACAAAGACATGGTCCCCGTAAAGAGGGCGAGTGCGGCCGATATGATAAAGATAGCTTCTATCACGTCAGCCGATTGTGGAAGGAGGTGAGGGAAAAGGTCGTGGACAGACATACCTCTCAGAGCTTGCCTTCAGTCCTGCAGTTCTGAATCCACTCCGCAGAAGCGGAGGGTCTCCTCGGCGCCGGCGATGATGAAGTCGCTATGTTCCCGGGTTTCGGCACCAGTTGTCCAGCGCGCTATTTGGTCTCGCCAGCAAGAACCCACGGGGACACACGGATCCTTCTGCAGCAATGCGTTTATTGCATGATGAAAAGAGGAAGACCCCGGGCTCCAAAATGGCGCTGCTTATATAGCCCTGAGGCAGCGTGTCCTCCACTGATTGGCACGCCCCGGGAGTGGGCGGTGATTAGTCATGTACACCCTTAATGCGCAAGCGCTTCAGGGTTTTCCCGCGCTATCCGTAAGTTTCCTTAGAGCGACAGCGGAAGTCAGCGCCATCTTGTAATGGTGAATACTCTAACCGCTCCCTACATCAATCTCTGCTCCATTTTTGTTCCTGCATTTCTTTTAGACAGGAAAAATTCTGAGTCAATATCTTTGAGGGTCAGTTAGTGACCTCATCCCTACACTGGGAGTACTGTCTATACACAGTCCCTTCACGTTCTATCTCTCCACTGTTGGGCATTTTTGTTACGGTCATCTACATTCAGTCTTGGGAGCCTTTCACATTTCAGGTCTCTGGGACTTTCTACAGGCTTCCCCGCCCCTCACCCCCAACCCACCTCACAGCTGCATATTTCCATTCATTCTCCTGGCCCTCTGAGCTTCTCTCCTGTCTCCCTGATCCTGTCCCCATTTTCTCCTCCCGTCCCCACTCCCTCCCACGCCCTCCCTCTGCCTCCCATGAGTATTTTATTTCCCCTTCTAAGTGGAATTGAAACACCCTCACTTGGGCCTTTCTTCTTGTTAAAGTTATTAAGGTCTGTGGGTTGTATCCTGGGTATTCTGTACCTTTTAGCTAATATCCATTTATCAGTGAGTACATACCATGCAAGTGCTTTTGGGTCTGCATTACCTCACATGGGAAGATATTTTTTAGTTCCATCCATTTACCTGCAAAAGTTATGATGTCCTCATTTTTAATAGCTGTATAGTATTCGAATATGTAAATGAACCACATTTTCTGTATCCATTCTCAATTGAGGGACATCTGGGTTGTTTCCAGTTTCTGGCTATTATGAATAAATCTGCTATGAGCATAGTAGAGCATGTGTCCTTGTGGTATTAAGTGTTTAAACTCTAGCATTTATTTGTTAGAAAGAAAGTTTTGAGCGTTATTATTGTTTCATAGCCTAGCTAATACTTGATCTTTCTCTTATCTTCATCCATGGTACAAAGTGCCCTTGCTGCACATTTAAAAGTTATTGTTTTCTTGGAAAGCTACTCATCTTGTACTCCCAATATGTGATTGTGTTGGAAACTTCCAATCAGTCATCTTACCATCTGGTTCAACATGAATAGGTAGCCAGTGTAGATTCAAACTTCTAGATCCCGACACCGGGCAATTTATTTTAGGCATACTTAAGTGCAATATGATTTAGGAAAAATATTCTGATAATAATTAAGTCAATCCTGTGTGGACAACAAAGCTTAAGACGAATTTACATTAAACTCCTTCGAAAGTACATATTATCTTTTCCATAAAGATGGGCTCTATTGACTTCCAAACAATGGTCAAGATAAGGGTCTAGAGAGAATAACAATAAACATAAAAGTCTGTAGGAGTCAGGAGTGGCCTGGCCATGCAGATAACAGAGAGTTCACCCAGGTTATTGTAAAGCACATGTGACATCTCCAATAAGAATGGATTTTATTGAATGAGAATGTTCAAGATAAAGGTCTAGGGAGAAGAATCTAGGACAAACATAAACACAAGAGTCTGGAGGGTTCGATTGTGACCTGGACCTACATATAGCACAGGTCACCAGACTATTAGTGCAGAGACAAGCTTGGGTGTTTAGCATTCCTGGGTTCCCTAGGGCTTATCGTGAGCATGGGGTCCTCTCGCCCTCTACAGTGCTAGATCAGAGTCGACTGCATACCCTATATCCTTAGTCATGGTAATTAAGCTAGAGAGGCAAATCATAATTCAAGCAAAGCAGAGACCTTTCATGGGACTTCTTTTATTAAAAACCTAGAATTAGAAGTCAATAATTATGTTTCTTGCTAGTTGAGATCATGTAACTACTCATAAAACCAAACTATTAGTAGATTGGGGCCTGGCATTAGTTATCTCATGGAGATTCACTATAGGCTTAAGATGAAGGCAGCCTGAAATAATAGTCAGGTAGATAAGTGGGACACGGACACACACACACACACACACACACACACACACACACACGACCAAGAGAAACAGAAACAGAGACCAACGGCTTTCAAAGGTTTGCTTTCAGTAGTCAGTAGATAGCCATTTTTTAGATCTGACTCAAGTTGGCTCCTTCTCATTGAACCTGAATAATCCTAATAGCTAGTACTGTGAGTGTTAAATAAACAGTCTGTAATAACCTGTCTTCCAACTTCCATCCCCTTTGAAATCTGTCCTGAAAGGAAAAGGAAATTGCTGAAGCAATTTTGACAAATGCATGAAATTTACAGCATTCAACAAATTTAGTCTGCTTCTTTTGGGCCAGGATAAATTTGGGTGAGAAATGTTTTAACTGGGGGGTTTCACAATGGGATTTAAAGGCGTAGTGCCCAATGTTCTGAAGAACTGCCAGACTGATTTCCAGAGTGGTTGTACCAGCTGGCAATCCCACCAACAATTGAGGAGTATTCCTCTTTCTCCACTTCCTCACCAGCCTCTGCTGTCACCTGAGTTTTTTATCTTAGCCATTCTGACTGGTGTGAGGTAGAATCTCAGGGTTGTTTTGATGACTAAGTATGTTGAACATTTCTTTAGGTGCTTCTCAGCCGTTCGATATTCCTTGGTTGAAAATTCTTTGTTTAGCTCTGTACCCAACTTTTTAATAGGGTTATTTGTTTCTCTGGAGACTAACTTTTTGAGTTCTTTGTATATATTGGATATTAGCCTTCTATCAGATGTGGGGTTGGTAAAGATCTTTTCCCAATCTCTTGGTTTCTGTTTTGTCCTATTGACAGTGTCCTGTGCCTTACAGAAGCTTTGCAATTTTATGGGGTCCCGTATGTCGATTCTTGATCTTAGAGCATACGCCATTGGTGTTCTGTTCAGGAAATTTTCCCCTGTGCCCATGTGTTCAAGGTTCTTCCCCACTTTCTCTTCTATTAGTTTCAGTGTATCTGGTTTTATGTGGAGGTCCTTGATCCACTTGGACTTGAGCTTTGTACAAGGAGGTAAGAATGGATTGATGTGCATTCTTCTACAAACTGACTGCCAGTTGAACCAGCACCATTTGTTGAAAATGCTGTCTTTTTTCCACTGGATGGTTTTAGCTCCTTTGTTGAAGACAAGTGACCATAGGTGTGTGGGTTCATTTCTGGATCTTCAGTTCTATTCCATTGACCTACATGCCTGTCTTTGTACCAATACCATACAGTTTTTTTTTTATCACTATTGCTCTGTAATACAGCTTGAAGTCAGGGATGGTAATTCCCCCCAGAAGTTCTTTAATTGTTGAGAATAGTTTTTGCTATCCTGGGTTGTTATTCCAAATGAATTTGCAAATTGTTCTTTCTAACTCTATGAAGAATTGAGTTGAAATTTTGATGGGGATTGCATTGAATCTGTAGATTGCTTTTGGCAAGATGGCAATTTTTACTATATTAATCCTGCCAATCTATGAGCATGGGAGATCCTTCCATCTTCTTCCATTTCTTTGTTCAGAGACTTGAAATTTTTGTCATACAGATCTTTCACTTGCTTGGTCAGTGTCACACTGAGGTATTTTATATTATTTGTGACTATTGTGAAGGGTGTTGTTTCCCTAATTTTTTTCACAACCCATTTATCCTTTGAGTAGAGGAAAGCTACTGATTTGTTTGAGTTAATTTTATATCCACCACTTTGCTGAAGTTGTTTAGGAGTTCTATGGTGGAATTTTTTGGTGTCACTTACGTAAACTATCATATCATCTGCAAATTGTGATATTTTGTCTTTCTTCCTTTCCAATTTGTATCCCTTTGACCTTTTGTTGTCTAATTGCTCTGGCAAGGACTTTGAGTACTATATTGAATAGCTGGGAGAACGTGGGCATAGTACCTGAGGACCTGGCTATAGCACTCCTGGCCACATACCCAAAAGATGCTCCAACATATAACAAGGACACATGCTCCACTATGTTCATAGCAGCCTTATTTATAAAAACCGGAAGCTGGAAAGAACCCAGATGTCCTTCAACAGAGGAATGGATATAGAAAATATGGTACATTTACACAATGGAGTATTACTCAGTTATTAAAAACAATGACTTCATGAAATTCTTAGGCAAATGGATGGAACTAGAAAATATCATCCTGAGTGAGGTAACCCAGTCACAAGAGAACATACATGGTATGAACTCACTGATAAGGGGATATTATCCCAAAAGCTCGGATTGCCCAAAATACAATTCATAGACCACATAAAGTTCAAGAAGAAGGAAGACCAAAATATGGATGCTTTGGTCCTTCTTAGAAAGAGGAACAAAATACTCATGGGAGGAAATACAGAGACAAAGTGTGGAGTTGAGACTCAAGGAAAGGCCATCCCAAGACTGCTCCACCTGGGTATCCATCCCATATACAGTCACCAGACACTATTGTGGATGCCAAGGAGTGCTTGCTGACAGCAGCCTGATACAGCTGTCTCCTGAGAGGCTCTGCCAGAGCCTGACATATACAGAGATGGATGCTTATAGCCAACCATTGGGCTGAGCAAGTGGTCCTTAATGGAGGAATTAGAGAAAAGACTGAAGGAGCTGAAGAGGTTTGCGACCCCATAAGAAGAACAACAATATCAACCAAACAGATCCCCCAGAGCTCCCAGGTACTAAACCACCAACCAAAGAGTACACGTGGAGGGATCCATGAGTCCATCCACATATGTAACAGAGGATGGTCTTGTTTGGCATCAGAAGGAGGAGAGGTCCTTGGTCCTGTGAAGACTCGATGTCACAGAGTAGGAGAATGCCAGGGTGGGGAGGCGGGAGTGGGTTGGTGGGGGAACACCCTCATAGAAACAGGTGGAGGGAGTATGGGATAGGGGTTTTTGGAGGTGGAAACCGGGAAAGGGGATAACATTTGAAATGTAAATAAAGTATCCAATAAAAAAAACTTGAAAAAAAAAAAAAAAGGTGTAGTGCCCGAAGGGGAGCTCAAAATTTGAATCTTAGATAAGCACAGAATTTTGCAGAGAAGAGAGGGTAGGTGTGGTAGACACAGACACATATAAAAGCATGTATGTGTATGGGGAAAAAAAGACTTTCTGTAAAATTTGTGGAACAAATTTTTGTTGAGATCATAACGTACATGTGTGGAGCTGGGGCATGGTGACACACTAGGCAGAATTCTGATTTCCGAAAGTCTTACATGTTGTGCGAAGTAGTCAGAAATTTATTCTGTGAGCCATGAGAAGCCATCTGTAGCTCTCAGCCATGAGTCAGATTTATGCATGCGTGTACATACATGCACATCATGAACACCCAGAGCAAGTTTCATTGCTCATACATGAGGCTGAGATTTCTGAAGACCTTCAAGGTCAATCTCCACTTACCTTCCTACACATTTTATGCAGACTAGCTCATCACCTTATTTGATGCAGAGCAGATCATCCATTTTTCCTCTTTATTTTCGAAGCATTCTATATAGCATAATGTACATTTATGTGAATGAGATAAGTGTATTATTTATATTAATATGCCATTGGTAGTACATTTAAAAACTATTGCTTCCTAGCCTATCATGTGTAATTTTGAAACCTTGCTAATTGTATATAACATTACTATGATATTGCTCAGTCAGGTGCAATATCATACTTTCAGTTTTTTGAGACACCCCATACTGATTTCCACAGGGCTTCACTAGTTTACATTCCTATCTGCTGTATATGAGGGTTCCCTTCGTCTATGTCCTAAGCAACTTTCACTGTTGTTAAATACTGACATTCTGACTTAGGCAAGAAAGGATCCCAATGTGCTTTACACTTACAATTCTTTGAAAACCACTGAGGTTGAATAGTTTTTCATATGTTTATTAACTACTTGTATCTTTTGAGAATTCTCTGTTCATTTGACCATTTATTGATTGGGTTGTTTGATTGCTTGTAATTTAAATTTTTGAGTTCTTTGTATGTTTTGGTAACTGATATTCAGTCAGATACCTTGCATAGTTTTTTCCCCCATTTTGTAGACTGTTTATTTACTTGATTAACTGTTTATTTGGCTCTACTTATCAATTGTTATTTCTAGAATTACTGGAGTCTCATGGGAAAAACCCTTGAAATCTCTCTCTCTCTCTCTCTCTCTCTCTCTCTCTCTCTCTCTCTCTCTCCGCCTCTCCTTCCATCCTTTTCTTTTCTCTTACTTTTTCTTTCCTTTTGAATATCTCGATTTTTAATCATTTTGAAGAATTCTTCCCTAAATTCAGATTATAGAAAAATTCACAAATGTTTTTTTATGATGCATATCCTTTTTTAACCCTTGGTTTAAATATCTGATCCATTGGGAATATTTGCTGGCTTGTGATGTAAGAGATGGAACCAGTTTTATCTTTCTCCATATGGATATCCATTTATAAGGTTTATTTAAAAGTCCATCTTCCACCTACTAATTTAAAATGCCTCTCATCTTGCACACTGAATTTCCACCTACAACTGCATCTGTTTCTTTATTTTGTACTGTTTCCATTGGTTTATAATAGCATCCACATGCTAATAGCAAAGTGTTTGAATTATGCTTTATGGTGCTTCAAATAATTTTTGACCTGGCCTTGCTTCCATTTTCTTTGTTGTTGCTCTTCTTCTTCAGGGTTCATTTAAATATTCTTATTACTTTTCAAAATATCTAATGAATTTTCCTAGGCAAGTTTTTTATTAGTAGAAAAAAATCCTTACAGACATTTTATCGGAGTCAAGATAAATATATAAATATATTAAAGTAGTTATTATACTGTTATTTTTCTCTCCCTCTTTATGGTCCATCTTCCCATTAATTTATGTCTAGTTCTTTCTAAACCACTTTCTGGATTTCTTTATATAAAAATGAACATTTCTTGTTAGGTTTATTTCAGAGTTCTTGTTTATCCTGTTTTCTTCTGGAATGACAACTGTCATGTGTTCTTCCATTACATATTTTCTCTAGTTATTTTGTATGTGTGTCTATATTTTAATTACATATCTTTTTGTTTAGGCGTGAAATATATGTATGTATACTGGATCTTACATACTTATTTAAACACTGATCGTTTTATCTTAATTTTGTATTTTTTCATTATATTTTTTATAGATTCTTTAGATTTTTCTATATACAATCACATTTTCTCTTTATATAGTTTATCCCATCGTTTCTTATTATGTTAGGATAAGGTTTATTGTCTTGGGTCAAATAATTGCATTGGTTAATGTGATTAACTGAATGTAGTATAAAAAGTTGGCATTGGGCCTATTTGTAACAATTGTTACAAATTGTAGCAAACTACATGAGGGATTGTTGTAGAGAGAAACGAAAGTAAGAATACTTGTAATCTCTCCACTGTAATCCCTGGATAATCTGAGTCCACAGGCAGAGGTGCTTCATGGCCATATAGCCAGATCCCATCCAAGTGCACAATACACTCTCTCAATTAAGAAATAAAATCTGAATGAATGAGTGAGTGAATGACTGAACAGAAATAAACCATAGGAAATAACCCCAGCTAACTTTACCCAGCAGGTTAAGGAGACTGAATAAGTGCGAAAGACTAGAAAGTCAAAATTAGGTGGGATTGTTGCCATTCACTTAAATTGACAATTTAAGAAAGAAAACTAATATTTACGATGTGGCTATATTACCTTGAAGTTTCCTATAAGACATTTTAGTGGACACAACCAGTATTCATGTACCTGCTTTCAAAAAATAAACCCAAAGATACTACTTTTTTTTTTTTTTTTTTTACTTTTTCTAGATATTATGGTAGCTATATCACAAGGACTGCATCACTTTAACTTACACATAACAAGACAGTAGGATAACTGTCATTCTTCACGTACACGATAGACATCAATGACAATGGAGCTAAGTAATAGCAAGACCATGTTATGTAATTTGTCAAGACTTGCTAAGCTCTAAGTGGTGGCACCAGTCTTCAAACTCAGGTATTCTACTGCCCAAAGCCTGTGCCAAGTGGTACCAGACAGACTCCTAATATTAAGGGAGCAGTCAGAAAGGGTTCATCATAGTTCAAACATCAGAATGTATTGAATTATTTCTTGTATTATTATCTGTAGAGAGCAATCATGAAAAGTAATTGAAGCAAAATAACTTACAAGGTTGCCTGAAGAGGAAGAGGCTGAGCAAAGGTGGCAGAGAGCTGTGTGGATGTGTGGGGGGGAGGGCACAGAGAACATCTGGGACAGATGCCAGCTGCTCTCAGAACTACAGAAATTCAGTTTGTGTTTTGCTTTTTTTTTTTTTTAAGTGTGTGTATTTTAGTTCCACATTTTTCTTACTGTCAGTCAATTCTCAGTTCTCACTTTAAAATTTCTCACCCTTAGCCCTTTCTCAGATCCCCTCCTAGAAAAGAAAGAAAAAAAGAAGACTTATCTGATACAGAATATCATAGGATTTCTATAGCTACACCAAAGTTAAAAATGTGTTATTAGCATTTAATTTAGCACACGAAGAAATATGTTTCATTATGATAGTGTCTTCATACATATTTTGCCCTTAAAATATGGACCAGTTCACAAATTAACATGTGATCTCTGTGGAGGTAAGGGGTAGATGGATTGTCTCTGTATCATTTTATATTTAGTGCATGAGCTACTGAAGCAAGCACAGGAGATAACATTTATCAAGCCACAAGAATTCTTTTGATAGGATTAGGAAATATTTATATATTGGCCAAAGAAATTTATAAGGAAAAGGTTCACATTTATAAACCTATGTCATTACAATATATTTAAAGTAACTGGTCAAATGCAAGCAATTTGCAACTCAAGAAAATAAGTTTGAGTACTTAGAATAATAATCTCCCTGCTGCTAGAGGCTTTGCAGGAGTAGCTTCTGTGTCACACTTTCATTAGTCAGTGGCAAAGAGGTGAGAGGCTATGTCTTACCTTAGTGTTCTGACCTTTTAAGAATATCTGAATGATTAGTAGCTTTGTAAGTCCTGAAAATAGCAAACCTGAGATGACCTCCATGCTAGGGCCAGGCAGGCTGACATGGACTCCCAGGACCAGAGCCTAGAAAAACCCTGTCTGGGGCCTTGGGTGTCAGGGTCTGGGGTAGGAGTGAGGCTGAGACAGATGTGACCATAGTTAGGGGCCACTCCTGCAGGCCAGACAAGGAGTAAGCCAGAAATGACCACCATGGGGTCCTGACAAGGACCTAGCCTGAGTGGAATACCAGTATGGCACCACACAGACAGACTTGGGCATAGACAGACTATGCCCAAGATGCCCCATGCCCCATGCCATAATATATAAGTGTGGCATAGCATTCCAGAGACCACTCCTGGGACAACTCCAGACTCTCTCAGGGTGTGAGCAAGGTGGCCCCAAGGGTGTGAGCATGGCATCAGTGTGGGAGAGGGAGAGATGCCCTCCCTGACGCTCACCCCTTGCCACCTATAGCAGGTGGGAGAGCTGACACTAGGGTCATGAGACCAGGAGAACTGGCCCTGCTGCCCTTCACCTGCTGCAGCACTGAGGTGAGCAGGCTCTTCCCCTCACCTGCAGCACAGTAGATCCTGGATGTGGGAGTTGCTGGTGAACCTCAAAGGCGTAAGAGCAGGAGACTCTGTGGGCTGACCAGGTCAGATACCTCTCAGACTCAGGTCCAAGGCTTTGAGTTGTCCCACCCCAAGATCTACTCCATCAACAAACTGCTGGAGTGCATGAAGGAGCCAGACCTACAAATCTAAAGCTATAGGATCTTTAGGACAGACAACAACAGGATGTCTGAGAAAAGTCCCAGTGAGGTTACATAGATTGTACTGAGAGGATCAGTAGAGTAGTAGAAACCAGAGTCCTCATACCAGACCAGAGTCATTGCAATGCACATTTGCAAGCAAAGAAGTGTAGGCAAAAGCGTATACTGTAGGACACACTGTGACACACTACAGTTTCCATAATGAGATTTTTTTTTCCTTGTTGAGGGAGGATGGTGCAAGGGTGGAGGGAAGATACAAGGGGACGGGGAGATGAGTGGGATTGGAGTGCGAGATTTGAAATTCACAAAGAACCCATAAAAACCTAAAAAAGAATAACAACGTCTAGCAGATTCTGAAATTGAACTTTTATAATTTAACTATGATTTTAATAGTTTGGGGTTTGTTTTTCATTATTTTACTCTCTGAATTTAAATGACCACACATGGGCTAAGTAACAAGCATACTGATCAAATGAACAGGCAAGATGTCAAAGTTATTTTGTAAATGAAATATTAGTGATGGGCAAGATGGCTTCGTAGGTAAATGCTGCCAAGCCAGATGCCCCAAGTTCACCTTGACATGCACCCCTGTGGTCTACATCATAGAAGGAGAAAACTGACACATAAGTTATCCTCCGAGTTCTACAGGCATTCCATGGCAAGTGAACCCACCTTTACCCACCCCCACACTATGCAAGCAAGTACAAATGCAATAAAATATAATTTAGTATGAATAGTTCAATATACACATCTTTGTTTTTGTAATTGACACGTCACTTCCTTCTGAGTAAGATACTTCTGAGATCAGCTAGGTTGGTCATTTGGCTTTTGTTTAGCAACTTTGAATGCAACAGGGCCATTTATCTTCAGTCATCTAAATGCAATTTGTTGCCTAGTGTTGTGATCCCACTTTGCATTTTATGGAGTTGATAAGCTTCCAGATTACTTTGAGACTCATCCATCTTATAAACAGAGGATTGCATTAATTCTTCCAGCTTTATGACAAACCCAAAGAAACATAACAGGAAAATCTGTCATCAAATAACAAATCCCCCAAGAGGTGGAAGGCTGAAGAGGATAGATCAGTAAAATTTTGTTTCTGGAACTTGTCATTTGTTCTAAACGATCCTATAACCAGTTTCATTTTAGAAAGGGTATTTTGCATATGGTAGCCTCTGCCATCTAGTGGCTGACTTGGTTACTATATGTAAATTCTTTTTTTTTTTTTTTCTTCAGAAACTTGCTCTAAATCAGACTGGCTTTGAACTCAGGGTTCAGGGATTAGATTTGCTTACCTCGCCTCCTCAGTGTTGGGGCTGAACGAGTGCTATAAATGAAATATTTTTATGTCAAGAAAAACAACATGAGCAGGTTAGAGTTTGGTCATTGTACCTCATCTACTTTTTCTTTTTCTCCTCCTTGTGCTGCTGCACAAAGGGAGAATATGGATTTTTATTTAACCAGTTTTTTGGTGTAGCAACAAATTTGATCTAATAATAATTCATTCCTTTTAGAGCAGGTGTCTTCCAATAGAGGGGGAAAGAAAAATCAGAAAGAAAAATAAATCATTTATTAGGTGGTCTTTTCTAACCTTAATCAGCACTTGCAAGCTAATTACACATAATTTTGTAATTCCTCATCACTGTCTCCTTCATCAGACTGCCTGCACAGCATTACCGATTTGATATCAGCTGAGTCTCGGTTTCTCACTTCATCACCTATGCATGGTCTTCACTCCTTCCTTGTTAGTCTTGCAAGATCTAACAAGAAAATAGCTCTTCTCATCTTTGCCTTTCCCTCATACCTGAACTTCTACCATTTCTCTCAGCACACACAATGGTAAGGTAAATCAACATGATAATTACTCAGGCCCTCTGCTTCTTCCATACAGTGGTTAGAGGAACTGTATTAGTTCTTGTCTGTTGCTGTGATAAAATAGCCTTGGAAAAGCAATTAAGAGAGAAACAGCTTATTGGCTTGTCGATTCAAAGAGAAATAATCCATCATGACAGGGTGATGTGACAGCAGAAGTGCAATGCCCACTTAGCACATTTCATCAGGAATCTGGAATCAGAGAAGCGACAGAAATGGAATCAGGCTATACTGCTCAAAGCTTGCCCCAAGTGAGAATAGTCCTCCTCCAGCAACCTCCATCTCCTAAAGTTTCCATGACCTTCCAACCATCACCACCAGCTGTGGATCAAGTGTTCAAACACATGAGCCTATGGGAGACATTCTCATTCTAGCCACAACACTGATGAAAGATGAGAAAATTTCAGTCTTCTGCATAACTCTTTTCAATGGCTTCTTAGAAAATACTGAATAGAGAGCAGACTTGTCACTATGGTCTGAACATTTTTTCAGAAAATAAGATCATGCTTTCATCTTGCTGGAAGGCCATGCTCCACTCTAGCCAGTGCCCTGAACTCCAGATCACACTTTGCAAGAAACATTCTGAGCTCAGTTTCATTGTAGTCTTTGCATTACTGTGCCTACATTATTAAGTATTATGAAAATAAAGATAAAGTGGTGGTATATGGGAGAGACTGTCAGTTATTACTTTTGTTTAATAATCATTATCTAAAACATGAGGTTAAGGGTAGATGAATTCTGTAAGTGTGTGTACAGTCTATACCTGACCTTTAAAAAATATCTCATTTTCCTATGTGATTGAATATCACTTTTAATGGTGAATAAACAGAACTTAAATTATTTTTAAAAATCTTTCTTATTATGCTCTTTTTGAAATTTTAAAAATTAAGTTGATTGTTTACAAGGATACCTCAGGCTGGCCTCAAGATCATTGTTCTTGAGCCTTGGCCTCTCTGGTGAGGTTACAGGTGTGTGCCACCATCCTCAAATTCTTTAGCCTTTAACTTTTATCTGCTTGGCTAGAAGGGTGTATATGCAAGTATATATTTAATTCTCTCTCATAATAAACTCAGAAGAAAAACCAAAATGCTATTCTAATTATGCTTTCTTGGTGGATGACTGCTGTGATAAATATGACATTGTCTTTTGCCTATCACACATGAAAATAGGTGAAATCTAATTATTGTAATCTTCAAGTGCAACAAAACAGCATTGTACCTCAGTAAGAGTAGCCCTGTTCTACAAGATGCACAGTAATACATACTGAGTGAGTCTGCAAGAACATTTCACTTGTAGTTCACAACAACAGGCTGAATGAAATGGCTCTTGAAATAGATACGTTTAAAAAGAGGGAGCACATATGAGAAATAAGTGCAGATGGACATGTTTGACTTATTTATTTTTTATATAGCAATCTCAGAGCTAGTACTTCACATTGAATTAAGCACTTTAGGAATGTTTCTTCCTTTTGAGATAATTTGAACAATGACTAAGATATCTTTCCTATATTTAAAGGCTCAGAACCTTGAGGAAATCCTAACAAATAAATAATTGTTATGTCAAAAACTATCATACAATACAGATATACACAACATAATAGAAGAATATGGGAAAAGTATTGTGGACAAATAGGACTGTAAGGGTTAGATGTGGAGAATGTTACAGGGGAAACATGAAACACATGTTCTGAAAACATACTTGCAAGTAACTTTATATAGACACACCAAGAAAAGAGTATTTGTATATATAAATATATATATACACACATAAACTATATATGTATCATATACATATCATATATATATGTTGATATATATTGATATAGTTATATTATAATGTAGGTTTATTGGGGTCTTGCATCTGCTCTGCCACAGGTCTCGGCCACTCGGGGAGGTAGGACGTGGGAAGTTTGACTGTGTTTACCCCACACTGTCGCTGGGCAGGTGTTGGGCCATAATGAAGCCCTGGGACACCGCTCCTGGGGTGGGGAAGTCCATGGGCTGGATCTAGCCTGGGGTTGGAGGGAAAAAGAGGGGGCTCCGGCTGGTCCCACAGGGAGAGTCCTTGGCTTGATGGCTGCAGACTTGCTTGAGCTTGGTGGTGGCCATGGTTGGGAGTGCAGAGAGGCCTTCTGTGAGAGAGTAGATGGCATCTCTATAGGTGAAGACCTTCTCCATGACTCTCCATGGCAGATCCTGATGAAAAAAGGCAGCCCATGATTTTAAGGCATTTATTGTCCTGGCGGAAAGTAGATGAGTAAAACCATACCCAACTTCTCAGGGTGGGCCTGAGATTAAATACCTTTTGTAGAGAGGAATATCTGGGGAGGAAAGCTTATTGGCTAAGTTCTCCAGGCCTTAAGGTACCTCATTAAAATAGAGATCTGTCTTGAGCCTACATGACCACAGGTCACGTCCTCTACATGTGTAGGAGCTTGAAGCATTGCCCATACATGACTGATGGCCAAAGATCTATGGGGGGGGGGGGAATTGTGGCTAGTGATAGGGGCCTGGTGCGTGGGAACAGGTGAATCACCTACTGTCCCTTCAGGATTTCTGGGGTTTCATACTTTAGCGCAACTGGGAACCAGATTACCTTTCATGGTCCCATACTATAATACCAAAAAAATAATTAAAGAAAATAGACAACAAGGGAGGTATGCATCTATGGGGGGTCCGGATAGACACGTTAGTGGTAAGAAATTATGTTGTTAATGCATACAACGACCAAGCTATATCAACTGTGAGGCATCACATTTAAACACAATCCTATTAGCAACAGGGAGTCATCAAAATCTTGGAAGCAAGTGAGATGAAATTTCCAAAATTGTCTTCATGTAAATTACTCAGGGAATCTTTTAAACTGGGAATTCTAATGCAATGTATCCAGTGAAGGCCTATACTGGATGCAAAATTCCTAGTAAAGCTGTATTTGCTGCACAATAGACACACCGAGCAGCAACAGTTTAGGAAGTTTGCCTTTGGGAGAACCTGATAGGAGCACATCAAGAAAATTGTTGTAACATCTGAGTTGTAAATTGTTGACAAACCAGGTCAAACCTGTGGCAGTTGATCTTATTTGGGAAACATAGTTTAGAAATTTTCTTCTTCCCTGTAACATTTTTAATGAAAAAATGTAAACAAAAATGTTTAAAGATTTGTGATGAGTATCCACATATCTACCACCTAAATTCCACATTCTTATGCTTGCTTTATCTGATCTCTTTTCTACCAGTTCTTCTGTTTATTTTTGGATACATTTCAATATAAGGAAACTGTAAACTTACATAGCTACCCTTCTCAATGAAGAAAATCAGAATTGAAAATCTGATGAGAGTGATTGCTTTAAGGCTTATGATTAATGAACAGCATAATAGGAAAGTTTATGGGGTATACAGGGAGATGCTATGCCACCAAATGAGAGATGTCAGCTTAGTATATGCCCTGTACATGTACACAGGGGACATCAACAGGTCTAGCTAGATCTCTCTTAGCAGTACAGACTGGGAATCACTGGCTGGCAGGTATACATGTAAGACTGTTCTAAGATAGACAGTAGAAAAGAAGACTTGGGTATAACTTAAGAAAACTGACTTGTATTTTTATGCAAGGCAAAGAAAATCAAATATAATTTAAGAAAACATGAAAAAGCAAAGCACAAGATGCAGTAGAAGATAGTAAAAAACACCCCTTTGTAAATATCTTTGCAGGGATTTGAGAATATTTCAGGGATATCATGGTTTAAAAGGTGCCAGCCTTGTGAACTTGTAAATTGCTTGGGGAATCTTTAGGATACTTAGGGTATAATTACGATGGATCTCACTGTGTTTTACATATGCATATTTATGAATGTTGACATTCAACTATTGGCAGCCAATCTTCTCATGACATCGAATTACCTACATAACAGTGAGAGAAAACAACCATTCTGAGATTATAGAAATCATTTTTTTCAGTATCATAAAATGTGAAAACTGCTCCTTGTTTGTCCTGGGGTAGGATAAGGACTAACCCACCCCTACTCCTACACCTCCCACAGGTAGGAACCTTTGTTCACTTAAAGAGTATTAACCAAAGGTTTGTGTCTGTGATGTAGTGAAATTTACTCCTGATTAACTTTGAGGAATTCATTATGGTAAGAATAAATGTACATTTTTAATTTAAATTAAAAAAATAAATTAGGTCATTACATTATTCCTAAGCTGTTAGATCCTTTAATCATATTTTATGGTTCTTTAAAACAGCAATACCCGAAGAGGTAGAAAATATCAGAGAAAATCATGGAAATGGGAGGGAAAGGATTGAATAAAATAAAAACATCAAAGGGAAAAATAAAATGTAGCATCTCTGAATGGGACTTTAACAGAAACTCTTAAAAGCTAAGACCAAATGAAACCAACAAACCAAAAAACCAAAATAAAACTCCTAAAACACAAAGATATGAATATCTATGTCCAGGGATCAAAGCTATTATTCATTACAAGGTTTGATTCACAGATTTATAACTTGTTTATTGTATGTTCAATATCACCAAGGGAAAAACCAATTAAAAGTTTTATTTTTCAGAAATTTCATACATACCTATAATGTGTTTCAATCAAATCCACTCCTCATTCCCTGCCAAATAGTTTCCTTTGTATTTCCCTTCCCATCCTTTCTACCAACTTCATGTGCTTTTTTGTTTTTTTAAGTCAAACCAACTGAGTCCACTGAGAGCTCCCTGTATATACATGGGTGTAGGACCATCTGCTGGTATCCAGAGATAGGAATATTGTTACCTCTCTTTAGGAAAAAAAGTAATTAGAAATTAGGCTGTAATGAAATCCATTATTTATTATGTTTACAAGTTAATATATCCCCCTCCCTCACCAACACACATGTAATACTTTTATTGATTCATATCATGCATCCCATAAAAATCCTTCCCAAACCTTTCTTATCTGTCTCTGCTCTACAACACTCTCCAGAAGAAGTAAAATATAAGATGCATAGAACGAGAAGAAAAGTCCCCTTTGTGTTTTCTATATACTCACTGGCACATGGTTGAATACTCAGTGGCCTGCCCCTTAAACATAATTGAGTCTTTCTCCTCTCACATCTCCACCAGATACAATCCTTTGTAGAGATCTACTTTTCAGTGTCTGTCACACTTTTGAAGCTTTCTCTTCAGTGGCTTCCTGTCTAGTCTGTTACTTTTGAGGAGATGGGGGATGGAGCACTAGGGTTTATCACAGAAGATTTCCGTGTCCTTCCCTCTCAACTGTGTGTGTCTGCAGTCAAGAATATCATAGAAAAAGTAGCCTCCTTGTTCTTTTCTTAAATCAAATACGTTTCAGAAGGGTTCTTCTGGTTCAGATGATAACTTATATATTAAGACTATTTTCTTGCATGTAAAGGCTCATTCTGATCAGAACTTAGTTCGTCTCTAAAGCCTCATTTTGATTTATTGTCTTTTTTATTTTGACCCCAACCATCTTGAATTTTCTTTTTCTTTCTTTCTTTTTTTTTTTTTTTTTTGATACTTTATTTACATTTCCAATGTTTCCCCTTTTCTGGGTCTCCTGTTTGGAAACCCCCTATCCCCTCCCCATCCCCGTCTCTATGAGGGAATTCCACCTCCCACCCACACGCCCACCCATCCCCATATTCCCACCTTGACATTCCCCTTTACTGGGGCCTTTAGCACCCTCAGGCCCAAGGGCCTCTCCTCTCTCCCTAATGGCCATCGAGGTCATCCTCTGCCACATATGTGGTCCGAACCATGAGTCCATAAATGTGTATTCTTTGGTTGGTGGTCCAAACTCCAGGACGACAGGGGGGGGGGTCTCAGGCCCACTGACGCTCTTGCTCCCTCCATGGGGCTGCAAATTCCCTCAGCTCCTTCATCCTGAATTTTCAAAGCTTCATGCTGCAATCAACTTCCTCAATCTCAGCCTTCTGCATATGCTGATCTTTCTTTACCTCCTCAATACCCAATAATAGTTTCTCTATTTCATTAAAGAAAACAATAATAACCCCTTAAATATAATTTTGGTCCTTATTTTAGCAATACTTTTAAGTAACTGTTCTAAGAACTACCATATTATCTGTTGGCTTCAGGTAATAGAACTTACTTCAGATACACTTAGGTTATTTGGCATCCATCAGCTTAGGAAGATAACATTTAAACTTAAGGGAGGTTGTTAGATTAAATGATATTTAGCATAGTAAAATCAGAACTGGGCTTTCATTGTGAAAGACTGTTAATTTAGATATTAGCAGTGATTTATTGATAATAAGAAGTTGAGTTACCACAAATAGAAAGTGATAAGACTGTTATAAATTATTATGGATGAAGCTATATTTTTCTGGAATAATGCTATGCTATGAGCATATATACACACAAATATACACACTCATACTATCTAACTATAATGCAGTAATAGAGTTATAGTGTATTAAGAGATCAGACTTACAAAACTCCTGTGACCTGAGAAAGCAAAGAACATAGATGAGAAACATCAGTAATTATCAGAGGTTTTAGCAAAACACAATAAGATCCTTAATAATACGGCACCATATATTTCAATTAAAAACATATTTTTTCATACACTATATTCTCAACATGTTTTCCCTCTCTCAGCTCCTCCCAGTTTCTTCCTGTCTCCCATCCATCCAAATCCACACTATTTCTTCACTTTTTCTCATTTGAAAACTATCAGGCAACTAAAAACTAATAAAATAATATAAAGACAAGCAAACAGAAAAAATAGTCAAGGAAAGCACACACACACACACACACACACACACACACACACACACACACCCCATATAGACTTAGGCACACACAAAGTTGTACGCATAGAAGTCCCATAAAAACACAAATCAGAAACCATGATATACATGCAAAAGACTTGTAAGGTTTAAGAAAATGCTCAGACAAAGCATTGTGAGACAAAAACACCTCCAAAAATACCACTGAATTTGTTTTGTGTTGGCCATCTAATACTGGGCATGGTATGTACCCTAGTGTGGGTTATATACCCATTGATACTCTACTGGAGAAAACTAATTTTTCCTTTCTTATTGGTTAACAGTTAACGGTGGCTTTTGGTTTAAGCATGGTGCTTTTGTCAGCTTCCCTTCTTAGGACTAGAACCCTAGCTGGCTTGCCATAGTCTCTGTGAGTTCATATGTTTGTCAGTCCTATTGTGTCTAGAAGGCCTTATTTTCTTAGTGTTTTCCATCCCCACTGGCTCTTAAATTTTTTTTTTCTCCTCTTCCATAGAGTTCCCTGAGCCCTAAGGGGAGTCATTTAATAGAATGACCCTTTAAGGACTGAGTGTTCCAAGGTCTCTCAGTCTCTGCACATTGTCTACTTATGGGTATCTCTATATTTGTTCACATCTATAGCAGGAGGAAGCTCTTGGTAGATGGCTAAGCAAGGTCCTGATCTATAAGTATAGTAGACTGTTGCTAAGATTCATTTATTGTTATGTTTCATTAGAACCAACCATGGTACTTCATGATCCTCCAGGTCCATCGCTTATCTATTCGCAGAGTCTCGGTCACCCAAACAGTATCACATATAAATTACATCTCATGGAGTAGGCCTTAAGTCCAAAATCCAATCAGATAGTACTTGGTTATTTCCACAGTATTTGTGCCACTTTTGTACCAGAGTATATTACAGATAAACCATAATTATAGATGTAGAGTTTATAGCTAGGTTGTGTGCTTTTACCTTTTTCTTCTGGTAATGTACAGAGCATCTTCTATTATCATGACCATTAGTCAGTCAGAGTGAAGGCGATAGGTAGTGTAAGGGCGCATGATTCACCAAAGAATGATACGCCAGACTCAAATAGTATGTAAATGTAAAGAGTGCTTTATTCTGCAGAAGTCCAACATGCTGAGATCTACCATTTACAAAGATGGAAAGACCCTGAAGTGAGCTCAAAGCCTTGATTTAAAGCACACGAGGGGAATTCTGGGGAGAGGTAGGTGACTTCTATCTTAGGCTTGGCTCTATCTGTAGGGACATTTTAGAACCATTGCTGGGGTCTGGAGGGATGGAAACTGTTGCTAGAGAACTCTGGAAATTGTTGCTGAGGAAGTCTGGAAACTGCTGCTGACCCATTGTCCTTGCCTTGGGCAGGGTGACAAGGCAGGCCTGGACTTGCCTAGACTTGCCCAGTTCTTGGAAACAGAGATTTAGGCCTAGTCTCCTGAACTGCCCAGTTGAAGCCTGTCATGAGTCAGCCTAGCCTTCTCAGTAGGTAGCACCATAGTTACTTCTCCATGTTCTGTGGATAATGTAGTGTTTGTCTTCAGCAATAAAGTCTTACCATCAGTTTGTGAATTACAACCAATAGCCACGGCGATAACTTGGGATGTTTGAGGATTTCCATGAGGCTCCTTGCAAACAAATTGATTATGTCTCAAATTCTGGCACTGGACCACCTTAAGTAATTTATGGAAACCTATTCATTCAAAGCTTTTTGAAATATAGACAAACATAAAAGAAACATAAATGTAGTCACAAAATAATAATGTAGACAAAGCCCTAAATAGACATCTCTCACCACAAAATGGCATCATATTTTTAAAAGGTGAGTCCACTGAAATTTGGCTAGCTGGTATTTTGCTTATAAGGAATAGAATCTTTAAAATATATCAGTTAGATTGTGGTAATCTAAGTAAGAAGTTACATACATGAACAATATTATGATATACTAATATTCAGTAATGCATATATCATCAGCTTTAGAACAACCCTAGAAAGTCATTATTTATTCTGTTGGATTTTCCTAATCAAAATTATTATCTACAAATATTTTATGTATCTAGAGTAGAACTGTTGTTACTATCTTGGAATTTATCTGAAGTCAGGAAATCAATTTCCATATGTCACATAGCCTCTTGCACACATATGATGCTATCTTGCCATAGCACATGAGTTAAGATGGTATGGGCTGCCCTGGATCACCTGTTGACTTCATGGAAGATAAATGTGTTGAATGAGTAGATGCATTTACTGTAGCATCTCTTTACTTGTCTAGAACAGATCTATGACTTTCAAAGATCTGAAGACTGACCTAAAATATGCTATAAGTATAGGATGCCCTCAGTATACACTATCAATATAATCTATACTATCAGTATATACTATCAGTAAAGCCTAGGACAAACAAGGAAATATAGTCAGGATATCTTAAAAAGATTTTCTGAAGAGTTTGTTAATATACACCTTTCAATAATGCACATAATATAGTAGTATCTCTGAATGTTGAGGACCTCAATTTTTCAAACAAAAAACACAAAGTATCAAGTTGTTTTAAAAACACAGGACACACTAATTTTACAAGAAATGCACATCATTGGCAAAGACAAATGGTACTGAGGCAAGAGGAGAAATGTGAGGAAAAAAACAGTCCAAGAGATGTACTCCAATTTTTAAAAATGTAGGTGTAGATATGTTAATATTTTACAAATAAGACTTGAAAATAAAATTATGAAAGGAAAAGGTTATGTTTTATTGAGCAAAGGAAAAATCTATCCAAAGAATATAGCGCGCGCACAAGCGCGCGCGCGCGCACACACACACACACACACACACACACGTACCAAATATCAGCACACCCAATTGCCTAAAACAAGTGCAACCAGAGGTAAATTCATACTGACAGTAATGAATCAGTGGAGGGTGACATGGATGTACGACTCTTACTAAAATACTGTTCAATCAGACAGAACAAGTCAGCAAGGAAAGATATGAGCTAAATGATGTTACAGATCAGTGGGCTTATGAAACATCTTCAGAATATTCGATGCTAACACAGAAGAATACATATCCTATTCAACATCCCGTACATATAACATCCCACCATCGCTAACATACAGTGTATAGTAGAACTGAGAGGGAATTTTATTTTTTTATTTTTTAGTGTATATTAAACAGAATTTATTTACACAGTAATGTGAGGCCACAGAGGACACAGCAAAGTACCACAGCAAACCAAAGGGAGGCGCCACTGGTGACATAGGGACCTGTTATTGATTCATACAATTGTAAAATATGAGAGGAGATGGGTAAAGTGCTGAAGGAGGAGAAACAAGATTTTCCAACCAGAATGTGGGCCGTGCCATGGAGAATTAGAGATATAGAATAAGGACTGTCATGATTCAATTCACTGAGACAGGTGACATCCTGCTTCTGCCTCCACTTCCCAACAAAATGCCCTCTGTGTCATGAACAGAAAACCCAGCCCAGTGTGTCTATACACAACACTCTCCAGAACTGGTAAGGGATAGGCAATAAGGAAGGAACAGCTTGAGTGGGCTTCCTGAAGCTGTGTGGTTTAATCTTTCGACAACACTACATTGAAGCCATAGGGCTGGCTCAACATTCAAGTTACCAAGAGTGCAGACACACATACTCGCCACCAGCCAACAGGCAAAGTGGATTTTCTGTACCACAACAATATTCGTAGCAAAATATATAACTCTGCGATTCTGCTGGGTTTAAAAAAAAAAAATCCCAACCTCTTTTGATTCCCTGAAACTTTCTTGATTTAAAAAAACATGGGGTGGGTGGGATGCGATGGGAAGTAGGGACAGGGACAGACGTGGAGGCTCCTGAAGGGGGAATATACAAAGGATGTTCAGAATGCAGACCCCTGTGCAAAATGTCCAGTGGCAGCTGATGCAGAAGTCTGAATTTAAAACAGCTGCAGGGGCAGGCGTGTAACAGCTGTGCAGCACCTTGGACAGTCTGGGTACTTATACACGTTAGATGCTGCTGCTGCTGCTGAGTGAGAGTCACCTTTGTGAGGAGGTTCATAAAATGGTACGATGGGTTAAGAAATTTCCCAAGAGTTCTTTAAACAAATCTTTTGACAGCACCTCTTTTTAAGGAAAAAAAAAAATCACCGTAAACCCAAGCTTCAATATTACAGATACGGTGCTCCCATGCTGATGGTCTGGGCAACAGCCAGTCATGGTGAGAGTGGGCTGGTTAAAAGTTCCCTCTTAGATACCAGAGAATTTTGCCATCTGCTCTGGCTGCTGCCATGACCTTCACCTCTTCTTCTGATGTACAAAATGGCCTGCTTGAAACTAACAGGAAGCTTTTTTTTTTTTTTTGGTTTGGGGATGGACTTCCCAGTTGAATACCTTGAACATGGAATGTTTGCAAAGCCCCTTCCTCTGGCATCTGTCACAGCTTACCCCATCATCTGAGAAGCATCAGGATGAGGAAGGCTTGGTTTCTTTGGTATAACCTGTCTAGGATCTTGCATTATGGCTCTTCTGACTTCCCTTGGGTCACTGGTTTGGGTCCATGGTGTCCCCACTTGTGCAGCGCTGTGAGAGTGAGCAGATGACTTCAGTGCACACTTCAGCAGGGGTAACACTTGGGTTTGTCTGAGATGGAATTTTAATCAATATAAGAAAATAGAAACACTGTTCTATTTGATTACAATGTACTAAAACTAGAAACTAATAAGAAGAGAACACATACAAACTTATGGGGACTTAATAACGTAATATTGAATGCTGATGGGCCATTGAAGCAAATTCTAAGGACTTCTAATTGCCCTCCTGATTGCTTCAATGACCTATCACCATTCAATACTGTGCTATTAACTCCACATAAGCTTGTATGTATTCTTTTCCTGTTTATTTCTAGTTTTAGTACATTGTAGTCAAATAGAACATAAAGTTTATATCTGCTGCCTGGGACCAGGTTGATGTGAATGGCCTATGCAACCACTTGAGGCCGTGTTGATGTCTGTGCTACATGCTGCCACAGAAGGCTGAGTCTGGGTCCATGGACCTACTGCAGCATGTTGATAGGGGATATCCATGGGCCATGCTACATCCAAAGGCCATAGGTATGTCAATGATTTGTGATTCCTTCTGAAGTTATGTTAATGTCCATGGGCTGGGCTGCTGCCAGGGACCACACTTGTGTCTATGGCCCATGTTGCCCTGGAAGCCATGTTGATATCCTTGGCCTGTGCTGCTGCTGAGGGTTATAATGATGTCCATGGCCCTTGCTACAACAAGGGACAATGTTGATGTCCATGATCTTTACTATAACCAGAGACCATGCAAAGGTTAATGGCAAATACTGATGCCGGAGACCATATGGATATCTGTAGCTTGTGATGTTGCCTGAAACCATGTGAAAGTTTATGATCAGTGCGCCCAGTGACAGTGAAAAGCAAGAAAACTACTTCTGCAGTAGTATCAGTGAGGGAAGACTCACAGTTTAAAACGAGAGACATAGAAGGTTTCTGGTATAACTTCTATTCCTCCCCAAAGTAACAGCCTAGACAGAAAGCCATCAAAGAGATCTCTTAAAAATTGGTAAGGATGTTCAAGGGTACCTCTCCACAACTGAGGGCTTTTGTCAGGGGAACAAGTGGACAAGGACTCAGTTCAGTTTTTTTTTCCTTAGGAGCTGGAGACTGGTAGTTGGATCATGGTCCAGTGAGTATATGGGCAACACAAATTGGACTTCCTCTTCCTCCTCCTTCTCTTTTTCTTCCTTTTCTTCTTCTTTGTTGTGGGAGTGTAGATCACAGGGGGTGAACAGACTTGGGAGGACTGGGAAATGAGTATGATCGTGGTATGTAATATAAAATTATCAAATAATCAATAATCACTAAAAATATTATGTTGCAAAAAGTTCATAGAATTAAGTAGTTACAAAATACCATAATACATGGAATATGATATAATTAGGCTGAGGAGGAAGTTTATTATCATAAATTCTTACATCTAAGAAAAATAAGAGAGGTTTTGAGCAAAAATTTGATGAGGCACCTAGAACCATAGAAAAATAAGTGTAAGAAAAACACAGGATTACTAGATGGAAAATAAAATCAGAGCAGAACATAGTCAAATAGAAATGAAATTACCACCAACGAACCAGAGTGGATTCTAAGAAGAAATAAAATTGTCAAACCCATAAAAAAGAAAGAGAAAGCCAAGTTCTCTTAAGATTCAGAAAAATAATTAATATATAATGTAAAAACCTGCATTCTGATACATTGAAAAAATTTTCAGAAAGAGATAAATGTCTAGAAATACATGACATAACTTTGTTGTTTGTATGTGTTCACCTGTATAGGTGTAGCTGAATACCTTGTGTGTGTGTGTGTGTGTGTGTGTGTGTGTGTGTGTGTGTGTAAGCCAGAGGTTGAAACTTGTGCTGTCTTCCTCTGCTTTCCATTTTATTTCTCAAGGCAAGGTCTCTCACTGAATCTGGAGCTCACTGTTTTGCCAGCAGACCCTGAGATCTTTTGGTTTCTGCCTTCCCATCATTGGGATTAAAGGTGTGTGTAGACAACCACAGCTTTTTATGTGGGCTCTGGGGATCTGAACTCATAGTTACACAGTAAACGTATTACTGACTAAGCCATCCTCCTTGCCCTCTTGATATGGTATGTTGTTTTAGAAATAAAAATATTATTTACTATTTCCATTATTTTAAATTTTTATTTAAAATTTTATCAATAACTAATTAACCAAAACATTTATATTTATAGAATACTAAAATCTCAAGCTGTAACTATTTTGCAATGTGAACTTAGAGGAATCTTTATGGAAATGTAAAATCTGCTTCTATATTTGTGTATATATACATATGTAAATATTAATACTTATTGTAGAATATTTCATATGTCAAAGGTATTAAAAATAAAACTTGATCCAAATACTGCTTTTTTTTTAACGAATAACAGTCTTTTTCAGTTAAGTTTCTGACTGTCTTAGACTGCTTTATAATAGGTGTTGCTACAAACTCTGTTTACTATTTGAAGAAGGACTTCTATTCTCCCCTAATGAGGACTATCAATCCATTTCTACCTAAGGCAGTCTTCTGGTCTAAGATCTGCCCTGGGCCACACATTTGAACTTTTCGACTAAACAACACTATTCATACCTTAGGAAAAAATAGAGAGTGAAGCCAAGCTGTCACTGTGACCATTTTCTCCCCAAAGAATGGAATAGGAGAGCAGGACATATAACTGAAAATATACAATGGTAGTTCTTCATCATTTATCTTGTTTTCTGACCTACTTGTATATTGTCAGATAAAAATAAATGTTTTTTCTGGAAGCTTCCATGTCAGCTTTTGGGTGAGTTCAAATGATTTTGTGCTGAACAGAGTCTCTTGAAGTGTTTTCTGAGAGCAACGCATTTATGATCTCATTTCCTAGGAGCTGTACTGTGAAGCTGTCTCTAGCTTAATGCCATTCTCTCAGCTGCCCACCAACTTTCCATCTTTCCTATCATCTAGATAATTGTGGACACTTCTATTTTTAGGCATAAGGGTAAACAACAAAAATGGGGAACTTTCTGCAATGTCAGTTACTGAGTGGTGGATGACAGCCTGTAGGGGCAAAGAGCAAGACTTATCTGCTTAAAAATCCTTCTTTCACCTTCTACATTATATTAGGCTTCTATATCTGGATATAGGATATGGAAATATCTGGATATGGAATCTGATAAACAGGAAATATGACAGTGATCTCCCAAATTTCCATGAGTGTGATGATTATTTTAGTACAGTTCCCCCTCTGTTGTCAGAACCAAACACAATGCTTGTTCTACACACACACACACACACACACACACACACACACACACACACACATATTTTGTTAGGGTTAAATCGTGCTAGAGATAGAATGCTCATGTTTTTTTCTATAATATCATTTATTCTGCACGTTTATGGTAACTAAAAATTATTACTATCAGAGTTGCAAAGCAGATTGAGAATCGTCATTGGAAGAAAATGCAGAACTGAACTATTTTATATCTGATATGCCCTGGCCCTAGTAATTTTCAGCTATTGTCTGACATATCCATGTGTCATCAAACCAAATTTTTCACTATCCTAGGAAACCATTTCAGTTTAAATGTATAATGAAAACACTAGATAGCCTCAGAAAAGTTGAGAAATACAGAAAATTATAACTATATTCTTAAAGATTGGGTATAGGTATTTCCGGTCATGCCCTTTGTCCTTAGGTGTATCAGACCATGCCCTTTGACCTTACTCATTAGGCATGCATTGTTGGATACCATGTCTTCCCATCATACTTTTCTTTCTAGTACTCTGGCTTTTCTCCAATGTAGTTCTGTGAGGTAGTTGGCCTTTTCGTAGTGCCATGTTCTTAATTTTCCATCCCTATTGGTATTTGACTTAATTTTCCATGGGATATTTAAGTGATTAATAAGCCATCGACAGTCTAAATATTATGCAGGCCAAATTTATAAATGTGTAAATATAAAATTACCACCATAACTTTCAAGGAGGTCAAGAGTAAAAATTGCTACTTACTGGGGTAGACAAGAAGCAAAACCAGGAGTTTTGGGTCAGCATAGGTAACGTAGAAAGATCCAGAGAAAGGAGAAAAGACAGAAGGAAGCATACAGGCATTCAATGACAAAGACTTGAAGGTAAAAATACATTATGATGAACCATCAGAAATTCACTAAATCATTTCAACAGAGCTCTTTAGTGGCTTCCAAAACATGTAAGCAAGTCTCTTTAAAAAAAAAAAAAAAGTCATTAGGGAGCCAGAAAATAGGCTCAGGGGTTAAGAGCAATGATTGCTCTTCCACAGGTCCTGAGTTCAATTCCCAGCAATCACACAGTGGCTCACAACCATCTGTAATGGGATCTGATGCCCCCTTCTGGTGTGTCTGAAGACAGTTACAGTGTACTCAAGTACATTTAATAAATAAAATCCTTTTTAAAAAGGAAAGAGAAGATAACATATATAACTCTATGTCTAAAACAGACCAGTGATCAGCATCCCAAGTAACTGCAATTATGGGTGTGGTCACATGCCTAGCAAGAATTGCAGGTTTATGTGTATGACAAATACCTTGTTTTGAAGTAAGTTTTGACTGAAATCCTTTCCCAATGTCTAGTTATCTGAAGAATGAAAGTCTATGGGAGAGCTTTCTATGCTTTTGGCAAACAGCGATTTCTCAGCCCCAGAAGCACTGAGAAGGAGGGACAGGTGAGGCTCATTGCCTCCCGCCCCTTTGAGCATCTTTAAGCAGTTAATGTTTGTCAGGAGGGGGTGCATCATTTTCTTCACTGAGAAAGCCACTGATGAGTTATCCTTACTCCAGTAAATAAACTCCTACACACTCACTCAGGAAACTCACCTTGAACTCCATGGGCCACATACACACAAGGCATTGAAGTAGGAGGGAGACTTGTGAAGGTTTTACCAAGAGAAGAAAGTGAGTGATTGGGGAGAAGAATAGGGAATGAAAATGATTAATTCATTATATACATGTGTGAAACTGTCAAAGACTTTTACAATGGCTAACAGTTTACATTTGTGGAGAACGAGACACAAACTGCATGCTTACAGATCTTGCATCTTATTGGTTGATGAAGTTAAAAATGTAATGTGATCTATGTATCTAGTAGACACTCTGAGCCAACTTCCTGGATCAATAAATAATTATACAATTAAAATGTGATATTTGCTCCTTTTTCTGTGCAAAGAGGTTAGATGTTTGCTTCGAAATAAAGTATATTTCTTTTGTGTTATGAACAAGGAAGAACCTCCTGTCTTCAAAGGAGTTTTATTTGCACAAAGGTCAAACAGGAATTAACTATAGCTAACTTGTTCCTTCGAGTTCTAAATTCATAGAAGAGAAGGAGGAAACCAAATACCAAGAGACATTTTGCACAAGTTTCACTTCAACAAAACCGAACACACACATATTTCAATAATAGAAATGGCTTCTCATTACACAATCCCTTTGTTTCCTCTACGAACTCCCACAGCTGTTCCCTGAGAACCTGCCAGCCATGCCTTCTGAGGAAGCAGGTTGGCAATTTTCACTCTGCCCCCTCCCTTCCAAACCCAGTCCTCCATTCTCACCCCCATCTCTGATGCACCACTTGCTGTGACCTCTCCATACTTTCAACTTCATTCTCCAGAATCTTGGTGGAACACTCTGCTTTCTTCCCTCTTGTGGACCCCACAGATCCTCCTCCTAGCCTATCCCCATTCCTAAGTGTCAGCCTCTAATACCTAAAAACAAGTCCTACCAGTGGCCACCCCAGTCAGGGACTCAGAAGCACTCCCTACCAGGCAACTCCTAGCCACCACATTCTCATAAGAATCAGAGAGGGGAACTGAAACCAACTAGCAGAGGCCCTACCTAACAAAGACAAGACAAGCTATTAACACCTAGAATTACAGTCACCATAATTCCAGATACTTAGATACCAGCACAAAAAAAGAATCAATAACAACCAGGACAGCATGTCTCCACTAGAGTTCAGCAACTTTATTACAGTAGCCACTGAGCAATGCAATATAGCTAAAGCACAAGACAAGGAATTCAAAAGGCCTTTATGAATATATTAGAGGCCTTTAAGGAAAATATGAATAAATTCATTAATGAAATGTATGAAAACACAAATA
The DNA here is from genome assembly GCA_028551405.1 of Uromys caudimaculatus. Classification (NCBI taxonomy): domain Eukaryota; kingdom Metazoa; phylum Chordata; class Mammalia; order Rodentia; family Muridae; genus Uromys; species Uromys caudimaculatus. Next base: position 54,522,728 of record CM052704.1, read on the forward strand.
GTGGAATGAAATAAAGAACATAGTTCAAGACATGAAATTGGAAATAGAATCAATGAGAAACCACAAGGTGAAGTAAAATAGGAAATGAAAAATGTAGGGATTGAGAAAGGAACTACCAGCAAATGTATGAACTGCAAGCATCAGCACTGCCTGCTGAAGCAGCACAGCCCATGGACACCAGCAAGTCCCCAGATGCAGTTCAGATTGTGGATACCAACATGGCCTCTGGGGGCGGGGCAGCATGGACCCTGGAGGTCCTTCCAAGAATCTCAGTCCAGAAAATGAACCATTCTCTCTCTCAGGCATTCTGTTGTTGCTCAGAGCCAGGGTGATAATGTGACTGGGCAGCGTGTTTAGGGACCGAGCCTGTACAAGGTCCAGGCTGCTGCACACACCCCGCTAGCCCTACTCTGCAACAACATGCTCTCCCTTCCACATCAGCCTTCTCCCATCGCCATTGCATCTCTAGCTTTGCATCTGTCTACTATGCATTAGTTCTTCCTATTCCTCTATCTGTCCCACCTCTCCATCATATATTTGTTCATTGAAGTTGAAGTGGCATTGGAAACTGCAGTGTGTCATACAGTATATTTTTTGCCCAAAAAGCTTTACATGCAAATAATCATTGCAACTAATAGTTGGTCTGGTTCAAACTTTCTAGAGCACGAACACTGAACCATCGCAGAGACTCATCTCAGATATCCTGCTGTTGCTGTCCAGGATCAGGGTGATCTTGTGCCTAAACAGGGAGTCCAAGGGCAGGATCCAAGAGAGCTCCAGGCCACCTCACATTTCCCTGCCTATGGTGCCAGCTAGCCCGAGGCTCACTGAGCACTATTGTGCCTGCAGCCTATTGGTGGTGCCTCGGCCCCACACTCCCCTCCTCCCAGCAAGGTGAGTAATAGAGGCTGCACCTGCGGTGGCAGCTCCAGCTCGCTGCAGGCTGGCCAGCCAGCAGAGAGCCGGCCCTATTCAGTAATGGCATTTCCCTAAGGAGCTCCAGGCTGAGCTACACCTCCCTGTGATACGGGCCACAACCTTTATGCTTGCAGCCTACAGGCAACACCTCAGCCTCTTGTTCCCCTTCTTCCAGTAGGGTGAACGGCAGCAGGGGCTCCATGCTGTGGGCCAGCACTGAGTATTGACATGTTCTTTATCCCCTGAGGTCTCACTCTTCCATATCTCCTCCATATCATTCCTTTACTTCTCTAGCTTGACCATTCTCTGCCATATCCACATTCTGTGTGCTTTCCTGCACCATCTTTCCTTCCAGTTCTATGAAACAACTTTTTAAAAGCATCTTTCCAGCACACCTGACTTTTTTTAGTGTTTCTGGGTATACAGAAGGCTCTGCAGACTCCATCTCACAGCAGGGCAGTGCTCCATCTTGGGCTTGGGTTCTGACATTGTTGCTTTTCCATGGTGGCTGCAGGGATGACACCAAGGACAGGCAGGGGCACTGGCCTCATCATGGGTCGTAGGGGTCATCAGCTGTAGCCTGGTGAAGGATACCTAAGCCCGAGGATACAGGGAAGACTCAATTTCATCTTTGCCTCTATCCAGCCCCAGGAGCTGTGTACAACTCCACCCCCATGGCTCTGCCTCCCTCACAAATGGCCCCTTTATACTAAATATTCAATGTCTGTTTATCACCCTGGACAAAACTCGACTCCAAACTGATCATGGACCTTAATGTATACAAAATATGATAAAAGAAAAAGTGGAAAATAGTCTCTAACTTACTGGCACAGAAAAGGACTTTCTGAAGAGAATACTAATAGCATAGACACTAAGAGCAACAGTTAACAAATGGGACCTCATGCAATGGAAAAACTTCTATATATAAAAGAATATCATCATTCTGAGAAAGTGGCAGGCTATAAAATGGGAAAAGGTTTTTACTAACTACATATCTGATAGGGAACTAATATCCAAAATACGTAAAGTACTACCAACAAAAACCACAAAAACAATCATCTAGAAAATAAATAACCCAATTAAAATTTGGGTACAAATTTAAACAGAATTTGCAAAGGAGGAAACCCAAATGGCTAAGAAGCACTTAAAGAAATGTTCAACATCTTTAGTCACGAGGAAAATGTAAATCAAAACTAATTAGGGATTTCATCTTACATAAGTTAGAATGACCAAGGTCAATAAAATAAATATGGCTCATACTTGTGACGATGTGGCATAAGGGGGACCATTCCTTTATTGCTGATAGGAGTGCAAACCTGTACAGCCACTATGGAAATCAGTTTGACATTTTCTCAGGCAACTGGGAATCAGATCCACCTTGAGATTCAGCTATACCACCCAAAGGACTCTACATCCTCCCACAGAGATACTTGCTCACTTGTTTTCATTTAAGCTCTATTCACCATCAACAGAAATTGGAAACAAAATAAATGTTCACCAACATATTAATGACTAAGAAAAATGTGGTATACTTATACAATGGAATATTACTTAGCTATTTAAAAATTCAATTTGCAGTTAGATGAATGGAGCCAGAAAAAGAAATTGTCCTCAGTGATACAACCCAGAGCCAGAAAAAAAAATATGGTATTCACTTGTATGTGGATGTTTGCTGTTAAGTCATTGATAAGCAGGACATCATCCATATAACCACAGAGATTATAGAGTAAGGGACTACTTGGAAAGGATGGATCTCCCTAGGAAGGGTGAAATGGAAGTTTCTGGTTGCGTCATGTGATGCAGACTCAAGTAGTATTTTGCATATATATTATGGCTTACAGGTTTATGTTTTTATGGGACTTCTGTATGTGTGAATGTGTGTGCCTCTACATCTGCATTCATATGTGTGGCTTTTTTTTTCATTTATTGTTTTTGCCCTTGGCTCTTTTTCTTCTGTTGTATTTTTTTGTCCTATTCAGATTTGTTTGTTTTAATCTCTTATTTTTTCAGTATTATATCATAAGTACCTGTTGTTTATAAATAAAAGTCAGAAAGGGTGTACACCTGGATGGGAGGAGAGATGGGGGGTGGAGGTGGGAGAAATGGGGTAAGGAAACCATAATCAAATTATTGTATGAAAAATGGATTTTTAATAAAAATAACGATAATGAAAGCAGTTGACACTGAAAGGTGGCCGCGATGTCCAAACATCCCTCCCCACTATACTTTTCATTTCTGCAGTCAAGATTCGAGTAATACCACAGTTCAGACAAGTCCTCATGAGCAATGCTCACTGTTAACCTGTGCTGGAAGCACAGAAGCTCCTTTGACAAGCTCTCAGAGAGTAGTAACAAGACCTCCTAGATGGCCACGTTGCTAGGTAACAGTGTGTTTCCTTGGTCACGGTGAATTCATGGAAGACTCCTGTCCCCAAAGTAGCAGCTGATTCTTGGTGAACAGTTCTCATATCCTTGGAAATGTGTGATAGATTATCTACAGGAAAATAGCTTTTATGAAGCAGGAAGGACTTTTATTTCCATCTTCCAGACATGTTAAAAAGGTAGGAAAAAGGAATTTAAATTAACCTTTGTTATTATTTAAGAGTGAGCACAAAAGTCCATCAAACATAGATCATATTACCAGGTTATATTGTTGTTAACGTTATAAAGTCCTGACCTGGTGGCTGATGAAGGTTATTGCTTCCAGAGTCAAACAAAGTCAGCCATCATCATCTGCTCAATACTTGCAGCTAGTGGTAAACTCAGGTGCAGTTCTAATCATTGTCTCATTAAAGGAGGTATGCTGTTCTTAGTAACTATGTCTGCAGATATTCTTTAAGATATAGGTGCAAGCTTCAAGGGGTTAAATGGAACAGCTAAAATGGAATATCTATTAACATTAACTAGATAGATGCAAATAAATCTATTTACTGCCAAAAGACAACTCAACCGCTAAGGGCAAGGCTGCTCCTTCCTTCTGCATTCTACATCTCATCCCTGTCTCCTAAGTGTTTCACAGATCTTGCAGGTAATTTAAAAATGTACGTTTTAGAGAACTGTAGTTTTCTTCAAGACTTTTTAAAAATGTATCTTGCTGTATAACTTAGTTCCCTTTTAAAGCATGAGATTTACACTTTGTGCCTTCAATGTTATGTATGCCATGACTTTATAAGATATAGGAATTAGTTGTGGCTTCCAGTTACTGTCAGTAGTCCAGAGAAAAATTCTTAGGTAGGGAGCTGATGAGATGACAGAATGCTCTGCTTTCGTAAGCCAACTGTGCACACCTCAAGCAGTGTCATAATAGGACAAATTAAAATATGAATGCCTGATGCTTTACAGGATTGACAGGGAAAAGGAATCATTTTCAAATGGGTAGAGATTCTGTACAGTATTATGGACTTGATTTTTACCTGCCCCAGGAGGAGGTGATTTCTGAGCTATCTGTAAGCTGATATTTACCACCAGTAATGATATTTTTCAATGTGTCTTCATGAAACAATGTTTAAAGTCAATGTAGAACAATGACACTGAGATACAATTTATCTTCCATCACTGAATATTTGAAGGACCAAAGGATGAAGAGATGCGAATAGGGAGTCAGGGAGAGGGGAGAAAGGGAAGGGAAGGGACAGGATAGGAAAAGGAGGACAGACAGAGGATACTGGAGAATGGGAGGGAAGCGAAGAAGGAACATACTCTGTTTTCTTAGCTTTGGTATTTTCCCAGTCGCCTTGCCTGCACGCTGTTTTTCACAATGCTTTCCTAAAGGAGTCCCCTTCATTTGGGGTTTTGTCTTTTATCATAGGACTGACACCTATCACATGTCTATCTGCATCCATTCTCCTTTGGAACCTGGTTACATTTCCAGAATTGTAACAATTATAGAAAGGACAGGGTGAAAACCCAAGCAGGCTCTGTGTCCTAGGACAACAAAGGCCTCCAGTTTCTAAATAAGACTTTTAGAGAGCATATGGGAGTATTTACATCTTCCGTGGCCTAAGTACTTGAGCTCATCTTTTGCTTTAATAACTATCAGCGAATGTACTCTTGGCATCTGCAATTTAAAAGCTCTTCTTTGCTTTCTCGCTTTTATTGTACATAGATTTGGGACTCACTGATGTTTATAAAGCTAGGCATGGAGATGTGGCAACAGGAGCATGTAAAATTTATGACAATAAAAAAATAGTTCTCATAAAATTAAAATCCAGCTCGGCTGCTAATATATGTAGCAAAAATAAACAGGGTAAAATTTAACTCAGACTGAAGCACAGGAAATAAACAAATATAGTTGTACAGTTTTTCAAAATTAAATATTATCTCAAAATAATATAAATGATATCAGACTTGCTTGTTGTGATCCTAGGCTTTATGTTAAGTGGAAGAATTTAGAATGCCTCTAAAAGACAGTTTTCCAGAAGAATTAGTTAATAAAGTATTATATGCTCAATTTACAGGTTTATGCCTAAAAATTTAATACAGAGTTATTTAAGAGTAATAATAATTTCTGAACATAAACCTGGTACATTTCATTTGTCATTTCAGAAATTAACAATTCTTTTTTTATTGGATAATTTATTTATTTATATTTCAAATGTTATTTCCTTTCCCAGTTTCCCCTCCAGAAACCCCCTATCTCATCCTCCCTGTCTCTGCTTCTACGAGGGTCCTCACCCACCTGCCCCACCCAGTCCTACCTCCCCACCCTGGCATTAACAATTCTCACCTCTTTTTTTTTTTTTTTTTTTTTGGTTTTTCGAAACAGGGTTTCTCTGTGTAGCCCTGGCTGTCCTAGAACTCACTCTGTAGACCAAGCTGGCTTCGAACTCAGAAATTTGCCTACCTCTGCCTCCCAAGTGCTGGGATTAAAGGCGTGTGCCACCACTGCCTGGCTAACAATTCTTAAATATCAGATTACTTCTGGGTTTTATGAGAGCTCCATTAAGAGTTCTGCCTATTTTTCATTATTATCTCTAGAATGCTGATAGCACAAACACTGCCAGTGAGCAAGCAAACAAAATATAGTCCCAGAAAGAATTGAAATACTAGATTAAACATAAAAAAGAAGGAACAGGGAAGGGTTGTGTGAGGGGGTGACCTGGAGGGGGACCAGTGAGCTCGATGTAAAGTGAATAAGTAAAAAGTTAAAATTAAATTAAACTTTAAAATATCTGAGATACATTGTATCAAAATGTGATGCTCTATCTTGAAAGCAATTGTGTCATGTCTCATATTGCCTGGTGTAAACAAAAATTTCATTGGATTTTGGAGCCCAACTCTCTCCTCTCCCACCCCACTCTCTCTCTCTCTCTCTCTCTCTCTCTCTCTCTCTATATATATATATATATATATATATATATATATATATATACATATATATATAATATGTGTGTGTGTGTGTTAAATATATAATATATAAGATTTAAAAATATATATAACATACACACACACACGCACACACACACACACACACACACACACACACACATATTCAAGAATGAAGGAGAAGCTTGTAGGCTTGAGAAGAGTGTCTTTTGTTAACTGAAAAATAAATTGAATTTTCTTTTCTCCTCGTTGAATAGAAAGCCCTCATGGGAAAGCCATTAATAGAAATGTAAGTTTTAGAAACTGAGTTGAATGCTATTTTGTTCATGCTGTGTGTCATAGAGAAGCCCCTGGCCTTGATGTGTGCCTTCTTCCAACCATGAAGCTCAGCTGACCCCTGGGAAGTAGGTTACCCGCTACTTCCTCCTTTGGTTACCTTATAAGTCATGTATCTGCCGACTACACATTTTAATTAAACAGTTCTTGCTCCTGCAGACATGTTATGAGGCTCATAAATTCATGACTGTAAAGGACACCACGGTCTTCTGATGGAAGGTGCTTGGGAACTGATAAGTTCATATTGTTGTTTTTCATCCTGCCTTCTCAGCTCACCTGCTGACTTCTCGTTAGTCACTCTACATGTTTAAGAATAGATGGCCAGTTCAGACAATGCCAGCTATTTTTAAAGACACTATCAATCAAGCCTGAATGATGCTGTGTGGTTTCAGCCACTTTCTCTAGGACAGTTTTATATCTGCATTAATAATATTAATTCTTCTGTTATAAGGGTTTAGATTTGTAATTTATGATAGCTGTTTGTTCACTGCTGGAAGAAAGATTAAAAATGAGCAAACCTATACCATGTAGAGCACATGTGTACAGTTTATTTCCAAGTGAAGGGGTGAGGAAAGAGTTTTATAGGCAGAATGCTGCTCTCTACAATGCTGTTCTCACCAGCTCCATGTTTGAAAGTTTAACTAGTGTTTGGGGTGAATGAGACCTGCTCAGATTTGCAAGTTCTATTCAGTAATGCAATTACTTATACATGGCCAAGTGGGACACTCAGTATAAGAAAAACCCATAGTAATAATTTCCCTTATCAAGTGTACTCTAATAATTGCAGAGCCTTATAATTCCTTAAATCAGTGCAATACTTATCTGATACTTGCATTTCATTTGAATCCTAGTGGTTGACACATGGATATTTATTAGGGGGCCTTAAAAAACTAATCTTTCTGTATTAGTTACATCATTGTTGCTGTGATAAATTAACATGGCAGAACCATTTGTAGAAGGAAGAGTTTATTTGGACTTATGGTACCCAAGGGATAAGACTTCATCAGGGGGCAGAGATGGCAGCAGGTAGGTATGGTAAACTGAGAAAGAAGGTTAAGGATTACATGCTCAACTTCAAGTAGGAATCAGAGACTATATAATTTTACTTCCTACCCCCAGTGACAAAATCTCTCTATCAAAGCTTCACTGTCTATGTCTCTCCAAACAGTGTCAGCAGCAGGAATGGAGAATTTAAATGCCTGAACCTATGGGAAACATTTGCCATTCAATCATCCCACTCTCTTCACTTCAATTTTGTCATCTACAAAACCAAAATCAATATGATTTATGTTTTATTAGAAACATAGAAAAGTGGAATGCATGAACCCATCCAAAATTTTAATACAGTGCCTAGCCAATGGTAAGCATTCATTAATATTGTCTCTGACATTATGTTTGTTAGTAGTATGAGCCAGCAAGATGGCTCAGTAGACAAAAGTACTTGCCTGCAAGGCTGAGAACTAGAATTCAGTCCTTGGAACCCACATGGTAGGAAGTGAGAGCTGTAACACACACACACACACACACACACACACACACAGAGAGAGAGAGAGAGAGAGAGAGAGAGAGAGAGAGAGAGAGAGAGAGGGAGGGAGGGAGGGAGAGAGAGAGAGATGCATAAAATGAAAAAAAAATTATGTGAATAATAACAGCTAGAACATGACATAACCAGCACAGCAAACCTTTCCATCAGTAAGTATCGATTTAACTTCTGAATGCTAAGAAGTGATGGAATTAGCTGCTGAGTGCCTTGTCTGGATCCCAGCAGTCACCAAACCTCAGATTCCTAGGACTCACTTGTCCTGTAATACTGCCTTCAGCATTGTGCACATTAAGACTGTCATGAAGATAGCCAGGCAGTGGTGGTGCATGCCTTTAATCCCAGCACTTGGGAGGCAGAGGCAGGTGGATTTCTGAGTTCGAGGCCAGCCTGGTCTACAGAATGAGTTCCAGGACAGCCAGGGCTATACAGAGAAACCCTGTCTCGAAAAACCAAAAAAAAAAAAAAAAAAAAAGACTGTTGTGAAGAGAGCATTTATACCAGGTAGTTATATAACCTAGGAGATTTTTTTTTTTTTTATTTTTCTTCTCTCAAGGGTTAGGAATCTGTTTTATTGCAATTTCTCAATAAAACAGAGCAAACAAAAAATAGAATAAAAAAATTCCATATGATATTTGGATGGAAGTGAAATCATTGACAATTTTCAGAGTTCCAGAGGCTTTATCACAATGTTGTTCCCGGGGCATAGCTTCTGGTCACTGTTTGCAGCCATGCTGCCTAGGAGTGACAGAAGAATGTGAGGGCAGAAATGCAGAGCTGTCACACGCAATATGCCAAACTAGTCACCTACTGCCCTAATCTTCTTAGCTTCCTTCCAGCAGCAAGAGGGAGTTGAGAAAGAGGAGAAGTTGGATGACAAGGCAGAAGAGGTGGAAAGGGTTAGAGAGAGAAGGAGGGTATTGGATACTTACCACTACCATTACCAAAGAAACACAGTCTGCTTATGTTAATCAATGGTTCATTGTCATTAGGATAATGACACAAATGAGTTCTACTTTAAAGCACAGAAATGTGGGGCGAAGGATGTGAGCTTCATAACGGCAATGCCCTGTCTTCAATCCCAGCACAACAAATAAATAAATGAACCAGAAATATTAACTCAAGCTTGAGTGATAGGACGACTTTCATTTGCTTCTAGACTTCTTTACTTTGCATCCCTTCCCCAGCATTCAACCCCATTTGCAAGTTCATGCATGCACGCGTGTGTGCGAACACGCATGCGCGCGCACACACACACACACACACACACACACACACACACACACACACACATACACGCACACACACATGGACACGCACATGCCAGAAAAAAACCATCAAGTGTTTTCCTCTCTTTTCTGGATTTCAGGAAACTTATACACATAAAAGAACTTCATGTATGAGAACCAAGAGAGAGATGTCAATGATTTTCTGTTAACTCAGTCTCTCATTTTGTGAACATAATTAGAGTTGAGACTACTGTTTGCCCATTGCTTACTAGCATTCTGATTTCATTTATACTAGTGGATTTTATTTTTTTTAAATTAAAATTTTAAATTAAAAAGTCAAATCTGCATCCAACTGTTAATCCCTGAGGGTACTATTTTATTTTTGTTCAGTTGTTTTCATTATGATTATTTCTAAAAATGTGTTTATAAACATCAGAACTTGGTTCCATTAGTAATTATAAAGTTCTTAGACTGTAGTATTGTTCTTCAAATACCTGCAAAATTGTTTCCAAAATAAACTGTTCTCTGAGAAGGACTAGAACAAGATGAAAACTGCTACAATGGATGAGGAATAATGCTATACTTTCTGACTCTTAAAAAATATTTAGAAGAGCGTTCATGAGCAAAAAACATCAACAGATTCTTTTTTTTCTTTGATACTTTATTTACATTTCAAATGTTTCCCCCTTTCCAGGTCTCCCCTTTGGAAACCCTATCTCATCCCCACTTCCCCTGCCTCTATGAGGGTACTCCCCCAGCCACCCACCCTCCCACTCCTGTCTTCCCTTCCTAGCATTCCCCTACACTGGGGCCTCTCACACCCTCAGGCCCAAGGGCCTCTCCTCCCCCTGATGGCCAACAAGGCCCTCCTCTGCCACATATGTGGCCTGAACCATGGGTCCCTCCATGTGTCTTCTTTGGTTGGTGGTCCAGTCTCTGGGAGAACCGGGGGGCCTGACCAGTTGACACTGTTGCTCCCTCTCTGAAGATGCCAACTCCCTCAGCTCCTTTAGTCCCTTCTCGAGCTCCTCCATCTGGGACCCTACGCTCAGTCCAATGGTGGCTGTGAAGTGCATCTTGGGTATTCAGAACTTTTGGGCTAATATCCACTTATCAGTGAGTACATACCATGTTCTTTCTTTTGTGACTGAGTTACCTCACTCAGGATGATATTTTCAAGTTCCATCCATTTGCGTGCGAATTTTATGAAGTCATTGTTTTTAATAGCTGGGTAGTATGATTCCAGTGTGTAAATGTACCACACTTTCTGTATCCATTCTCTCAAGTCCAAGTGAATCAAGAACCTCCACATAAAACCAGATACACTGAATCTAATAGAAGAGAAAGTGAGGAAAAGTCTCAAACACAGGGGCACAGAGGAAAAGCTCCTGAACAGAACACCAATGGCTTATGCTCTAAGATCAAGAATCGACAAATGGGACCTCATGAAATTGCAAAGCTTCTGTAAGGCAAAGGACACTGTCAATAGGACAAAACAGCAACCTACAGATTGGGAAAAGATCTTTACCTATCCTACGTCCGATAGAGGGCTAATATCCAATAGTTACAAAGAACTCAAGAAGTTAGACTCCAGAGAACCAAATAACCCCATCAAAAAATGGGGAACAGAGCTAAACAGAGAATTCTCAACTGAGGAAATTCGCAGGGCTGAGAAACACCTAAAGAAATGTTCAACATCCTTAGTCATCAAGGAAATGCAAATCAAAACAACCTTGCGATTCCACCTCACACCAGTCAGAATGGCTAAGATCAAAAACTCAGGTGACAGCAGATGCTGGCGAGGATGTGGAGAAAGAGGAACACTCCTCCATTGCTGGTGGGATTGCAAGCTGGTACAACCACTCCGGAAATCAGTTTGGCAGACCCTCAGAAAAATGGACATAATACTACCTGAGGACCCAGCTAATTTTATTGTTTTGAGTCCTCTCTTTCTTTTGGTTAGTTTAACTAAGGAGTTACCAGTCATATTTTTATAATGCTATTTTTTAGTTCTTATGTGCATCTGGGGGGCAGGTATGTGTAAATGAGTGCTGGTGCCTAAAAGAACCCCCTAGTGATCCATTTCAAACAGCCATTTATTTCATTCATCGTTTGCTATTTCCTTTTGTTTTCATTTCATTTCTGCCCTGTTCTTCATCATTTCTTGCTGTTTGCTGCTTTAGCATATTGCTTGCACTTGTGTTTTAAGGCCTTGGAGAATGTTACGTTGCATTTCATAACGTGCTTGTTTTAACAATGTATCAACAAAACAAAACCACTTAAAGGACATATAAAAGTTCTGAGTAGAAACCTGACCAAAGATGATGTTAGAAAGGCAAATAAGAAAATGCAATTAAATTAAGCATCTTATCTGATCAGGGGATATAAGCTATGAAACTATATATTATATATATATATATATATATATATGTTGAAGACAATGGTAAGTTATTAAAAATCTTTTCATAAACACTTAGAGTATCATTTAACTCTTTTCTTGATAGAAGTTTGTGGTTATAATTTGCTCTTATTTTAAATAGAGGTACTTACTTTTAGAACAGTAAAAGAGACACAAAAATACATTAAACACATCCTTTCCCTCAGCTCCTCAGATGGAAGCACAAGTAGCCAGGAGACCTGTCCATCTATCACATCACATTGCTCTGGTTCCGGAGAACCTCAAACCTATTCAGCTCTTTCAAGGAACAGAACATGTTCTTCACGGTCAGATTCTGGAATCTCATCCTTGGTAAATATGTTTACATTATCAATTTAACTTATATTATGTTTCAAAAATACATGAGTTTATATTTAACATAGACCACGAATGTTTTTATTTCTTTCCTTTTCATTAAAATGGTTCTACTTAGCTCATAATTTCAGATGAGTTTTTATAAGTCTGCTCTCAAATTATAGAATGTAACTCTTTCAAACACAGTTACTATATTTTATTCAATTTTGTATTCCCAATGTCTGACAAAATCGTGTCACCCATCTTGTGAACATGTATGTGTGTGTGTATATATATATACACACAAGATATTTATTTATATAAATAAATGTAACAAATCACACAGTGAACCATTGTTATGCCTATATAAAGCATATATTTTTTTAAAAAACCTAGAGTGCAAGAAGCTGTATATAAGTCAAGGAAGCCATCTAAATTAAAAATGGAAAACTGTAAGGCAAGGCACGAATATTCACTCTTATCTTATAGAGAAAATCAACCATATGCCATACCGTACTGACAACTTAGCACCGTGGTAATCAAGACACACCCCAGAGTCTTTGTAACATCAGAAGCCATGTAACTGCTTATAAAAAACAAAACAACAAGTTTTGTTGTATTTCAGATAAAAAAATGGAAGATTTTCCTTTTCTCAAATATAGCTTTAGCTTGTAATCTCTTCTGTCTCCACTATCAGCTTTCTAAAGAGTCAATAAGAGGCAATGGGGTGTGGCAGCCCCAAGGACCTGAACTTGCAATAAGGTTTTCTAAATAGAAATATTCTACTTAAAATTTCGCAACAGAAGCCAGTGAGGACATATTCAGAAAACATAAAATTTTGGAAAGAAGCTTCTATAAACATCTAAACAATAAAACTGAGAATAATTTAATCCCTGAAGGTTAGCCATGTAATATCTAGCTGCGTTTATTAGTTATTTTAAAGACAGGTCATAAAAGCAACTTAATTCCTACAAAATTCATTAGCAAATATTCACTATATCAATACATTGCACTAGCATTCCTAATATTTTAGCATCTGCTAATCAAGTTGTGGTCATAGATTAATTTTACAATGAAGATGTAGATTATAGCTAAAGAACTCATGTAATCAACGGACTAAGTAATGACATAAAATGATCAAATTTAAAATTTTACTGTCAGTATTATTTTTAAATATGTGTATGATTATGTGTTTATCTTTGCCATTTTTCCTTGAGTATGTAGTTGCTGGTGGAAACCAGAGGCACTATTATTATCCCCCGGAGCCAGAAGTACAGACAGTTGTGAAACACTTACCTTTTGTCCTGGGACCTGAACTCAGGTTTCCTAGGAAAGAAGGAAGTACGCTCAAATGCTAAGACTTCTCCCAGTTTCAAGATCAATGGATTAAAGCCACACTTTACTAATTAAATTTGTGACAGCCCTTTTCCAGTTCATCCATGCGTTGGTCTAGGAATGAAAGGCATTATGACTTTAAAGCTCACAGAAACAATTCACAGTATAGACTCACATGTCTATTAGCCTACTAATGGTTCAAAATCTCAGAGGAAAAACTCATGTTTAATTTATATTAAACACCCCAAAGATAAGATTATCTAGCAGTTGAAATATTCTTATATTGATTACACGAATTTATACATAAGAAAAAAATAAGCTATGTGAGAGGCTCAGTAAGATGAATGTGGTTGTTCTTAATGCTTTGGTGACATTTGGTTAAACCACATATCCTGAATTGATCCTGTTCTATCTGTATGTAAGAATGGATAGAAGAGGAATGAAATCTATGATTTACATGTATATTCAGTATAGTATTTTTCAGTAATATAAGCTTTGTTTGTTTATGGTAAGCTTGAAACTGTCATCAGAGATACAAAATCCTGGGTATTTTGATTGTCCACAACATTTGCAATAAGGCAGAGGCACTGTAAGCCCCTGATGCCAGAATTATAGGTAGTTGTGAAACACTTATTGCATGTCCTGGAAACTGAGCTCAGGTATTCTGGAACAGCAAGAAGTACTCTGTAAGACTGACCCAGAGATTGTTTCAGCACATATTCTGGTGAGGCTATACTGGCCACAAAAGGGAAGATGACAAAGTCTGAAATACTTCATTCAATGAGAGCTGCACACTTAAACTTAATGTTAATAAAGAGAAGTGCTTCATAGCAGGGGCCATCGGGATGAGTAAAGTTTATAAACCCAGATCTGTGTAAGAACTAAATGTCTTAAGAAGATAATCAACAGCACCACACATTTACTATTGTAACCAAGACTGAGAGATTCTTTTATGTTATTACACAAGGGCAGACTTTGTACATGTGGAACAATCTAGAGGAGTTATACAATAAAAAGTGTCCATTTAAGGAAGCAATCTTACCACTCAGAACTGTTCTATAGTTAATCCTCATGAAATAGTAAACAGACATTAAAGGGTGTTTAACATAATTGCCTAAAGTAGACTCATGATACTTTTGTGCATGTAAATATATATGAATATAAATATTTTATGTATGCATATATATGTATATATGTGTATATATATTGATTTACTCTATGTTTGACCATCAAACATAGTAGGTTGCAAGTGCTAGGACACAGTGCATCAAGATGCATAAGGTAGAATGCACTAAGGTGACTTCCATCATAGGACATTTGGAGTTCAACTTGACTGAATATTTGACACATAGAAGCAAAAAAAATATGTTATATGATGTATACATATGTTAGATGATATTTATTTTCTCTCTTATTTTAAGCTTCCATCAGATTCTTGCAAATACCTCACTTGGTGCAATATAGAACAGCATGAGATTCAAGGTAGTCAGCTACATTGCCCAAGAATAAGAAAAGGTAAAATAAAAATTATTTTACACTTTCTCTGAGTAGATTGTGTGTGTGTGTGTGTGTGTGTGTGTGTGTGTGTGTGTGTGTGTGTGTGTTACTATTCAATTGCTATGAAAAGACAATATGATCAAGACAGCTCTTATAATAGAAAGCATTTAATTAGGGGCTTGTTTATCCTTAGACAACAGGCAAGGGTTGGGGGTTGGGGAGACTGGGCATGGTGGGCACTTTAAAAACTTTAGAGCCCATTCTTAGGCTTTAACACATCTCCTCTAAAAAGGCCACACCTCCTAATCCATTCCAAACATTTCCACTAACTGAGGACCAAGTATTTAAACACACAAATCTGTGGGAACCATTCTTATTCAAACCACCACAGTGTTTATTAGAGTATATTCCTTAGGGACAGAAAGATATTGTTTGCAGATTGAATTTTTGTGTAATAGCAAAGGATTGTTTATAGTGACTTCACCTTTAAGCATTGTGTAAATAATAATACTTTGATCCAAATAGGGTTACTTTATATGGTTACAGGACCTACTATTATATATCTCTATCTCTATCTATCTATCTATCTATCTATCTATTTGTATTTGGCATGATTATGCTATCAATTAAAACATAATTTTTAAAAGTTGTATATATTTATATTACATGTACATTTAAATGTGTTTAATCAATGATCATCTTTTAGAAATTAGTTTATTAGTTTGTTTTTATGAATTATACCTCAACTAATGAGCTAACACTGTTTTAATGTTGTATAAATGTATATTAAAATCAATAAGAGATTATGTTCAGCATACTAGGGTTCTCCAGAAAAAAACATATCCAACAATATTTTTGTCTATAGATAAAATTATATATTAGTTATAATAATGGGCTAACATGATTATAGAAGATGTGAAGTCCCCAAATATGTCAACAAGTTGAAGAACCAGGGAAGCTGATGATGTGACTATATTAGTTGGAGTCTCATGGGAAAATTCTCATTCAAGGCCTAGAGTCTAAATGCCAGAGCAGGTGAACTTCTGATGGATCCCAGCTCCAGAGGTGAGAGTGGACTCATCTTCTCTCTTCCATTTAGTTCTCTCTGAGACTCAATGATTGGGTGATGCCAGCACAGGAAAGTGAACACAGGACTTATTTATTTGTACTGAAGCACACTCTGCTAATGATAATTTTATTTGTCATCCTACCTGGATTAAGGAATATGCAAAGAGATGGCAAAATGTTATATCTGGTTTTGCCTGTATATCCATTGTTGAAAGCCTATCATTTAAATTAGAAGAGTGGGTAAAAAAAAATTCCTTTACCCAGAACAGGTGGGAACCATCCAGTTGTTTGAAGACCATGATAGAATAAAAGGACAGAGAAAAAATGATTGTTTCTCTCCCCTGGGGTGGGGATACTCATCTCCCATGCTTGGACATCAGAATCCCAATTTCTCAGATACTGCCCTTAGACTTTAATAAATTAGAACTCTCATAGGGGCTTATATATTTCTTATGTCATTAGGCATTTATCACACTTAAGCAAGCAAAACAATACTATGTCATTCCTGTTTCACCGAACTTTTAGCTTTTATGAGATTTTAAGTACTTTGACTTTTTCTCATCTATATTTAAAGTATTGCTGTAACACTGTATATTATACAATTGCATATAGTTATAAATATTTTTATTATAGTTATGTAATATATTTTATATATTTATATAATTTTATATAATATAAACACATATAAATGCTATATAACTTGTGTATATTATGTATATAATATATAAATATAATATAGAATGTATATTTATATTATGTATATGTATGTGTATTGCATAATACACATAATATATTTTAATTGTATAATGAACTGTATATTGTATAACTATATTATATAAATTATATTATATAATTTAATGGCTGATTTTGAAAAAGTATACTTGGACACTTTAACCTGTCCATTTATTTCTAATAGTAGCACTATTTTTCCCACATAATACCTGTCTTTCACTCAAGCTCAGCCAACAAAAGAAGGCCTTCTTTTTAAATGTATTTTTATTGGATATTTTATTTACATTTCAAGTGTTATTCCCTTTCCCAGTTTCCCCTCGACAAACCTACCCTATCCTTATCCCCATGCATTTTTAGGGTTCTCCCCCACCCACCCATACATTCCTGCCTCACTACCCTAACATTCTCTCACACTGGAGCATAGAGCCTTCACAGGATCAAGGGCCTCCCCTCTCATTGATGCCTGACAAGGCCATCCGCCGCTACATATGCAGCTAGAACCATGGGTCCCTACACGTGTACTCGTTGGTTGGTGGTTTAGTCCCTGGAAACTCTGGGGAGTCTGGTTGGTTGATATTGTTGTTCTTTCTATGAGATTGCAAACCCCTTCAGTTCCTTCAGTCCTTCCCCTAACTCCTCCATTGGAGTCCCTGTGCTCAGTCCAATGGCTGGCTGCGAGCATCCGCATCTGTATTGGTCAGGCTCTGGCAGAGCCTCTCAGGAGACAGCTACATCAGGCCCCTGTCAGCAAGCACTTCTTGGCATCAGCAATAGTGTCTGGGTTTGGTATGTGCAGATGGGATGGATCGCCAGGTGGGACAGTCTTGGATGGCCTTTCCTTCGGTCTCTGCTCCATTCTTTGTCCCTGTATTTCCTTTAGACAGGAGCAATTATGGGTTAAAAATTTGGAGATAGGTGGGTAGCCGTCAATCGGGGGGCCATGCCTAACCTCTGGATATGGTCTCTACAGGTTCTCTCTTCCCTTTGTTGGGTATTTCAACTAATGTCATCCCCATTGTGTCCTGGGAGCCTCTTGCTTTTCTGGCTTCTGGGACTTTCTGGTGGCTACCCCAGTTCCCCATCCCCCATTGCTACATACCTCTGTTCAATTTCCTGACCCCCTGTACTTCTACCCTGTCTCCTCCAATACCAGATCATGCCCCCCTTTCCCCCTCCCCCTCCTCTTTTCCTCCCAAGTCCCTTTCACCCTCTACCTCCCAAGATTATTTTGTTCCTCCTTCTAAGTAGAGCTGAAGCATCCATGCTTTAGTCTTCCTTCTTTTTGAGCTTCATATGGTTTGTAAATTGTATTGTGAATATTCTGAGCTTTTTGCATAATATCCATTTATCAGTGAGTACACACCACATATGGTTTTTTGTGACTGGGTTACCTCACTCAGGATGATATTTTCTTGTTCCATCCATTTGCCTGGTAATTTCAGAAGTCGTTGTTTTTAATAGCTGAGTAGTACTCCATTGTGTTAATGTACCACATTTTCTGTATATATTCTTAAACCTGGTACAAAACATGCTCACATATTTTAGTGCTACTAACTCTATAGACAGCTAAGATAAACTCATTTCTTAAAATGACAGTAAATAACATTAAGACTCATAAATTAGGCATGGTCTTTAGGAACATTAGGCTACTTTTTTGAAAGAGAGAAATTTTAGAAAATTGGAAAGGAGTGAGATCAGAAGATACGGAGACCAAGTAGGTACCAGTCAATGAGGAGTTTGACATTGCATGGGAGAGTGAGTCATGGCACTGTGTAAGATGAACAGGAGTCAGCTTGGATCTTTAAGTGTACCATGTGAAAAATTGCATTTCTGTGCCCTTTATACCACAAAGTGATGGAGTTCCTTCTGTAGGATGGACTTCTGGACTTCCCTGGACTTGCTAAATGAAGGCAGCAAATACTGTTGGAGACTATCTGAAGGCCTTCCGATAAGACATATTGAGTGTTTTGAGAAGAGCTAACTAATAGGCAGTAAATAAAGGAAGGGCATTGGTGTGTGTTTGTGTGAGTGTGGTATTGTGCACATATGCACACACATGGGTGGGAGAAGATTGATGATTTTGTCAGCTTCAACAATGCAACTGACCAGGATTCATGGGAAATTAAGAGATGAGGGAACCTGTACAGGTCTTACCTAAGTTCTCTGCATATATGTAATGGCTGAGTAGTTTAGTGTTCTTGTGGAACCCTAACACTGGGAGCAGAGGCTCTCCCTGACTCTTTTGCCTACTTGTGGGACCATTTTCCTCCTACTGGGTTACATCATCGAGTCTTGGTGTGATGGCGTGTGGCTAGTCTTATCGTAGCTTGTTGTGACCTGTGTGGTTGATGTCCTTGGGGGCCTTTTCTGAAAGGAGGCAGAGGAAGGGTGGATCTTGAGGATCGGATGGTGTGGGAGACTGGAGGAGGGGAGCGGAGGGAAACTGCAGTTGGGATGTACTATATGAGAGACTAATGAATAAAAATAGAAGCTGTAGTTTGACCATAAGTAGAGGGCTGAGGTGTGGTGAGAACTATAGAAATGAAGAAACAATAGGGCATGGGAACAGTAGTAAATGTAAGAGAAAAATGAAAGTGAGCATGCTCAAAGACAGTTCACCAGCCTCCCTCACTCCATGATTTAAAGGGCCAGGTCAAGTGCTGAGGTCATCAATCCACAAATCCAATCCCACTCCATGACAACAGTAACCACTCAGGCAGAGGACACCATTGCTCTTCTGAGATAAAAGCACATTTCCCTTCCTTAGATCATTAACAGAACCCAATCTCTCCTAAGTGACTAGTCATAAAAGAAACAGAGCATTACCTAGGGGAAAGAAAACCCTGGGCAAAAATCCCATCACCTCATACTATAAAGAAAATAGATGTCCATTCTAAAATGGCCTCAATTTGATTTAAGTTGGTTTTGTGAGATGGAAAACAAATGTTTTCAAGAGCACACTGATAAGAATTATCCTCCTCTGAGATTAACTCCTGAACCACTTATCAAAACTATTTTTGTTGATCTCAACTGTCCCGATTGTCTATTCCCAAAAGAGTTGGTAAGGAAAGCAAGGTTATCTGGTGTGTGATAAAAAGCAATTTCCTGAGGCTTTCATTTTTGGATCAAGACTGACATAGCTTCTTTCAACTAAATGAAGCAAACAAGGCAATTGGTAGCAGAATCCTTCTAATGGATAGATTTATTTCAATTGAAAATCTCCCAGCAAAGTGATTCTTTGACTGCAATTTCTAGTCATAAATCTAGGGAGGAGACAAAGAATGAGCTGAGAGATAGCAAGCAAGAGCCAACAGCCCTGGGCTGTCAGACACTCTGCTCTATAGTCTTAGCTGCTAAGATATATCTTTAATTACTAACCCAGTAGGAGTAAAAAAAAAAAAAGTCCAGTTTAATGTAACTCCTCACAGAGGAAATGATCTTTGGCCTCCAATATCAAAGAAATCTTTGCAATCTACTGCAAAGAGAAATAATTAAAAGACCAGAAAATCAATAGCACTCAAGCAAATAGTACAGGGCAGAACTTAAGAACTCTGGAGTATTCAGCACTCTGTGAGCATTACCAAATCTGGAGTGGGTTCAAGACAATACCATTCGAAGGTATCTAATGTCAATTGGGTGGATTTTTCAAGCTTTCTACACTGTGGATTATAGTTCCAATCATATTCATTGATGAAGACCATTTCCTAACTGAGTCTATTTTATTTGCAAATTTGTTGACCCTACTACAGTCAAGGGACAAATGATTTCTTCGGTTACCACAGTAGAGTTCATTTTGACAGAAATAAGCTAGATGACACCTTGACCTATAACTCCCCCTGGCAAAAACCACTAATGCTTGTGTCAAAATAATGAAACAGTGGGTTCTTTCTTTTATGGCCTCCATAAATCCTTCACCAATCGAATTATTACTTCTTGTCATCATCTAGAGCAGTGGTTCTCAACCTTCCTAATGCTGCCACCCTTTAATAGAGTTTCTCATGTTATGGTGAGGTGAGTCACAAATTAATGCTCTTACGATTCCATAACTGTAATTCTGCTACTGTTATGAATTGCGGTATAAATATTTGTACTTCCTGATGGTGTGAGGTGACCCGTGGGAAAGAGTCATTCCACACGAAAAGGGGTTACAATTCACAGCTTGAGAACCCCTGGTCTAAACAAACATGCCATGTAAGAAATGCCAGCCTGGGGTGCATCCCTATGCTCCTTTTTAGATGTTCTTTATTCTTGAAAAGAATGGAGCCATGAATTCCAGAAAAATAGAGGGACAGAAATGAGGACAAAGGACCTGGGACACATATAACTGCAATATGTTGGAGTTGAGAGGCAGCCTTGGAAGCTCACCACTGAGTTGTTTTAGTGGTCCTGGATGATGCAAGAATTAGCTTTGCTTGGGTAACTCAATAAACCATGCAACAGATTGTGGAAATAAAAAACATATGCTGGCCAATATTTTAAAGTAATAAATGTCTTATAAATAATCATAAATACAAAACAAATATGTTTTATATCTAAACTGAGCTCAATTTGGGCCCTTGTTTCTGACCTTTCTGGTGTTTTTAGATATGCAAAGAGCTGAAGGTCAGTACTGGAAAATCCATTATCTAGAGTCACGGGGTTCCTTTCCACCTACTTTAAGATCAGAAGCAGAACAATCTTTCCTAACCTTGAGAACTGTGAACAAATCTTATTTGGAGGAGAAGATTGGAGAACAGTAGAAAATTGCTTTGGAAATACAAATTAGGATAAGATGTGGGCAGTTCTGTTGACAGGATAGGGAGTAAGTCTTGTCAGTTGTGCTTTGCATGTGCACGCTCCTGAATGTTTCCTGAAGGCTTGGTAGCAACTTCAAATTTCCCCTGAAAGCTTGAGCTTCATGAGATCTGAGTATCCAGGCACTGAAAGGAAGGGGCAGAGTCTCATGCTGAAAAATTATCAGATCAAGAACTCACTCAATTGGGACCCCAAAGAGAGAAAATCAGGAATGGCTTCACACTCCTCCCCTAGATTATATCAGGATTAGATATACTACTGGCTCCTCTCACTTTTGTGTGCTAGGTATAATTTACCTAGCCTATAGGCCTATAGGCTAATTCTATATGCTAATTTTTCCTGCCAAATTAATTAATTTTTAGTAGCTGTAGAAAAAAAATTGAATTATATTTGAACTTTAAAACCTATGCCCAGAATTTAGGGTCATCTAATAAAATGGCAGATAATATGTAATCTGATTACTGTTTTCCCCCAGTCATATGATACTTCAAATTTTAAAAGGAACGTACAAGTGAATTTTTGTGTGTTTGTGTGTGTGTATATGATTTTCTCTCTCTCTCTGACTCTGTGTGTGTGTGTGTGTGTGTGTGTGTGTGTGTGTGTGTGTATGTGTGTGTGTGTATTTGTGTGCATGTGTGTTGACTGAGGATCAAACCCAGGATTTTCCATATGCCAGGCAATTGTTTTACCACTGATTCACACTTAAGTCATTTTACTGAATTTACTCTTAATTATCTTTAGAAACAAGGACCATTGATGATATATACATATATACATATATATGTGTATATATATGTGTGTGTGTTATACATATATATTAGAAAAACATATCTAATTAATATATACATAGATATGATCAATGGTCCATTATGTGTATATAAATTTAATTTGCAACTATAAATTCTCTTTTCTGTAATTTCCATTGAAAATTAATATTAATAGATGAAAAAGAAATATAATTGTTTGCCAGTTCTTCTCTTCTGTGATGAATCTTGTGATGGGGATATTTAGATGATAAGCCATTAGACAAGGCTTCTCCAGTAGGGGGAAGAACCAGGAGAACAAGGTCGGGGTCATATGTATGAATCTGGTTCCCTGTTTTCAAATCAGAGTCCAGTCTCCAAGTTGACTTTCTCCCATGGGTTCTACATCCTTAGTTTCAATCAATGACAGTTCAGAGAACCTGTGGATGCAGAGGCTGTTCTGTACTTTGAAAGATATGAGAGGAAGTCCAGTGGGCAAATTTAAAAAGAAACACTTCTGGAAATCCTTCAAAAGTGGAAAATGCAGTAAAGTCATTTGATGGTGTCAAGTAATCCAGCTTCCTTCTACATGGACTAGGCATAGTAATGGGTTAGAGCACACACTAGATGGAAATATGATTAAATCATTTTCCATCCAGATAGAGACAAAAGTTTCAAACACTTGAAAAAAATCAATCAAACAAAGATGTCAGTGGAGGTCTCCTACTGACTGAGGAGACCTCAGTCAGTTTCACATTATGCCTTTGTTTCAGGACCCTCTGAAGAATGGTTACTTTCCAGACAGGTTGGGTGCACCTTGCCTCCAAAGAAAAGAGTACTTGAGAAAAATAAATGGGAAACGTGGTTACAAGAAAACTGGGAAGATTGCAAGGTGAGCTATGGTAAAGCCTGCACTCTCTGCTGATCAATTACAACATTACTCATTAAGATTAATAGGCTATTTGCATTAATTATTTGAAAATTCATACAGTGCATCTTTCTTAAATGGCAATATCCAGCATAAGTACGAAAAATATTCAGCATCTCCAGATAAGAACCCACAATTCTTCATTTTTCCTTCCACTTTGCAATTTTATCTGAATAACATTATGTATTTTCTACTTACATGATGGTATTGTTAAGCATGGGGAAAAATTGGAAATAATTGAAAATGAAATTGTTCTCTTTGTTTAAGAGAAAGTCAAATTTAGGACAGGAGAGATGGCTCTGTGGTTAAGAGCACTGACTACTCTTCCAGTGGACACAGGTACAATTACCAGGCCCCACTCTGTAGCTCACACCTGTCTCTCATTCCAGTCCTAGATGATCCAATGCCCCCTTTGTCCTATGTGAGACCTGCATTCATATGGTGTACATAGACATACACACATGACAAACATCCATACACATAAAATGAAAATAAAAAGATTTTGTCAAATTTATTATAAGTGTGTATTATTAAGTTTAAGATGTTATCTAGAATTTCTTTTTATATATACATATATATTTTTATTGGATATTTTCTTTATTTACATTTCAAATGTTATCCCCTTTCCTGGTTCCCCCCCTTACTGGAAACCTCCTATTTCATTCCCCCTCCCCCTGCTTCTATGAGTGTGTTCCCCCACCCACCCACCTACTCCTGCCTCCCAGCCCTCGATTCCCCTACACTGGAGCATCTATCTATCCTTCATAGGACCATGGGTCTCTCCTCCCACTGATACCTGACAAGGCCATTCTCTGCTACATATGCAGCTGGAGCCATGTGTACTCGTTGGTTGGTGGTTTAGTTCCTGGGAGCTCTGAGGGGTCTGGTTGGTTGATATAGTTATTCTTTCTATGGGGCTGAAAACCCCTTCAACTCCTTCAGTCTTTTCTCTAACTCCTCCATTGGAGTCCCCATCCTTAGTCCAATGGTTAGCTGCGAGCATCCAACTCTGTATTTGTAAGGCACTGGCAGGGCCTCTCAGGAGACAGCTATATGAAGATGTGGAGAAAGAGGAACACTCCTCCATTGTTGGTGGGACTGTAAGCTGGTACAACCACTCTGGAAATCAGTCTGGTGGTTCCTCAGAAAATTGGACATAGTATTACCTGAGAACCCATCTATACCACTCCTGGGCATATACCCAAATTATTCTCCAACACATAACAAGTACACATGCTTCCTATGTTCATAGCAGCCTTATTTATAATAGTCACAAGCTGGAAACAACCCAGATGTCCCCCAACAGAGGAATGGATACAGAAAATGTGGTACATTTACACAATGGAATACTACTCAGCTATTAAAAACAATGACCTCATGAAATTCTCGGGCAAATGGATGGAACTAGAAAATATCATCCTGAGTGAGATAATCCAATCACAATAGAATTTCTTGATTCACTTATCTTGATAAAAATCTTGAAGCGCTAAGGTAGCCAAAGAGCTCTTCGTGAAAACTGCACAAATGCACTTTTTCACCAGGGAAGGTATGAGCTGTGATTTCACAGGTTGAGGCTCAGCTGACTGAGTTAGTGGCACTGAGATAGTTTGATTAGTCATCCCATTCACTGCACAGGTGATGGTAGCTGTAATCACTTGGTTCTAACTTAGTTCCCTTAAAAATCACCTGTAGACAGAGGACTGCATATTTATGTGGCAATACCGTTGGTAGCATTGCTAGCAATAAAAGAGAAAATTATCCACTTTGCAACAGTATGAAAATGATTACATGAAGCTTGAGAATTGTAGGGCATCTAGAGATGAACGTGAGTGTGGAAGCCTCTTGTTTCTTGTTGGATTCTCCCGAATCATCCTTTACTTTACAACGTGACTTTGTATGTCATAGATTTAGTGCATGGAAAGGAATTTCTAGGAGGGTCTGTTTCAAATTTCCTCCTTTCAGGAGAAGTCCAACAAAACAAAACAAACAAGAAAACAAACAAACAAACCAGAGGTTTTCTCAAGGTTGCAGAGTGTATTACTGGAAGATGTAATACCAGAATGCCATTTACAATATAATGCTTCCTTTAAGATTAATTTTAAATCTGTCCTATAAAATAAATGGATACATACGACATAGTACTCTTTTCAAATTTAACAGTGTGCCCACTCATTTATTTTAAAAGATAAACAATTCACCCAAGGCTCTGACCTCCAGTGCCAGGCTTCTCTCTGATGGTGATTATGTTTTGTCTATTCATTCTTTACAGCTGTAATTTAAAGGATGTGGCAAGCATAAAGGTCAATGGAGCTTGTTAATCAATGCTCATCAAAAACACAATCAACCTTTGAGTAACTATAAAAAGTTGACTAGATAAACTCTAAACTACCATCCAAGTCTTAATTGCAAAATAACAGAAAATAAGAAAACTGATTGGTAACATTGATGTGTAGGTGATAAAGCTATGATCTTATTTCATTCTTTATGTTTTATTTTTAGAAAAGAGCCTTTTGTACTTATAGAAAACAGAGCTTTAAGAATGAAATTTTATAAGGTTTAATGTTAACAGTAGTTCTCAACCTAGGGTTCATGACTACTTTAGCAAACCTCTATCTTAAAAATTTTTACATTATGATTCATAACCATAACAAAATTACAATTATAATGTCAAAATGAACATAGCTTCATAGGTGGGAGTAACCACCTATTAAAGTAAAGGTCTAGAATATCAAGACCTGAATTTTGTTTTATTTAACCTTCTTTCCATGTATGCATGAAGTGTGTGTGCTTATGTGTATGTATGCACACACATATGTGTGGGTGGGTGTGCACATACCACATAGAACATGTGATCAGAGGATAGCATTCGTTGTCAGTCTTTGTCTTTTATGTTCTTTGAGACATGGATATGAGTCTTGTTCACTCTCCCTGTGTAAGGCTAGTTGGCCTGAAAGATTTGGGGATTTCCCTTTTCACCCCCTCCCATCACATGACAGAACTAGGATTATATGAACTTGCTCTCAGGCCAATCTCTGAATGGCTTCTGGGTGTTCAAATTTGGGTTCTCACTATTCACTGGTAACCATTTTATCCACTGAGCCATCCCTTCAACCTCAGACTTTAATTTTCTAAAGTAAGATGTCTGTAGCTCCTTAAATATAGTAAATCATTTTGCTTCAAATCTTTAATAAGGAGGTTACTATTCTACTCAACAGCTTTTGTTGGCAAGAGTTAGTGATGACAACTAATTTAAATGTTACATTGTCTTTTAGAAATGAAGACTAGTGTTACCACCAGGGGTAGTACTCGCTTCCTATACCCTAAAGTTGACTGATATTAAAAGTAAACATTAAATTACTGCCTTGAAATAAACTAATTTATAAATATGTGTTTGTAGTTGCTTTAAACACAACCAAATTTCACCTTTTGAATTATGTCATCATCTTTTGCTGGATATTTGTTTAGCATCTGAAATGCAGCTTCCCCTTCCTCTCTGTATCACCTTCCAGTCTTTCCCTCTCCTCTCCCCTCCCCCTGCATGCACCCCTCCTCCCCTTCTCCTCAGAAAAGGGGAGGTCTCCCATGGATATCAACCAACCATGGCATATTAAGTTGCAGTAAGACTAGGTCCATCTTCTTCTATTCAGGCTAGAAAGGTAGCAAGGTTAGGGGAAAGAGATTCTAAGACAGGCAGTGTAATCAGAGACAGGTCCTATTCCCACCCACTTTAGGAGTCTCACATAAGGGTCCCGTTGTACAACTGTTACATATGTGCAGAGAGCATAGGTCCAGCCCATGCATGCTTTCTGGTTGGTAGTGCAGTCTCAGTGAGCCCTTATGGGCCTAGGTTAACTGATTCTGTAGATTTTCTTGTGGTGCCCTTGACCCCTCTAGCTCCTTCAATCCTTCTTCCCCATCTTCCACAGGATTCCGCAAACTCTATTTAGTGTTTATCTGTGGGTCTCTGCATCCGTTTCCATCAGTTGCTAGGTGAAACCTCTCTGATAACAGTTACTCTAGCTCCTGTTTTCAAGTATAACATTATATCATTAATAGTGTCAGGGGTGGGCTCCCTCTCATTGCATGGGTCCCAAGCTTTTCCAGTCACTGCTTAGTCATTCTCTCAAATTTTGCTCCATCTTTTATTCCTGCTCATCTTGTAGGCAGGACAAATAATGGGTTTAAGGTTTAGTGACTGGGTTGGTGCCCTAATCCCTCCATTGGAAGTCTTGCCTGGTTATAGGATATGGGTGGTTCAGGCTCAGTATCCGCCATTGCTAGGAGTCTTAGCTTCATGGGAATTTCCATTGTCCTAGGTTTCAAGCTCATTCTGGAGATAATTCCCCAATCCAGTCGTGTCTCCCAGTACTTTCTCAATCTGTCCTCCACACACCTTATCCCTCCTGTTCCCATCCCCATCCCTCCCCCAACTAGTCCCCTACCTCTGTCTCTCTTGATGTCTAATCTATTTCCCCTTCTCAGCAAGATTCAAGCTTCCTTACTTGGGTCCTCCTTGTTACTTAATGTTTTTGGGTCTGTGTTCTGTAGAATGGTTATCTTGTACTTTATGACTAATATCCATTTACAAGTGAGTACAAAAAATGTCTTTCTTTGTCTGCGTTACTTTTCTAGTTGCAACCATATGTCTGCAAATTTCATGATGTCATTGTTCCATTGTGTCTTCATTGTGTTCCATATTTTCTTTATCCATTCTTCAGTTGAGGGACAACTAATTTGTCTTTTGTTTCTGTCTATTTATGAACAAATCTGCTATGAATATAGTTGGTCAAGTGTTCTTGTGGTAGAGTGGAACATTCTGTGAGTTGATGCCGAAGTGTTGTATAGCTGGGTCTTGTGGTACATCTATTCCCAATGTCCTGAGAAACCGCCAAATTGATTTCCAAAGTAGTTGTACAACTTTGCACTCCATCAGCAAAGAAAGAGTGTTCCCTTTGCTCTATATCCTTGCCCGTATGTGCTGTCATTTCAGTTTTTGATCTTAGCTATTCATTAAGTGTAAGGTGGAATCTCATAATCATTTTGATTTGCATTTCCTTCATGGCTAAGTGCTTCTTAGCCAATAGAGATTTCTCTATTGAAAATTATTGGTTTGGCTCTGTACCCCATTTTTAAATTGGGTTATTTGGTTTGTTGATGTCTAGTTTCTTGAGTTCTTTCTATATTTTGGATGTCACCCCTATGTCAGATATAGAGTTGGTGAAAATCTTTTCCCATTCTGTAGGCTACCATCTTGTCCTTTGGACAGTGTCCTTTGTCTTACAGAAGCTTTTTGAGTTCATGAGGTACCATTTATTAATTGTTGATCTTTGCGCCTGAGCTAGATTTTTTATAAATGTTATTTCTGAGCATTTCTGAGATAGGTCAATGGAGTGATCATTCAGGCCAGTCATTCAACAGATTTTTATGCACTATAATCTGTGCTCCTTAGAAAATTTCATCATACTTTTTGAGGATCCTAACCTTCTCTCATCCACCTTTGACTTCATATCACTTGGCAATTCTGACTAGCAACCAGCTTCCCTTAAAAATTCTGGCAACACAATTAGGAGTGTTTAGGAGAATGATTATTAAGGAAGTTGAAGAGGGATATGATTTAATTAAACTTCAACAAAAGATGCATTATCACATTTGGAGTAATAACTGCACTAATATTAATAACTTGTTACTTTTGTTTTTTCTTCAGAAATTGAACATTTCATTTCAGGATTTGGGGAACCCTAAACAAGTTGAAAATTTTAACAGGATCCTAAAAAGACTGATTCGAGTTGAAACCCTTTGGTTGGTGGATAATTCACTCGTTGATTTAAGTGCCATAAGATTGCCAAGGTATTAGTGACCATTCTGAATTTAATATTTGCTATTTAGATATATGTAGCTATTGTATACAGAGAATATATACCTCTATTTACAAAGGTCTTAGAAATGATCACTTGTGCTACAGCAAAAATAAAAACAAAAATGTTTGTCATAATATCATACTTCAGAATGAAAAACCTCTTTTCTTCCAAATTGAAAGTTTCATTTTTTATCAACTTTTGGCATAGTAATTTGAAATCAAGGAATCTATGAGCAGAAAATCTTGCCATTTTCCTTGTGTTATGAACTGGAAAACATGTTTTTATTATATATATGATGTAAGGCAGTAATTTTTACTCAGTTGCATTTATTCACCACTTTCATGATGATATTCTATAAAGTTTTTAACAAGAATATTATATTCAAGGTTACCTAATATAGACATTAGGATTGTTATCCTGGGGACAGAAACAAATAAAAGATTGAGCAAAATATTTTATGAGAATGTTTTTTGCACAGACCCTTTCATCACTCAAAAGTTGCCAATTTCTATTGTAAACACATTCTGAGTTTCGGGTCAGTGTTGTGTAAGAACAGTCTTTGCAGAGAACTTCTATCAGCTCCATCAGGCAGAATGGGTGGGTGGGATGAGCTTCTGAAAGCCATAAGAGATAAGATGAAGTCTTCAGGAGTCAAATAGAAGAGTGCCATGATAAGTTTTGTTGTCACTTTGACACACCTGGGAAGAGGGAATTTCAACTGAATAACTGCCTTCATCACATTGGTCTGTTGGCATGTCTGCCCACCAATTTCTTTCTTTCTTTCTTTCATTTTTTTCTTCTTTTTTTTTGTTTTTTCGAGACAGGGTTTCTCTGTGTAGCCCTGGCTGTCTTAGAACTCACTCTGTAGACCAGGCTGGCCTCGAACTCAGAAATCAATTTCTTGATTTCTATTTGATGTGTAAGATCCCATCCCGCTGAGAGCAATTCCATACCTATGCAGGTTGGCCTGGCTATATGAGAAACCTAGCTGAACATAAACCTGAGGGTAATCCAGAAACTATTCTTCCTCCATGGTTTCTATTCCAAGACCTCTTCTTGGGTTTCCCTGGTGTAACAGGATGCTAAATAAAGCCTTTCTTCCCAAATTTACTTTTGTCATGGTGTCTATGACAGCAACAGAGAGCAAAGGAAAACAGTGAGGAAGGAAACAGAGACAACATAAAAGGAAAGTAAATCCCAGAGCAATTAAGATGTGTCTCTGATCATGGTTTGACAAGTTACAGAAATATACTAGCATCACTGTACAGGAGAAAAAGACAGCTGGGGAGAGGTAAAGTAGGCCAGAATATGCAAAGTGTCGATGTATCTATCACCACCTTCAAGCATTTTCAAACTCTGTGTGAAATGTACATAGCATCTAAATGTGCTTCTATTCATTTTTAAAATGTGCTTAAAAGAACACAAAAAATTTTAAAGAAAATTTATGATATTAATGCACATGAATACACACACACACACACACACACACACACATACACAAATCCTGCATCACTTAAATGCAACTTATTTAGTAACCTTGGGGCTTTAATTGGCTAATTAAGATAGAAGGGATACATGCAACAAAAACAACTTGACAGTCACAGAGGTTCAGAGCATAGACCACTGAACTAGAAAATTTTGACTTGGAATATTGAATACATACATATTAAAGAAAAGGTCTAATTTTGATGTGTTCTAAATGCATTTTCTTCATATTTATTCCTTTAAGAGAGGACACATAATATAAAGTTTTACAAGTGTAACTCACATTTTACATCTTCCAATTTGTTATATCAAAGAAGAAAAATATGATGCATATATAACCACAGCTACCTCTTCTTATCAGAAAAGCAACACTGCTGTCCTCTGGGGTTTTGCCTGTCTCTGTCATACCTTGCTGCCTGAAGCCATCTGGGATAGAGTTATTCTAAGTGATGGTATGATGAATCAGGAAGAGAGGACAGAGAGGGAGCATATGACTGACCACTATCGAGGGAACTGACTTCAGAGGAGAACGGAAAGAGAGCAGAGCAGCAGAAAGTGCTGGCTGAGTTTACAGTTAGAAAGTGCCAAGGTCCTGAAGTCGTAAAGAACAGACACCAGAAGTCATTAAAGATATCATTAGACTATATAAAGTGTGTATGGAAATGAACTGGCAAAAGAATGAAGATATTAGATATGCAAAGGGAAGAATGAATTCTGGGGGCTTCATTTGGGTTTATGCCTCTAGGTTTCCTTTGGTTGCTGCCCCATATTTACCAATAATAGTTCTCATATCAAAGTCAGTGCACTGTTTCTTTCTTGTAGTATTAAATGCAACTTATCCATAAAGAATACATTTTTTCTTAAGGCAGTGTGCTAGAGATAGATTTTGAATTATGTCCTCCATCGTCCCAGTCTCATACAATTATGATTTTAAGGCAAAGATATAGGGAAACATTACATGTCAGAAAATGCATTGAATTTGAGTGTCTAACATAATTTTATTTTTTTAAGGGTACTATGTACATTTCTTTTCTATATAATCAAGGTTTACATGTGATTTAAAATGCTATTTTCTCATTATATAATTTTTTTAAAGTACACAAAAGCTAGAAGACCAACAGCTTCATTACTTAGGGGCACCATTTTTCACATACAAGTTGAGTTACCTTGTATATACTTTTATGCTGGAGAAGTGGCATGGACTTAATCAGTTTTTCAAGATGTATGGGCCATTCGACACCCATTAAACACATGGGAAGAGAAGGCAGATGCCTGCGTATAGCAGGCTTATGATCTGATCATTCAGTTCTCTCCAGTAGTGAGTACGGCTCATGATTTATAAACTCACACCATCACTCTCTGGCATGACTGTGATCTTAGCAGGACTGGAAGGTGGTATAAGATTTGGTGGTTCACTGCCCACTTTAGAAGGAGGCCTGTTGTTTTTTGACGGGAAACAGAGGAACAATGGATCTGGGTGAGAGGGGATGTGGTGAACTGGGAGGAGTGGAGGAAGGGGAGGCTGAGGTTCAGATACATTGTATGAGGGAAGACTAAGGAAGGTTTAAAAAGGGAAATGATACATGTTACATTGTTTCCAGCTGCAGAGTTTTAAATATGAGCAAAAACTATCTCACATCTTTCAAACAACTACCAAAGATACCTCAGATACGACATTTATCACTGGCTGAAAACCACATTAAGACCCTGGCTGGCCTCTCCAGTTTACGGTGCACACCACTGGAATCCCTCACCTTGAAGAGGAATCCCTGTGAATTTTACCAAAACTACAGGAAGCAGTAAGGCTCAAATGTCTGGGTTGCTTTTTGTTGAATAGTGAACTGTTAGCCATATTGCACGTTGTTCCTCTCTTGCTTACATTCACTTAGCAAAGGTTTGCTCTTTATTTCATGCACATGTGTGTATGCTGGAATGCACCTATGTACACCATCTTCATGTAGCTTCCTGCTGTGTGTGTGTGCATGTGTGTGTGTTTGAACACATACATAATTTTGGGGTGAAGTATAAGTGTATCTTGTCAGATCTCAGTGTGTATACACTTGTTTTCTGTTTCCGGTTTCTCAGACAGAGCTTACTTTTCTGTGATCTACAGCCCAAGGCTTTACTTGTTTTGGCCAAAGAGTTGGTTTTCTTTTAGGTTTTTAAAGTATATGTTAATACTTCTCACATTTCTACTATTATACCATTTGGTGTTTTGAGAATTCTTGTTTATTTTTCTATTCCCTAGTGTTGTTGGCTCCTTCCTGGGACTTCATGGATGCATCTATTTTGCCATAAGTGTTTTGGATTTCTTCAGTTATCTTCTTCGATGCTTGCTTAGTTACCATGTCTTTCTTTAGTTTCTGTTAGTCATGATACAATTTTCCTTTTCATTTAGTCATGAGAGGTACTGTTACAGGACACCTAGGTTGCTGGCTATTGTTTTTCAGAAATTATATTATTCCATTCTTTGGAGCCTTCAAAGTCTTAAGAATGGTGCTATTCAAATGACTTTACCTTTATAAGTGACTTAGTGATTCCCTCTTGCAGCTTGCATTATTCTTTGCTCTGTATATCTACTATAAGTTAATGTATATGAATATTTCATGGTATCTTTTATTATTCCTAGTGTTCCCTGCATCTGGATGGCCACTCATTTTTCTAGATTTGGGAAATATTCAGTTATGATTTTATTGGATATACATTTTTGTGTTGCTGTCTTACACGTTCCCTCCTCCTTCCACGGTCAGCTTTGTTTTCTAATGGTATTACTTCCCTCTTGTATGCTTGTTTCTTCTTATTGTTTTATCATTACTGTTGGTCTAATTTATCTACCTGTTCTTTAAGTCCTGATATTTTATATTCTACTTAATTCATCCCTTTGGCAAAGGTTTCCACTAAGGTTTTTATTTGGCTTACTGTAATTTTCACTTCCGAAATTTACATAGACTACTTTTCGGCATTTAACAATCTCGATTGAGTTTGGTTTTCATAGTCTAAATTGACCTTCTTCTTTCATTCATATTTCATTCAGTCATTCTCTTTTAACTAGTTTAGGAATATAATTAAGTCCCTTTGCTTAGAATGAAAAATGATGGGTATTAATGTTTTACTCGCAGGTATATATATGTACTGTGTGTATGTTTATGCCTACAAAAGGTCAGAATATGGTATCACCTATCTTGGAACTGGAGTTATAGGCAATTATAAGCATCCTAATGTGGGAACTAAAAACTGAAATCTCATCTTTCTTTCTTTCTTTTTTTTTTTTTTTTTTGGTTTTTCGAGACAGGGTTTCTCTGTGTAGCCCTGGCTGTCCTGGAACTCACTGTGTAGACCAGGCTGGCCTCGAACTCAGAAATCCGCCTGCCTCTGCCTCCCAAGTGCTGGGATTAAAGGTGTGCGCCACCACTGCCCAGCTCTCATCTTTCATAACAGCACCAGGTACCTTTAACCACCAAGCAATGTCTCTAGCTCCTTCATCATTTTTCATTTAGTTAGACATTCTTATAGCCATTCTTTAAAATTCTTTGTCTGGGATTTCCTTTAACTTATTGTCATCAGAATTCATTATTATTGAATGGGTAATTTTTAAAGAAATCTTGTTGTCTTGGTTTGGGACAGGGTTCTTACATTTTTGTGCTGTGATTTATTATTTTGTGCTGATCTCATTGGTTACATTTCTTTTTAATCAACCATTTTAAGTTGAAGTATGGGACTAGGTTATTGTTGGATTCTATTGTTTTATCTCCCAATTGCATTGGAGGTGCAGCTCAACAACTAACTTCTCAGTCCATGTGTTAAGAAAAGTGGGTCCCATCTCTAACCACATGCAACAGTAGAATGTTTACAGAAGCAGCCACAGCTGTAGGAGAAACCCTTGCTGCTCCATGCTCTCAGCTTGCCCGGCCTCTCCTGCTTTCCTGGTAGTGTTCACATTCTAACTGCTCCTCTGAGTTTTAATTCAGGTCAATTCAAATATGACTATATGATTCTCTTTATCTCATGATCTTATTTATTTACATTTCAAATATTATCCCCTTTCCAGGTTTCCCCTCTTACCCTGCTTCTATGAGGGTGCTCCCCCACCCACCTAGCCTCACCGGCCTAGCATTTCTCTACACTGGGGCATCAAGCCTTCACAGACCTAGGGCCTCCCCTCTGATAGATGCCAGATAAGGCCCCTTCAGCTCCTTCAGTCCTTCCCCTAACTCCTCCATTGGGTCCCTGTGCTCAGTCCGATGGTTGGCTGCAAGGCTCCTCATCTGTCTTGGTCAGGATCTGGCAGAGCCTCTTAGGAGACAGCTGTATCAGGCTCCTGTCAGCAAGCACTTCTTGGCATCTGCAATAGTGTCTGGGTTTGGTGTCTGCATGGGGGATGGATCTCCAGGTGGGGCAGTGTCTGGATGGGCCTTTCCTTCAGTCTCTGCTCCACTCCTTGTCTCTGTATTTCCTTTAGACAGGAACAATTCTGGGTTAAAATTTTGGAGATGGGTGGGTGGCCCTAAAATATTTACACAATGGAATATTACCCAGCTATTAAAAACAATGACTTCATGAAATTTGCAGGCAAATTAATGGATCTAGAAAATATCATCCTGAGTGAGGTAATGCAGTTACAAAAGACCATATATGGTATGTACTTACTGATAAGTGGGTATTAGGCAAAGAGCATGGAATACTCACGATACGAACCACATGAAGCTCAAGAAGAAGGAAGATCAAAGTATGGATGCTTCAGTCCTACTTAGAAGGGGGAACAACACAATCAAGGGAAGTAGAGATGGGAGGGACTTGAGAGGAAGAGAAGAGGGGGAGGGGAAAAGAGGGGAAGAATCAGGTATGGGAGGAGATGGGGGATATGTATAGAGGGTCAGGAAATTGAACAGAGGCCTGTTGCAGTGGGGGATGGGGAACTGGAGGCAGCAATCAGAAAGTCCCAGATCCCACAGGGATGACATTAGCTGAAATACCTCACAAAGAAGAGGGAGAATCTGTCAAGACCATATCTAGAAGGTCTCATGATCTTAATAAATTGGGAAGAAGCTTTGGGGCTTGGACAGTGGTTGTGCCAAGTTTCTTTTTACACGTCCTTGGAAGACTTTGTGATCACAAGCTAGTTTAAGATTTGCTGTGGGGTAGTAGACTGTGATACTAAACAAATGTCACTGGGTAATTTTCCAGTGTCTGATTCACATGGCTTATGACATTATCATTGAATTTTCTGTTTTTAATGTCTTTGTTTACAAAGATTTTCCTTTTCCATTAATTTGTGGGTCCAGAGTGGGGCCCTATTAAAGGGGTGTTCTCCTCTTATCTACTGATTTGTTCAGAGCTCTAACTTATAACCTGCCAATTCCTTTATAAACTGAACATTCTATATTTCTATATTTGATTTAATTGCTAACAGTTGTTGAGTGTGAGCCTTCCTTGCCTTTCCAATGCCTTGTCTTCCTTTTGAAATTACAGATGAGAGTTCTTTCAACTTTATACGGTCATATGTGAGCATTTTTTTTTCCTCACCGTCTTCATTTGATCTCTGTAATGGGACCTTTTAATACTTACAAAGAAATTTCATTTTACTTCCAAATTTGAAATATTTTCTATCATATGTTTAGGAGATACCATGTTTTTAGCTTTCCTTTAAACATATATTTCTAAAAGGTTCTATAAGATTGTCATATATTGTCTACTCTGATTTTATTTTCTTGATGACCCATGAGCACCACATACAAAGAAGTAATTGAATAAGTATACTGAAGTAATTGAATGAACTTAAAATCTGCCAAGAAAAAAATGATTTTATTATTTTGTCACTGCTGGGAACAACCCTAAAGATGTTATTGGATTTTTTTTCTTTTTGTTTCTTTTTTATTATTGGATATTTTCTTTATTTACATTTCAAATGTTTTCCCCTTTCCAGGTCTCCCATTTGGAAACCTTCTATCCCATGCCCCCTCCCCCTGCATCTCTGAGGGTGATCCTCCACCCACCCACCCACTACTGTCTTCCCTCCCTGGCATTCCCCTACACTGGGGCATTAAACACCCTCAGGGCCAAGGGCCTCTCCTCCCACTGATGTCCAACAAGGACATCCTCTGCCATATATATGGCCAGATCCATGGGTCCCTTCATGTGTATTCTTTGGTTGGTGGTCCAGTCCCCGGGAGCTCTAGGGGGTCCTGGTCAGTTGACATTATTTCTCCCTTCATGGGGCTACAAGCCCCCTCAGCTCCTTCAGTCCCTTCTCCAACTCCTCCATCCCGGACCCCATGCTCAGTCCAATGGTTGGCTGCAAGCATCTGCCTCTGTATTTTTCA
Organism: Uromys caudimaculatus; assembly: GCA_028551405.1. Lineage (NCBI taxonomy): Eukaryota > Metazoa > Chordata > Mammalia > Rodentia > Muridae > Uromys > Uromys caudimaculatus. Next base: position 54,559,566 of record CM052704.1, read on the forward strand.
GGCTTTGGCAGGACCTCTCAGGAGACAGCACTATCAGGCTTCTGTCAACAAGCACTTCCCAGCATCCACAATAGTTTCTAGGTTTGGTGGCTGCATATGGGATGGATCCCCAGGTGGGGCAGTCTCTGGATGGTCTTTCCTTCAGTCTCTGCTCCACACTTTGTCTCCATATTTCCTCCTGTGAGTACTTTGTTCATCCTTCTAAGAAACATTGAAGCATGCACATTTTGGTCTTCCTTCTTCTTGGTGTGTGAATTTAAATAGTCTTGGATTGCATATTAAGCAAATGCTTACTAAGATGATAGATCAATAAATACAAAAGAAGATAGATTATAGATACATAGGTAGATGGCTAGATGATAGATAAACAGATAGATAGAATAAATAAAAATAAACATTTCCAGCAAATTCTGTGTTGTTGGTATTCTTATATGACTTGAAAATATAAGAGCAAGTAATTGAATTCTAATCTTGTATTTGCTCCCGTATGACTACAGATCAACTTATCTCTCAGCTAATTCTTCTCTATTAAGGGTCAAATCATCTCTGGGGACAGTCTAATCCCGTTCTCTGATGGGAACCCTTTGCAGACATCAAGCTTCAATAACAGATGTGGTTCTTCCTATCTTCCCTTCTCATAATTGCCAATTTTCCCATAATAGCAAAACAGCTTTATGTAAAGTTATATTGTGCAACTCCTGCTGTACAGTGACAAATTGTCAAAATTTGAATTTCTAATTTGTGTTGTTACTACATGAATCTCATTATTGCTCTTGTCTTCCCTATGACTGTATTTGGAAAGGAAAATTTCAAATTGCTTTTACAAAGCAGTGAGAACTGGCAGCATAGTGACTTTAATATTGAGCTAATATTTAATCGTAATAGTGCTTTGGAGCTTAAAATAATATTTTCTCTATTCCGAGGATGCTTAGACAAATAGTTCAACATCATTCATAAGAAGTCATATTTTTAGTCAGAAGGATAACTTAATTCTATGATATTTTAGTTTTGTTAATATGTGGGATTTTATAAAGCATTTTGGTGCCAACTCAAGTCACTTGACTTCCTCCAGAAGCCATATTACAGTAAGAAAATTAAGGCTGTCTGAAATATGATATGCCTTGCCATTTCACTATAATTCTGTCTTCAGAATTCATGATGTAGTATACAGCCAGATGAGAATAATCCTCTTCTCTTTTTCCAGTATTAACTTTATTGGATTGGGTCTGAGATGGATGTATACTGACTTTTAAGCTACAAAACAAGTTGTGTTGACTTGAGTACTTGAGGGGTGCTTTGAAGAGAAAAATGAGGTGATTTTTACATATGAAGAAAGGATTTAAGCTTCCACTCATGCTGAGCAGATAAGAAGAATTTTGAAGTCCATCTAAGTTTGCGTTCAGTTATCAATCCAGTAATTCCCACTTTGAAGATAATAACACCATTTATTTTGTCACTAGGTGTTTAGATCAAGGATTTGGGTCAAACTCTAGAGATCCTTGACACCCTGTTTATAATTATTTTATATATAGATTCTCTGAGATATTGTCACCTAGAATTATGACTCCTTTTTTTCGCCCCATGTTCAGATCAGACAGCGTGACTCTAAAGAGAAATGACAGTGATGAAGGGTAACCCCATTTCCAGGATATGCTCATTTAGCACAAGCTAAATTCTCTGCCGTTTGTCAGAAGCGAGTTTCATATTATTTTCATCCCAGCTTCCTGTTTTGAAATTCCAGCTGGTGATGGAATCTCATGAGCTAAGTCTGAACACTGGCCCCTCAGAACTTAGATTTTAATTCTTCTCTGGCTAAGACTGAGACCCTGAATAAAATACTTAAAGTAGGGAATCAAAATCAACTTGACAGCTCTACTGTGAGGGCTAAGTGAAACAATGTGCAGAATGTATTTTTCTGCTCAGAAAAGCAGGCACTGGACAACAGGAAGTCATAAGCAGATCAGCATCACCATTAGCGGACAGGTTTAGGATATTCCATTTCATTGCGAAGGCCGTAGATTCCACTTGCTTGAAGTGTAAGAATTCCCAAATGTAGGGGGCCTGTCCACTTGAAGGAAGGCACTGCCTTGTAACAGTTCTCTGCATATGCTCACTGTTTTAATATACTGATCAGAAGGATCTCTTCTGACCTTGGAATTGACTTCCTAAATTTGAAAAATGACCGACAGAAGAACGTTCCGTCAAGACAAAATAGCTTACAGAATATATTTCTCATCCTGTTTTTATTCCTCTAAGCTCTCACTAAATAACACTGCCTTCCCACAAACCCTCACTGAACTTTTAACTTTCTAACAGGCACATTTGCCCTCATAGACCCATTTGTTCCCTTATAGTATATTGGCTGAATCCACTCACTGGTATTTTTTTTTCATAGAGGGCTTTATGAAAACTGGACTGGAGTTCTCTTATAAAAACTGATTGCATTCTGTCTCACTTCTCTGATCAATATTTACACCTGCTGAAAGATCAATTAGATCCAAGAGAGGGCAGACTATGCCCAGATCATTAGCACAAGGAATGAACAATGGCTTGTTTTAACCCCTCTTCAAGATATAGAGAGCAGAATAAAGTGACAGTCATGCACCCTTTCTTATTTGAATAGGCCAAATACATTTATTCATAAAGTAAGTAAAATAAAATTCTTTGTTCAATATATTTACTTAATTTTTGTTTTGTTTTGTTTTAGAGTGTTCTTGTGTTTGCCAGACTTAAAGATTCTGGATGGGATCTCGAAGTTACCAGAAGATTGTTCCTCTCCAGAACATAATACTTTTTCCAAATTATGTATTTTGTCATAACAAACTCTACATAGAAAGAAAACAGTTACTGCTGCTGACAAAAAGCTAAAAATAAAAGGAATGCATCATTATATACTACGCGAATTTATATTTGTACAATACATACATGTGTAATATATACATATCCAGTATTTATTCTGTCTTGAAATCATGGTAGGAGGAAATTTCTTTAACAGACTATTTCATGGACAGGGATATAACCTAGCCTTAAGCTAGGTTCATGCTCTATGATCAATACTGTACAAATAAAGGATCGTTTGATGTACTGTTGGCTGTGGTTTTGTTGCACTTGCTCACCTCGGCCCCTGTAGAGCAAAATCTAACAGAAACAATATAGCAAAGTGGGAGTGGGAGGCAATGTCTCTGGAAAACTTGTCTTCCCAAATTGCAATACCATGTATTGTATTAATTTCTGCTCCAAATTTCGATGTCACAGGGTTGATTGCATTACTTGTCACAGGTGAATACCTACTTTCTCTGAAACAGGCATTTTCCCCCCTCCTCTCGAAGTCAGTCGTTTCTCCTACCAGTGAGATAAAAGATTGTGTTACAGATCACCTACAGGCAGAAATTTGAGGACCAAGTTTGCATTTTCTTACATTTTTTTTCAAAGCTGTATCCCACCAGTGAGTAAATAGAAAGATAAAAGTTGCTTCCAGGGTCTGGCATGACTGTAGCTAGAGATAAAGCCATCATCATTCTTAGTGAAGATGTATATAGACAAAGAAGAATTTCATGATCTTTTACCATAGACTTACCTCTACCACCTAATGCGTCCATAAATTTAGAGACTGAAACATAACTCACCAATGATGTGTTTCCTTCCACAGCACAGTAAGCATTCAAAATCTTAAGTGAACACATGCAACCATTACAGGAACCATAAGTGCCTGCGATAACTATAAGGTAGGATAAAATTTTAGGCATTTCAGTAAAATTAATTGAAAAACTTTCTTTGGAGTGATCATGTTGGAAAATTTAAAACTATATAAGAATACTGGAAATTGAGCATGATGAGGGAATAGAAAAATAATATTGTACTGGTTACACTAGTGTGAATTAGGTGTTCTGCTATGTATAGGGAAAACATTATAACTGGCAAGAAAACCATTGGTTTTATACATGGAAAATCAGAGTTGCATGGTTGTACTTCTCCTTAGAAGTAATTGCTAGACTCTCTCATCTTAGATTTTTCAAAACTTACTTTAATTATGGTTCTTTAACATTTCAACATCCCTTCTAGCCCACCACCCACCATAGGTAGGGGAAAAGAAAGGTTAATATGAAAATAAGGTTGTCGGCCTGTTCAGAAATAGTATTTTGAAGCCGGGCAGTGGTGGCGCACGCCTTTAATCCCAGCACTTGGGAGGCAGAGGCAGGTGGATTTCTGAGTTCAAGGCCAGCCTGACCTACAGAGTGAGTTCCAGGACAGCCAGGGCTACACAGAGAAACCCTGTCTCAAAAAACCAAAAAAAAAAAAAAAAAAACAGAAATAGTATTTTGGGGGCAATTCCAAACATTGTCGGCAGTACGGTCCACTCAGCAAACACCAAACATGAATCAGTAAGAGTCTTGATCCAGAAAAATATTCAAGGCTCCACCTATCCGCACAAGTTCACAGAAGCAGTAAGAAGTAGCCAGAATACCATCAGAAGTTCTTTGGTGCATTTCTCTCTATGAAGTTACAACTAAGATCAATGAAGAACGCAAGGTGAATCAAAGCAAGAGAGTCAGCAAAGACCAGCCTCAGCAATGCCTGACGAACCGTCAGCAAAGAATTCAGACTTTAAGCCCCAGGTTCAATGCTCCATTTGTAACTGTGGTTTTTTCCACCCTCTGCCCCAGTTCCCAAAACAGTGACTCTGAGACTTATTATTTATGCATAAATGCCTAGGCTAGAAGCTTGGGCATATTCCTGAACTAGCTCATAGCTTAATTAACCCATTTATTCTATTCTGATTGCCACATGGCTGGTTACTTCTCCTCAGAGTTCCGGGCACATCTCCTTCCCTTCCTGACTCTATCCAAGAGCTCCTCTCTCCCTTTCTGAGCCCCCACCTTCTATTTTCTGCCTCACTTAATATGCCATCAGCTTTTATTGACAGCTGACACTTCTGTGCTGTAAACATGAGAGTCTTTATGCATACCTGCTGTCGGGAACTTCCAAGTTCTCTCTTAAAAGTATCAGTTGTTATACTAAGTCCTCTTAGAATTTTACTCAGGTTCCAGGTCTTTGAAATCATCCTGACATTTTGTGTTTTATTATAATAAAACCAGAAATTGATACACTGGGATTCCAGGAGGTGGGAGGAACAGCAGTGGGAAGTGAACTGAAAAGAACCAAGGCAAGAAATAAACTATGGTGGTTTGAAAGGGACATCTCCATAGATTCAGGCATTTGAATACTTGGTCCCTAAATTGATGAAGCTGCTTTGGGTGGGATTAGGAAGCATAGCCCTTCTGGGGGAGATCTTTGAGGTTTTATAGACACAGGTCATTCCCAGTGTGCTTTAACTTCTTGCTTATAGTTTATGACAAGAGCTCTCAGTTGATTTTGCCACCATGGCTGCTGGCTGCTGCTATGATTTCCTGCCATGATGGACTCTTATCATTCTCAAACTATAGACCCAATAACCCTTTTCTTCTCTAAATTGCTTTGATCATGGTGTTTTACCACAACGATAAAAAGTAACCAATACAAAGACTGTAGCTTTCTTGAACATATCTAAGGCATAGACAGTGAAAAGTGAAAGATTCCCAAAATAAGTCTTCTGTATAAAACTTTAAAAACAGACAATAAACTTATTTGAGTCTCTTAGATGCCATCTATTTTCAGTTGTTATTCATTTCTACAATAGTAACAATGTAACTCAGTGCCTATTATTATACTACCAAATGACAATGATGAGTTGGCAGCTTTTAAAGGCTAATTACAGAGATGAAATGAGTTTCTGATTAGTTTTAGTGCTCTGGAACAAACGAACAAATTTTTGAATCTTTGCAAGTGTATATTTGCTTTTGTCTTGTTTTTGTGTTTTAAGAAAAGAAATATTCTTTGGTTTTTGTTTAGAACCTCTGAAAGGTCACATGGAATATTCATGCTACTTTATAAAATGCCTTGTAAAACCTTTGACTAATAAAATCTTTTTTTCTGTTATGTGTTAGTGTCCTTGAACAAGGCATGTTCCATGTCATATTTTACTTTATATTTCATATTCTAATGACTCTTTACAATATATCACAGAATATATCTTTCCTAAAAAGTAGAGACATCTTTTTTTATGGTTGTGTGGGTACAATATGTGTTTGATGTATTAATTATATGCATATGATTTGTATGAATGATTTATCTATGCTATTCTACATTGTATATATATTATATGTTTGATATGTGTATTATGGGTCTATGACTTGATTATAATTGTTTAATATATATGGTTCTAAGTGTATTAGATATGAGCATGTGGAATATAAATATACATGTGTGCATATGTGTATTTTCAGGTGTGAGTGTGCCATGTTGATTATCAGGAGGTAGTAAGAAGACAACTTTGGATGTAGGGTCCACCTTTTAACTTGTTTGAGACAAGGCATCCGCTCCATAACTGCATATTCCACGTCCCATCTTCGTGAGGAGCCTTGTGACTACCATAGCACTGTACCTTGTCTGGCTTTACATTGCTTTGGGGGATCTGACTCAGGTATTTGTGCTTGCATCATAAAAGCTTTACACACTGCCATCTTCAAAGCCTCGTTCATCTTCATTCTTCTTTATAAATCTCCAATAACTAACTGGGGATCTCAATGATTGCCATGTATACAAGTAAAGTTTGAATATGTCTTCATAAAAATTTGATTTCTAGTCTTGGAAAAACATCAACCACATTTAAAAAGGCTAAAGTAATAAAAGGCATAAGTTTTAAAAACTTGGTTTTTGAAAATACAAAAAAACCCTCTGGAATCATTAATTTTGTGTGAAGCAGATATTAATCTTGGACTTGCTCTGACCTACTTTTCACCTCTTCCCATGACCAAATCAGACCGATAGTCCTGCCCTCGTTATTCCTTTCCTGATAACCAATACTAATTGGATTCTGATTAACAACACAGCTAACAAATTTATAGTTGGAAATTTGAAGAAGGCTTTGAGTTTTCTTTTCCTAACACCCTTCCTTCAACTCAATGAAGAAAAAGGTCAGATAACTGCTTTCTTTATCTCTGTCTGTCCTTCTCCTTCTACCCCTTTCACGGGCATGCCCTCTTCCCTTCCAGTCCTCTCTGATGATACATGGAACACAAACACATGGAGAGAGAGATGTGTTGGGATCTGTGGCAGGTGGGCTTAGCTGAAAACTAAACCAAATGGAATAAAAACATTTCTACTTACTTCTTTTCTTATTCGCATATTTTCCTGAGCTTAGAGAGTATGTCTCTTTGTTTGAGAGAACAGGTAATTTCCAGACATCAGATATAGGCTTAGTATTATGACAGAAGCATATCTTATTTTGGGTTGAGTGCTATTAAATCTCTATACAGTTTACTAGATTTACTGGCTCTTGGGAGTCAAAACACAATTTGTAATAAGATATATGTTGTTTAACTGGTTATGATTACCATGGTTTATCTCTATTTAGAACATGGGGAAAGTATTTTTCTAGAAAAGTCATCTAGTTCTCTCCAGTAATCTAGCCATATACTATTTTAATATCATGCTGCTATTGCCCAGTCTCAGTAGGGTTTGTGCTTTCATACAAAACAAAAATGTGCTTATAGATACACATTACACATTATTAGTTTTCCTAAACCTTATGTAAGTCTTCCAGGTATCAAGAATTTGGCTATTCATCCTTGTGATGTACAGTTTGGTACATAGATGTTAAGGATGGCCACATGCTTTAGTTGATTTTTTTTCCTTTAAATCATAATATCCTTTTCTATCTCTTCTGATTAGTTCTGGTTTGAAGTCTATTTTGTCTGATATTAAAATGGATATATAGTCTTGTTTCCCTTATATTTATTGTTCTCTCATAAAATACATCTCAACCCCTCTCTCTACTCCTCCCAGTACCCCATACACACCCCCTTCTCCCCAAGATCCACTGCTCCTCCATTTCACTTCAGAAAAGTGCAGATTTCTCAGGATTATCAACAGAGAACAAGACAGAATAAGATGCTGTAAGCCTAAGCACAAATCCTCATATCAAGACTAGATATGAGGCAACCCAGTAGGAGAATAAGGTTCTCAAGAACAGTCAAAAGAGTAGAGACACCATACATCTATTGTTAGTACTCTCAAAAAAATGCTAACTAAACCACAGCAGAGGACCTAGTGCAAATACAAGGAGGCTGATTGCAGTTTCAACCTCTGTGATCCTATTTGAGCCCTGCTTATTTGATTTCTTGGGCTGCATTCTCCCTATATCTTTGACCCATTTGGCTTCTACCATCTTTTGTCCTCCTATGAGAGATTCTGTGATCTTGGCTTAAAGTTTGGTGTTAGGTTTCTATATCTGTTCTTATTTGTTGTGGGATGAAGCCTTTCTGATGACTATTGGGCTAGGAACTGATCTATGAGTATAGCAGAATATCATTAGGAATCATTTCATTGATTGTGTACATTTGTTTCACCAGTTATGCTTGGTTCTACTCCAGATCTCTGGGCTATCCTGCTTCTGATTCATAGTTATCCAGGCAGTGCTGGTCATGGGCTCTCTCTCCTGGTGCATGCTTAAAGTTAGACCAGTCATTGTTTGCCCACACCTACATGAGACACCATTACCCCAACATATCTTGCCTACAGGACAGGTTGTGAGTGAAGGGTTTTGTGACTGGGATGTGTCTTAGTCCCACCATTGGAAGCCCTGCCTGGTTGTAGAAGATGGATGGTTCCAGCTCTATTTCTAGGAGTCCTCCCTACGGTCTCCCTGACAGGTTCCAGGAAGTCTCCACTGCACAGATTTCCACACAGCCTCCCAAATGCCCCCCAGTTACAGCCACCTCTTCCCAAATTCTTTCCTACGGTCCTTTCCTATGCCCTCCACTCTGCTACCAACTTGTTTCTTAAGTTCATTTGCTCAGGATTCCGTTTTTCTCTGTTTACCCTGAAGTAATGTGTATTCTTAATTTTAAAGTGTGTTTCATGGATGTAGCAAAAGGATGGATTCTATTTTCCCCTTCCATTCTATTAGTCTGTGTTCATTTTAAACATAATACTTTTATTGATTATTTGGGAATTTCACATAATGCATTCTGATCACCCTCACTTCCCAGGCCTCCCAAGTCTGCTTCCCCACCATTATGTCCTTCCCCCTTTAAAAAATAAAAAGATCAAAAATGTCCAATTTGTGTTGTCACTGGAGCATGGTCAAAGTCCTGGTGGCTAGCCCCTTAAAGAAAAGTAAGTTCTTCCCAACCTGACCCTTATCAGTAACCTGCTATTGTGGAGGGCTACACTTCAGCATCATCACCACAGTTCTTAAAGAGTTCTCTTCAAAGAAATCCCTGTCTAGATTGTTATTTTGGAGGGGGGAAGTGGGGGACAGTTGTCACAGGAGCCTTCTATATCTCTCTTTCTCAACTGTGAGTCTACAGTCATGATTCCACTGCAGAAGAAGCTTCCTTGTCCTTTATAGTCAGCAGGAGCATGGATCATGGACTTCCACCTGGCAACAACATGGACCATAAACATGCACAAAGCTTCTGGAGTTAGCCCATGCCACAGATCTCAGTATAGTTCTGGGAGCAGACACCAGTATAGTCCCTGGTGGCATCTTAGCGCCTGATCATCAAAACAGTCTGCAATTGCAGTAAATCCAGACATAGTCCCTGTCAGGAGAGCAGAGCACAGACATTGACATGACCTCAGGTTGTAGCCAGGCTACTCACATCTGCACCCCCCTAACTACCCTACTTGAAGCCCAGGCCCTGGACATTAACATGGCCTCAGGTGGCATTACAGACCATGGACATCTGCATGGCCTTCAGTGGTGACACAGTCCACAGACATCTACACGGTCCCTGGCTGCAGCAGTACATGGACCCAGATATGGGCCCTGGAGGCATTACAGGCCATAGGCATCAACACGAACTTGTGCCACAGCTCAGGCCATGGACATCAACCAGTCACTGGCAGCAGAACAGACCACAGACATTGCATGGCCTTTAGTAGTACATGGGTCATAGATATCAATATGGCCAATGCCTGCAAAAGGACCATAGACTCATTCATTGCTACCCATGCTAGCATGGCCCACAGGCATCAACATGGTCATATTTAGTGCCACAGAATGTGGGCATCTGCCTGGCCTTCAGTGGTAACATGGAGCATACAGGCCACATACACTGCAATAGAACCATGGATCCAGACATGACTGGTGGCAACATGGCCCACAGACATCAAAATAGGCTCAGGCAGCAATCTAGATCATGTACATCAACTTGGCCTCTGAAATCATCTCAGGCCTTGGACACTGCCATGATTCAGCCTCTCTCCACAGCTTAAGCACTGCCCTGTTCTTCCATCTTTCCCAGCCCTCCATTGCAAATTTGTAGCACTAGAAACTGCAGCTTAACACTTAGTAGGTTTTTTTGCTCCCAGAATTCTACATGCAAACAATCAGTGACTTACTTCACTGATGTGGCTCAAGGCCTATATACCAGACCATCATGAGACTTCCTTGATCACATGCTTCAGGTTTTCGTATTCAATAGTGATGATATGCTTCTTTCTGGATGTAGTTCTGCAGCACTGATTTGCTCTTCCTCATAGTCCAACAGCTTTTAGTTGTGGTAGGTATTGGACTCAAAGCACTGGATCTGGGCCCAGATGGCAGCCAAGTTGTTCAAGCAAGCTATTCCCAGTCTGTGTCTTTTTTATTAGAGAATTTAGACTGTTTATGTTTAGAGTTATCAAAGAACAGTGTTTGTTTAATCCTGTTCTGTTGGTGTTGGTGCTGTCATTGTTGTTGTTGTTGGTGGTAGTGTATGTTTTCTATCTTTCAATTTACTCACTGGGATTATTTACTCTGTGTGTTTTTTAGATGGTGTTAATCTTTTTAGATTTGAATTTTTCTTCTAGTGCCTTCTGTTGGGCTGGATTTATAGATAGATATCGTTTAAGAATTATCATAGAATAGCCTTTTTCCAATGTATAGTGATTGAAAGTCAAGTTAGGTATAATAGTCTGACACAGCAAAATCATTGTTTTAGCGATTAGAACACTTAGTATCTGGATAATATCAGGGGAAAATGTCTGAGACTCAATTTTCTATACTATATCATAGGAATATTAATACTTTATAGGTACAAACTTTATATACAATAATTTAAGAAATTTTGTTTTAAATAGTCTATACAAGTCTATAACATTATAATAGTGGTATAAAGTTATAAACTTTCTAGAAGGTTCTTGACATTTCTAGAGTTTTCCTATATTTCTCTTTTGGGTTCTTCAAAGACACTCTTTTCAAAATTAGTTTGAACCTTTTCCAGGACCCCTACATTTGCTCAAGCCTTAAGCTCTTCATAAGGACCTAATCCTTAACCTAATTAATTCTATCCTGTCTATAATTTTATTATCACTTGAAAGTCTTATCTTTTAATATGATCATATGACAGTAAAGGTTCCATACATGATGTTTATACAACATTCAGACCTCATGTTTTACTAGTGAGAGTTCACTAATTTTTCCACTCATTTTGGAGACATAATTTAAAAGATGAAGTTATCCTATGGGGTTGCACTTCAGCTCCTTCAGATCTTCCCCTAACCCTTCCATTGGGGCTCCTAGGCACAGTTCATTGGTTGGCTGTAAGTATCTACATATGTCTTAGTCAGTTGCTGGTAGAGCCTCTCAGAGGAGAACTATACTAGGCTCCTGTCTGGGAGCACTTCTTGGCATCAGCAATAGTGTCGGGGTTTGGTGTCTGCAGATGGGAAGGCTCCTAAGGTGGAGTGGTCTCTGAATGGCCTTTCCTTCAGTCTCTACTCCATTTTTTGTCCCTGCATTTTCTTTAGACAGGAACAATTCTGGGTTACATAGCAGAGGATTGCCTTATCTGGCATCAATGGGAAGGTAAGTCCTTGTCCTGTGGAGACTTGCCCCAGTATGGGAGGATGCTAGAAGGGTAAGGTAGGAGTGGGTAGGTGGGTGAAGGATCACTCTCTTAGAGGCAAAGGGGAAGGGGATGAGATGGGGGGTTTGAAGAAGGGAGACCAGGAAAAGGGACAACATTTGAAATGTAAATAAATAAAAAGAACCAGTTAATATCTCCCTGAGCTTAGCTAGCACCTGAGGGAGTATGACTGTGTGAAGTACAACATCTAAATTGATGTTGATATCTGATCAGCATTGCAAAAGACAGCAAAAATCCTCACACAAATCATTCTCCCAGATTCTTTAGTAATTCTACATCATCACATCACAGAGTAAAAACATAATTTATTTGACTAGACTGACTGAGTCTCTCTCTCTCTCTCTCTCTCTCTCTCTCTCTCTCTCTCTCTTTCTCTCTCTCCATGTTTATAGCGTGAATATATTTCAATCAGCCACTGTTCAAGTCTCTCTTTTTGTTCTCACATAATGAATTTCCAGAACGTTAGTGGTGGAAAGTCCATTGAAAGCATTGAAACTTAAGTTCTTCTTCATATGAGCAAAGTGAAGCTAAAGGGTAATTCTGGGACTCACAGCTACTTCAGGTGACAGTGGGCATGAAAGCTTGTTCTAATATCTTTGTTTTCATATCATTGGACTCCAATGTCTAGGCCTATCTTACATGAGGATCACCTGAGCTATTTAGCAAACTAGCAAAAGTAGTATTGCCTGAACCTTAGACCAATTAAGTCAGACAGCCGTTAAGTAAGGTTCAGGCTTTGTTAGGTTTTTAGGATTCTGATGATTCTATCCCAAACCAGAACTGAGAATCCTGTTTTATGCCACTATCTCTCAGAATGTCAATATTTGCAAATACTATCTTAATTTTAAAGCTGTCTTTTATAATTTCTTTTGCCTCTAGCAACCTAACCATAGATAGATAAATATTCATTGATTTAAATGTGAGGAAGATAAAAAACAAAGCAAAGCAAAAACTCTAGTTTGATTAGATATCTCTAAGCATAGGTATACTAATATACATTGATTTTTAAACTAAAGGATGATTATAAGAAAACAAAACAAAAAGTCATTTTCCAGCTTAGACTTTCAAATTGACTTTTAAAAAGTACATAGCAAAATGATTTGAAAAGCTAAGCGTTCAATGAAAAGGATAAGGTACATGAGGGCTTTTTTTCTGAATTAAATCTTTTAAGTGTCAGAAGTCACAAATAGATGGACTCATACATGAAAGATAAGTAAGGAAAGATGAAGGATGCATTAGAAGAGTCAGAGACATGAAATAAAAAACAGTAAGTAATGATAACCACCTTTTTTGGATAGGGCTTTTAAAAAGTAGAAGCTAACAAAAGGTATACATTTGGGAGTGATTACCTTGTATATTAGTTAAGGTTCTCCATAATATCAAAAGGAAAATGACAGAAAATGGAATGGTGAAGTGGAGAGAAGAGGGGAGGAGAAAGGGAGATAAAAGAAGAGGAGAGAGAGGGAGAGGGAAGGGAAGCCTCAGCGGAGAGAAGAGAGTACAGAACAATTCCAGATAGAAGGTTCCTATGGGTAAAATTCCTTCATAAGTGGTCAGAGTAGACAGCCCATTGTTTTCTGTTCAAATCCTCACCTTACTGGATGATGCTTACTCTTTAATGAAGGATTATTTGAACCCAAATCTACCACTTTTAAATGGTAATTTCATCCAAAAAACTTTTCAAAGAAACATCTAGACTAGGATTGTCCCAGTCAAGTTGGAATATAAAATTAGCCATCACACCCTGTCAGATGTGCTGATATCAAATTAACTCCTTCTCCCATCCACTCTGATTTTGTGAAAAGAGAACATCTGTGTTGAGGTGGATCTGTCGACCAGAATGTACAAGGAGTCCTTGGAGGTAGCTTTGTAGACAAGGATAGTATGAAGGCTCTCAAATCCCAAAGTATTATTTTGTTGTAGAAAGAATTACAGTCTTGAGTATTTCAGGTGTTAAGCCAATGTTAGTTAATACTATAAACATTCCAGAATATCTGAGTCGTCTGTGGGGACTTGCCACCACATCTAGATGCGATTTGAACTTCACAACTCTTAGTAAGAGCTAGTTTATATGATCTCATTTTGTGTAGATGGTAGATTGAAGAAAATTACATATGGAAAGATCCTAGACAGAGAATTATAAATGCTTTCATTAAAACTTGGAACTTGAACAGTAAGAGTTTATTGTAAAAGGAACACATTCTTATTCTCGCATTGTGAATATGTTTCATTTTACAATAAAGACATTTTCTATGTTGATCCATGGTATTTTGTTAAAAGAAAACAGTACAAGGATATTTTTATAATGAGTTTTGGATAGACAACATTTTATTTATTATTTGTTATTTATTTACTTTTAATTTTGACAAATCACTTCATTATTACTATTTTTTTGACAATTTCATAGAAGTAGGAAACAGCAGATAATTTATTCCCATCTTGAACTCTGCTTGTGTCTTTGTAGTTTGCAGATTTAGTTATTATAAACAATATGCCCAGTCTAATTATTTTAATTATGTGGGGATAATTTAAATGTAATTCCTTGCAAATAGATAGTTCAATTAGAGAGCAGAGTCTCATATACTTCTAAATCTCAACAAAATATAACTTTTGGTGACTCATTTAGTTCCTATACTTTGGATTTCTGTATCTACTTAATGTCTACAGTATGTTGTTGTGGATTGCCCTGGTGCTGTTCATATTTTGATGTTAATTCCACTTATTCAATAGGAGCTGACCTGACAAAGAGTGGGCCACTACTGTACTCATGTGATTTCATGTGAACCTTCTCCCCATTTTAACTGGTCAAATAAAGGCTAAAACCTGTGATTGGGCAATGGAAGGGAAAGGTGGGGCTGGAGGTTTTAGAGAGGGGGAAGAGAGGAAAAAGAGAGGTGGACAAGTGGATGGAGGAGACAGAAGAAGAGAGGTGGAAGGAAAATGGAACAGAACTGCATGGCCTGGAGAAGCCATAAGTAGTAAGGGATCTCATAGCTGGGGAATAGAGTAGTTAGTGTAGTGATGTATCTGCCCAATCTAGGTGTGCAGCTTATAAATATTTGTAAATATTTATAAAGAGTTGTGTGTTCTTTGCATGGGGTTTTGGGGGTTGGAGATTTACTGCAATGGTATGTGGTTACTTTTATAATGTTAATTGAGTTGAAATTTAAATACACACAAGTATAGATATGTTAAAGAGTTCCATAATATTCTGTCAATATGGTCACACAACCATCTACCAAAGTGAGCGCTATAACTGGCTCATGGATGTATGTTTAGCATTGTTGATATTGCCAGATATTTCTGTACTGTGGCTGTAGCAGTTCACATTTCTGTTGGTGAAGTATAAGACTTTGAGTAGTTCAATCTAACCCCACAGACAGCAGGAATTTTGATTTCTTTAGATTTTTGTCCTTTGGATAAGGACTGCCTAGTTTTAAGTGAGACTAACTGAGCTATGATTGGTTAGCAGATATGTGCTCTGAGAGTTTCTTCACTTGCAATAGTTTCATCCTGCTACAGAACTCAAGCTGTGATGCAGATTCATTTTATTGACTATATATTAAGATATTCTTAGTGTTTTATAAATGCACAGGGCTTGAAAAGGCCATTGGAAATGATCCCTGGAAACTGAAAGTTATCTTTCCACCCAAAACTGAAGTTCTGCAAGGACAAAAATAAGCATTTCAAGAGCCAAAGAAGTGGTCAGAACTAGAGAGGAGAATACACCATGTTTTTATTACCGAGAACAACTTTGCACTCTTAGTTTACATATATCTATAGTTTCCTTCCCATGGCATTTAAAGGAATATTCATTTGATTATGAAAGAATTTGGGGCCGGAGACCTCAGCTTGGGCCACAGGGCCCCACAGCTGATCAGCGCCGGGACAAAGATCCCTCGC
>CM052704.1:54575922-54645166 GCA_028551405.1 Uromys caudimaculatus
GGGGGAGGGGACACGGGGTTTCTAAAGAAAAGGGGAATCATCGGAAATGTAAATAAAATATCAAAAAAAAAAAAAAAAAGAATTTGGACTTTTGTCGGGTCAAAGAAACAGAAATGCCCAAGTAAATAATGTAATGTTATTGAGCTTACTGATGGAAGGAGGAGGGTAGGGAAGCCACTGGTCAGAATAAGGAGCAAACAATATTTGTTTGATATATTAAAGTGGAGGTCAAATTTAAAGACAATAAACATGAGCAGACTAGTGTCTTCTTTATCATGTCCTTTAGCTACTACCAACATGTCTTGATTTGACTATGAGGCTCTATTTCTAATTGCAAGAATACTCTTAAAATGAGCAGACACCTACCAATTGCTTTACTTGGGCTCGATAAGTAGCATAAAGGAGCCTGCATCACACTTAAGCTCTTTCCATTTCTGGGAAGCAAGAACCAAATATCTGACCACGCAGTCTACTTTTGTTGTTTTAAGTATAGCAGTATGGCAGCAAATATGCAAAGTGGGATGCTTTTCTTTTCCTCGTGATAATTTAGGAAAACATTTGAAATGTAAATAAAGTAAATATCAAAAAAGAAAAAAGGAAAAAAAAAGAAATTATCATGAGGAAAAGAAAAGCATCCCACTTTGCATATTTTTGAATAAATATTTGTATATTTCTTTTTTTATTAATCATTCCATTCATTTACATCTCAAATGATATCCCACTTCCCTGTTACCCCTCCACCACACCCCCATCCCCACATCTGTCCTCTCCCCTCCTCTTTGCCTGTATGAGGGTGCTCCCCCACCCACCCACCTTCTCCTGTCCCACTGTTCTAGTATCGCCCTATGCTGGAGCATCAAACCTCCCCAGGACCAAGGGCCTCCCCTCCCATTTCTGTTAAGTAAGGCCATCCTCTGCTACATATGTATCTGGAGCCATGGATCCCTCCAGGTAGACTCCTGGCTGGTGGTCTAGACTCTGGGAGAACTGGGTGGTCAGGCCAACCTATGTTGTTATTCCAATAGGGTTGCAATTCTCCTCCACTCCTCCAATCCTTCCGCCAGCTCCCTTCTAGGTCCCAGAGCTCAGTCTAATGGTTGACTCCAAGCATCTACATCTGTATTGGTCAGCTGCTGGCTGGACCTCCCAAGGAATCACCACACTTGGTTCCTGTCTGCGAGTGCCTCTTAATCACTGCAACAGTGCTGGGTTTGTTGTCTGCAGACATGATGGATCCCCAGGTGGGACAGTCCCCGCTTGGCCTCTATTTCAGTGTCTGTTCCATTTTTGTTCCTGTTCTTCCTTTGGACAGGAACATTTCTGGGTTAAAAACTTTGAGATGGATGGGTAGCCCCATCCCTCGACCAAGAGCAGTGACCATCTACTGGAGATGGTCTCAACAGGTTCTATCTTCCCCTTTGCTGTGTATTTCGGCTAAAGTCATCACCATTGGGTCCTGGAAGCCTCACATTTCCATGGTGGACAGACAACATTTTAAAAGTGAAGAAGATGTATCTAGTCATTGAACAGGTGTATGCTTATAAAAACAGGAAATAAACTTTTTTTCACCAATATGAGCTTCAATTATAAAAGGTGGTGGAGTGATTTGTCTTATACACATATACATTCATACAAATTCACAGGAATGTTGCCTTAAATCATTTTACATAATAGTTCATTGCTTTGTCATTATTGTAGAGGAATGTTACATCTGTCAAATGGCTAATATTAGTCACACAGGTGACAGCTCATGCTGATGAGGGTGTGGCGAGAGGGGACTGCTCTTCCATTGCTGTTAGGAGTGCAAGCTTGTACAGCTACTCTGGAACTCAAGATGGTGATTCCTCAGAAAATTAGGAATCAATCTTCCTCAAGAACCAGCAATACTGCTCTTGGACATGTACACAAAAGACACTTCATCCAGTCACAAGGATGAAGTAATCACAAGATCACTTACTTACCTATGCTCATATAAGTCTTATTTATAACAGTCAGAAGCTGGAAACAACCTTGGTATCACTCAGCTGAAGAACGGAAAAAGAAAAAGTGGTGCATTTACAAAATGCAATATTACTCAGCTGTTAAACGTGACATTGTGAAAATGCCAGGCAAATGTATAGAATGAGAAAATTGTATATTGAGTGAGATAACAGAGATGCAGAAGGACAAATAGGGAATGTGTCCAACTGTAAATCGATATTAGCTTTTAAGCTATAGTTCACAGATACAGAGAGATTTGGTAAAGAGAACTGTAGGGGATACCTGTGACTCCCTGGGAAGGGAAAATAGGATACATTTTGCAGGTGTACTGGTGTGGGGAAGGACAATCGGGGATGGATCAGGTTGGGGGAAAAGGATGCAGGAAGAGAGTGTCAGAGAGACTGGAATTGGGGGTACTTAGAAAGTGGTGTGGAAACCTAGTTCAGAGGAAACTTTTTGGAAGTTATGTTCCTAGTGGGGACTCCTACTAATGGAGAATACAGTCTGAACTGGCCATCTTTTGTAGTCAGGGAAGGCTTCCAGTGGTAGAATTAGGCTGCATTTCTCAGAGTTGTTGGCCAAGGGTGTCTCAGGGAGATTCCCAAGCAACCCAGGCTGATATTAGGAAGGAGAGGGACTCTACGAAATCTGACAGTAGGGTCCCATTTCTGAAAACAACTTCCATATAGCTCATCGAATAAAGAGAGGTTGTGTCAGTGCTTACATGGGGCCTTCACCCCTAAGTTCTAGTGGCTTTTGTGTAAGAAGATACTCTGTAGGCTCCTGAGAGAAACCTGGAC
Organism: Uromys caudimaculatus; assembly: GCA_028551405.1. NCBI lineage: Eukaryota > Metazoa > Chordata > Mammalia > Rodentia > Muridae > Uromys > Uromys caudimaculatus. Next base: position 54,578,703 of record CM052704.1, read on the forward strand.
AGCCCAGCCACAAATTCTATATCAATGAAAACAGAAAAAAACAGAAAGCTTAATGGAAACTGCACACTTTATTATTGAATGTAGATAGAAATTATTATTATTGGATGAAGATAGAAATTATGAACTAAATTAAAGATGTTCTAGAATTGAATGAGAATGAATATTTAACATGTCTAAAGTTATGGAACAAAAGAAGGGCTATTCTAAAAGGCAAGATCATAACACTAAGTGCCTCCATAAAAAATTGGAGGGATACGATACTAGTAACAGCAGCATACCTTAAATCTCAACAACAAAAGAAAAAGATTATATACCAAAGGAGTAAGTGGCAAAAAGTAATCAAACTGAGGTCTGAAATCAATATAATAGAAACAAACACACACACACACACACACACACACACACACACACACACACACACACACAATCATTTAAATTAAAAGTTAATTTTTTTGAGAAAATCTGTAAGATTGACAAACTGTCATTCAAGTTAACTAAAAGGCAAAGAGATTATATCCATATTAACAAAAGGAACAATGAGAAGGAGAGCATTAAAAACAGACACCAAGGGAATCATAAGAATATAGGTTATAACCTGTACTCCACTAAATTTGAAAATCTTAAAGAAATGGACATTTTCTCAATACATATGCTTTACCAAAGTTAAATCAAGCTGAGATCAGCAATTTAAACTGACTTTAAACTTCCAGTGAAACAGAAACAGCAACTAAAAGTCTATAAAAGAAAAAAGTCTGGAGTGAAATTGTTTTAGCACCGCACTCTACCAAACTTTCTTTGTTTTCTTTTTTTTTAAAAAAATGTTTAAATTTATTAATTTTACATCCCAACTGCAGTTTCCCCCATCATCTCTTCCCAGTTCTTCTTTCTACCTCTTCTCTTCCTTCTTTCCCCCCTTCCCATCTACTCCTCCTCTTACTATTCTCTTCAGAAAAGGACTGGCCTTGATAAATGTGAAGAAGCCATGGCACATCAAGTTGCAGTAAGTCTAGGCTCTTCCTCTTCTATTAAGGCTGGACAAGGTAACCTAGCATGAGGAAAGAGTCTCAAAGGTAGGCAACAAAGTCAGAGACAGTTCTTGCACCCAGAGTTTGGAGTCCGAAAGAGGACCAAGGTACACAACTGTAACATATGTGCAGAGGGCCTAGGTCAGACCCACGCAGGCTCCCTGGTTTGTGGTTCAGTTTCTGTGAGCCCCCTTGGCTCTTTCAGTCCTTCCTCCCATTCTTCCACAGGATTCCCCATGCTCTGCCTAGTGTTTGGGTATGGGTCTCTGCAACAGCTTCCATCCATTGCTGCTTAAATACTCTCTGATGACAATTGGGCTAGATGCAAATCTCCATCAGAAATGGCTAAAAATTTGACATTGAGAAAGAGTAGCACTCATCACAAAGTCACATGTGATTAGGCGATGTGCACTGTGGTTCCATTTTTTTCTCTGCCTCAGGCATCGATGCACACCGGGTGGGATAGGATGAAGTGAAGTCTGGACCAGATGTGTCAGCAGGATCCTGGTCTGGTAGTGAATGTCAGTGGGAGAAAGTCCCCGAAGATTTCATGTTATAGCTCCTTTAGACAACATTCAGTAAAACAAATCTCTTAGATGATATCCAGTGAAACAGGTTTTGGGCAAACACTTTATTATGGGTGAATCAATGGCTATATATATGAACTTTTGCTGTGATTGATGATTGCTTCAGCATTGTGGCATATCCCCGGTTCCAATAGTCCTTTCTACATAGATAAGGTTATGTGACCAATAACTGTATTTTCAGATGGTCTCAACAAATAGATAAACTGGCTTCTTTTTAGAAAAAAAATTAAAAAGATTTAAGTTTATTTCTTCAGTGAAAGATAAAGAAGTTTCATTTATTTATAAGAATAATTTTGCATCACATAGCTAATGCAGGCATATAAATAAACTTCAAGTAACCAAATCTGCAGCAAACTAAGCATATATACCAAACAGAATTTATCTTACCACAAAAATACTGCCAGAAATGAAGTTATGTAGAATTGCTTTTCAGAATTCCAACTTTGTAAGCTGAATTCTTTGTCCTTTGTGACCTGCCCTGGTTCCATTGAAATGCCCCGTTGAAATATCAGTTACCAGTGTAGTGTGCGGTCATGTTGCTTGATGTCTTCTCTCAGTAAGGGAGCATCGACATATATTTCATTAATTTCAAAATGAAAAATTATGTTAGTGAGCCAAACTTGCAACAGAGATTCTGAAGTGTTTTAATCTACTATATTATCAAAGAAAAATTAATGCAAATACTCTTCAAATCATTCCACAAATTAGAAACATAAGAAACATTTTCAAATTTATTTCTTGAAGTTACATACCTTGATACCTAAGCCACATAAAGACAAAACAAAAAGAAAGAGAATTACAGACCCATTTCCCTTATGAACATAAATGCAAAATTACTCAATAAAATACAAGCAACCCCAATTTAAAAGCACAACAAAAGTATCATCAACCATAGTTAAGTCAGCTTCATTCCAGAGATGAAGGGATGATTCAACACTCTTAAATTAATGAATGCAGTTCACCATATTAGTAAACTGAAAGTAAAATAATGGCATGATCATCTCATTATATGTCAAAAAAGCCTTTGAAAAAATTTAACATTCATTCATGATAACAGTTCTGGAGATATTAGGGGTCCAAGGGATATAACTCAACCTAGTTAAGATAAATATCATCCTGAGCGAGGTAACTCAGTCACAAAAGAACGAACATGGTATGTACTCACTGATAAGTAGATATTAGCCCAAAAGTTCGGAATACCCAAGTTTCACTTTACAGTAACTGCTGGACTGAAAGTGAGGTCCCAGATGGAGGAGTTGGAGAAGGAACTGAAGGAGCTGAGGGAGTTTGCAGCCCCATGGAGGGAGCAACAGTGTCAACTGGCATGCCTCCCCCCATCCTCCTGGAGGCTGGACCACCAATCAAAGAATACACATTGAGGGACCCATGGTTCAGACCACATATGTGGCAGAGGAGGGCCTTTTTGGCCATCAGGGGGAGGAGAGGCCCTTGGGCTTGAGGGTGTTAAAGGCCCCAGTAAAGGGGAATGTCAAGGTGGGAATATGGGAGTGGGTGGGCAGGTGGGTGGGAGGTGGAATACCCTCATAGAGGCGGGAGAGGGGGAGGGGATGTGGGTTTCCAAAGAGGAGACCTGGAAAGGAGGAAACATTGGAAATGTAAATAAAGTATCAAAAATAAAATTTTTTTAAAAAAGATAGGTTTACAGAAAGCCCATAGCTAAGTAAACTTAAATGGAAAAACCTTAAAGCAATTCCACTAAAATCAAGAAAAAGACAAGGGCCAGGCAGTGGTGGCACCTGCCTTTAATCCCAGCACTTGGGAGGCAAAGGCAGGTAGATTTCTCAGTTTGAAGCCAGCCTGGTCTATAGAATGAGTTCCAGGACAGCCAGGGCTATATAGAGAAACCCTGTCGCGAAAAACAAAAACAAAAACAAAAACAAAAACAAAAACAAAAACAAAAGACAATGTTTTCCACTCTCTCAATACCTATTCAATATAGAATTTGAAGTATTAGGTAGATCAATAAGACAACTGAAGAAGATCAAGAAGATTCAATTAGGAAATGAAGAAGTCAAATTATTGTTACTTGCAGATGACATAATAATATACATAAGTGACCCTAAAAGTCCCCTAGGAGATTCCTACAGCTGATAATCACTTTCAGAAAAGTAATTGGAAACAAAATAATTAACTCACAATTAGCCTTCTTATATACAAATGACAAATGGACTGAGAAAGAAATAAGGGGAATAGCAATTTTCACAATAGCTCCAAAAATATAGGAAGCAAATAACTAGTATAATACAAACCTTAAGAGTGAAAAATTTGAATGAGCTATCAGAAAAAGATCTCCTTATGAATCAGTAAGATTAATTTACTGACACTTGCCATTCTACCAAAAGCAACCTACAGATTCAATGCAATCCTCATCAAAATTCCAACATATGTTTTTACAGATTTTTAAAGGGCAATTTTTATCTCCATATGGAAATTCAAAACCATAGGATAGATAATACAATTCTGAATCTGCTGGAGATATCACCATACCAGATTGTCAATTGTACTACAGAGCTATAGTAATGAAAACACCATGGTGTTTGCACATGTTGCAGTGGAATAGAATTGAAGACCCAGTTACAAATATGTCTCACCCCTGCTTGTTTTCATAAAGAAGTCAAAAAGACACACTGGAAACAAGACAGCATCTTCAACGAATGTTGGTGGTCAAACAGGGGGAGTAATTTTTAAAAGTGCAAATAGAGTCATAGAAATCTCCTGGCACAAAACTCAACTACAAATGGATCAAAAATATCAATGTAAACACAGATATACTAAACCTGGTAAAGAGAAAATGGAGAATAGTCTTGAATTCATTGGCAGATGAAAAGGCTTTCTGTATAGATCACCACTAGCTCGGGCACTAATCAATTATCAATATATTAGACCTCATGAAACTAGAAAACTTCTGCATGGAAAAGGACAACATCTCTGAGACAAACTGGCCAGCTACCAAATGGGAAAAGTGGGAAAAGGTTTTTTTTTTTTTTTTTTTTTTTTTTTTACCAACTACACATCTGATAAGGACTAATATCTAAAATATTTAAAGAACTCAAAAAATTGAAATCATTAAAACAAATAACCCATTTGAAAATATGAAACAGATCTAAACAAAGAATTCTTAGAAGAGGAATTTCAAAAAGCTGAGAAGCACTTAAAGAAATGTTCAAGATCTTTAAGTCATCAGAGAAATGCAAATGAGAACTACTTTCAGATTTCATTCTATACCAGTCAGAATTACAAAGCGATAAAACTAATGACAGCTCATGTTCGCCAGCATGGAGAATAAGGGCAACACTCATTCATGTCTGGTAGGAATCTAAATTTGTATGGCAGTCTCTATTGCAATTGCTCAGGAAGGTGGGAATGAATCTACCTCAAGATCCAGTATACCACTTTGGGGAAAGAGGGCGAGCATATATTCAAAGACTGTTTCATCCTAGCACAGAGACACTTGTTCAACCATGTTCACTGGCGCTCTATTCAGAATAGCTAGAAATTAGAAACAAACTAGAAACCATCATCAATAGATGAATGTATAAAGAAAATGTATATTGATACAATTGAGTGTTACTCAGACTTTTTTTTTAAATTGATATCATTATATTTGCAGGAAAATGAATGAAGTAGAAAAAAAAATCGTTCCAGGTGAGGTCACCCAGAGTCAGAAAGACATATATAGTAAGAAATTGCTTCTATGTGAATATTAGCTGTTAGGTCAATAATAAAAAAAAATCCTATAATCTCTAGAAGCACAGAGATTTGGTATGGAGTGAGGGATGTGGAGTACAGATAGATATCTTTAAGAAAGAGAAATAGAATAAATAGTTATGAATGGATGGAAGAAGGGGCCTGGAAGAGGAGGATCAAATGGGTTGGGGCAGAAAAGAGAACAAGGAGGTGAATACAGGAGGGAGACAGCTACAATTAAGCTCCATTTGAGGGGTACTATGAAAACCAAATACTGTAAAAGCTTCTCCAAATATATACATATATGAGCGTGATCTAGATAAAATCACCAGATAATGGGAGCGACAGAGCCTTAGCTGGATATCTCTTGCAACAAGCGAAGCTCTGGGCACCAGAAATGTATTAACTCTAACTGAGATGTTGGCAATATTGTAACGGAATTCCCATTATGGCTTCCTGTTTAATATTTTCATGGGATTTCTGAGTATACAGGACACAGTCTCTGTTTCTTGTGCCTTTTCTTGGGTTCTTCTCCTTTTGTTTGTTTTGTCCTATTCTGGTGAGTTAGCTTTTATTTTATCATATTTTATTTATCATTATCCCTTACGTAAAAGCCTGTTTGTTTTCTAATGAGAGACAGAAAGGATTGTATCCAGAGAAGAGGGGATATGGGGCTACTGGGAAGAACAGGGGGAGGGAAACCCATAATCCAGATATATTTTGTTAGGAAAAAATGTATTTTCAGCAATGGGAATATAAAGACACAATAAAGCTGAAGAAATTAGTAAGGATGGAAATTACATTTATCAAAGTATTCCCACTTTCAAACTATCTTACCATCACTATTTTTGCTGTGTAGCCCATATTATACACATCAACTATATCCCCTTATGCTTATATATCAGTCAAAACAAGTTGCTGCTGCTTTTTGACTCCAGAGAGTAAATAATGGAGAGAAGTACACTTGTTGCTGACATATTGCTGCATCACCTTCCCTGGGTTTGATAAATTAGTGCAAGGGTCAGACTGTTTTTCACTAGAGGTCTTAGATGGAGAGTATGAAAAGTAAAACATGGAATTTGAGATAATAATTTGATTACACCAGTGGTTGACGGTGGCCAGAACACCTTTCCTCCCTAAAATGCCATTTTAAAAGCTTTTGTGGCATCATGCCAAGAATCTCAAAAGATTTAATGTATCATTTTCAATGGCAGTCAAGGATGCACTTAAGTTTTGGAAAGTGTGCTTTTCCAGGAAGAGGACAAAAGAGACATACTTTAGATCTTGTTAATTATTAGAGCCCTAAAGTGGTCGTATTAACAATCACCCTTACCCTTACCCCTTATTCCATTATAATGGAAGAAAATGGAAGATAATTATTTAGCAAAAAAAAAAAATCACAACTACTTTTAGTTAAGAAAAATAGTTAATGTTAAAGGATTCATGGCTTTTTGTTTTCTTTAATCTTTGTACAAAGTTAAGCAGTGGAAACCAATAAAGAGAAAGGAAAAAGCCAAGGCATGGAGTAAAGATATCAATTGCTTCTGTGAGAGCTCAACTGTATGCCCGTGACTTGGGCTAGCATGGCTGTATTTTCTGCCTCCAAGAACATCCAATGGAAGTTCCATCCACTGTTGTGGTAAGATTACCTCCTTTATGCACAGTTGCTAATTGTGGACCCTTCTGTTAAACGTGACAGAAACTGTTCTTTCAACTAAGTTCTATTTTGTTCTTTGTTCTTATCACCTTTTCAAACAGGCTGTGTTCCTTCCTTGCTTTTAAAAATGTAAAGATCTTCCAAAATGCTACAGATGCCGAGGGTTTAGCCTCTAACTTCTTGACAAATCTTTAAACGCTTTAACCAAATTGACTCCTAACATTGTACAGTGTACAGACATAAGGACCTTAGTGTGGATTGCTATTAACCACTGAAAACGCTGTGTGTGATGGCTTGCTTTTCATGTACAAGGTGTAGAGGCATAGGCAGGTGATTTCCTAGTGTTTATTGGTCAGCCGGACTAACTAAATTGCAGAGCTCTGTGTACAAGGAGACTCTTATAATGGTTTGAATGAAAATAGCTCCCATAAACTTATAGAAAGTGCCATTTTGAAAAGGTTAAGGCATATGACCTTGTTAGAATAATTGTGCCCTTGTTGGAGGAAATGTGTCATTGGGGTGGGCTTAAAATTTCAGAAGCTCAAGCCAGGCCCAGTGGTTCACTTTCATTTCCTGCTGCCTTCAGATCCAGATGTAGAACTGTCAGCCACCTCTCCAGTGTCTTGTCTGCCTCCATCCCTCCATGGTTATACCTCTGGATGTTAGCAATCCCCAATTAAATGCTTTCTTTTATAAGAATTGTCCTGGTCATGAAGTTTCTTTTTGCAATAAAACTCTAACTAAGTCAATCCTGGTGGGGGGAACAAAGAAAAGAAAGAAGAAAGAAAATGTAAATAGTTACAGATGAAGACACCCAACTCGACATCATCTTCTGGCACTCATACACATCCACATGCATCTATACATGCAAATGAACATATACACAGGCCACACATACACACACATACAAGATATCTGGTTCTATAAAAAGACAAAGCAGAAATAGTCTATTAAGACCACAGAACTCCTTGAAGAATCAATGGCAACATGATGACCTGAAAAATTACACTTCTTCGGGAGTTTTAAATTTTACAACTAGAACCTACATTTATGTCAAATCTATAATTCCAATCAAAGAGTTTAGGGTCCATGGACACCAGGCCTTAGGCGTTACCTTGGAAGTAGTTTATGTTGTTTGGGAGTAAAGGACAAAACATCACCTGCAAAAGGTCTAACTATTCCTTGTATAATTCTCCTATCTTTAGCTGTGGGCATGACATATTTTTCTTTAAAAAGAGACAACTTGCCCACACCAAATGATTTTTTAAATCTGGATCTAATAGTCAGTAGGAAAGAAGTCAGAGATTTGAAGAGAGAGCATTGTCTTCTTCAGAGATGAAAGACATCTTGGACAGCTTGTAAGAGCCTAGGGTGATCTCAAGATGAGGACTACTAAGGCAACTTAACAATGAGACCTGCCAATAACTGAATGTGCTAGAAAGTGGGCTACTAAAGAGTGCAGCCTTGCCAACACCTTGATTTCAGTACTGGGAGATCCTGAGAACGAAGTCTGGATTTCTGATTAACAGAATGGTAAGCCTGTTAATTAAGTAAATGAGTGTCATTTAATCTGGAAACATTATGGGGTTTGTTTTGTTGTTGTTGTTGTTTTAATGAAGATATAAAACTAAGAGGATGTTCTGTTCCTAACTTATACCTGTCCCCACTATCTACTTCAGAAAACAATGTATTCTCTACGAATCTGAAAAGGAGCAAGAAGACTTTGGAAGACAAAGTAAAGGGGCAAATTATATAATTATAATGTCAAGAAATTTAAAATTTAAAATATCAAACAAAAATATTATATTCTTATTAAATAAAATGACAATATAAAACACTTAGTCTTTTGTACAGTACATTCTTAATCTTAGTTAAATCTCATTATTACTACTACTATTATTACAGAAATAAAGCTAAATTTCTAAAGGAAAATTTTATATTCTATAGCAAATCCATAGTAGGCATAGCTTATTCATTAATAAGCCAGTCAAGATATCTTGGCACAGAGAGATGTAAATAGTTAAATATCTGGGTTTTTGTTTGTTTGTTTGTTTGAAATGTCATTCATTTTAATTGTGACATTTCCTAGAGAAAGATAACATCCTCAGTCCTTGAAAGTACCCATCACATCTACCTGTCAAGTTTGATGATGGGTAGAAGTTGACATATACCACAAGGACTAGTCTTACAACTGTCCACTAAGTGTGGCATTTAAAATTTTATGTATTAACTATAAAACTGAAGTACCTCTGCCAACTAACAGAGCCCAAATGGCATTCATAAGATAGACAAATGACACTACTTAAAATAGATTCCCCATATAAGATTGAAGAGTTAATGTCAATTCATCCCTGCTCAGGCTGACACTCAGCAATGATGGACCCTATATTCTGAAACTGACAGATTTTAAGTGTGCATTTGTGCACACATGATGCAAAGCTACACATAGTCCCAGATAGCACTCATCTTGAGCTATAAAGACAGGAGCTTCTAACCTTGGACATAAGTAAGGTCACTCCTGGTAAGACTAGCTTTACCTCCATAACTGTGGCTGATATTTCACAGTGTTACTGAATTGTCATGGATCATTCCTCATTATTATTAAATAATATTGAATTCATTTATACCTTGGTCCTCATTTTAAAATACAATGTAGAATATTTAAAAATACATCAATATTTTGGAAATTTCAGAAGTTAACAGTAATGCACATCACCACAAAGCAAAAGTCTACAGAAGATGCACAAAGCACAAGCAGAAATTATTCATAAATAACTTTCCTTTGTAAAAAGCCATGGAGCAACAGAGGGAGACAGCAAGAGAGGAAGAAAGAAACAAAGGACCTTGGACATAGTCAGAAAACAAACAACAGAATTATAGTTATAAGTACTACTTGTACATGAATGTGAGTGAATTAAATTCTTCAATAAAAACACAGAGAGTATGAGAGAAGAAAACAAGATTTATATACATTCTTGACATAGGAACTTACTCCATTTTTATGACAAATATAGAAAGTGATAGCATGATAAATATTTTACACAAATGGAAACCAGCACAACAGGCGTAGCACCATTTATAGCAGAAATAATATGGTTTAAATTTTTTAAAAGTAGAACAAAGAACATATTATATGATAAAGTGGTCAAATCATAAGAGGTATTATCTGTAGACATGCATTTCTTTATGTACCTATATGTGTATATAGACAATATATACACATTACTAAATATTAAAATATTTAGTAATGAGTACTAAAATATTAAATAAAACAACTGTTAAGAGACCTGAAGGTAGAGATATTATAACACAATGACAGCTAAGTACTTTGATGCCCAATTTTCAATAATGACAGATTATCCAATCAGACAATTAATAAGAAAATTTTGGCTAAAAGAAAGTTTTAAACCAATAGACCTAACAAAAATTCTGATAATATTCTGTTGAACACACACACACATACACACACACACACACACACACACACACACACACACACACACACATATATATATATATATATATATATATATATATATATATATATATATATCCCTCCCCCTGGTCGTCCTCTAGTTCAGACCACTAACCAAAGAATACACATCTATTGACCCATGATTTGGACTACATATGAGGCAGAAGAATCACCTCGATGGCCACCAGGGAGAAAGGAGAGGACTCTGGGCCTGAGGGTGCTAGTGGCCCCAGTAAAAGGGAATGTCAAGGTGGGAATATGGGAATGCGTGGGCGGGTGGGTGGGAGGAGGAATTCCCTCACAGAGGCGGGGAAGGGGAGGGGACACGGGGTTTCCAAAGAAAAGGGGAATCATCGGAAATGTAAATAAAAATAAATAAATAAATAAAAAAAGAAAAAAAAAGCTCCCACAATTTCTGTTAAAATAATAAATGAATTAAGTAAAGTAGCAAGATTCAAAATCAATATAAGAAATAAAACATATTTTATATCAACAGGTTATTCATAGACCAGTTCAAGAAAATAGGCTCATTTATAGTAACTACAAGAAGTAACCTGTTTAGTTATACATTTACCAAGAAGGTGAAATGTCTGCACAGTTCACTCAAAAATAGATGGAAATGGGAAACTCATCTAATTAATGTAAGTACAACCAGAAAGACAAATACTGAATATGAGGAAGCAAAACCAGAAACAAAACCGTTATTCTTTTGACCCATGCTGGCCCCAGTCTTTTTATAAAGCTTAGAGGACATATAACTACTGATCTTTCTGTCTCAGTCTTCTACAGGCTGAGATTGTGGACATGAACCTCCAGGTCAAGTTTCTGGGGTGCTGGGACTCAAACCCAGGCTCTCACACAGGGTAGACAAGAACTCTACCAACTGAGGTATATCTCAAACCTCACAAAAGTTCATTTCAATTTGATTTATCAGTTGCCCTGGGTTTGGAATGATATTAGAGCAGAAAGATGAAGGAAGTTTGGATAATAAGTAACCCTAAATGGTTAAGAAAAAGTTTTAAGATATATTGTTTTACAAAATATTGATATGAATATAGTGTACAATAATCATTGTATATTTAATTAGTATAGAAAATACAATAGAAAACTCCAGAGTTAAAATAATAATGAAAAAAATCATTACTTATTCTGGTTTGATAGATATTGTATACACATGTATTCCATGAAAGCACATAAACTTCTTTGTGTTAATCAGAGAAATACTAAGACAAATTGATAGAAATAGTAGAAGTTAATTATTCTTATTTGGTAATTACAGATTATATAATATAGCAAACATTACATGGAGAGCCTCTTAGAGATGCATCACAGCTAAAATCACAATCAATTTTTGAAAAGACTGAATGAAATCAATGAATATACAGATCAATAGATAAATATCCTTTTTTCAGGGTTTGTAAAAAGATAGGACAAGTAACCATAAAATTCATATGCAAATACAAATGTCCTTAGTAGCCAAGCAAGAGAACAAAGCTAGAGACAGCATACTCTCTGGTACTAGACTATTCTCCAAAGCTGTCATCAACAAACTACATGGTTCTGGTATAAAAATAGACATTCTAATCAATAGAAAATAAGTCTCAATCTTATTAGTTCCAAAAATTAAAAGAAGTTCGACTAAAGACTGGAATGTGAAACAAATCTTCTAGAAAAAGTATAGGTCAAAGTCATAATTGGAGATATTTTTGAAGGTGATTCCAGAATCACAGGAAATAATGCAAAAGCAGAATAATAGGACTGCAGCAAACTGTAAAGGTTCTGTACAGCAGAGAAAATGTCAACAGAATACAGAAGAGAGTTTGCAAATCACTTGAAATGGCCTGGTACCCAGATTATACTGAGAACTCAAACAACAATGGAAAAAATAATCATGTTCCTAATGGGACAATATTTAAGAAAAGGACAATAGGCCTAAACAATGTCCAGCAGCCATGACAATGATTAAATGCTATTAATCACTAGGGAAATGGAAATCAGAACTGCAAGGAAATATCACCTCACTCTTGTAAAATGCCTATATAAAAATCCTAAAAATAACAAGAGCTGGGCTGCAGAGAAGGCTCAGAGGAAAAATTGCTTGCTGAGCCAGCCTTACTTCCAGAATTTGAAACCTCAGAAACCATGGATCTGATATTACCATACCCATTTAATTGTAAAATAAATGATTTTTAATTTCTGTAATGATGTGTTATATTTGCCCATTCTCCCTATATATTTCTGTTCTATTTTATGTTGTATTTTCTTCTTGTTCACAGACAAGGTTTCTCTGTGTAGTCCTAGCTATCCTGGAATTTACTCTGTAGATTAGGCTGACCTTGAATTCAGAGATCCCCCTGTCTCTGTTTCCCCAGTGCTGGGGTAAAAACCATGCACCACCACTGCTCACCATTCTTTATGCTAATACAGTTTTTCTTTGTTGGAAATGTGGTTTTGCATGGCTGAACCTGGCAAACAGTCAGCCAAATACTTGATGACTCAGTTGTAGAGAAATTGAAGACCACTCTGTGCAAAGTAAAATGGTAGCTAGTAGGGCAAATGCAAATCTGACTTAATTAATCAGAGTCCTTATTCCCCTGGAGTTAACAGTCAAAGAGGAGAGGAAGTGACAGCACATATTTTGCAATGTCTGAGTAAGATGCTGAGAAAACAAGAACCAGAATGTATACTCTTTAAAGAAACTTTCTAATTTATAATTGTATAAATTTTACAGAACCACATGTATCCACAGCAATAAAACTCACTGAGCTCTCCTCATTAAGAATTTACTAGATCTGTTATCAATCCATGTATTGCAGTTACTGTTAGTTACTGCTTCCCATGTGTATAGTACTATATAAGTAAACACTGAAATACACAATTTATAACACCTAAAATAAAATGTTAGCAACTTAACTCCTTAGAGAAAAAGCTTACATACTTTTAATTGGGGATTCCTAGAGAATTCACACTTACTTTTTATAGAAATACACCTTCTCTTTCATCCAAACTTCTTCTTACTTATTTTACTGAAATTAGAATTTTTAAGACAATATATTCTGATTAGAGTTTTCTTTCCCCCAAATCCTCCCAGATCTTCCCCACCTCCCCAGTCACCCAAACCTACAAATTATGTTGCTCTTTCTTATTAGAAAACAAACAAGAAACCCCAGCAAAAGGTCTGCTTTCTTGGAGGCTGTACCAGTACCCAGAACCCTACGTAAGACCTTGCCCATAGCCCACCAACACTGCTTAGAGCCTGTCAAGCTTCCTCCAACAGCAACCCCTCCCCTTGTCTCCATATCCAGGCTCACAACTTGGACAAAAGCCCCTGTCTTACCAGAAGCCATGCTGGTACCTGAAACTCCAGAGGCTACACTGGTACCTAGAACCCTACAGACCAAAGCAGTACACAGAATCCCCAAATACCAGAAGCAATTCTGGCACCCAATAACACAGAGGTCACACAGGCCACCAAAAACCCAGCAGAGATACTCTATTGGACCTGAGGACTCAACGGTCACCAAAACCATGCTAGTCAGGCCAGAAGACAAGAGAAAAAATAGAAGCCAAGAGAAAAAAAGCATCCATTCAATGAAGATAAACTGAGAAATCAGCACCAAAACCTATAATTATCCCATACTCAGATGCGCAGAGATTAGCATACAAACACCATCAAGAGCAGCCAGAGCAATATGGCGATGCAAGAGCCTAGCCATCCTACCACAGCAAGCCCTGAATATTCCAAAGCAGCTGAAACTCAACAAAATGACCTTAAAACTAATTTTATAAACATGTTAAAGCTCTTTAAATGGGAAATGAATAAATCCCTTAAGGAAATCTAGGAAAACACAAGCAAACAGTGGTTGAAAATGAGTAAATCCCTTAAGGAAAGCCAAGAAAGGAAAAAAACAAACAAACAGGCGAAGGAAATTATAAAACTGTACAAGATCTGAAAGTAGAAGTAATAAAAGCAACAAACTGACAGAATCCTGCAGATGGAAAATAGGAACTCCAGATACAGCCATCACCAACAGAACATAAGGGAGAGAGGAGAGCATCTCAGTCACAGAAGCTTTGATAGAAGAAATCGATACATTGGTCAAAGAAAATGCTAAACATAAAAACTTCCTGACAGAAAACAACAGGGAATCTGAGACACTATGAGAAGAGCAAACCTGGAAGTAATAGAACAGGAGAAGGAGATAATTTTCAGCTCAGAGACCAAGAAAATATTTTAAACAAAATCATACAAGAAAAAATTTTTAACCTTAAGAAGGACATACCTATAAACATATAAGAAACTTACAGTACACCAAATAGATTGGACCAAAAAGGTTCTCTACCATATAATAATAAAATACTAAGCATACAGAACAAAAAGAATATTAAAAGCTGCAAAAGAAAAAGGCTAAATCACATATATAGGCAAATCTATTTGACTTAAACTGTCTTCTCAGTGGAGACTCTAATAAAAACCAGAATGGCATGGATAAATGTTTTGTAGACTCTAATAGACCACAGGCACCCAGAAAAACTTTCAATCACCATAGATATTCTATGACAAAGTCAAATTTAAACTATATAAATGAAAATCCAGCCCTCCTACAGAAGGTACTAGAAGAAAAACTCCATCCCAAAATACTGACTATACACATGAAAACACAGGATATAATCTCACACCAGAAAAACCAAAAGGGAATGTATGTGTGCACAAAGTTTCTCAATGTAGACTCTAAAAGACAGAAGGTCCTGTACAGCTGTCTTGTAGACACTAAGGGACCACATATGCCAGTTGAGACCACTATAACCAGCAAAACTTTCAGTCACTATAGATAGAGAAAACAAGATATTTTATAACAAACTTAAATTTAAACAATATCTATCCACAAATCTAGTCTTACAGAAGGTACTAGTAGGAAAACTCCAACCCAAGGAGATTAATTATACTCATGAAACTCAAGAAATTAATTATCTCACCTCAGCAAAACCAAAAGAAACAAAACACATACACACTGCCACCACCAATAACAATAAGAAAAAACAGGAAATAAAAATTATTGCTAATTAATATCTCTCAATATTAGTGGACTCAGTTCCACATTTAAAATATGCAGGCTAACAGAATAGATGTAAAAACAGTATCTATCTTTCCATTTGCACGCAAAAACCATACCTCAATATCAATGATGGACATTACCTCAGAGTAAAGGTTTGGAAAAAAAGATTTTCCACGAAGGAAAAAAAAAGCTGGTATAGCTATTCTAATAGCTAACAAAATAGACTTCCAACCAAATTTAATCAAAAGTGATGGGAAAGGACACTTTATATTATTCAAAGGAAAAATTCACCAAGGTGACCTCATAGTTCTAAATATTTATGCTCTCATAGCTAGGGCACCCACATTTGTAATAGAAATATCATTAAAACTTAAATATGAGACTGAACCTCATATATTAATAGTGGTAAACTTCAATACTCCACTCTCACCAATGGACAGATTGTCTAGACAAAAAGTAAACATAGAAGTAATAGAGCTAGCAGATATTGTGAGTCAATGGACATAGCAGATATCTGCAGAATATTACACCCAAACAAAAAAGAATATACATATGTCTTAGTGCTTGTTTCTTTCAAAATTGACCACCTACTTAGTCACAAAGCAAACCTCAACAAACATAAGAAAACTGAAATAACCCTATCAGACCACCACAGATTAAAGCTGGATTTCACAACAGTAAGCCTGCAAAATCATGAAAATGAACAACTCTCTACTCAAAAACTATTGGATCAAATTAGAAATAAAGAAATTAGAGACTTCCTAGAATTCAATGTAAATGAATGCGTAACATACCCAGACTTATGGGGCATAGTGAAAGCAGTGCTAAGAGGAAAGATCATAACACTAAGTGCCTTCATAAAGAGTGCTCTCATAAAGAGATCTTCATAGAGCAATTTCATGCTAGCAACTTAATAGCACACCTAAGAGCTCAAGAACCAAAAGAAACAAACACATCTAAGAAGAGTGGAGGGTAAGGAAAACCAAATGGGGGGTTAAAATCCATAAAACAGAAACAACCAGAACAATACAATGAACCAAGTAAATAAAGAATTGATTCTTTGAGAAAATCAACAAGAGAGACAAATCCTTATCGAAACTAAATAAAGTCAAAGAGAGAATATCTAAATTAACAAAATCAAAAACAAAAAGTCAGACATAGCAACAGACATGAGGAGGTACAAAGAATCATTAGATCATACTTTCAAAAACCTGTATACCACAAAATTGTAAAATCTAAAAGAAATGGGTATTATTGATAGATACCACTTACCAAAGGTAAATCGAGCTCAGATAAGTAATTTAAATAGATTTATAGCCCCTGAAGAAATAGAAGCAGTCATTAAATGTCTCTCAATTGCAACAAAAAAGGCCAGGGACAGACAGTTTTAGCATATAATTCTATGACAATTTCAAAGAAGAACTAATGTGAATCTTCCTCAAATTATTACACAATATAGAAACAGAAAGAACCTTGCCAAATTCATTTTATGAGTCCACAATACCCTGATACCCAAACCACACAACCAAGAAAGAGAATTATAAACCAATTTCCATCATGGACATTGATGGAAAATAGTCAATAAAATCCTTGCAAACTGAATCCAAGGACACATCAAAAAGGCCATCTACCGTGATCAAATAGGCCTTATCCCAAAGGTGCAGGATAGTTCAACACATGAAAATCTGTCGATGTTAGTAACCATATAAACAAATTGAATGAAAAAGGGCCACATCCTCAACTCAGCAGATACTGAAAAGCCTTTGACAAAATCTAACACACCTTCATGATAAAAGTCTTGGAGAGAACAGGGAACCAAGGGACATACATAAATATAATAAAGGCAGTTTTACAATAAGCCAATAGCCATCATCAAATTGAGTGTAGAGTAACTCATAGAAATTCCACTAAAATCAGGAGATCCTGTCTAGTTTCTCCTTATTTATTCAATAATATACTTAAAGTTCTAGCTAGAGCAATAAGACAACTAAAGGAGATAAAGGGGATACAAATTGGAAAGGAAGCAAAGTATCATTATTTGCAGATGATATGACTGGATATATAAACAACCCCAAAAATTCTACTAGGGAACTCCTACTGCTGATAGACACCTTCAGCAAAATGGTTGGATACACAACTCAGAAAATCCCTTGCGCTCCTATATATACACATGACAAATGTACTGAGAAAGAAATCAGGGAAACAATATCATTCACAATAGCCTCAAATAATGTAAGATATCTTGGGGTAACTCTCACCAATCAAGTATGACAAGAATTGCAAGTCTTTGAAAAAAGAAATTGAAGAAGATAGCAGAAGATGGAAAGATCAAAGATGAAAAGATTTTCCATTCTCATGGATTAGTAGTATTGAAATGTAAAAATGGGCATCTTACTAAAGCAGTCTACAGATTCAATGCAATTCTCATCAAAGTTCAAACACAATTCTTTACAGACCTTGAAAGAACAATGCTCAACTTCAAATGGAAAAACAAAAACCCCAGGATAGCTAAGATAATTCTGTAAAATAAAAGGAATTCTGGAGATATCACCATCTCTGATTTTCAAGCTCTACTACAGAGCTATAATATTTAAAACCTTGTGGTATTGCCATAAAAACAGGCAAGTTGATCAATAGAATTGAATTGAAAACCGAGATATAAATGTATAAATGGACACCTGTGTTTTGATAAAGAAGGCAGAATTATACAATAAAAAAAGAAGGCATCTTCAACAAATGGTGTTGTTCTAACTATATGACTACATGTAGAAGAATGCAAGTAGATCTATACATATCATTCTGCACAAAATTCAAATGCAAGTTTATCAAAGGCCACAATATAAAACTGTATGCACTAATCCTGATGGAAGAGAAAGCTGGATAGTCTTGAACACATTGGTACAGAACACTGCTTCCTGAATAGAACACCAATGAAGCAGGTACTAAGGTCAACAATTAGTAAATGGTACCTAAGGAAGCTAACAAAGTTTCTGAAAGGCAAAGGACACTGTCAAAAGGACGAGAAGCAGCCTACAGATTGGGTAATGATTTTTAGCAATACTACATCTGACCAAGGGCTAATTTTTAAAATACATAAAGAACTCAAGAAACGAGACATCAACAAACTAAATAATCCAATTTCAATATTGGGTACAGATCTAAACAGAAAATTCTCAACAGAGGAATCTGAAATGGTCAAGAAGCTCCTAAATGTTCAACATTCTTAGCCATTAGTAAATCGAAAGGTTTTAAGATTAGAAGAAAGTCCACTTAGAAAGATGAGTTTTCTCAACTCACCTTTGGAAAGTCAAAACTTAAATCTGCATGGCTCTATTCCTAGAATGCATTCTTTCCTTTATTGGTAAATAACTAAGTATAATCATCATTGCTAACTTTGAGAAATGGAAAAAACTTTTAATCTCAAATTTGCAAATTTTGGGAATATATATTTCTTTTGATAGATTACACATAGCTCGGCATGAACTATGCAAGTGATAGTATATATTGGGCTTGAATTATTAGACAACTTTGAAAAATCTAAAAAAGAAAGTCTTATCTAGAAAATTAAAGACTACATTTTTTAAAACTGAAAATAATTCTTCTTTGGGTAGAATCAGTTAGACTGTGAGAATACCTTCCTTCTAATAACTTCATCTCTTCTGTTTTTACTTTAGTTGGTTACTGGGCATCCTAAGTACAAATATTCGTACTATTTTTCTTTGGTTAAGAATTACCAATCACTATTTATCATGATGCTTATTTGATAGTGATATGTAATAAGAAGTAAACATATTGATTTCAGCCAGGGTGATCATCTATTCATAATTTGAAGCAGGTGAAGTCATATGGTACATAAAAATGACAGGATTACATTCCTTCTATAAAAATCACAAGGATGACAAAGTCACTTAGTGAAATGTGGTTCCTTGGTTTCTTTTCTAACATGATAACCAGGAAAGTGGTGTGGTCCCACAACCCAGATGTTCCTTGTTGAAGCAATACAATGGACGATCTCCCCAAATTATTAAGAAACACCAGTCCTTCAAACAGAATAACAGATCTTAGATATTTTGGCAATACATATACATATACATATACATATACATATGTATACGTATACGTATATGTGTATATATATATATATATATATATATATAGAGAGAGAGAGAGAGAGAGAGAGAGAGAGCACACTAATGTTCTTCTGCCTTTGATGAAGATTTTAGTGATTTTAGATTCCCAAAAAGTACATGATAATTATATACCTTAAAGTGTTCTGAATTACAGAATCTTCATCTTATATATTATTAATATAAATGTCTCAGAATTTTAAATTATCAGTCATTCATTTTATATATGAAAGAAACAGTCAGAAAATAAAAGTACTCACATATGTACAGAAAGATTTGTAACACTGGTTTCTTGATTCCAAAGAGGAATAGTGATACCATGTTTGTGTGATTTTGCATAAAAGCAAAATGGGAAGTAATAGGCTTATCTCGTTTATATTTTCTAATCATAATCCATCTTGAGGGAAGACAACACAAGAACCTGGAGACAACAACTGAAACACAGACCATGGGGGAATACTGTTTCCTGACTTCCTTTTTATAGCTTACTCAGCTTGCTTTCGTATACAACCAGGACAAAGAACTTAGAAAATATAAACATCCATGATGAAACTTTGTATGTTATATCATACTATTATATTCAAACTTGTGGTAATGGCGTCATTATTTACATGGAAAGTGATTTATAAACTATGAACTATAATGATTGCTAATTATGACATATATTAGAATCACATAAAATTCGTGTATGAACACAGTAAAAACGTCTTAAAGAAAACTTTCTAGATTGAATATACATTGTTGCTACTTTAAAACATAAATTTCATGGCCAGCAATTTGGCTTAGCAGATAAGATTATTTGACATGCAAGCCTGAAACCTTGAGTTCAGTGCCCAAAATCCCTGATAGGAAGAGAAAATCAATTCCTGGGGGATGCACTCTGATGTCTACAGGTTCACTGTGGGACACATGCTCCCACATATGCACCATGTACCCATCCATAACACCAATGAATTAATTTTAAAATCTAAAAGTCAGGGATGCAAGAGATAGCTTAGTGGTTAAAGAGCACTTATTGTTCTTGCCGAGAATCCCATTGAGTGCTTAATAGCTTCCTCTAAATCCAGTTCCAGGGTGCCTAAGGCCATTTTCTGTACTCACCTGAACAAATATGGTTCACATAAATTCATACAGGTACACACATATGTAGGCTTAGATTTTTCAAAACCTACTTTAATAAGGGCTCTCAAATGCTTTGAGCCCACCATCCAAAAGTAGGGGAGAAGCGATGGTAAGTAGGGTAACGGGATGTGGAACTGCTTAGAACTAGTTCTTTGGAGCCTTTCTAGTCTCTATTGTCAGGATACTAACAGTCCAGTTCAGTGCTATCAGGATGCCAACAATCCAGTTCAAAAGTGTCACCAAACACAACCAGTCAGAATACCTTGATAAATTATCTGCCATGTCTTTCTCAGTGAAGTGAAGATCAGAGAAGACACAATGAAGCTATCAAATAGTTAGCTATGCAAGCACCCTCTCACTGTCTGTTGATTACTGTTTATACTCTCCAAACATCACGTGTCCTCCCATCGGTCTTGCCTCAACAAAACACCACATGAGTCTGTATCACATGATACAACCAGAAACTTATACTTCACACATACATACAAGTAAAAAAAAAATCTAAGTAAAACATAAGTAAAAATGTCATAATGGTCAAAGTCTGTGACATGGTATCACTTAAGCTCTTTTCTTAACTCAGTTGCCTCTAATTTTATATGAGCCTTAACTACTCTGGTCCCCATTTTCTCATCTGTAAGACACCTGCAATAATTTTTTTCCTAATGTTTCTTTCAGGCACAAATTGATTATTCTTTAAACACATGTTTGTTTGGACTTTTGGATAAAGTTCTAGGTGTTCTTGTGAGGTTAAGTTGGGAATCTAGGGAAGCACACGATGAACTATTTCTCTATATGTTGGCTATTGGAACCTCCCCAGCATATGATGCTAATTCTAACCATAACCCTACACTTAATCCTCATTTTATGATAATAGACTGGAAGGATACAGATCAAGTGTGAGATGTTAGTGTTCAAATTCACAAATTAACATGAGTTCTTAAGATTGTTTTATTAGTAAAAAGGGGGTTCTGTTTACCTGACAGTGTTCATTTGAGGTCTATATTTAATTTAAACAAATTGCATAAGTATAGAAGAGATGGACAAAGAAAGTAATTATTTTAATTTCTGCTTTATATACCAGTAATTTATTCTAGGATCAAGTTTGTCCATGTAAAATGGGAAAGGGAAATGTGTATTCTCTACAGTAGCCCTCCCTAGTAATTAGAGGTAATTGTTGTTGGCCTAATGATTACATTAAACCAATGATAAATTATGAGTTAAAATGAATATGTTGTCATAGCACAAGAAAATGAAACAAGTTAAGCAACTGAAGACAGGAAACGACAATTCAATTCTAAGATACAGTTTAGAAGCCAATTAAGGTGATACAGGAGCCTAGTACTTCATTCATCAATAAAACATCTCAAGGCTTGCTTGTGATTAGACACGAGATCATTTCCTGTCTTCTCTAATAGATAACGGTTCTGACACTGTGTCCTTTAACAAAGTGCCAAAGAAACAGCTCAGCACACTCCAAGAGAAAAACAAATCACACCTTGTCAGAACTACATGACTTCTGGATTCTGTCACTGAAGTAATGACGTCTTCTGACCTTTCCTTTATACTCAAGTATTCTGTTGGGATCTTAGGCTAAAGGGCTATTGCTTTATCTTGAAACTAATTATATCCTTTTGAAAGGCAGTTATATAAACTCCTGTCAATGCATAACTGGGAATACGTTATAATGTTTCTCATGGATTCCAGACATCTTATCTTCTTATAGTGAAGAAACAAAATGGTCAACCAAAGAGATAATATCCTGAAGGTTCTTTTGTTTCCTGGCGCAGTTTGATTTAAAATCCCCAGTTCTCTAAAGCATTATTTCCCCAGATGTGTGCTAAGGCACCTTAAGGTGATACAGCATACGTCTCTTTTGTTTTTAAGATAATCAGAGTGATAGTTATGATCGATCAGTTGAAATGACAATTAATAACAAGGTCAAAGCCATTCACAACTTTTATAAAACTCTATTGGATGACATCATATATCTTAGGAGCTGTAGACACAACAATTGCTGTGGATTGTAGGTGAAGTGAAACTCAGTGTGTAAAGCACTTGTCACACAAGCTTCAAGGACCTTCATTGATTTCCCAGAATACATGTAAAAAAAGCTGGGCATAGTGGCTTGTGCTTTTAATCCTAGCGCTGGGGAAACAAAAGTATGAGGATCCTTATAGCTCACTCTAGTGAGCCCCAGGATGGTTAAATACTGTAAATCAGAAAACTTAATATGATGAATGATCAGATATCTTTTGACATAAGGATACTGTAAGGTAAAAAGAAGACATATATGACTAAAACACTGAGGAACCCAAGGGACCTGAGGGTCCCATGCGTGGGGAAAGTTTGATAACCTCTGCCTTACAGTCTTCTTCCCCCTTGTCTGTATGCTCTGTCAGTGGTTTATCATGGCCTCCTGACTGCCTGGAGTGCCAAGGATGTAGATGGTCCTTATAACTGAAGCAAAGGCAGAATATAGTTTAGATCATTAAAATATTAATGAGAAATTTTCTCCATGTCTCATGTTAAATATCTGTCACCTAAGGACAGCCATTTGTTCTCTCCATTTGGCCACATTCTCTTTCCTACTTGCCAAGTCTTAGATAGTTGATCGTTTGATTTATAAAATCAAGATGCCTCTGGATTGGCTATTGTATGTGCTTATTTATAGCAATATTTATTCTATCTGATCTGTTTTCTACATTTTTCAAAACAAAGGGTCCATGTCTCATAAATATGGGATTTAATTTGCAAGCATCATAATTTAGTCATGTAATCATTCTGCTCAAGTTGAGAAGCTGGAAAACAAATATCCATGCATTATTAGTTACTCATAGCAGAAGAAATGTACAGAAATTTTAATTTATAATTGTTGTGAAGTATCTGCAGGAGTCAGTTGGATGGCTTTTTCTCTCTTGTTCCTTATTCACTTTACAGATGACTCACCCATCTCAGTGATTCCACAGTGACGTAGAGCAACAGCCTTCAGACTTACATCTTCTACTCTATCCTCCCCACAACCCTGCAGCCATATGTGGAAATTGTTTATGTATTCTGTTTTTATTGAAAATAGATTTTCCCTTATGTAATATATTCCAACCACAATTTCCCCTTACCTTTACTCCTTCCAGCTCCCTCCTACCTGCCCTGTTCCTAGACTCACTCCCCATCCATCTCTCATCACAAAAGACCAGCCCTTGTATTTTGCTTTGTTGTGTGTGGTGGTTAAAGTATTCTATAAGCTGGCCAAGCATCATGTGTTGCAAAATTCCATAACCAGCTTCCTTTACCACTGTATCTCCTGCTACCTACTTTTATGACTAAATGCGTCTCAAAAATCTCACCTTCTCTCCTGAGAATGCCTTGTCTAATAAATACTTGAGGCTATTGCCAACACTATTGATTACTTTCCACACCCGCACAGTAAGGCACTATTGCTGAATTTACATCATCAAACATGGAGAAACAAAGCTGGTGCTTAACTAAAGGGAGGGTGTGATGGTTTGTATATGCTTGGACCAGGGTGTGGCACTATTAGGAGGTGTGGCCTTGTTGGAGTAGGTGTGTCACTGTGGGCATGGACTTACAACACTCACCCTAGCTGCCTGGAAATCAACTCCTACTAGCAGCCTTCACATGAAGATGTAGAACCTTCAGATCTGCCTGCATCAGGCCAGCCAAGATTCTACCCTGCTTCCACCTTGATGATGATGGACTGAATCTCTGAACCTGTAAGCCAGTCCAATTAAATGTCCATTATAAGACTTGCCTTGGTCATGGTGTCTGTTCACAGTAAAACCCTAACTAAGACAGAGGGAGTGGAGGAGGGGGCTGTGTGAGGGGAAGACTAGGAGGGGGCAGCAATGGGGATGAAATGAATGCATGCATGAATGAATGAATGAATGGATGGATGAATAAATAAATAAATAAAGTTTCTCTCTTGCTGACCAGCATTCATAGTGCTGAAGGAACTATGCATGTTATGGGAAGAGAAAAGTAAGCAGCAATCTTACACAGCTACCAAACATGTGAGCTGCAGTAACAACCTGCCTTCAAGATATACTGGTGTAAATAGTGGCACAAACATTGTAGGAGTAACCAAGAACTACTGGATTGGAATTGAGAATCACTCGCTCCATGAGATGAAATCCGTATCTGACTCTGCTGAAGTCTCTAAGAGCCTGAGACTAGATAGGTCATAGGCTTCAGGGGACACAAATTATTAGTGTCACTATGGAGATCAGTGATACTCTAGGGCAGGGCTCAGGCCCAGGAGTACTAGCCAACAATAAACAGAATTCTTTTTGGAGGGTGTGGGAGGTTTTATTTGTTTGTATGTTTAGGTAATTTTTGTATTTTTTGCTTTTGTTTGTTTTTATTTTCATTTCTGCCTGAGACTATCCATTTCAGGGAAATTTGAGATTGATCGGGAGAGCCTTAATCAAAAAACTAAGGTGAAAGAGTCATCAGGATGCTTCCCAACATTAATCCTGGCTTTCCATATATATGTAAACATACAAATGCATCATGTGTACCACACACAAATAAGTATAAATAATTAGGAAGAAAAAATGTTCTAAATAAATATTTCATAAGATGGGAAGATCTTCCTTACCATGGCTCATAACTTAGAAACTAAAAAATAAATTATTGACATACTATTTTCACAAAATATGCGCTCTGTGGGCTGGGGAGATGGTTTAATGGATACTTGGTAGCTCCATGTGAACCCAAAACTCACGTGAAAAAGCTAGACAAAGTAGCATAAACTAAAACCACATGGTAAATTTCTTATTTTATAACCTATTAAGAATTCTCTCTATTTCAACAGATAGTTAAGATTATAAAAACACTGGAAAATATGCAGATTCGTGATCAATATTTTGAAAACTGAAACCTTAGAAACTGAAAGTTTGTTTAAACAAAATATACTTTTCTTGGCTTCATATTCTTTTTTTTCCCCTGTGGATAAGCAAGAATTTTGTTTATTTCTATAATTCTGGTTTTTTTTTGTTTTTGTTTTTTGTTTTTTATTTTTTATAATTAATTATTTTAGTTATTTATATCCCAAATGTTTCTCCCCTCCTTTTCCCTCCTCCCAGAGTTCTTCACTCCATCCTCCCTCCCCTTTACCTCTGAGAGAGTTCTTGCCACTCCCTGTATCCCCTTCCCTGGGGCATCAAGTCTCTTCAGGATTATGTGCACCCTCTCCCACTGAGGCCGGACAAGGAAGTTCTGTGCTACATATATGCGGGGGCCTTGGACCAGCCCACGTATGCTCTTTGGTTGGTGGCTTAGACTCTGGGAGCTTCCAGATGTTTGGGTTAGTTGACCCTATTGGTCTTCCTATGGGGTTGCCATCCCCTTCAGCTCCTTCAACCCTTCCCTTAACTTTTCCATGGGAATCCCCAACCTCAGTCCAATGGTTGGCTATAAGTATCTGCATTTGTCTCGGTCAGCTGCTAGTAGAACTTCTCAGAAGAGAACCATGCTAGGCTTCTGTCTACAATCACAACATAGCATCAGTAATAGTGTCAGAGTTTGTTGCCTACCCATGGGATGGATTCCAAGTTGGGTCAGTCACTGGAAGGCCTTTCAGTCTTTGCGTTTCTTTTAGACAGGAACAATTCTGGGTCAAAATTTTTGAAGATGGGTTGGTGAGCCCATCCATCAACTGGGGGCCCTGTCTGTCTAGTGGAGGGGGTCTCTTCAGGTTCCATCTCCACCATTGTTGGACATTTTGGCTAAGGTCACCTCCATTGAATCCTGAGCACCTATCACCTCCCAGGTTCATATTCTTATTACTCCAATAAAGACTCAGTCTTATGCTTCAAATATCTGATTGTTAAATTAACAGTAGTTCACCATGAATACCTGTTTCTATTTTAATTATTTTTGAATAAGTTTTAAATTCCCCCAGTTTATAATTCAAAAGTTACAACACGGTTAGTAGAGAGAGAGTCGAATGAAGAGCAGTTTATAGTGCCTTACAAAAGCAACTGAACACAGCTACTCACACATCATACAGTGTCATCACATAGACGTTTTAAAATGGACACTGTGGGAATATTTATACCATGGAAATTGTCTGTTATTATAAAAAGGGGCTTTTGCCAGAACTGCCTGAAAGGTATTATCCTATTTTCAGATTTTTTGTTGAAATGATTTTGCTCCTCACTTGACACCAGTGTTATTTGGAATTATTGTAGCATCTCTGTAAACCAGCATATGGCCATGCAATTGATACAGTAATGTTCATCTGTTTCTCCAAGACTGATAGTATTATTTTAGGAGTGTTGTTTTGATGCTTGATTTCTTTCATATATATTTCATAATTGGGACATACCTTTCCTCACTCAGGTTTGAAATACTAATATCTGCTCATCTGTTTGTTATGTGGATGTACTATACTTTGTATTTAACCCAACACTGATCAGATTCATTGTTTGCCCAATGAATGGGAGGAAGCAATGCTCAGCAATTAACCCATTCATAGGTCATTTTTCATGTAAAACATTGTGTCTGAAGGAAAATTTCCTGAGTGTAACAGCTATATCTAAAGTTCAGAATGTCTTTTACAATGATGAAGAGAGGCAAGGTTCCAGTTTGCATTCTCTACAGTGGTGCATGCAGTGAACATTTATGATTAAATTCATAACCATTTAATCCATATGATGTTCTTCTGCATCAGAGAGAACTCAACAAAGTCTCAAAAAGCACACAACGCAACTCTTATGTGAGGAGCCTTCCTCAACCGTGAATCTCTTCCACAGCTTCACTGTCACTTATACTTCCCGCAAAATGGCTTCTCACAAAACTCTTAGGGGAAAAGAGAATTCTGAGATTTGACACAGTGTACACACACACACACACACACACACACACACACACACACACACACACACACACATATTTGCCTTTCCAGATTCCTTTACTATCTTATGTCTATAGACAAAAGGAAAGAAAGAAAGAAAGAGAGAAAGAAACAAAGAAAGGAAAAGAAATTATGTAGGGAATTGAAATTAGGCAGTGATTGACTGGAAAGAGCAGGCACATGCCATGCATCTAAAATACTCATTCTTAAAGAAAAAGAGAAAACAAAAAAATTATAAATGCCTATACTATTTCCAGCAAAAGAATCAATATCTGGCTTTGCAGGAACAATCCCATAAAAATAAAATTATTCATCCTTGTTTTAAACAGTGAGCTTCCAGCCCTGAGGGGAGAAAAGACCATTTCTACAGCAGCTTTACAAAACAAGAAGTAGAAATCACTCGAGGCCGATTCTTTTAGAAAACAAAATGATGAGCACCACCCTAAGGCCCCAAAGCCTTAAACAATTTCTTATGGATTTTCCTAGTGGGAAAAAGATAGACTGTGGACAATCTTTTAAGTCTATGTCCATAGTGTCTGCCTGTTATAATATACTGTTTTAAGAAAGGACTTTAAACATTAAACAGGCAAAATGCTATGGGGTTGTTAGACAGAGCTTTCACAAAGCTAGAGGCAACATTTGGAAGAAAAGGTATCAATGTTTTCTTTAAAGAAAACCAAAATGAAATACAAAGAGGGGGCACTCATCTCCCCCCCCCAGCACCCTGCTTTGTGCACCCCAAATCTCAGACTTAGTAACCCTGCTTGTGAACTCACACCCTTATTTATTCACTTTATATCCTGGTCCCTCCCTCCCATAGTCCCCTGTCACACAGTCCCTCCCTCCATCTTCTCTCTTCTCTTCTGAGATGGCAGCGGCCCCTCCCCACCCCCCCGGGGGTATCTTTCCACCCTGGCACACAAGTTTTTGCAGAGCTAGGGCCATCCTTTCCCACTGAGTACAGACAAGGCAGCACAGTTAAGGGAACGGAATCCACACGCAGGCAGCAAATTTAAGGAGAGCCTCAGCTCCAGTTACTGGGGGACCCACATGAAGACCAAACACAGGGCCGAGGACCAGTCTCTGTATGCTCTTTCATTGGTGTTTCAGTCTCAGAGAGCCCACAAGGATCCAGGTTGATATCCTAGCAGTGCGTAGGATAAGCTCTGCTATTCCTCAGATCTGAAAGCACTTCTAAATAAGCACAAACATAACTGTCTCGATTGACTCACAGAATCACTTCTGTAGCCCACTGACCTTGGAAGTCTGCTCTCCAGAGCTGGGGTAAGCTCCTTTTAGCTCTGTGTCTAAGTTCCAAGCACAAGTTCACTTTTTTCCTTTTGCCTATGAAAATGGAAGTGTAAAAATTAATTTGCTGCAATGGAGCCACCAAAGAAACCTTGGAATTGGGACATTAAAACTGTGCATCTGAGAGTTAAATATGTATTAAGATGACACAGCAATTGAACCTTCATAGTTAAAAAAAAATGGAGAGGATGAGGTGCATAATCTTACATGCATCTGGAAAGACAGAAGAAAGATAAATAAGGATAGAAAACAAGTTTGATCACATGTGACTGACTGAAAAGAGAGGACCAGGAAACAGAAAAAGAAGCCATGCTGTGAACTTCCCAGCCACGTGTCCTGTACAGACTTACATGCATGAGTGTCTTCTTGACGTGCAGGACCCTTGCACTCATGAACTCATAAATCAAGACCTGTACAGCATCAAGTCAGTTAACATTCTACCATGGATGGAGGAGTGGCTCACCCTTAGCTATTGTTTTAGGAGCCTGGCTCCAGATGAGCTGTCCCCCACCCCTAACCCTCAGATGATCCCACAGCCATGCACCTACAGGGCAGTCTCAACTGTGTGGGCTAAAAACAAACAAATCAATTAACTAAAAATTTCCAGGAGGATATGAAGATGACAGGGAGATATGATGGAGAGGCAGTGGGTGATGACTGGAAGGTGGTGGTGGTGGGTAGAGAAGGTCAAGATTCATTATCCTCACACATTTCAAAGAACAAATAAATAATAATATAAACAAACCTAATAGAAAAGCAAAGTTATGTGAAAACCAAGAGATGGTGACAGGTACTTTTCATGAAGTGTAATCAAGAGAACCACTGTTGATGGCATGAGGGTTTTCCAGTCTGAGAAACCACCTACCCAGAAAAAAAACTCACTAAGAAATGGTGAGTGGTTAATCACCGATAGTTCCTGTATTGGTGTAGAATCAAAATTGCTTATCTTTAAGAACCTGTGTGTGATTTCTCAGCCATTCTAAGGGAAGCTCAAGGGCCTCAGCCTCAGAGAGAGCTGATAAAATCCCAAACTCGGCAGAGTGGTAAAAAGGATTCTAATTATAGTGGACAAAGCCAAACTTAGTCAAAGAATTAGAAAAAAATAACAGCATTTTTTTTTAACCATAATCATGTCTGGCTTCAACACTGAGAGAAAATTATTTTCTGGCTTAGCAGGAAGCTGACAATGCTGATCTATGCCTCAGATGGTGGCATTCTTCAACACAGAGGTCATGACTGAAACATGGGTGAGGTAGACATCATCCTTGGCTCAGACAACGCCTATTCCATCAGATCCATGCTTATCTTCTTGTCCTGCAGCTGATAAACCTTACAGAGTTTTGTCTCAGGAGCTCTTCTGGGGTGGAGCCTCACACCAGGTAGTTTCAAGCTAGCTGTGGACATGAACACAAACAGCCAGAGACAGCTGCCAGCAGGGAAAGACAGGCAAATGCAGGGACAGAGTTGTCTGGTTCTCAGACATCTGTGGTGAAGCTGTTCACACTTCCCCTCCCTTCCCCCATGTCATTATCTCAGTGCTTACGAGGACACACATGTTCCCAATGAGCTTTCAGCTGGCTGGTGGGTTACATCCCAGCCCAGTCCCAGCAACCTCACAATGGCTGTGTGAGTTTCCCTGTAAGGATTCAATAATCTCTGCTTAACTTGAAGTAGATTGTGTAATCTGAAAACTGGAAATAGCCAAAACATGAGATTCCAAATTGGGGAAGAAATACATGAGAGGATGTCTGAAGAAGAATAGAGCATCTTTGTCCGACCATGTAAGGGTGATACATGTTGATCTGCTTTTCTGGTATTGGAGAGGTAGTAAGTGGTACATCATAGTTAGTCTGACATTCTTCTACACCCTACAACTCCCTTGCTCAGATAGCAGTCTGTACAGCACCCTGTCCACTTTCATCCAATCTTGAGATGTTGGTTTTTTTCTACTGACAGCATATCTGGTTCACCCACTGATTACCATACCAGCCTCTTGACTTTTGGGCACACACAGTCCTTTTCTGTGGCTCTTCTCAGCATTTTCAAACTTTCCCTGGCCTAGACTCCATCCAGTGGATCTTTCTGACAAAGCTTGAGCAGTCAGGGTTTGTACCTTGTCCCTGGGATGATGTCATTTAGAATACAGGGACTCTGGAGACTTGTCCTTCCAGAATGAAATGTCAGGCAAAGGTACATCCCACTGGATGTTGTGTTTGAGTGAAATGCCATTGTTGCAACCTAGATATTTCTAAATTTTCAAGCTACATTTGAAAGTCAAGTATTTTGTGACCTTTCTGGGAGACATAAAGAAATGTGTATTCACTCTAGGCTCTCTCTTCCACAGCCAGGCTTGGTAGGCTGAAAAAGATAAGGACTTAGCTGTCAGAGAGAATGAATTTCTAATATGCTGTTATAAAAGAAAGCAAATATTTTTGCTTGCATTTGAAGTATGGAGTAATACATCATGTAAATAAAGTGTTTTTATTTTCTGGGATAAAATAATTTACCATAAATGCTATAGAAGAAGCTCTGTGGTAGGGTATGTGCCTGGAATGAGTAAGTAAGGCCTTGGAACACACACACACACTCTCTCTCTCTCTCTCTCTCTCTCTCTCTCTCTCTCTCTCTCTCTCTCACACACACACACACACACACACACACACACACACCTCACCCAATCCAACTTTTTGTCATGCTCTTAGCCACCTCTAATACTCCATCATCACAGCAAACTAATGAGACAACAGACTTCATCCCTGTCTGCACAGAAATGGCTTTAGCTCAGATTACTCCTTCAGTTTTCCTACAAAGAGTGACTGAGAAGGTTCATTTGCCATCTATGCTCTGGGCTTCTCTCATGATATAGCTTTCTGTTTCCCTCAGGAAAGATTGTGAGTCATATCTGAGAAGATAAGAGTCTGTGCTTAGCTCTGCCACTACTAGGTGATTTATTCTGATCAAGTGTTAATCTCACTCAACTTTAGATGGCACAGTGGTCAAAAGGCTAAGAGAGTAGCAGATCCCTAGAGACAGTTAAAATCTGCAAGGTACTCCATCAACTTTCTCACTGTGTCCTTCCTCTCCATAAAACAATTCTTCACAGAGAAGTCTGTTTGTCCTCCACATTCTGACTCTACAAGTCTTAGGGAAAATACATCACAGATATGATTTAAGGTTCAGAAAAAAGTAACACAGGATTTACAGACCTGGATTCAAAGGGAGCCTTGGCTGACCTGTGCTGTCATCACCCTTTCTGCTGTACCTTTGCCCCTGCTTAGCTCCTGTGCCTTTTCCTCCTTCTCTTGGGACCTTTTCAGTTGCTTCCTTATCTATGAGTCTTTTCTTTCCTTTTCTCATTCTTGACATAAACTATCTGGCATCTGATCCATTCCTTCCCTTACAATTATAGATGCCAAAAGGACAGATATTTATTCTGGGTAACCATTTTAAGAATTTATTTGTTGTCTCAAGTTAATGTTTTCTGCTACACATTTCTTTTCTTAAACTTTTGAAACCTACAAACAGAGGTTTTTGCAACAAACAAAATAATCTAGGCCCTTTCCTTTTAAATTTTTTTTACACTGTCCCACATAAGCAAGACTAGCTTCAAACTCACTATTCAGGCAAGAATAATTCTGATGTCCAGATCCATACTTCCACTTTCCAAGTAATGGGATTTCAGGTGTCCATCCACATGTGACCCCTTAAGCTGGCCTCAAGTACACATATCACCCTCATTGCTAATTTAATTGCTTTCTCTCCCTGAGAACCGTGTATATATCTTACTGGTTCTTCATCATTTATAAGTAAATTCACTTCAATTGAATAAGTTATTTTGAAGTCCAGCTATGTAACAGGAATCTATCATAGGTTTTATAACAGTTAAGTTTTAAAAAGTTATAAACTACTCAGAAGGAAATATGTAACAATTAATTGTAGCAAATTATAATATAAGAAATGCTTCAGAATGGAAGATTAATCTTAAGACAAATAACGGGATACACGTGCAAAAGGCTACCTGACAGCACGAGCAAACTTATAAACTGGTCACACTTCTTCAAAATAGTGTTGTTAGTTTTAATTTAAAAACACAAGATGAAAATTAATCATAATTTGAAAATTCTTCCAGTTGTAATAAATGGAAAAATAGGACACTGTTACCACCATTGTGAAAGCTAATCAGATTTATCTATGTCTAAGGGATCAAAGAGATGCTGCATAGTTATTTAAGAAAAAATTAGCCAAAATTTCATTATAGAGCAAAACTTATTTCTTTTTACTCTTCTCTTCTTTCTTTCCTTTTTCCTTTTCTATCTTTCTTTCTTTTTTTTTTCCTTTTTTCTTTTTTCTTTTGGTCGTTGTGTTTGCTGGACACATAAAAAGCATCACTGAAATAGACCTCAAGCGTTTCACATCAGTTTTTACTAAGTAAAAGTCAGTGTCTGTGTGTAGTTTTGAAAACAGACTCCCGCCTTAGCCAGGGAGCTAAGACCACACTACTCGCCCCTCCAGGCTCCCTTTTGTTCCACCCAGCTTAGTTGTGACCCGGTTTCTCTTTCCTACCCGCCTTTGCTCTGTGATCAGCAGCATTACCCTCCCATTCCTTTGAATCCTTGGATAAAGGACACATGATAGTTTTATTATTTTAGAACTTGCCGGCTAGCACAGTTGCTGGGCCCAAAATCTCCTGCCTGGAAAGGTATATGCCCTCATCAATTATCTCCGTTTCTCTTTCTGCCCTAAACTTATCAGCGAGTTTGTATAGGCTAGCCCCCGCCAACCTCCTCATCCCCTTCCTGAAGCAGAGGCTGCAGGCCCTAGCTGCCCCAAGGCATTACATGACTGCTGCCTCAGCTTGTCCCAAGCATGGCAGAAAAGCCCCGCCATTTCCCTGCATCTGCATTTTCATCCTGGGACCTGGAAGTCCCACCTGTACCAACAATTGGCTCCCAGCCTTCTTTATTGACAAAACTAAGACCCAATAAGGAAACGAGGCCTAGTATCAGCACCTCCTCCTACTAGTGTCATATGGAAAACTTTCAAATGGGCCTCTTCGGTAGATGGGGGTGGGGGGGTATTTAGCAATCTGGTAACCTTAGTACACATTTATTATTATTATTATTGAAAAAGGACAGGGATTGTTCTCCTACCTTAAATTCTTAAAATTCTGCATCAAGTGGTCTTAATATACTGGATTCTCTACATTATATTGAAGATTTAGGACATGTTTTCCAGAGCTGCTTCCAGCTATTCTAGTCACATTTTCTTTCCTTGGAGGATTCCCCTAAAATGATGTCAGTCTTTAATGAGTGGTTTTGAATTTTAAAGTCACCATCATCATTATAGATACTTATGTGCCTTTTACTAAATCAATTATTGCCACCATCAGTTTATTGGAGGTTCAGTAATTATATTTTACATGTTTGAATGTTTTGGCTACTTGTGTGCATATATGCCACATCCTGCTACCACTGGAAATTAGAAGGCAGTGTCAGATCCTCTGGAGCTGGAGTTCCAGACAGTTGTGCACTGATGTGTGGGTGCTGGGAACTGATTCTGGTTCCTTTACAAGAAATGTGATTGCTCTTAACCGTTGAGACACCTCTCCAGCTACTTAAAATGTGTGTCTGCAATGAAGAAATAAAAATAATTTAAATGGTGTTATTGAGGTACCACAATGAAACTCAGGCAACTGGCATAGTAACATTATCATTGTGCTTGAAAACAAAACAAAACAAACCAGCAAGCAAACCAACAATGAAACCAAGAAGGTCATAATAAATTTAAAATGGTTGCTAAATTTCTTTCCCTGAAGGAGGTGTGACCAACGTCTGTCCACTCTTCCTAGGGTCCTAATGACAAATGAAATAGGACCCCATCATACTTTACCCTGTGGACAGAAAGAGTTTATGAACCTAAATACAGAGCATGGTAAAGGGTTATTTACAGACAAATGGGTGGTCCCCAAAGCACGTGTACCACACCATCATGGATGATGGCATACTTCTTGCTACATATGAAGTCCAGTTCCCCTAGTCCTCTGTAGTGCAGCCCCTCCTACAGAGACGCCTCTTATAACCAAGTGCAATTTTGGAAAAGTTGCATACTAATTTAAGAGGTTGGTTTGGAGCTTTGGAGCTTCTTCCTATTTAAATAATGGAGTCATTTAAGGAAGTGATGAAGCCTCACAGAACAATACGGGAATCCCTCGTGTTCCTGTCTCACTCTTCTGAAATGTATCTCACTTTTCTGCATTTGCCAATGCTTCCCCTTTGAGGCTGAGTTTCAGGATCTGATGGAACAGATGACATCATGTTGAGTGACAAGAAGTTGTACTGGGAAAGAAAGAAACAAGATTTGATGTCACAACTTGACCTATGGGGTCAAGACTTGCTTGAATCAGAGAGGCCTAAATGTAATGAGCACATGTCAGTAAAGTTTTCATGCAGCAAATTCTTGCAAATTGTATTGTGACACGATGATATATTTCGCATTGCATACACTTCTTCTCAGGCATCGGTATTTGTCATTTATGATTTTGTCAGCAACTATCTTATTAAATGTATGAGATGAAATAGATGCAGAGAATAAACTAAATAAGGTATTTTCTGATGGAGACCGCTTTCACCATCAGTGCTGCCAATAAATGTAAACAGGCATTTAAGATTTTTGTGGAATATTATTGCTCAATAACAAAGGTACAATTGCTTTTGCTGCTATAGAAATGCTGGTGTGGAGATGAAAGCTGTCAAGAGTTAAGGAGTGTTTGCTGCTTCTGAGATGCTGGAAAGTCACGAAAATGCACGTGTGTGTGTGTGTGTGTGTGTGTGTGTGTGTGTGTGTGTGTGTGTGTGTGTGTGTGTGTGTTTACCTGTAGTGCCCACCCTGGGAAGGAAGGGTTTCTTCTATTCCCATGGCTACTCAATGCTGAGCAGATGCTCACAGGAGAGTGTAAGAATACACAGGCTTTGGAGATTGAGGAAAATCACAGACTTACATGTCCGGACCTCTTCTGAAGAAAGCATAAGAGAATGTTCCCTGATCAGAAATTACAAATCATCACAAACATTTTCATCAGCCACTTCCAGCTCTGTTGACTTCGGGATGGAACTTGGGTTTGGTCAAGCCAGGGGTGTTAGTATTTGGCAGGTTGATGTGGCTGATGGTCCTGGTTTCCTTTTATAGTAAAGGTAGGTCCACTGGTCCTGGCATGTGCCAGGGCCTGTAATAACACAGATATGCTTTGTCTGCATGTAAGTAGAATAATCCAAACCCTTAACAAGTGCTCTTAAACATTTTTCTCTTTAATATGTTAGTTCTTATAAAATGCAACAGTTATTCATAGAGTCAGTCAAGTGGTAAGGAATGGTAACCCAACTAAAAGAAAACCTTTTGAGTTACATTAGCAGATGTTTACATGAATAATGAGGACAGCATCCCAAACAGAAAAACAGAGTAAATTCTAAATTTTGGTTTAAAAAGTGACAGTTCTAAAGGTCTCTTGTTAAACACTCTGCCACATTGCATATTGTCTCAATACATGCCCAGTCGATTATGCCAGCTATGGGCTAATAACTAAATAGAGAGGCAGAGAGACAGAATTTCAGAGCATACAGTGCAAACATACTTATCTGAAAAACAAACAAACAACTCATCACCCACACTATATTGTGAGTTCCAGACTTTTATCTAAAAAAAAAAAAATCAAAGAAACAAATCAAACCTTATAACTATCACCAACAAAAAAATAACATCATTTTAGAGTATACCACTCCTAGGGTGTGTGGTATTATAAAAAATACTAAGAGTCTAGAGAGCCTCACATAGCCTACATAGCCTCACAAGTGAAAATACAAACATATGGACATCTGTCATACCTCAAGGGCATTAAACAGATGTGGTGTGGTTCTTTTAAGTATTTATTTTATAGTAGCAAACACTCATAATTTTTGTTTCTGCAGAAGAAATACTATCACTATAAAGAAATAACCACAGAAGAGAACTTTGGTTTCTGTTGCTCTCCTAACTAATAATTATAAACAATTACCACTGGAGATGGAAAGTTGTCTAGTTCATGGCAGGGTGAAAGCAGAACAGATGGCATCCAAGCTGAATGTCTAGTAGGAGAGACAAATCTGACACAGGAGATAATGAAAATCAGGGATACACATGCAATTAAGACACAAACACAATTTGAGACACAAGAACATTTGCTTAGTTTTTAAAAAACGAATACAATTTTATAGGTCAAAAACACTGAGCTATGCAACATTGCAACGGACAGATTCTCTGACTTGTGGGGTTGTAGCTATCCTTCAAAGTTCTGAGTCACAGCTAAATTAAATTTTTCTAGATTGTCCAATTCTTGTCCAAGTAACCCCACCTACATTAATAACAAACTTTAAATTAGCTTCTTATGAATGTCACCTGAAAAAAATCAGTTAAAAAGTAAGTTCAAAGAAGAAATGTATTCAAGTAAAACTGCTGTACTGAGCCAAGTCTCCTCTGCATGTCTTATAATAACCACTAATAAGTAAGTTCACAGACACCAAACATCTGGAGGAGAGGCTGACTCAGGTGAGGGTCTGATAATCTTTTTCATCCTCTTCCCAGTAGTCCACTGGCCTGATGTGATGTACTCTCACAAGAAAGCCTGGCTGATCTCATGAGGTTGGCCCCACATGCAGTGGGATATATTGATTGTTAAACACAAATACAGGTCAATCCGTCATATGTGAATGTAAATAATATCCATATTACTGATTGTTAAACACAAATACAGGTCAATCAGTCATATGTGAATGTA
Source organism: Uromys caudimaculatus (assembly GCA_028551405.1). Taxonomy (NCBI): domain Eukaryota; kingdom Metazoa; phylum Chordata; class Mammalia; order Rodentia; family Muridae; genus Uromys; species Uromys caudimaculatus. The sequence continues at coordinate 54,616,449 of CM052704.1, forward strand.
AATAATATCCATATTTGCAAGTAGAAAGAGAGAAATAGAGTTTTATTCCATCATTCTTTACAAACAAAATCCTATACATTGACTTCCCCCACCCAACATAACCAAAAAAGAGAGAAAAAAAAAAAAGGTAAAAGTGTCTCTCATTCCAAACAGTAACTCAGTGCAAGGCTGAATGCAGAACTGGTCTACTAAAGACAATTTCAGAAAATGAGCGCCACGCACTGGGGTTGTTTGTCATAATGCCAGTCATGTGCATATTTATCATGTTCAGATTCATCAGTTTAAAAAACCCAGACAGCATATAAGAGAAACATACTGGGACATTACCATTATTAACAGCAACAAGAAAACATAAATATAACCTCCTCTGCCACCCAGGGTGTGCTTAGGAAGATTTGTAATGCATCTTATTATTGTGTTCACAGAAAATACTCAAAAGGAAATTTAAAATAGAGCACAGCAAGTTGGCTCATTTCTGTTCTTTTTCACCATTACTTCTGATGCTGATGCAGCATTGAAGTAATTGTAACAATTTATTTTAGTCAGTGAAACTAGTATCTTTTTTAAAGGAATGAACTATAAAAACTTTTTTTTTTTTTTTTTTTTTTTTTTGGTTTTTCGAGACAGGGTTTCTCTGTGTAGCCCTGGCTGTCCTGGAACTCACTCTGTAGACCAGGCTGGCCTCGAACTCAGAAATCCACCTGCCTCTGCCTCCCAATAAAAACTTTTTAAATGCACTAATAATAATAGTAGTGCATTGGCTTGGATTCTCTGCATTCCAAAATGCTTGTGTACATACCATAAATACACATTAAAGTTGGGGTTCAAGAATGATTTGCCTATAGAGTGTTGTTATCTTTGTATTTGTCTATTTTGAAAAACTCTGGAAAAATAGAACATCTCAGCCAAAAAAAAAAAAAATGCTTTCAAAGAGGAACCGACATTTATTATGTTGTCTTTTAGATATTTCTAAACGCATAGAAATTGGCTTGTGCTATTTATCTCCCGAGCCTATACTAATATATTTTGATATCATATTTTAGATATAAAGAGATAGCTACTAGAACACTCAGATTTCCATCTCAGCTCTTGTTTTATTTTTTGGCCTTTAGATAATTTACTCTTTTCTTTGGGCCTTAGATTCCTAATCTACAGAACAGGAAAATGCTGATAGTGCTCTACTGTGGCTTTGCCAAGGCTTCGCAGGCTCTGTAAGGTAGGTATTGGTAGTTTCTGTACTCAGCACTCCTCTCACGTTTGTCCCCTCTCAGGAGCACCTCTAGCAGGTGATAGCAAAAGCTTAGACAGATTGCTACCATCCATTGAACACTCTGTTCTTTGGCACTCAGGGGTTACAGTTGTCTCTAAGAAACCCCATAGGACGTTCCTTGGATACTTTCACTCAGATTAAATCTTTGTAATCTATTCTGAAAAATTAGGTTTCTTGTAGCTGAAACAGATGGTAACCTCTAAAATTGTGATACTGGACTCTTAGCCTACTTGGTTTTCCTGACTCACATAGAATATCAAAACAATCCTTCAGGTGACAAAGGAGTAGTTCCCCCTTAATCAACATACTCGAAATGCTCTTCACTCTGTCAGTATGAAATGACTACTGGATTCTTATGTTAAATAATGAACTGCTGAGTGAAAACATCACACCGAGATATCTGAAAAACTGCTTTAGGTCAGGAATCTGGATTACTGATCCTATTTTTAACCTATAAATTAATCACCACTGGAATAGGTACACTTTATTAGAATTCTTGAATTGTTTACTAAATATATTTGGATTAAAAATAAGATGAATATATCAATATTATGTCTATAATAAAATATTTTAAATAAGATTAAAGCTAATTAAAAGATATAATATATACTGTCAGAAAATTTGAATGAAACATTTAATAAATATCTACTGAGAGCCAAAAATGTGTGACATGGATTTTCATGGTTTTAAAAAGATGGTAATGAGGAAAAATTACCATAAAATTTACTAATTTGTTTGCACACCATATTGGAAATTACTGTTCTGGCAATGTGATATCAATGAATTATTAGAATGGAAGAATAATTAACATTTTGTCTTTGTGAAATTGATGCTGCTGATTGTCTTAGATTGCTTGTGTTGCTGGATTAAACATTCTAACCAAAAGTAACTTCAAGAGGAGGGAATGAATATGTCTTCTATGACCTTGTCATGGTCCACGTATTTATTAATGTCCATTTGGTAAAATTTGGATTTTCATATAAGTTGAAATTTGTGGTTTTGTTTCATTTTTTGTTTTTGATTTTGCTGTAAAGAGGTTGATTTCCTTGACTCAACCTGTAATTATATTATTACCCTTTATTAAATCTAGGACCTTATAGATGTAAACTGTATCATTATGCTGTTTATCACTATGAATAATGATAATGTGTATGACTGTGTGTGTATGTGAGTGTGTGAGTGTGAGTGGCTTAATTGTATATTGAAATATTTTTCTATCAAATCCAATGAGAACTGAATCGTTTTGGATATATATATATATATATATATATATATATATATATATATATATATATACACACACACACACACACACACACACACACACACTCAATAAAATATAAAAAGTTGTGCAAATCGCCAAAAGATCTGAAAAAGAATATTTAATATCATTGACTTAATTTCTGTTTCTATTGCTGTGAAGAGAAACCAGAAGCAAGGCAACTCTTTCAAAACAAAGCATTTTATTAGGAGCTTTCTTACAGTTTTAGAGGGTTAGTCCATGACCATCATGGCAGGAAGCAGACATGCATGGCACTGAGAGGTTTACATCTGATCCCTAAGCAGCAGGGATAGAGGGGAGGGGGAGGGGGAGGGGGAGGGGCAGGGGGAGGGGGAGGGGAGAGGGACTGGGCCTGGAGTGGGCCATAGAAACATGAAAGCCCACTCCCCTTGACACACTTCCTCCTTCTAGGTCCACACATCCTAATCATTCTGATCCTTCTCAAACAGCTCTACTCCCTGGTTACTAAGCATTCAAATATTATGGGTCCATTCTTATTGAAACTAGCACTGTCACCAATCATCACGGAACTTCAAGCTGAAGCCACAAGGAGATATGCCTTGACGTGTGTGGATCAGAATGTGAAGAAGGATTTCTTGTGCAGGGAGGATTGGAAATTAGTATATTCCCAATGGAAAGTCATCTGGAAGTTACTTAAAGACTAGAACCGCAACATAATACAGTGATCCCGTGTCTAGATACTTGGTCAAAGGAAATGAGCTCAGCATGTCAAAGAGACATCTGCATACTCACACCCACTGCATCATTATTTACAACAGTCCGGATAGAGCATCAGTTGAGTATCTTCCAACAAGTGAACAGGTAAAGACAACATGATGCATACGCATGTATCCTGCCCATCCTTAAACAAGACATAAATTATGTCTTGTTTAAGTGTATGTCTTGTGTAAGTGTAGACGAACCCGGGGGACAGTATGCTAAGTGAAGAAAGTCCAGCCTGGAAACATGGTTTATCTTACATGTGTAGCCTTAAAAACGTCAAGCTTTCATAAGCAGAGAGTTGGAAGAAGGGTTGCAGGGGATGTTTGCCCTGGGGCCAATGAGGAGGTGTTCGGCAAAGTCTACAACATTTTAATCAGTCTGGAGAACTAAGTTTTTGGTGATTTATTTTATAGTATGCTGACTGTAATTAATACTAATGCTTCTACAGGTGAGATTGCTGAGTGTAGATGATGAATGTGCCTGTCACACGCATAAAATGGTGAGAATGTGGAATGGTCTGGTATGAGTCAGCTTAATTATTTGTAGCAAAAACATCTATCAAGGTATCATGTTGTGAACCATAAGTGTACACATTTCATTTGGCAATCATACCTTAATAAAAATGAAAAAAAATCAACAAAACTTTTATTTTTTTACCATCTTTCACAGTAGAATACAAGGGCAAGGAAAACATTGTGTGAATTATTTATCAATGCCTGTTCCTGTGGCTAGAACATTAGACTCTAGATATTTAGCAGATATTTGCCAAATTAATAACGGAAAAATTCATAGTTTCTATATTCTGTCTTTTTTTCTTATACATTTGTTCTACTCTGTCTTTGGCCTATAATAATTGTCAGGGATATAACCATCTAGAGTGAATTTTAGGATCAACCACTGCAAACAGGGACCTTTAAAAATATAGCAATGACTTGAGCTTATCCACTAAGTCAGTTTCTTGAAAGAAGACATAAACAAACAAATGCTACACAGCTGACTCTCCAGTCCACTGCACTACTGCAACTCTCTCTCTCTCTCTCTCTCTCTCTCTCTCTCTCTCTCTCTCTCTCTCTCTCTCGTCTCTCACCTATGCAACCTGCACCCATGTAGTCCTTGGCACCTCAGAAAGGCAGCATCTCCTTCTTAAGAAGAAATTTCATTACTTGCTCAATGAGAATCAGGTTTGCAAAGGAAATTATTTATATCCCTTAAGGAGTAGTAGTCCAGCACGCTTGCACATACATATAAATGAACTGTGTGATTTGATCTTAAGTCAGCGAGGAAGGTAAACAAAGCACAATGGTCTGAAACTGGAACAAATCTGAATTTGCCACTGATGGTTGGCATAAGGGGACAGAGCTGGATCTGCACACTTTTTCTTCACAGCTTTATTATGTAAGAAAATAAATTGCTGTAGTCCATACTTTTCTCCATATTCGGATAAAATTTCCAAATCAATATGTTAATATGAGCAGAGTGTACTACAGAGGGACTAATCACTGTGTGCTATTCACTGTCTTAGCCAATTCTCTAGAATAGTGAGCCACCTGTAAGTACATGTCAGACCTCAGCTGTTATCCTAAGGTGGGCTGATCTTCACCTGTCTTTTCCACTCCCACGCTCAGCACCATTTCCCATCCTCCCACCCCTACCACTCTGGACCTCCCTGTTGGTTTAATTCAGCACCATAAACAGAGCAAGCAACAGTCTGTTCACAGCAGTGCAGCATTTGAAAGATGGTTGGTTCTCTTGTGAGCTAGGACCCTCTTTCAGTCATGATTTCATTAAATCGTGATTCGGTCCTCTCCCATTTGAGAAACTTTAATTAGTGAATTCAGGCCCCTTGGAAACAGATTGAAACAGGCTAAGAAATAATGGCCTATTATCTACTAGATAATAACAGCTTGAGAACCAGGGGTCAATTTTGTTCTTTATCTTCCCAGGAAATCCATCTCAACATCTCTAATGTGCTAAATATCATTTTTCCTTGAGGGTGAAGAGAGCTATTAAGCTCACATTCTCATTCTGTAAAGTTGAAAGTACTTACTAGAATTAGAAAGGGGCAGTTTCTGCAGCCAGGCATCTGGAATTAGGTGGTCTTATGTCCATACATGAAGAGGACATCCAATAAACTATTTTCCCGAAACAATCATAGCAGATGCTTAGAATCAAAAGTCGCCATAAAGAGAATGTAGGCAAAGCAGGTTCAGTGTTTTAAAATCTTTAAGAATTCCCCTAATTTCCTCCTTGAGGATCTCATAATTATTACAAATGTTAATGACATCAACCATCCCAAAAAAAAGGTCTTAATTCCCAAGGGTTTATATTACATAATTGCACTCCTCAATAGGGAATTCCACATCATCCTTAGGCGTTTAAATTTGTAAAGAAATGACAACTCTGACTTCATGTTTTATGAAGTTTCCTTTCACATCTAAGCCAAGGATATGCACGCAGAGCCATGCATTCTAGTTATATATTTTAAAACAGTGTTCACTCAGTTCAATCCAGACTGTTGACAATGTTGCAAACATACTGTGGGAAAATACTCTCCATTGTTTCTTTGTCAAGCAGGAATTTGAACGATTCTAAGAGGATATACCCTAAATTGGATATCCAATAAATTAATTCATCCACAAAGCAGATCTAATTCCAGTGGTAGTAAGTGATGTTTCATTCAGGAGCCAGGATGTGTGGCTGTGCCCAGAAACACAAATTCAACTCACCCCAAATTCCTTCTTCCAAATTGCTAACAGTTTTATGAAATTTTTGTACATACAGAACAAACAAGAGTCATGAATCAAGACAGTTTTCAAGTACTTTTGGTGGAAACATTAGGTAGTTGGTTTATATCCAAGTGAGGAAATCTCTGCAGTAGATCTCAAACACTACAGTAATGTGATATTCTTGAGGTTGGTGGAAGCTAGTAGTGTTTTACATTAATACATGCAAAATTGATGTATTCCACAGGATAGTCTCAAGGATATTATATCAGAGACACATAGTCAATGGTTAAAGGGTTAAAGATAATTCAAGATAAAAATTTGACTCTAGATCTGCAGCATTCTAACTCTCCACAATGACAGAAGTCTAGTCAATCAACCATGTAGAATCTTTAACTCAACTGTGGCCTCTTTTATTATAGCTACTTCAGTGCTCACATGTTTGAACATTTGGTCCCCAGCTGATGGTGTTGATTTAGAAAAGTGTGGAACTTTTAGGAGGTGGGATCTTACCGGAAAAAGTGGATGACTGGGGGCTGGCACGGTTTCATGGCCATATCCACTTCCGGTCTCATCGTTAACTAGCCACTCTCATGTCTGCTGGCATATGGAAAGGGGCTAGCATCCTCTAGCCCCTAAGCCAGAAAAAATCTGCCCCCTTTAAATTTCTTCTTGCCAGATATTAGGTAACAACAATGCAAAATATGTGAATACAACCAGGGTCAATCCCTGTGGTCTCGTGTGTTTCTCTCTGTTCTGGCATAATTATCAGTATGTCTCCCATGTCGCCATGTCGCCAACACGTACCTTCATACACACCTCTAGTTACTTGCTCACCCCAATAATTTCAGTAGCACAGTTTAAACTACCGTTTTGCAACCTTATTTCACTCAGGAAAACCTTCTTCTCACGGCATTCACGAACCTGCTTGGAGACGTGCTGGTGCTGTTTATAGCTTTCCTAATTAGTACTTAAGGATAATATCGCCCATTACTCTAATTTGATGAGAATTTATTGGCATCCTTTTGACAGTGACTATTAAGACTCACTTTCAGATAGCAGATGTGATAGAAGAAAACTGAGACCCTTTGAGGCACGTGGGGAAGAAGGAACGTGAGTGTGCAGCCTTACCCGGCTGAGAACACTGTTGAATTGGAGTTAAGGAACATCTGGTCCATGTCTCTGTGGTGAAGGGTAGAACCCTGCCCCCAGGACAGCTGCACCACAACAAAGAGACTGGCTGGGTTACAGCCCTCACTCTGCAGTGGCTGGTTTCCCATGATCCTTCCTTTCCTTTGGAGATTACCCAAGTTTATTCAGTCCTTCCTCTCCTTCACCTTCTACTACTTACTGATCAACATGAACAGCAGAGGACTGACCAGCACTAAATTTCTGATCATCCCGCCCTCGATCCATTGTGCATACTAGCTTTGTCTAGGTTAGAGATATAGTCAAGGCCCTCATGCATCTGTTCTGGGTGGTATACTTTTGTCTGTTGCTGCAGATGGCCCAAGAAGTACAGCTAGCCTGAGAAATCAACAGTAGCAGAAGATTCTCTTTAGAAACAGAAACCTATATCTGAGGTGTGCCCAAGTTAACTGTCACATTTAACGTGGGACAGTATCACTTTTGATGAGTTCTAAGAGGGAAAAAAAATCAGACAATTGTTATGACCAGTAAATATTACATGGCTTCATGTAGAGAACCGTGCAAACCCACACGTGTCAAAACTACATCAATATTATTAAAATCTAATACTTAAAAGTATTTACAGTGCACTTATTGTTTCTGCTTTTGTTGAAATAGAATCTTTCTCTGGAGTCCAAGCTGTCCTAGAACACACCATTTGACTCAAGCTAAGTAGCAGAAGCATGCTTCAAACTTGTGATCCTTCATCTCTACTTGCTAAATTTGATTAACTTAAACCAAAAGACAAAAAGAACAAAAGTCTATCAATATACTATCTGAGCAAAACCTAGCCACTAAACTTGTATTGGTACAAGATTCCTGCCAATAAGAAACCAGAATTGCCTTAGTGGTTAGGAGCCCTTGTTCTTGTAGAGGAACTAATTTCAGGGTGCGGCCCCAACAAGGTGCTTACAACTTACTATAACTCCAATTCCAAGGGATCTCTTGCCCCCTTCTGGCTTCCGGAGGCACTGCAGGCACAGGGTGCATAAACATGCACAGGAAAACCCTGATACAAAACAAAAATCTTTTAATTTTTTAGAAGTCTTCTGTAAAAAGAAAAATAAATTGCAGTTTACAAAAGGTTTGTAACTACCAAGTTACTTACTGTTCGCTAGAAGTCACGTGAAAGTCACCATGGGGTCAAGATCTTTCCAGTCTTTTCCACATTAGCATCATCACTAAACATTCACAGTAGCTGGTTCACTTTTCCTTTTGTTGCTGTTGTTGAGAGTTCCTGTTGTTGTTGTTGTTGTTGTTGTTGTTGTTGTTGGTGGTGGTGGTGGTGGTGGTGGTGGTGGTGGTGGTGGTGTTGGAGTGGTGGTGGTGGTGGTGGATTCTCCCCACCCCTAGAGTGCACACATGAACAGACTACATACACACACAGACACACACAGACACACAGACACACAGACACACACACACACACACGCACAAGCTCTATCATTACTACATTTTTAAACAAAGTATTATTTAGTATGCTCTCCTTTACCTAGCTCCTCCACCCCTGCTGCAACTAATCCACCTCAAGTCTCTACCCCACGTGTCCTTCAGTCCACCGCATTCTTCTTTACCGCCTAATTACCTCTCCTCTCCATCTCCTTTGACTTCAGGTTTTACGTCCATTTATGTACATTTTCTATATACACATATATTACAAACTCAGACCCATTTGTGAGAATATGGTTTTTGTCTTTCTGACCTTTAGTCACCTCACTTAATATACTTTCCAAATCTATTCATTTTCCCCCCTGCAAATTACATGATGTTTTCCCTTTCAGCGAAATAAAATCCCATTGTGTAATGTGCTCCCTTTGCTTCATCCATTCATCTGTCAATAGACGTTTAGGCCACTTTCCTCACTATCCTGAAAAGAGCAGCAAGAAGCATGGGTGTGGCTTTGTTTGGATAGTGTGAGAGCCAAAATTATGCTTTAAGTTTTAATTCCTCTGCCTATGAGAGCCATAAAACAAAAATGCCTCTAACCTGTAAGCCCCTTGCACAAGGACAGACACTCCGCGAAATGCTGGAGGCTTCGGTTTATGTACAATAACAACTCCCTGACATGCTGGAGGCTACAGTTTATGTACGATAACAAGCCGTATGTTCCACTCCTCTAAACGAGTGTGTTTGACCCAATGGCACCTGGTGTACTTGTTCAGATGTAGTTGGGTAGTTTGGAGGCGGGAAATATGTCCGGATGTATTCTGGCCCCTGATTGAACATAGGCAGGAGGTATGCAGGCAGAAAGTACATCAGGATGCATGCTTTCCCCTGATTGGACCAAGTGGGCTTGCCTTTGTCACCCTCTGCAAAATGGGACCCATTGCCATTTCTTGGAACCCCAGAATAGACTTGGCCAGAGTTCATCATTTTGGCCAGTGCTTAATTAAAGCTTATTGCAAATTTGTTTCAAAGTTTGCTAGTGTTCTTATTCTCGAACAGTGAGATTAACAATATATGCCCAGGAATGGTATAGCTGGATCACAGGAAGTTTTTCAGTGTTTGATGAACCTCCAAACTGATTTCCGTGATGGCTCTGTTTGTTTTCATTCCCCACAACTATGAAAAGGGTCCTTACAGCATTTGTTAGACTTCTTTATGCTACCATAAAGACTGGGGTGAGGTGTGTCTCAAAGTAGCTTTAAATTGTATTTTCCTAATGACAAAGGATGTCGTTCATGCATGCCATTTGCGCTTCTCTGAGAAGAATCTATTCATTCCCTTAGTTTATTTGTTGTTTGGCGTGTGTGTGTGTGTGTGTGTGTGTGTGTGTGTGTGTGTGTGTGTGTCTACATTTTGCAATTCTTTGTGGATTCTGAATGTTAACCCTCTCTGAGGAATAGTGAAGATTTTCTTCCACTCAGTGGGCTGCCCCTTTCTTTTGCTCTGCCAAGACTTTTTCTAAAATTTGTTTCATCTTAACTTTTTTTTAAAAAAGGCTTTGAAAATTTATATGAAATTTCACACATGTACGCACCATTTGGAACATTTTATACACATTTTATTTAGGTCCTTTAGTCTTCTGATGTAGATATAGACAGAGTCATGTCATTTACCTAGAGGAAACTGACCAGTTTCCCCAGTGATTCATGCCCAGTAGGCGGTAGAATGGTAGACTCCCCAAGACTGCTCTCTTTGTAGTCGTGTATCTCTTTGAGCACTTTTGATGAACACTGGTCTTATGGTCTGCTGTGTCCGACATCATCTGCCTTTCTTTTGGTACTAGAAGCAGTCAGGGCAGACACAATAACATAGTCATCAATAGTCATTTTTAGGAAAACTGAAAGATCCAGACATAGCAAAACCAATAAATATTGGGAGATTATTTCTCCTATAGACTACAAAAATTTTGCAAGTCTTCCCAAAGACTAGTATTAAGTTATTTTCAAAACTCTTTTGCCAAAAATGTTAATGAAAATCGAGCAATATATTATCCAAATAAAGCTGTTAGTTCAAGTAGGTAAACTCTAAAAATTCATATTAAGTAGATTTTTTTAGCTGTGATTTTTTAAAAAGTTAAAACACAGAGCTGGGGAGAAAAAAGCCAAACCAATGTATTGGGTTGAACCTTGTTTTCCTAAATTAGTGTTCAGCCAGCTTCTTAGTAGTACACAATCTTCCTTTGAAATTGTCTTTGCAGACATAAATGGTTAAGATTAAGTTAAAATGGAATTCAATGGCTAAAATTTCAATGAGGAATCTGTAAAGAAAGGCACACTGGAAGTATGGCCACAAACCCAAAGCCAGGGCAGAGGATTCCATCTTGCAGATGCCTGGTTTTTAGATGTCTATATTCCAGTACTGTGAGGGAATAAATATGTATATTTTGAAGTCACTGTGTTGTTAAGTAGCTATGGAAATGCTAGAAAACAGATATAGACACGAATTCAGCTTTCAATACTTACCATTTATATATCGAAATTTTCTAAAAATATAATTTGTTTAAACATTAGCAAAATACATAGTGTTGAAGCGTCACTGTTTCTTTTTTGTATATATGTGGTCTTAATTTATCTAAAATGAGCTTCTTCAAAGTGCTATTTAAATATATTATTTAGACCTCTAAGTAAATAATTCCTCAAATAAATTATTTATGCACAATGATATGCAGTTATATGTGCTCTACCAGCATTAGAGATGGATTGTTTTGTTCCTTCATGACAGATCATGCTTTAGGCTTCTCATACCTTACAATGAATTTCATAGAGCCCTTGATGAAGGGCAGGGCAGAACTGCACACTGACTGTCCCAAACAATGACCTTGATCTCTCCACTGTTCAGTCAAGGTCATAGAACAGCTTGGTAATGATTTCCACAACTGAGTTCAATTTATTCATCAATTAAATATGAAATTATTGGATGATGAATTCATCAATTGTTTTATTAAGGAAACAGAAGTCAGAAATTGATAAGTCAGCTTTGGTTACATGAGGTCATTTAATAGCTACACAAACACACACACACACATGACCCTTCTTTTTGTTCTAAGAATTTTTACTTTGAAATGAAAGGCTAAAAAATATATTCACAGTTATATTTTGCTTTTCATGTAACTTGGCAACCATAGGAAACTACAAAATATAAAATAAGGACACGAAGCACACTGCGACATTAGCTAGCACTTCTAGTTCCTCAGCTTACTCCCCTCTGTTTTAGAAACTTCTTGATTTTTTTTTTTTTTGAGAAATTCTAGTTGAGAAACTAAGTGTATTTCCGAATAACAGGAAGAAATATGTTATTTTCCAGTTGCTAGAAAAGGAACATTTACTATTTGAGTAATTTTTCAAATGTTGCATTTGGGATGACATGTGCTTAAGTTCCTGGAAGAGTTTGCCTGTTGTTGACATCAGCTACAGGACTAAAGGTGTTCTGGCACTCTGTCTCTGAGGTAAAATTCCAGGGAAAGAACAGGAAGAAGAGTATGAGATAAAGATTCAGAATGGTTCCATTTTTAGCTATGAAAATATAAATTTTTTATTTGTGAGATCATTACAATAAAAATTTTAAATAGATATGATATTTCATTAATTTTTCAGATGTGAGGTAATGATATAACTATAATTTCTCAGCAATAAAAGAACATGGTGATGCAGTAAAATCCTAAAATGGTTTCCTCTTGAAATTTTAGGCTGGAGATATATGCAAACAAATTCATCTCTCTCATTCCATATAAGGATGGGATCTGTTGAGTTTCCTCTTTATTAAAAGACAGCACTGCTTCTCTTGGGTTTTCAGCTACATGTCCCATTGATATTGTATGATGCAGTTCTCATGGAACTAATTTAACAATGTCTGTGATGATTCTTAGTGACTACCGAAAGTTCTATACAAAAGCAAAAATATCATTATAATGATCTTATATAAAAATTATTGATATCGAGCATAGAACATTTCCTAAGCTGTCTAAAAACAGAAAAATGGGATAAATTACAGTTTAGGATAAATATTGTATTTATTGTTATTCTTGTGAAAAGTGGCAGGAGAGAGAGATGTCTCTGTGGGTAAGAACACTGACTTCCAGAAGACCTTGGTTTGATTCTCAGCACCCACATGGTTCCTCACCATTATCTGTAACCACAGTTCCAGTGGATCTGATGTCTTCTGGCTACCATGAGCACCAGGATGCAGTGGCCCACAGATACATGCAGGCAAAACACTCATATTCTTAAAAATAAAAAAATTAAATAAAAAAATCAAAATTAACATGGCGGGGAACCTGTAGTATACACACCATCTCGTGTGACGATTAGTAAAGCAGTCTAGGAGAATGAAAGGTAAGGTGGGCAGCAGTGGGCTATAGACAGGTTTGCTGGAAAGTTCAGATCACATGTCACCTGAAGTGCTAAGAATATGGCAAGGGGAAGCCTGAAGGATTGATTTTCACATGTATAATCTGCTTCATGTACAGATATACAGGTATTTTTTTTTAATACAGTGGATTTATTATCAAAAACCAAAGACATTTATCAACAGGTTCTCCTGTCTACAAATGCACTGAAGGGAGGAAAATTATTGGTATCCTGGTCTCCCTTCTGTTGAGTGAGTCTGTGTCTGTGTGACTTTCGATAGCGATGAAGAAAATGAAAACTGAGAGGCTACTACAAGGAAGGTCAGGAGTTCTGAGTACTGTAAATGTCTGCTGAGGAGTCGGGATGCAGGATAGCATCATGGAACCAGTCAAACATCCAGATCAAGAGGTGCCCACAGTCCTTAAAATTCAGCACAAGTTAGCTTTTTAGCTTCTCGTGACTCCAAACAAACAGGTTGGGCAGATTTTAGACTTTGTGCTAATCTCCTTCATTCCACATCTCCAGGCAGGAAGCACCCATTCTATCTTCAGTCAGCAGTACCCTAGTCCTTCACCACCAGGATTCAGTAAAACATCTTAGCTTAGCTACTGTAGAGATGATGAAGATGGAGAACCTGCCCATTTAGACAGAACCCAGAGGCCAACCATCTTGACTCCAGTTATTAGCTTTAAATCTCTTAATCTTAATGACCAGTCAAGAAAACTCTAAATCTCAGTAAGCTTGTTAGCAAAAGAAGGGGGGAACAAAGAAGGGGAACATTAGTTATTGTGGTTCATTCATATTTGCAGTAATCTTCTGTGATCTTACCTTTAAGATCAGGAAAATGTTTGCAAGGCCTTCAGACACAGAAGAAACTGACCCTGACTGTCTGGTGATGTAACTAATGTGTATTATCCAAAGGTCAAAACTTTTAATGAATTGTGTGCATACTAAATAAAGTGCATGTTTAAGACAGAAGTCAATACTTTACCTTGCAGTCCTATCCAATAGCCCCAACTGCTTCCTTTTCTAAATGTATAACTTAACTGTTTTTCCAGGCTCAGTCACTCTGATTCCTATTAAACAGGCATCATGCTTTTGGCTACCTTCATGTATACACTTTGGGGTGTGATTTTACAACCTAAAAACCACTGGGGGGGGGGGGAGGTCACTTACTAAAAATTGAAACTTAACCACACCCATTTTAAAAGAATTAGAAATAGACTTTTTTCCATAGAGTGTATTCTGATTATGTTTTCCCCTCCCCCCACAAAGTCCTTCCAGATCCACACTTTTTGCATTGAAAATACGATGTTTTCTTCCATGTCTCAAAATAGTTTCTGGTTCAAGCTTAACTAGACAGATGTTGGACTGAGAGCATATGCTTGTGAATTTGACCTGCTGTTAATGTGTGAACAAGCAGCAGAAATGGCTGCTGGGAGAAATGCCTTGTCTGCTCTTGCCAGAAATAACAGAATCAGGAGGCCAAAAAACACAGCTGCCAGTGACTTGCAATTTTACTTTTCTGGTATTTTATTTACCTACAGTTTCAGTGATTTATTTTCATGTGCGCAGAGCATATTTTTGCATGCCTCTAAAGTTTTTGAAGTTCCCTAGGCAATAAGCCAAATAAACTGAGTTTGCTAACTCGAGATTTTTCCCAAAAGCCTTGACAGGGAGTGAAAGATCAGAAAAGCTATCAGGGCTGTGGAGTGCGTTATCTTTTCACAGAGACTGTAAGAATTTACCTTAGCTCAGATGATTAATCCATTCTGCCTAATGTATGCTATTAGTTTGTCACAGTCAAAACCATAAATGCAAAACTTGTCTGATTATTTCCAGGTTAGGGGTATGGATGGGGCAGGTCAGCATGAATTACTTCAGCTTTCTTTTGTTAAACAGACTACCTAGTCTTTTCTTACACTTCCAGTCAGAATACGTGAATCATGGGAGTCAAAGGAATTTCTACTTTCTTGGATACTTTTTAATATTTCATACATTGAAAGTTCTAGTGAGGCATCAACGACTGCCATTCCTTGCTCAGAGGTGGAAGATGACACAGCCAGATTCAGTCTCTGGGCCTCTATGGTAAGAATTAACTTTTAATTTTCAGCTTCTTGCTCAATGAGAACGTGGAAGACAGGAAGGAAATGCAGGAATAGAGTGAGTGGATCAGATGATTTAGTCTCCTCACCCCCCACCTGAATGACACCACAATTATGCCAACATGAATCTTGAGTAAGGCAAGCACAAGGTGGCCAAAGAGCTTGAGTAATGTTCGTGAGCAGAACCTGGAGCCACCTGTGATAAAAGTGCTGCTATGCCGCCTCTGCACAGGAAGAAGCAGAGATGTCTCAGGAAATATTAGTCACGATTTCCTTTCCACAGGTGCACTAGAAGATGGTGACTGAATAAAATATGGAAAGCCTTTCTGCTTGTTAAAGTTCTTAGGGTCTGTGGGTTCTATTATGGGTATTCTGAGCTTTTTAGCTAATATCCACTCATCAGTGAGTACATACAATGTATGTTCTTTTGGGTCTGAATTACGTCACTCAGGATGATATTTTCTAGTTCCATCCATTTGCCCACAAAATTCATGATGTCCTTGTTTGTAACAGCTGAATAGTATTCCATTGTGTAAATGTACAACAGTCTTCTGTTGTGGGACATCTGGGTTGTTTCTAGCTTCTGGTTATTACAAATAAGGTTGCTATGAACATCATGTAGCACATGTCCATCTGGTATGGTGGGGCATCTTTTGGGTATATGCCCGAGAGTGGTATAGCTTCAATCCCACTTAGTACGGGGAGGAAAATAATCACTGGAGGCAGAGGGATGGAAGGATTTAGGCAAGAGAGGGGAGAAGGAGGGGAAAGGGGAACAGGATCAGGTATGGAGAGGGGGACAGGAGAGAAGCCCAGATGGCCAGCAGAATGAAGGGAAATATGCAGCCTCAGAAGATGGGAGGTAAGGAGACCCTCTAGAAAGTACCAGAGACCTGGGAGGTGAGAGATTTTCAGGACTCAGTTGGAGTGACCTTAGATGGAATGCCCAACAATGGGGAGAGGGAACTTGTAGAGTCCATCTCCAGTAGAAAAACAGGGCCTCAAGAGGAGAGATGGTGTTACCAACCCACAGTCAAAATTTCTCACTCAGAAGCATTCTGTCTATAAGAACTGCAGGGACAAAAATGGAGAAGAGATTAAAGGAAACATATTCCAGTGACTGGCCCAACTAGAGATCCACCTCATGGGGAGACACTGAGGCCTGACACTATTACTGATGCTATGATGTGCTTACAGACAGGAGTCTAGCGTAGTTGTCCTCTGAGAGACCTAATGAGAAGCTGACTGAAACAGATGCAGATACATACACCCAACCATTGGACTGAAGTCAGGGACCCCTATGGTTGAATTAGGGGAAGGATGGAAGAAGCAAAAGAGGAGGTTGATCCCATAGGAAGACCAGGAGTCTCAATGAACCCAGACCCCTGGGAGTTCTGAGACACTGAGCCACCAACCACGAAGCATATAAAAGCTGGTCTGAGACCCCAGACACATATATAGCAGAGGACTTCCTGGTCTGGCCTCAGTGAGAGATGCGCTGAATCCTTGAGAGACTTGAGACCCTAGGAATGGGGGAGGCCTAGTGGTGGGGAAACATCCTCTCAGGGATGGGGGCAGGAGGAATGGGAGGAGGAATTGTATGATGGGAATTGGGGCGGGGAGATGGCTGGATGTAAATAAAAAATTGTGTTTCACACATACAGAATATTTTTATATTTTGGGATAAATTTCTTTCTTTCCATGGTTCTATCAGAAATAAGATTGGATGGTTAAAATATTCTTCTTTTGGGGATATTTTGTTATTCTTTAAGAGCTGCAGTTTATGGGTTCGAGAAGCAATGTTTTCAGGCGATACAATTATCTGATGAGGTTTTCTATTTCGTGTTTTTCCTCTAAGACTGGAGACAAGTAGGACTTTTGGCTCAAACAATTCCCCATGCAGTATTCTGAAATTCCCCAGTGTGAATCGACAAAAGACAGCTGCAGCTCCAGCTCAGTGTTTGTAATTTACTTTAAAATCCTTCAGCAGAGACAATGTGGTATGCATACAGGAGGGTTTGCATGTGTGCGTTGATACATGCAGTTAGCTAACGTGGGATGTTAACAAAAGTGGTGTCCTATTATAAATGCCTACACCAGAGATGGTTCATCATCCCTTAGACTCATAGGTCCAGGAAACATCCTCGCTGAACAGTAATCATCTGATGTCCTTTAGAAGGATTGTTTAGGCTCCGTTATTTCATTTCCAGTTATCATTAAGTAAAAGCAATCTTGTTGTCTTTGTTGGAGGCAATTCTATGAAGTTTAACACATGTGTACATTCCTATAATCACCTCTACCTTTAGAATTGAGATCCTCACCAAGCTTTGCTGTGTGTTTTATCCGTGTAGAGTCACAGTGTCCCTGCAATGACATTCAGTGGGATGATGGTATTTTTTTAAGTAAATACTAGTATCTAGGTTTTTCTCTTAGGGATTCTAATCTAAATATATTGAGGAAGAGCTTGGGATTTCTGAGCAAAACAACACAGGAAAACAAAAATAAAACCAAAAAATTACCAAGTGGCTATCAATGTCTATTAAAATCATCTAATAATTTTCAACAAGTGAATTGACTTAAGCTTGTTGAGTCATTGGGATGAACTCCAGTGTCCACATGAATGCAATGGGGCACCTGGCTAGGCAGCCCCTGGTAGTGTAGCTATACACCATAGTCACCACTTCCCAGCTTCCTTTTAATTTATAAATTGCTCTGAAGATAGGTGTCTTAGCTACTGCTGGGTACCCAGTTCTCTGAAATCTAGGGGAGCCTGGAGTGATTTTTTTTTTTTTTTTTTTTTTAGGTTATTCTGTTGCGTTTCTCATGAAATTCAATCAAATTGCTTCATCTGAAGGTTTGACAGGATTTTGAAGTGTCACTAGATCCAAGTTCTCTAGTGTTGCCATTGTTAGGAAACACCAGTACCTTTCTGTGTGGATATAAGCCTCCTTCAAAGGTCTGTGTGGATATAAGCCTCCTTCAAAGGCTGGCTCAATAGCCCATGAAGTGGTGGGTCAGATGTTCATAGTGCGTCATCCAAAGCCAGAGCAAGGATACATTACCTTTTATGATTTGACCTTGAGTCCCACATGGTTACCACTATTAGATTAAATTTTATGTTTAAGTCAGTGAACCAGTCTTTTGTACACTCAAGAGAAGGAAAGCTAGACTCCAGAAGATTTCCTCAGGAGATTTTGAAACCACTGCAGAAAGTAATTGGCTAGGGTTGAGAGGTATAAAAGATATTTTGACAGCATTTATTGGAATGCCTAAGGTAGGGCAAAAGGGATAGCTCAGTTGGTAATGTGCGTGCTTTGATTTTTAGGCCCCATATTTTTAAAATGTCAGGCAGAATGGTATGCACAAATAATGCCAGTGTTAAAGAGGTGAACACAGGCATGTCTATGGGGCTCAGTGTCCAGCTAACGTAACCTACTTGGCAAGTTCCAGGCCCATGAAAACAAATGAAAGAAACTTTATTTTAAAAGCAAGGTAGAGAACTCTCGAGAAATGACACCTGAGGTTGTCCTCTGAACTTCGCATGCACATTTACACATGCTTTTATGACTCCCCCTACTGACATGGAGCTAGACATGACCATCTGAAAACACTCACTACACGTACATCTAAGCCATTAATTCCAACTGCTAGAGAACTAAAGCTAGGAGAATCCGAGTTCAAACCCAACCTGGGTAATAAATGTAACAAGACCATGCCTCAAAATTAAAATAAATAAATCAATAAAAATTTGAATGACTAATTCTTGTAGACTACATGAACTTAACAAAAGTCAAATATCCACAAAAGCCAAAGCTCTCAAAGCTGTAATGAGTAAAAAGTATAATTGTTACACATTACAGCCAGTAAAATTGTTACACATACTTTTAAGTCTTCAGAGAAGAAAGGACATACCAAATCAAAAGATATCATCTGATCTTGCTCAAGCCTATGTTGTCCAACAAACCAGTTCTTTAGAAGACATGTACTTTTGGGGCAATGCTGTATATGTGTAAATAGAAAAACAGAAATGTGTTAACAAATAAACAGAAATGACATTTAATTTCAAGCTCCATTAGTAACATTCAGAGAATGGGGAGAACAAGGTCAGCCAAGATGGTAAAGGACAAATATATTTTGTTTTCAATTACTTAAAATGGTGTATAGATGTAGCAGCCCAGAGATTGTTGGGTGTTTGCCAACTAAAAAGTCAAAGGGATAATAACAAAGGAATAGAAATCCATACCTGAAGTCCCCAAGATCTTGTTTCCTACTGATTTTCACCACAGTATTTGGGCCGAATAGACCAGCATTTTATAGTTGGCAGGCCAGGCCCACCCTGCTTTCTGTTTATATAAGTTTTATGAGAATGCAGGCATGGTTATCCTTCTCTGTGTTGTACTCGCCAGCTCTCACTGGATGGCAACAACTCCTCAATGCAGGTCTCTGTGCATCACAACTCTTCACTAAGTGTATTCCAACTTAAAACTCATTTCCCGAAGGAACTGGTAGCTAAGCAAACATCCAGCGAAGGAAAAAATCTGTATAGCTCAAGTAAAGGCTGCACTGGCTTCCCTTTCGCACCAGTCCTCTCCCTTCCAAGTGTCATGGGGTTAAGTATGTGTTGCACTTTTGTAAACTTCTGACATAATATATGAGCCTCTATATAAGGAAACTCATTTTATAAAGGTTCATCTAGAAAACTTGTCCAAATCTTGGCCTGAAGGCAAACCAGAAACAACCTTTGCTCCACATGGCCCAGAGTTATATATCTTCTAGATTTGAAGGATGCTACTAGTTCTACCAAGATCCTTGAAAATGTAATGCCCAATAAACACTACTACAAGTTATTCAGGGATTCCATGTTAAATTGCCTTCCAAAAGCAATATCCCAGAGAGGAAATCAAATTGATATGTGTTGAGTCAAGTATCTGTTCTGCCTGGACCATGTGCTTTTTGCAAATAAATGGGGTAGTATCATCAGCTCTGCTAGTCAATTTCTAATTCAGAGAGCAGGGACAGAGCCTGTTACTGAAAACATGTGGGGAAGATGTATTTGACTTAGACAAATCATACTATTAGAGTTCATTAGAAAGTAAGTTAGCCGGCTGAAGAATTTAGATGGGGCTATATCATGAAGACTTGTGTAGCCCATGTTCAAAAGTTTGGTATTTTTCTCACATGCAATGGCAATTTCTTAAATAATTGCCCAATGGGGTGGTGTTAAGCTTACCTTTAAAGCTCTTCTGACTCAGGCTTTAGAGATCAGGAGCAAGGAAACGGGCAGGTAAATATTGATAAGTGGGGCCTGGACCAGGACAGTGGGCAAATGGAAGGTATCTTGGTAGGAGCCAGTGGGACGGGAAGACAGAATTAAGGATGGACTTCACATGTATATTAGGCAAATTTTAGTGAAAGGAGACACAATTTAGAAAGAGAAGGTTTTATTCATTGAGAAAGGTTTTGTAACGTATAAGCAAATGTAGTTTTAAAAATTATGATTTGAAGGGAGTATAATAGGACATAAAAAATTAGGCTGATTAAATGAATGAGACCTGGGAGGAGGGTGAAAGAGAGACAAGATCTCTGCCATAAAACTTGAAAAGAGCTAGTGTTTAAAGGGGAGGTATGAGAAGCTATCTCATTGACTGAGTGTCTTAGGGTTTCCATGGCTGTGAAGAGAAACCATGACTTACAAAGCACAACATTTAATTGAGTCTGCCTTACAGTTTCTGAGGTTCAGCCCATTATCATAGTGGCAGGAAGCATGACAGCCTGCAGGCAGACATAGTGCTGGAGAAGGAACTGAGAGTTCTACATCTCGATGCAAGGGCAACCAGGAAAGGCTGTTCTGCAGACGGCTAGGAAGAGGGTCTCTTTCTGCACTGGGTAGAGCTTGAGCCCTAGTAGTCCGCAAAGCCCAACCAACACAGTGACACATTTCCTGCAATAAGGCCACACCTATTCTAACAAGGACCTCACTAACGATAGTGTCATTCTCTGTGGGCAATGCACTCAAACACGAGTTTATGGGGCCAAACCTATTCAAACCACTATACTCAGAGAACAGCCAGCCAGCAAATACATATAAAGGAATCACGGAATAGACAGAACAGCCGTGGGAGGTATCCGACTGGAAGCGACATAAGCCACGCCTGTGCAACTTGCCGTATTATGAGTGGATCCCAACATGATCAAAGAGACACACAAAATGATAAACTCAGAAGAGGCTAACAATCTCGGATGTTGCAGTAGCAGTTCTATCAACCTTAAGAGAAATGCCCTCAGTGTTACAGGAGCAGTGGGAATGGAAGGGGGTCCAGGTTACCTAGTTTCCACATTGTGACTGCATGTACGTCATTCAATACAGAGAAGTCATTTTCCTTGGTAAGATTGAGTCCCTGGTGTCTGTGGCTAAAGTTATACTCTCTATTGCTAGATCTTGTCTGGTCACTCTTGCAAAGAACCAGTCATTACATGTGTGCTCTTTTGTGCTACACTGCACACATGCCGAACTGAGTGCTTTATGTTCCTTCTAATAAATCATAGGCACAAGATAATTTGACTTCTGTGTATGTGGAGGCCAGAAATCCACATCAGGTATCTTCATTCATCATTCTCTTATTTTTTGAAGCAGGTCTCTCTCTGAACACGAATCATTGAAGCTCAATGATTCAGCTCCACTGAGCCCCAGGGATTCCCTTGTTTACACATTCCCAACGCGAAGATGGCAGGGAATGGCTCTCTGTGTAGGTGCTAGGAATGTAACTCAAGTCCTCATGCTTGTAAAGCAAGCTCTGAACTGAGTCATCTTCCCAGTCCTCCTCTGATTTTTGGCCAACAAAAAGTTATAGAATAATTCGCAAGATAAATTTGTGACCATTTACATCTATTCTGGGCACTAATGGAAACCTGGTCGGATTTAGTTTTCACCAAAATGTTCTTTTAACAAGGAGTTACAAATATTCCAGAATGGTTTGTGATTGTTGCTTTAACGGAGAAATTTACATATGAATTGTGGACATGAAACTCATGCTTTTACATATTTTTCTAGCTCAATTTCTTATTTCTAGCCCTTAAAGACAATGAAAATTACTAGTTTCCTCTTTAGGGAAAGAGTTTGGGATGAGAAGTCAAGTGCCAATCAAAGCCAAATAAGAAAGAAAAATAAAGCAGTTTGTGAAAGGCATTTAATAATTCATTAATTTATATTGTCCTATAAAGAAAAAACATAGATCAAAAACCACTAAGAAATTATATGCTTTAAAAGACTTACCCTTAACTTTCTTATAGCATAATTGATTATTACCCAAGTTTCAATGTTTCAAATAATTAAATATTGGAAAGGGACATTAAAAATACAAACTAATTTACCAAAATAATCATATTCTGAGTATTATGTACAATATAATACATCTTACATTACATATGGGGCTTTTATACATAAAGATGAGATTTGATTTATGGTTACTGGAAATCCAAACTATACTTGAACAGAACATTTCTATGCATACATACACAATTGCTCAGCTGGAAAAATCAAAACCATACATGAGTGTGATTTTTAAAAACTAAAACTACATTCATCCAATAATAACAGAAAATGAAATTTGCTTTTATTATTTTGAAAGTATCACACACAGATTAATTGTGGCCCAGTTCAATGGGTTTAACAATATCAATGATCTAAACTAAAATATGTGCTCATTTTCAGGAAAAAACTTCCAGTTTGAGTTTTCTTTAAAAGGAAATATTATTATTTATAGCCATTAGAATGCCTTGTACATAGGCAAAGGCAGGTCAATTCTGAGTAAATAGTCAAGCCGCTAAGGGTGGGGTGCCTATCATAATGCTATAGATATTTTACCATATAGTCTGAAAAATAATCCTATTAAACTGTAGCTTTGCATGCTTTCCTATCCATAATTGTGAACCAAATGGTTACATACCAAGGCACAGAGTTTAAGAGAGAAACATATGCTGTAGAAAGTGGATACTGAAAAGCATCTAACTAAGAGACTTTAGAGAAGAAACGATGGAGACTGCGAGTTCCCCCAGGAGAAGTCATCACACATCCTACATCAGTTTCTAAGTGTGTCAGCTCCTTTGGCCTCTCTAAGAGGACTGAGTCCATGATCCTTTTTACAGCGGTATTAATATTATTCAACTTTCGTATTTGATTCCTCTCAAGCAAGACAGCCATGATTTTAAGCATTGCTACGTACTCTTCTAACTGACCTAAAGGTTTGAAAACCAATGTCTTTGTTCTGACACACATACACATAGACACATGCGTGTATACGCACGAGCGTGTGCACACCCACAAATACACACACACACACACACACACACACACACACACACACACACACACACACACACACACACAGAGTCTTTCCAATTGCATGTCAACTGTGCAGATGGATCTCATTTGCCAACACCCTGCAGTAGTGACATCCTTTCAGAACTGTGCACAAGAACCTACAGGAACAGCCATTAGGTCACCAGCCATTCCACTGACATTTGCACAGTGTTTTTCAGTACATCTTTTTTTCGATATCCTGCATTTTTTTCTGAGATAAATAGCTGGGACATGCACAAAAGCCAAGCACCTCATCCTACCATCGCTGAGACATGAGATTCAGGCCTGAGGGCAAGTCTTACAGTTTTTCTTGTCCGTGTTTAACTTGACTATAAAATAAGTTCTCACCTAAGGTATCAAAATATATTTATATAAATGTATAGCATTTCTAATAAAAAAGTTAAAAAGGTCTAAACCCTTACTTTTGTATGTAATTAAATACTCTAGAATTCAGTAGGCGGGATTTGTTTCAGAGCAGCTTGAAAAAAAAAAACTTGTTGGCTGAGCAGTCTAGAAACTACGTCCAGTTACATTTCAGCTCGACGATGTGATTTCTCAGCCGCAGCGGCCCCGTCTTCTTCATCTTCCTCCTCCTCGTAATGCTCCTGTCTCCCTTGGGAATGTGCCCCGTTGTGAACTCTTTGTTCTTCGCCATCGTTATTCTTATCATCAGGCTAAAAGAGAAAAGAAAAAAATAACTGAGAGGATGTAGAGTTCATGATTGATCATCTCTTTTAACAAAGGATGCAACATAATTCATTTTGGAGGAATAAAAGATGCAAAGAAAAATGATCTCATAACCAACACTGCTACAGCCTCGATTTCCCAGTTAGCATAACTTTTCTTAATTTTAGGTGGGCCTGCTAACTATGGCATTGCCTGAGAAATGCAGGGAATATATTGCTGGTCCCTGTCTGTGTGCATGTGTGTGATTTATATGTATAAATGTGACATTCCAGATCAGTGTAGGCAAACACACACATTCTATCACAAGCACACACATAGACAGCTAGGCACAATTACATACACACGCACATGTGCAAAGACATCAACATACATTTTCATCATAGGTCTCTTCAGCATTATGCTCCAATTCCCTTTTTTTCTCTTCAGTCAGATCTTCCTGAACCTAAAACAGACCACAAAGACCGAGTGCTGCTTTCCCACTTAAATAATTGAAATGAAACATTCGGATTTCTGAGATATTAATTTAAAGTAGCACATCGTTACGAAAAGGAACTAAAATTAAAGTTGAGAAATGATTGATAAAAGTCAAAACTTTGACTTGTCAACTAGTTGTGAAGAAATGTGTGATATGTTTCTGTCAAAATTATCGGCAGTCCATGGCTGTTGAAGGAACAGGTGCCATTCTCTTCAGTGACTTAGCCACTGAGAAGATGTCTCTGCTCTGGTAAATTACCTCCAACACATGCTTGGGCAAGAAACTCTAAGTAGACTCAGTGGGCCACACTTGAAAGGAAGAAGACTTGTTGAAAAGAAGTGTCCAGAAGGAAAGGAAGTTGGATGAGGGAGGAGGATGGGGAAGGGAACTAGGGAGGAACGTGATTAAAATTCATACAAATATACGAAACTGTCAAACAGTAAGAAAATTGTTACAATCAATATGATTTTCAAAGGAAGACACCTAGATTCGAATTTCTTATTTGTTTGGATATGAATTAATTCTACAAAGTCAACAGATAGAGATGCAGCTCTCTTTATAGACTGTTGTATTTCCTCTTCCAAATGGGAGAGCTCCAGAAATCTATATTTCAGACAGGATGGAAGTCCTAGAAAGACAAAACAGCCTGCCTTATGCTCTGTAGACAAGGTCATAACTCCGTATACAGTGTTCTGCCTGCACGGACTGCTGCAAGCCAGAAGAGGGCGCCAGATCCCATTACAGATGGTTGTGAGATACCATGTGGTTGCTAGGAACTGAACTCAGGGCCTTCAAAAGAGCAGGAGAAACCCAGAGGAGTCTGAGGAGTCTTGTGGAAGAGAGGTCAGGGATACCACAGGAAGACCTGCAAAGTCAACTAACCTGGGCCCATGGAGGGTCACAGAGACTAAACCATCAACCAAAAAGCATGTGTGGGCTGGACCTACCCCCCACCCCTACCTATTTGTAGCAGATGTGCAGCAGAGGTGTGCTGGGAACTACAGAACTGAAGAAATAGGAGGGCATGAAAAGAATAGTAAAGATGAGCCGAAATTGAAAGTGAGCAAAAACAAAGACAGGCCAGTGTTCTGTTTCCATCTTGTCTGCATGCCTCCTGGACTTGATGACACAGCAAGGCTGTGCTTAGTCAGTGACTGTAGATGGTCAGCCCAGTCACTCCATGGGAAAGGTCCCTGACTTCTGTTCATGTAGTGGAATCATTCATAATGACTATGCCTTGTTTGTTTGCTTTTTGGTTTAGTCAACACCAAGTTTCTCTCTGTAGCTCTGGCTGTCCTGGAACTCACTCAATAGTAGACAAGTCTGGCCTCAAACTCACAGAGATCCACCTGCCTCTGCCACCCGAAAGCTAAGATTAAGGATGTCACTCTACCACCTCCCAGCTGTGACTATGTCTTAAGTCAATTGTTTTACTTAAGGATTACAGCATGGTGACTTTCTGTTTCTATCATTTTTCTATACTAATGTTCACCAAGAACTCTCCCATATTAACTCTACACTTCCAATTCTTAAAGTACTTACCAGTGTCAACCTTATGCCAGGTCTGGGTGAGCTGTAGTTAGCGTTCAAGAATTAATTATAAACTGTGATTCTGAAAAACCTTAACTGACCTCTCTGAAACTCAAATTGCTTATGCATAAAATAAAAGTGTTGAATAAAAGTTCCATGGCCCCTGGTGTTTATGTGTGTGTTGGGGGAGGAATGGTCTGAGAGCTGTGGATCCTTTTAAGTGTCCAGTGAGAAAATGTTTAGCACATGGGTGGAACCACTCATACAAGTTCAAGACCTCGCACTTTGCAAAAGTCCATCCCCAGATGAATTGCCTAGGACTAGCTAACTAAACAGAGGTTCCCAAAATACCATTATCCACTTGGTGGAAGGTAGACCTTTGAAGGCTCTGATTTCTAGGGCCCTTGAAAGATAAGATCCAATTTACCCCAGGGCAGCTTTGGTCTAGATATTTGTATTTTGCATGAACTTCTCAAGGTGACTCTTGGTCACAGCTGAGACAGGACACTACTTCCCAGAGCACAATGGATGCTAGTTAAGAGGGTCTGGCTGGAGAGATAACAGTCTTCCTAAGAAGATTTTTCCCTTTCTCTACTTGTTGGAGCTATTGTAGAAATTTTAGCTTATGTCCTTGTTGTCATTTTAATTATAGTTGGGAACTATAGATTTAAATGGGTCTTTCATTTGGGGAATCAAAAAATGAGATTCTATAATAGTATAGCCATAGAGAAAATAGACTCTTACAAATATAATAGTAATGCATTCATCAGGTTTGAAGCAAAAGTGACACAAGCTCATCTTAATTACATTACTCAATAAGAACAGATGATATTGTGTTTCTGAGCTTTACAATATGCTTAAACCGATAGCCCCAGGTCAAAAGTTCACCTTTGATCATTTACATCTTCCACAAGAACTTGCCTTAATATCCCACCAAAGCTGGCACCAGGCTCCACTGAACACATCCCAGCACTGCTACTTCTCATTTGTAACCCTGAAATCTGTGCTTTTGAAACTGGAGAAAAGAATTCCACCAGATGAGGCAAACCTTGTGTCTCAACTTAGTGTTGGCTCGCTATCTTGTGCTATCATAGATAGTAAAGATTTTCTTTATATGAGAGAAACTGTGCACCTAGCTAGGAACCAGGAGGCATCACCTTCAGAAGCTAAGCATGGAAGTTTCCAGAAGTTGTGACATGTGTCAATCAAAGGCCTTCAGCATTAGCTACAATGGCTATATCTACAAGGTCTAAGAGCTGTGCCCATTTCAAAGCTGCCCTTCCCTCTCCCTCCCTCCCTCCCTCCTTCTCTTTTTCCTTCCTAGCAGGGCCTCATAGCCCTGGATGGGTTCAAATTCACCGTGTAGCAGAGAACAGTCTTGAACTTCTGATCCTCCAGACTCTATTCCCAAAGTGCTGAGACTATAACTGTGCACCACCACACCCAGCTTACACATTGCTTGCAACAGAACTATAAGTTTCCTACTTGCTGGCCAAGAGCTTTACCAACTGAGCCACACCCTCAGCCCTCAGAAACAAAGGAAAAGTTTCTTGACATGTTGATCATGTGACTCGGTCACATGGGGTGTCACATGTGTGCTCCTCTGGCTATAGAAAGTGTGCCAGTAACGTTTTACTTCTCTCTGAGAATATTCTTATTAATTTGCTTTTTTTGTTGTACTAGAGTCATGAAAGTATTCAAATTGTTCATTGTTCATGAACTCATTTGAACTATTCTCCACATTTAAATACTTTAAAATACCTAACACTTTTTAGTTATGTAATAATGTCTCTTCACTCAAAAG
The DNA here is from genome assembly GCA_028551405.1 of Uromys caudimaculatus. Lineage (NCBI taxonomy): Eukaryota > Metazoa > Chordata > Mammalia > Rodentia > Muridae > Uromys > Uromys caudimaculatus. The sequence goes on from CM052704.1 coordinate 54,644,387, forward strand.
GAGATAAAACATCTAGAATGCTAGAATATGAGAGAAATATTACAGTAAGTATTTTACTGTAAAAATAGTAAACAAATGAACAAGGAGGGCTGGTCAGGAATCATCATTTTTGTGTCTTAGAAAGATAACATGGCTGGGATAAAAGAAGTTAGTGAAAAGCTGCGGGCATAGCATAGTCAGCAAAGTGTTTGCTGGTAAGCAGTTGGATCACAAGTCAATCCTCAGAGCTGATGTAAAAAAGCCGCACTGGTAGCGTGCACATAATCCCGGCATTGGTGAGAAAGGGGCAGGTAGATTCCTGGAGCTTTCTGGATAGACAGCATCTCTACCTAATGAATGCCTAGCCAAATGGAAGGCCTTATTTCTGAAAAAAAAAGGTGGATGCCCCAGAGAGAGAGAGAGAGAGAGAGAGAGAGAGAGAGAGAGAGAGATGACATGCAAGAGTGCCCTCTGGCCACCACACTCATGGGAATACATGTGAACGTGTGCTTGCATCACATATGTGTTCCCTCTCATCAGAACATACACACACACACACACACACACACACACACACACACACACACTAAAACCATGGATCTGTGCTTTTAGATCACTGCTCATATTGCTGCCGGCTGCTCAGCTTCTCATCGCTGTTACTAGTGCTTGAAGGAAATGTGACATCTACTCTTCTTCCTGTATAGAAAGTCTTGGGACACTGGAAAGAGCTAGCAGAATTCAAAACAGCAAGGGATGCTCACTGGACAGGGAGGCAGTTAAGGGAAAGAAAAGGTTTTCAGA
>CM052704.1:54645266-54674432 GCA_028551405.1 Uromys caudimaculatus
GAGAAGGGAGAAGGGAAGGGGAGGGAAGGGGAGGGGAGGGGAGGGGAGGGGAGGGGAGGGAAGATCCAGAGCTAATGCAGCAGATGGTTAGAAAGTACAGACATTGACCTTCTATAAGACTTCAAGGAAGGGCACAGGGCTTTGTGCAACAAGACAGTGCTCTAACCCCAGAATAGCCCAAGGTGAGGACTCCTGGTCCCAAGGGAGGGGAAGTATGTCCTCTGGGAGAAGGCTGCGGTGGAACAGCACAAGCCTCTGCCTGGTTGCATGCTCTGGCTTGGATTTCTTGTCCCTCTGTCCCTATCTGTCTCCCATCTCAGGATCGCTCGCCTTCGCTTTAACTGATCATACTACAGAGCTGAGAAGGAATCACCAAACACTGATTAAACTTTTATGTTTACTCTTCTGAATTTTTAAAAGGAAGCCAAGGTGAACCCTATCTCTCCTAATCCCTCAAGGCTGAAGGCTGCCACCCTCAGCCCCCCATTTGACATACGGCAACAAAGGACTATTAGTCTAGACATTCTGTTACAGGAGCAGTCCTGACGAATCGCCCTCTCCAGCAAATGTCTTAATATTCAAGGCTGCTCCTTTCTCAGCGCTCTTCCTGGAAAGATAATTTCTGTATCCTCATGAAGACAAACAGCAGGAGGGGAAGCAGGACAGAATGCGAAGTTCAAGCCTGTTATACAGAACATGGCTGTGGTCATAAAGAGTGGCATGCTTTTCTCATTTCTTGGGAAAAGCACACGTGATAGCATTGGCTCTATAAAGCTGACAGAGGCAGGAAGAATGAGGCAGAGATGCAGGCAGCTGAGAATGCTGGAGCAGAGCACAAGCTCTCTGGCGTTGCTCTCTTTGTGGGGCCAGTCCTTGGGTGGTCATTTGTCTACCTTCCTAGCTGCCCTTTCCTTCAAGGAGAAGGCTGTGTGTCTGCAAGATATCTGTTATGAAGTGGCTCTTAGGGCTTTAACTTAGGAAATACTGACTTATCTACGAAGAGTAAATGTGAGGTTTTGACCTGACGTAAACCATACTCCCTGTGGTAGTTTGAATAAAAATGGCTGCCATCAGCTGACAGGGAGTGGCACTATATGAAAGGATGAAGACATATGGCCATTTTGGAGTGAGTGTGGCATTATTGGAGGAATACTGTCGCTAGCCATCCACAGGCTTTGAGGCTTCAGAAGCTCAACCTCTTCCTGCTGCCTTCAGATCTAGATGTAGAACTCTCTGCTGCCTCTCTAGCACGAGGTCTGCCTGCATGCTGCTCCGCTTCCTACTTTGAATAATGGATTAAACTTCAGAACTGTAAGCCAGCCCCAGTTAAATGTTTTCCTCTGTAAGAGTTGCTGTGGTGCTGTGGAGTCTCTTCACCGCAATAAAATACCAACTAAAACATACTCACTTATAGGAGTTCACTAAGGAGACAGCTGCAGAACACAGACTCTCACACACTGAACTCACCAACTATCTAATTACAGGAATGAGATACTGTGATAGATTTTCCAGAAGATTCATTGGTGATAATATGCCAAAAGTTTACAATGGAAAGAAAATTAAAATTTATTATTAAAAATCAGATCTAAATATATTTTGTTCAAATGAATCCCCAGTCCTTTTCATATTTTACCTCTTCCTTTCTTTTCCTTTGGGTGGAAGACATGTGCTGGAGACTGAACTCAAGCCCTCCCACTTGCCAGGGGACCCTCACTATTATGCTTAATTAAGAAGCTGTAATCACATGAGGGAAGAGGCTGGTATTCATTCCTATGAGAATGAAAGACTGGTTCATCTCTAGAAATAGGAGTTAGATGGGTTCCGGTGAACTCCGTAGGGTGCAGAGGAATTTCAGTCCAGCAACATAGCTATTCTCACATGCAAAGACCTAGGTCTGTGGGATTTGGCTGGAATGCAGACATGCCACACAACTTTAATTCTGGTTGGCATACAGATACACCCTTATCACATACCTTTAAGGTAAAATTAGTTTATAGAAAGAAGCAGCCACGTTGGAAAGTGATGCCCTCATCTTTGAGGGTCAAAGAGAGAAATAAGAGAAAGATTTGGCAGAATAAGTCAGATATAAGATGTGCCCAACTGTCAGGAGAAATGCTATTTAAAAGCAGCACAGGGAGAGTTCAGGTGCATCTGGCGTTGAGTTAGTTGGGAATCAGTATAATGAGTGCAGTGCAGTGAGAGTGAGTTTGTTTGTGAGGTGATGCAGGTCAGCACAAGCAACTGAAGCCAGAGAATAAAAAAAGAGCCAGAAAATTAACAAATTGCCAGAGTTAGTTTGAAGCCAAGCAGAGAAATTCAGTCAGAAGCTGAGAGAAACCAATTTGAATCAGTCAGCTTGGAGAGGAGTTTGAGGCAGAATAGCTGAGTGGAACCAACCAGTGAGCATTCAGAAAGAACTAGAAAGGGTAAGTTTATTCAACAATAAGCCTCCAAGATGACAAATACATCAGGTGAAAAAAAGTTACTTTCACAGTGGGCTATTTCTGTGACAGGCATAGGGAAGATTCCACAGAGAAAGCACTAGGGGTCAATCCATACTCCCTGGACATGCAGAGCCTTGTTCTCTCTTTGATGTGAGGATACTCTCAGAAATATCACTTGAATTTCAATCTCTTCTCGATTCTAAATTTGTGGTCATTTAAAATTATTCTGGTTTATCTTCTAAGTCTTTCAATGGCCATGATCCCTATAGTCTTCAAGTCCCCTTCCCTTTCTCATTCCATTTCAGTCTGAATGTCAAAGGCCACAGAACTGAGATTTGTTTGAGAGCAGCATGCCCAGTGTGTCCTGTCCCACGCATCTAATTGTATACCTCTTCCTCTCCTTCTTCCTGGTACTGCTCATCAACATTATCCTCCTGCTGGTCTGGATTCCCTGCCATCTGTTGAAACAAAAGGAGAGGCTCACAGGATGCTGGGTCAAAGAATGAGCATATCATGATGAAAAGTACACTTGCAAATGCATCAGTACCTAGAAAATGCTGAATGTTCGTTTCTCAAACGTGGAGTGTAGGTCATCCCTTACTTGGCTCTGGGATTACAATCATAGCATCTCACACAAGGGTTCAAGACTTGCTGATGTGGCAAATCTTCTCTAACCCACACAAGCACTTGCCTGCCCCATAAACTAGGCTTTTCCTAAAATGCTCAGGCTGAACCCACTCTTCACCCCAGACATAATCTTACCACCAAGTGTTCATCCATTTCTACATTCCCTTGCTTTGCTTCACTTTGTTTTTGCTCTTCACTTTCCTCTGGCAAATTTTCTTCTCTCACTTGCTCGGCTTCCTCAAATTCATCTTCGCCTTGATTGTTGGGGTCATCTGCTGGGTTTATATCCTCCACAGCTGTCCTCTGCAAAATGTTCATAAAAAAGCATCCACCACTTCAAAACTAAGGCTCAAGTTTAATTTCACTGGAAAGGTCATACGCTGGCTGAAAATAAAATTGCCCTTCATGGGACTGTTTAGATCAATCTTTCCCAAAACTTGCAATGATGGAACTCTTGTTTTGTCAGTGTTTCAGGAATCAGATCGATTGAGGAGGTACACATAGTACATCATTTGTGCAAGTGATCCCTCAAAATTCTAGCAGTAAGTAATGCAAGCATCACCACATAGCCAACAGTGGTAAGAAAAGTCAGAGAGACAAATGGAAAAAAAATAAATCAGTAATAATCAAGATGAGAGAGTTAGATGGGTAAGTAACTCATTTTTCTGATATGCTGAATTTTACACACAAACTTCCCTTTTTGAGAAATTTCAAGAGGGGTGTGTGTGTGTGTGTGTGTGTGTGTGTGTGTGTGTGTGTGTGTGTATGTGTTGGTTCCAAGTGTGTGCACTTGCATATGTATGTACCTGCCTGCAAGTGCACCAGAGTGGAGGCCAGAGGTCAACTTCAGGTGTCACTCCTCAGAGTTGACACTGTATTTTTAAACAGGATACCTTACAATGAGACATGAGGCCCATCCATTAAGCTAAACTGGCTTATTATCAAGCCCTGGGTATTCAGGTAGCAGCTCTCCAGCACTGGGCTTATAAGCATGCACCACCACATTTGACTTTATTTTGTGGATGTTGGAGACTGAGCGTGCTCAGACTTGTGCAGCAAACACTTTACTAACTGAGGTATCTCTGTAGCCCCCTGAAAGAAATTCTTAACATATAAATAGGCAGAGAGTAGTTGATGGGGTGAAAGCCCATATGCCACATTAAACAGTCCTTTTGTAGCATGGCCAAATTTCTTTATCAACTAGGGTTACTGTGAAGAACAGTAATACTGCTCTAGAAAGGGAGAGGAAAAATCAGACAATACATCACCAAACATATTTCCACAGGAGTTCTCAGTAATTGTGTTGGCTTCATAATTGCTTCAGTAATCTATTTAAGCACCCAGGACACTGGTTAATCCTCAAGTAGATCCTGAGATGGGCAGATAAACCTCTGCTTCTTAGGGGCGTCACCAATCCTTTAGTAAGCCTTGGGACACTAACAGAAGTGGGAATTGCTCTCTATGAGATTCGGAAGCCACAGAAGAGGATTCGTTCTCTCAGCATTGGGCAGACAAGGGGTTCTTTCTACCACTCACAGAGTCACTTGACCATGGTCAAGAGTTCCCTGCAGTGTCAGATGGGACTTATTACTGCACAGGCTTGGCCTGAAGCTTCAAGTGCAAATGACACTGCTCTCAATATAAATGATAAGCCATCACCTTCATACCCAATTCCAATTACTCTACAGTCTCTTGCTTTATAGGCTTTCTTGTATGAATTATTCATCATTTGTGCAAAGGATAGAGAAAAAAGTGTAACCCACTCTGAGCAAAAAAAAGTGCTAAATATCATTTTTTAAGTTCATAAAAATGCAAGTGCTAGCCCAAACTCCAACCAAGCAACAATTAGAGGGAGTTACAGGGAAAAAAAATGTTTCATCAAATAAATTAGTGAATTCAGAATTGAATCGGAAGTACCTCACAATCTCTAATTAAAAGAAGACATGTAAAAGGCCTTCAGTCTTTTCCAGTGCATTGAACAGAATGAACAAAAAAACGTCAGGAGAGTAAAGGATACTACAAGCTAGGGAGCAGATCCTAAACCTAAGTGCCTGTCAGACCACCCTGCTGCACTGGCAGCTTTCATGTCCTCTTATACATTTTCTGCTCTGGCTTTCTTGTTCTCAAGGGATAATTCTCATTCCTTCCTATGTTCCTCCTTCCATTATTGAAAATAGTTCAGTGCTAGGCTACCAGCTGTATATCTTCCTAAAGGTTATGGCAGAGGGAAAACAGAAGGCATTCTTCAAGCTAAGTAGAAAAGCCATCAGCATCATGGTGCTTCAAGTCACTACCAGAAACATGCTGGCACCAATAATCAGAAGGGCCTCACTCTTCCTTTCAATTTTCTGGATCAATTTATACAGATCAATTTATTCAGGGACTGAATGTCAACCTAATATGCATATTGATTTATTAGCAATATATGATAGAACTAAAGTAGACTGCAAACATCATCTACATGAAACAAAAGATTGTATCTACTCCACAACTGCTTTCACCTGTGTAGACTGCCCAACCTGAAAGGTGAGCGTCTTGATTTCAGTCCACACAATGACTAAGCAGGCATCTGCATAATAGCACTCTGAATTGTGTATACCATCTTGGTACCTGATGACCTCTTTTCAAACCTGCAGCCATACATCCTTATTCATTGTTATTAGGGTGCTCATAAAGCGTGGAACAAAGTCACATGACACACTTGACAACTCAACAGGCCACACAACATACTCAGTAAACATGAGGTCTCTTTTCCTATCTCCCTTCCAACCTCTTTGCTGGCTTGGCCGCTCCTCTTCATCTTTAAGAGTCACTGTATTTTTCAATACTTCTCAATCTTGCTCGTCTAAGCCAAAGTTACTCAGTCTAAAAGATGTCAAAGTTAATGCTCTTTTTAATCTCGAGAACAATCTCCAGTCCATCTCCTCCCACCCCCATTGGAGAAACCAGAATTGTTAAGCACATAGGCCTGATCCCTTCAATGGAAGGAAGAGTGGAATGGCTGGTCTGGAATGCTGGAGTGATGTGCTCAACCAGATGATCCTTTGCTATTCTAGTAGGAATCAGTCTCCACCCAATTTTTCCCCAAATCCTGAGAACTATTTAGGCCCCAGTCCTGGGTTTTGTCTTTCAGTGAATAGAACTCCTCCTTAAGAGGACCCATGTGTTGGGATTCAGACCCAGGCCAAAGGCTAGGTGTATATATTTTATATACCAAAGTGAACTCGGTCTCCAGGTTCTCCCAGCATTCTTCAGTTCTGACCTGTTACAGGGAATGGGTGATACACCCCGCTGTGTACCCTGAACTATTCAGCCCAGGATCTGGGCTTCCCCTCCTCCAGAACCTCTTCCCCTTATAATCTAGACATTTAGGTTTCTCTTTTCTTTCTCCCTCTGTCTACATTTTCTCTCTGTGTGTGCACACATGCTCTTTCTCTTCCCCCTCTCCTTTGTCCCCCTCCTCATGGCAACTTCCTGGCCTGATTGGATGGGACCAGTGAACCTGCCAGAGAGTGGCTTCCCAATAAACCTGCCTTTATATACTTTAATTTGGCTTGGCTTAGCTCATTCCACTGGCGGAGAATACTCACCGGCATGGACTTTGCATCCTCTATCAACAGAACTTATCCTGATGCTTACTACAAATCTCTCCTCTCTAGATCTGAGCCTTGAGCACTGTTTCTCAATCAGTAGAACTCATTCCTATGATAAAGGGCTCAGGTCCTTTGCTATAGCAGTGTATTATGCAAGGCAATTTCAGTGTAGCCATCCCTGTAGCTTGGTTATGAGAATTGTCACATGGAGACTCCCCCACCCACACACCAAAGTTCTACTGTGTTTAAATGTATAAGAACTCTCTAGAAGTTCTGACCTAGTTCTGACTGACCAAGGTTGACGGTACCACGTTTCATTCTCACTTCTTTGTGGTTGTTTCCTTGCTAGGTGTGATTCCTGCAAGGGATCTGCCATCCCCAACACCCCACCCAATGGTTTGCTGTTAAACGCTTCTGAGCTTCTGATTTGTGCCTATATAGTTGCACAAGATGCCCTCCTTTGTCTGATAAGAAAGCACATCGGGAGTCAGATGCTTGAGTCAGACAAATGTTCCCTTTTCATCCTGCCTGCCCTGTGAATTACTGACTTTTGGGAACAAAGGAGGATACTCACATCTGCTTCAGCTTCAGGGTCTCCTTCTTGGTGTCTTGGTTCATGAAGTTCCTGTCTGTTGCCTGGGTCTCCTTCAGCTTCATCGTGGCGTTGGTTATCTCTTTCATAGGCTAACAAAGCAAAGGAAGCATAATCAGCCATGCGTGGATTAGGCGGGAAGTTTCCTCTTGAAAAGCAACCTACAGTGCGTCTAGCTCATCTCCACCTCAGGTACTAGCACATCTCTGTTTTGGTTTTTGATTTTTTTTGTTTTGCTTTGTTTTGTTTTGTTTTCCTGAACAGTTCTGTCCTTTTCCTGAATGTCAAAGGGATGGGTAATGTACCATTCTATTCCTCTTAAGGAATATTTACAGCAGATGCTGGCTTTTCCCCACCAGATATAAAAACAATAATCAAAACTTGCATAATAAAAGAAATTTGACATAATTATTTTTTTTGTTGTTGAATGTCAGGAAAAAAAAGTTTTCCAAGATGAGGACATTTCAAAAGGAACACCTACAACTGTGAACTCAGAAGCCGACAGACTGCTACCGGAAAACACATCCCATGCTTATATTGCTTAGCGAGAATTTCCTTGCTAGTCTTTGAGGGGGAAAAAGTAGTCTGATTAACAGAATTCTAAGAGCTCTCAAGAACTGTAAATCCTTTGACAATAAGATGTAAGATGGAAGGTTAAGCATATAGAGACTTACTTAGTTTGCAGACAATAAAGAATCAGGGGGCCTCTGACAAGCTCCAAGTGCTCAGAGGGACTTATTAAACAAGAAGGGAGCAAATAGCTCCTAGTCTTATGAACAACCAGTGGAAGAAGTTAAAGTGACCCATGGGGGACATAAATGTAACAATTTCCTGACTCTTGGGGTTATAAAATACCACAACAGGCTGCCGGTGGAGCGCACGCCTTTGCTTTTCTTTAGATACTTTCTAGAAATATCAAACACTCATTAGACTCAGTGGTACCAAGGAGAGTTAACTTCAGCTCTACCTCCACAGGAAGTGACATTTGGCAAATTTCATACTAAATGTTTGCCATAAATATAAACAGGGGTATGAGATTTCCAACGTACGTAGAAAACTCAGAGATTTCCTAAAGAATACCAGTCCTAAGATTGTCTGTCAGAAACAACTGTTAAGCAAACAAAGAGATTCAACAGAGGTAACAATGATGTAGGAAAGAGTCACCATCATGGCCAGGTTTTAGTAGGGGTATTTGCTTTTGCCATCACTCAGACCAAGTGTGGAAACAGGGTTAGCATGTGTCAGAGCTGTTCTCTGCATTTACTCAGGAACGCAGTCGGCCTGTTGGAGCTATGGAATGGGCTCCTTGCTATGGGGCAATATGACCAAGTAGTTTGACTGAAGAGTCATCATCTAAGGAGTCTTACCACCTCCCTCTTCTTCAGGGATTCCTTGGTCCTCAGCTCCCTGTGCGACGTCATTCTCCACAGCATTGTAATGAGCTTGCTGCCTGCCAAGGACCCAGAATCAGAGATAAAAATCAGCCGGCACAGTTTGACAAAGGTCATTTATCTTTCAAGACAGGGATAAATAAAGATTTCAACTTTCAGGATAACTTGTTTCTGAGATTTAGACACATAAAAAAGTATAATAGTGATACCAGATATGTTTCCAAAGCCCGCCTTTAAAAAGTAAATTGCTATTCCCCAATGCAATAAAGTTGGGACAGAGGATGCTAGGCTATTTTGAGATTGCTTGCTTTTATTCTGCAGGAATGTGCAGTGTGGGTGCATGTAAAGTTTTGTGAGGGGCGCACCAACATGCAGCAGCAAGCGCCACAGGGATGGAAGACATCCTGCATGTTGTCCTTGCCTTCAACCTTGTTTGGCTCAGAGCCTGACCTTTGTTGCTTCCTGTCACATACTCCATGCTGATGGGCTGAAAACTTCCAGAGATTCTCCTCGTCTCCATCTCCCATCCTGATGAACTAGCCCAGAAATAGACTGTATGCCACTGTTCTTAGACTTATATAGATTCTGGGGATTTGAACTTAGGTCTTGATGTTTGTGTGGCAAGCCCTTGATCACCAAGCCCTCTTCTCAATGGATAACTATCATGATTAGGCAGGAAATAATTATGCTTATAATTAAGTATCTAGCTCTTAATTCCAAATACTTTTTTTTCTATCTTGTCTCCATGAGCAATACGAGTTTTCCCAAATACTACACGTACACAATGCTGACTTTACAGCAGAGGAAGAACTGTTTACCCCCACCAAGGGAAGAGGCAGGCTACCTCAGTTGCTCCTGGTGCTGCTGCTGGCCATCCTCATGGTCTGCCTGCTTCTGCTGAGCCATCTCTCTGGCCAGGAACTGCTGTTGCTGCTGTTGTCGTAGTAACTGTCCATGGAGCCTCTGTTGGTGCAAAGCTTCCTGATGTTCTCTCAGCCGCTGGGCTTCCTCGTCTCTCCTTGCTGCCAGCCTCTGCTGTTCCAACTGTTCCTCATATGGGGATCGGAAGTTTGTAGCTGCCTTGGTCAAATGCTCCACCTAGAATAAAAGGGGTTCATGCAGAGCTAGAAGGGTTAGGCCCTCCACACCCCCTTCATTTGCTTGTCAGGACAAACTCAGGAGGCAGGATAGGTTTCTTGACACTTTACATCAGGTAAAAGCCAATGGCACATAAAGCCCAAGAAATTGTAATTTCCAGGTTTCTCTGAATGGACTTGGCCTTCTGGACTTGCCAGCTAGAAGGCAGCCTTTTAGTGTGCTCCCACTCCAGTGCTACAGAGCACCCCAGTATAAGTCAGTTCCAACCTTAATTAAATTTATGCTTTTAGGTTCTGAATCAAGCTGATAACCCCACACTAACTGCACAATTTGTGAGGGTAAGTCTTTGTCTAGGAATAGTTAAAGACCCAAGGATGCTAATTAACTCCAAAAATGTATAGGTCAGTCTCAGGCTAAAGAAAATGTCAAATCTCAGCTTATACTGATGAAGCAGAGGAGATGAGAGATAGAGACAGAGACCAAGACAGAGAGAGGGAGAGGGAGAAAGAGAGACATAAAGACAGACAGAGACCAAGAGGAGAGAGAAATAGAAACAAAGACAGAAATCAGGGAGGAAGGTAGAAGAGAGAGATTATGTGTCTGTCTCTCTGTGTGTGTGTGTGTGTGTGCGCACGCGCGCGCTCGCGTATGTGTGCTGTTCAGTTGTGTAGGCCCTGAAGGAAACCTCAGTTGTCATCCCATAGATATCACCTTATGGGTATCTGTTTTGTTTTGGTTTTCATTTTTTGGTTTTTGTTTGTTTGTTTAAGACAGGGTCTCTCCTTGGCCCGGGGCTTGCCTGTGAGGATGGAGAAGTCACCGTGAAGTCATCCGCACGCAGCAGCATTGCTGCAGAGTATGAGTTTGGAGGCTGAAGAAAGGCCATTGATTGTACTCAGTGCTGCCTGACACTAAGTGCCTTTAAAGGCACCAGCTGCTTTTGGTTTTTATGAAGGAAAGAATGGCTCTCAGATGTCAGCAACATGCTGAGGAAGGCAGTAGCTGGGCAGGTACTGGCTAAAGATACTCATAGGCACGTGTGTTAGTAAGATACCAAGAGCTTTTGATGCATCTTGGACAGCATTGGGTAGAAGCTAGCTCTGTAGCTGGCAGTGAATAACCAAAATGAGGACTCTTTGTCACAGAAAATTAGGCATTTCTCCACATCAAGATACTTCAGGTGGAACTTAGAGATCTTCTGGGGTGGTGGCCAGTTGGGAGCACACCTGCTGCAATGTCAGGGATATGAAGATGGGCGGGGTTCTTTCTTATGCAACACTGGAAATGGACTCCCAGCAGCAACTGTTCTGATCACCAGCCGCCTTTATGAGCTATACCATGCCATGAGTCTTACAACGGATAACTTAAATACATGTAAAGAACAACCAACGAAATCTTTCTGAAACATTTACAGAGACTATGAGTCATAAGATCTCTCTCTCTCTCTCTCTCTCTGAAACTTGGGCTTTCTTCTCCGGCTAGGCTGACTGGCTGGAGAGCCCCAGGCACCTGTCTGTCTATTCTGATGTGCAGGTCTACAGGAATCCATCACCACACCCAGCTTTTTTACACAGAATCTGGGATCAAACTGAGGTCCCCAAGCTTCTACATCACTGACTGAACATCTTCACAGGTCCATTATTACTATTATTTTATTATTATTTGACACTAGAACCAAATTCCCTGTGAGAGAGAACTTGTCGTGAGCACCCATGCACCTCAGCTTGAGGGCGGCCGTCCAGAAGGTGGGCTGCGTTCTGTCCCTGCGGATTGTGCCACTCTCGATCCTGCTCCTCCGGGGATGGGTCGTGCTCTTCCTCTAGACGCTCTGCCTGTCCCACCTGCTCCATTTCCTCCTCTTCCAGTGCCTTCCGGTGCTCCTCCTCCACTTGATGCTCCTCTGGTTCTCTGGGTGCTACTGGATTCTGCTCTTCTAGAGCCTGAAAACCTGCGTCCTTCTGCATGGAAGACAAAGGTTTCTCTTCCATTCTTCTCGGCATTGCTTCGTGGTTCTGCTGAACCTAGTTATTTCAAGATAAACACATCACAAGAAATGACACTTCTCTATTCCAAAAGTGGTGACAGCATGCTTCTATTACCTCATCTAAAGAGCTACAGCATAAGCAGAATCCTGGAGTCTAGAAATATACACAGCCATGACTAAAACGGAAAAGAGGTGAGAGGGAGCTATTTCATTTTCAGTGTGTCATCTCACCCCAAGACAGAAATAATCTAGGTAAAATTATATCTCAGAGAATGCTCAGAGACCAGGAAACTCAAGCCTACCAGGAACCGGGTATTAGCAAAACATTTCCCTCAAAGGCAATCTGACTCCAGCTCTGTTTAGACTAGAAAGGAAATAAACAAGTAAAATAATAAAAACTGGTAATCCCCAATCCTCATGCTTATGAAAGCTGCTTCAAGGTCAGTTTTCTTCTCGACAGATATTTGAAAGGACTGGGATAAGCTTTAAGATTCAGTTGAAGAAGGCCTGGGTTGATTTCTCACTAGCTTCATTTACTAGTAAGCAGAAGGTGCTTGCACTACTAATGGATACCCATGTTCGTTTAAAATAGTTTCAGCTAAGCAAGACACAATATTCTTTGTTACAACATTTCAATTTGTGCCAGCCAATGTGCTTGGGAGTGTTCAGACATACAGCTGTATGTTAGGAGAGCATGTGGGAGCACGTGGGATCATGTGGGAGCATGTGGGAGCATAATGTCAGCCTCGGATCACATTTCTCAGGAGCCTCCGTCTTCTAAATTGAGACATAGTCCGTCATTAGGATTCCCAGGATCATGAATTAGACTAGATTGACTGGTCAGTGCGCCCCTCAAATCCTCCTGTCTCTTCTTCTCCAACACGAGTATTATAGGCATATGCCACATAAAGTTTGGTTTTTTATGTGGAATTGAACTCAGTTTGTGGCAGGAATTTTATTGACTCACCTTCCCAGCCCCAGTCAAATATTAATGTATCTTTTTACATCTTTTCAGAAATCAAAAGCAGTCTGTCCATTTAGTATAATAAACATAATACAATTATATATGATGTTATTATAAGTATAATGTATTATAAATTGATGCTATAGACACTGTCAAAACAGAAAACTAGACTAAGGAACTAAAAATTCTTTTTAGAAAATATCTTCTGTAAATTTGTTGAGTCATAGCCATGTATTCTATAAGTTTCCAACCTTTCTTTAATTTCTATTAGTTTGGAGGACAAAATCACAGATGGGAAAATCTGTACTGCTTTTTCCCTTTTCTTCACTGGTAAAAGTTACTTTTGTGGTGAGATTAATTTCTTATAAATGAGATGCCTAGGGGACCACACCATCAGCAAATGAAACAGGCATCCCTCTTCTGAAGCTAGCAGGGATGTAATTATCACTCTTGTAAGTCAAGAGTGCAAAGCTTGACGTGGGGAGGAAAGTTCTTCCTGAATGTCTGAGACCTTCTAGAGGTGTACATTTGATGAAGTCCTCTGGCAAGTTTGCCATAAAGCTGCCTTGTAGAAAATGTTTCCCTCAAGGGCTCTGAGGACTTTCAAACAGCTGCCATTTATCCCCACTCTGTCTGTGAGGAAGGTTAGCGCAGATAACTTCTATCTCCTACTTACAGTTGGAGCAAACCGAGCTCTGAATCATTAGACAGTGAGCCCAGTGAGCTGGAAGCCAGACTAACATGGCATAGAATCAAATGACAGACATGCTCTCCTATAGCGCTGTTGAAATTGCTGGATATAAATCCCCACCAAAGAATTGGATTGCAAGAACCCTGCGCCTGTTTTTGAAGGCATGCTCTATTCATGCTGAAAACATTCATATTGGGAACATCCTATTCATGTTGACTTCATTATCCCCATAAGATGGCCAGCCACTTGCAGACAAGACTTCTCAAACATTTACTGCAAGCCTGCTACAGTATGCATGTGGAGATCACAGGAGAACTCTATTTTCTTCCATTTGGGTCCTGTGAATTGGACTTGGGATCAGGGGGTTTCACTTGCTGAGCCATTTTGCCAGCCCCCACCAGGAACTTTGTAAGAACTGACGATAAGCAAGACCACACCAGTAATGTTGTACTTTTGAAACATACTCAAGCACATCTTGATTTTCATCAAGAATAAGAATAAAGTGAATTGTGACCAGGTTACAAAGGCATTTTAGTATGATTTTGGTGTGCTCTATATGAGACCAGAAGTATACCAAGTTCTATTAGATTAGCCCTAATACGGAAGGGGGCTGCCACCCAATATTCTCATGCTATTTAAACCCTGTTCACCTATTCAAAGGAGAGAAAAACCATCTCACCTTCAAATATTCAGATACCAGAGCTCCTTTAATATAAGTCAATTTACATGGATACAGACAAAGCCAGAAAATTCTTTCCCAGGAAATGCTACAGCTTCAATTATCAATGTGTTCCCCAGACTAGCTGAATTGCTTAGAAATACAAATCCCCAGGCCAAATCTCAAACTAACTGAATTGGAAAGTGGAGCTGAGGCTGAGAAGTCTGCGCTTTCACATACCCTACTAAGGATTCGAATGTTTAAGAACTTCTAGGAATCTGCTTGGTACGACAAGTGGGCCATGCAGAGGACAGTTCTCCTCAGGACAGCTCCACCCGGAACTCCACCTCCCAGGGATCACCAGTTCAAGCCTCTCACCTCTTGTAGCTCTCCTGTCTGCTTTTCTCTTACGCTGTAACCTTGAGGAGAGGGAGTCTCATGGGTAAAGGTGACATTTTGCTGCTCGCCTGGGTCAGGATTCCGAAAACTTGGAATCCTGTTTAGTGTATCTTTCAGTTGTTTATACTCGGCAACTTGAGTCTGCGTGTAAATTGTACAGTTGGGAGAAAATTGCACAATTTGAGGAAAGAAAAAAATAGTCTTAGGTTAATGAGATGGGCTTTTAGGTTCACTGGATGACTAGGAAAAGCATTGAACTTAAGTTTGTTAGCAAAGTTGCGATTGGCCTTCATGCGCTAGCCCTGCCTCTTTGGACATGCTTGGCCATTTCTGAGCACATGCAAATTAGAGTCAGAATTAAGAGACTAAAAAAAAAAATATCTAAGACATGTTAGTTTTGCAGGCTATGTGAGACAAAATAAGAACTTTGTCAATCATTCTATTATAAACATCATTATTGAAAAGCACCTATATAATCAATGTTTTATCACATTAAAAACAAATGACAAGCATATAGCCATGCTCTTATGTAGAGGGATATATAAAACCCAATTCTATCCATTCTTTGTCTCTTCCTCTAAGGCAGTGAGTCTCAAGGCTGAGAACTACTGTTCTAAGATGCCGTCCACGAAGGTAGTCAAGTTGTGGTTCTGGGTACATTAAGGCTCACATTAAAATATGTAGAAACTGAGCCCTCCACTCCAGAAACGATATCTTTTTAAAAAACATTTTGTTTTATATTTTAAATTAAAATTAAATTTTAAAGTGCCTGCCAAAGTGTGTGTGTGTTGTGTGTGTGTGTGTGTGTGTGTGTGTGTGTGTGTGTGTGTGTGTGTGTGTATGACTGCATGCCTCAGCACCTTTGTGGGTGTCAGAGGACTTTCCTTACACTTCTAGTGGATTCTGAGGATCAACATATGGCTGAAAGACTCATGCGGCAAGCATTTTACCCACTGAATCATCAATAAGCCCTAGATTTGTTAACAAAGACTCTCATAAGAGGATTTTGCATAAGATATTGCCAGAAATAGCAATTTCCCCTCCCTTGGAGATTTGGATAAAGTTGTGATATGATATTATTTACTTAATATGTGTACCCCCCCAAAATTTGTATATCTGAAATTTAATCACATTTTTTATACCAACCAAAGATCAAAGGTTGGTGCATTAGAAGGTACTCAGGTCCTAAGGGTAGAATCCTTATGAATGAAGCTAGGGCTCTGATAACAGGAAACCAGGGAACATTTTTGGTCTCTTTCCACGACACAACAATACAAGAAGCCAGGAGCCACCAAGCCAGAGGAGAGTCCTCACAGGGATCTGAATGTAGGCAGCGCAATCTAGGACTCCCATCTCTGGAACTGTGACTGATTTGTTGTGTCTAGGCCACCAGTCAATGCTATTTTGTTACATCATCCCAAGTTAATGGAGACATAAGGCTCTAATTAAGGTAATTAAGGGAGGTACTGGTTATAGAATATTAAGACCAAAAAATATGCACTGTCAAAAGGCAGACCTTTGATCACTCTCTTAATCAAAATGCTCAAGGTTACACAGCAGTTAAAGCTACTAAATAATTAAGTAGAACATGATACGTAAGTTCTTTGTGTACATTTTTTTTTCTATTATAAAATTCTTTCAGGGCTGGGGAAGGGAAACTTGGTGTATTCCTGGGAGTGACTGGAATCAGGGAGTTCGAGACCAATGCGAGACTGTCTCAAGGTGGAGGATGTCCTGATGAGTGACCCTTGTGGTTGATCTTCAGGCTTTCACGGACACACATGTGCATACAACCATGCATATAATAATCACAGAAACCTCAAAAGCTAACTCAGTAGTACGGCTAATGTGCTACTTCACACTTGGTTTGGGTCATTAAAGAAACCATTTTAATTCTAGTTCTGTGCATTTCCAGAGTGTTGCTTATTGTAATATTTATGGCCATTGCAGCACAGTGTTCAAATCAGCGCACCACATTTTACGGTGTGACCCTCACATAAAATAACACTTAAGATTTGGAATGCAACAGTGCTTAGAAATAATCAGTTCATATACAAGTAAAAATCACCATGGGCAATAGAGAAATAGACAGACATCTGATTGACTAAGGTCCCCAAGGAGGGGCGATTCACAAGGCTCTATCCTTAGCTGAGGAAGCAATGGGTGGCTGATGGCACCCAGAAGGATAATCCTGTTTCTCTGTGATTGTGGCCAGTGCTCCAGTGTATGTACCCATGCCTGTGTCCGTATTGGCAGTGAATTGGGTGCCATGAGATAAAAACGCAAAAGGAGCAGGGCCATGACCTTGGGAGGGAGATGGGTTGGGGGCTCAAGAAATCTGAGGGGGAAATGCTGTGTGACTATCATCATATATTGCATATATTATGAAACCACCAAGGATTAACTTAAATATTAAAGAAAAATGTAATGTGAGAATGCACATAGAAAACTGCAAAACAAATGAATTCCTTTTATAATGTAAAAACAGACAACAGTCTAGTCCCCTGAATGCAAACAGATGCCATAGAAAGAGATGCAAATAGATGTGAACCCAATGTATTACAGCTTTTAATGATTTTTCGAAGCCAAAGTCGAGTGACTAAGCCAGGCACTGGCTTTCCAGTTAGAAAGTACTCATATCAATATCACCTTGCCAAGCTGTCCACAGCTTGGATTTGACTATTTATTCATTTAACAGACATATACCAAGAGGATGGCTTATGCCAGGGGCTATTCTAGTCTCTGAACAAATGCAGGTCGTGGCTCTTGATTTTCTTTTTCACTGACCCTTCTGCTTTTCTGTAGTATGAACAGCCCTATATAAACCTTATGCCAAAAGGAGTATGGATCTAGGCTGGAATCCTGGGAATAAGGGAAGGAGAGAAGACAAGGTCTGAGAATGACTTATATAGGGAGTCAGCATCACAAAACCCTATACCTATTTTACCAAGAGTTGACACAGGCCAAAGAGATGCAAAAGCCCAGATTCACAGGTCACACCATGAGTTAAGTATCAGACTCGTTCATGTAGGACGTAGCAGAGGCAGATACAGTCATGTGTAAAAAGCAATGAAGAGTTTATTTAGTAGTCTCTTTGGTGACTTTGAAAAGCATGCATCTTCCCCAGGATTAGGAATGCTGTCATAACTCTCTGAAGACTGTGTTGTCAGAAACGACATGCATGAAGGAATTCAGAAATAGTAAGCAGACTTCAAAAGGACCCAACAAAGGCTGCTCCCTCCTAACCTGTGCAGCAGCCAGTGCACTCTTGTGGTCTTCCAAAGTCACTACAAGCTGTTCATGCTCGGAGAGTAAATTCTTATGCTGTTGCTACACAAAAAAAGAAGTTTACACATTGAGCTAAATTAATGTCACAAAACGAAATACTGGTGTGGCTACCCAAATGTTATTTGCTCATTTGATGGAAGTGATAGCAGCATTTGGTAAGTTCAAAAATTACTAAGATAGGTATGATTCATAGAGTATTCTAAAATCTCTCAAAACTGCTGCCCTGTGACCCAGATAAACCTTTCACTAGTAGCTAGCCTCTGTAAATTAAAAACCATCGTACAGTGTAATTATCCAACAAAATAATGAGTTCAGTATTGATAGAAATAGTCTGATGTCCCAGGACACCTTTAGTTTATGCTACCAAAGTGGCAAAAGTATCAAGTATACTCCAGGAATGCAAAGCCTGTGTGTGTGTGTGTGTGTGTGTGTGTGTGTGTGTGTGTGTGTGTGTGTGTGTGTGTGTGTGTGTGTTGGTCATGGGGTATGCATGTGAGTGCAGTGTCCACAGAGGACCAACAAGGACATTAGATTCCCTGGAGTTGAAGTTACAGGTGGCTGTGAGCTATCGTACTAGGGGCCAAACAAATGTGGTTTCTCTGTGACAGCAGCAAGCCTTCATAATCTCTCAGCCATCTTTGCAGCTCCCAGGAATAGCTTCTGAAGCCATTCTGCAAAGTAAAGAAGACAAATGCCCCATAGCCAAATGTCTAATTCATCTTACCTTGACATCTTGAAGCTGTGTGTGAATGTCTTGGTGTGCTTTTCTTAGTTGTCTATTCTCTTCTCTCAAATTATATACAGTTTCTGTTTTGCAAGAACAACCGCACATAAATACTGAGAACTCTCTAGTTTTTATGCCATTATTTGAAACTTGAAAACTTATTTAAAGATGTGTTTTGAACTTTAACAGTAAAACATTCCAAGTCAACAAACGACTACGTCATATAGGCGTACAAATGGGTTCAAAGGCTCATTGCAAAATGGCCTGGGTCATTGGCCTCTGGAAACAGTCTATGTATGCCATGTTAAGTTAACAATTTAATCACACAGGTGTTGAAAATGAAACATTTCTTTGGGCAGGTGGTCTCAGATTTGAGGATCTTCACAAACAAAAAGTAGGTATGAACAGAACAGACTTTATTTCTCATAGCATGAATAATTTTCACATCCCCTCAGAAGGTACTAGAGACAATAGAAACCCCACTTATCTGATGATAACCTCTATTTTTTTCTTAGTTCTATCACTGAGTTGCTGGTTAACCTAAATTCGAATCAGAGTAAGTCTTTTCCGAGTTTAAACATGAGAATGAGGAATCAGAGTCAAGTCCCAAAACGTCCCCTCCCTGTTCAGGTACCAGCTTGCTCTTGTGAATTCTAGATCTATTTCTCTACTTTTAGAAGCCTTATCATTACATGTATTTTACATGTTAAACACTATCCAAACTTACAAACCTGGTGGTCTTTTGAAAAACATGCCTATATAGTACTTACCCATCTTTGTTTAAAAATGGATCTAATAATATGTGTCAGTATGAGGTCAAATGAGTGCACAGCAATATATAACTAAGGGAAGCTAAGTCCTGGCTTGGTGATTTTATAATTTATTTTGGAAGTGGCTATGATTGAGAGAAAGAAACAGGACATGATTAATACATGAGCTGGGACAGCAAGCATTAACTAAATCTGGACTGCACCAGGCAAACAGTCCTCATATATAGATACATCCGCAGACAAGGCTCCATCTCTCCAGCGGAAGTTAAGCATCAGAGAGTATCAGTTCCCTTCTCTCGCCACACTTGGTGCAGTTTTACTTTCTTATTGCCCCTTCTGAACATCTGGGGACAGGATTTACCATTGCACTTGGGGGAAAAGTGTTAAGAATAAAATAAGATCCAGCCTTCATGTCATAGCCGATTACCTCAGAAGTCAAAACAGGACGCCACTGGCCATGTACAAGGACCTTTTGTGTACTGCAAGCTGTACGGGGCGTTTTAACAAAAAGACTTAAAATATCTAATCGTGATGAGCTAGTCCTTATTTTTTATTTACAAACTTATTGGCAGTGGTTTCTATGAGTTCTCTGGGCTTTGGCCAGCAAGGTTTGCTCACCAGCCTCCAGATCTTCATATGCTAAGTAAAGCAAGACACCGGGCTGCCTGCCTCTAGGTTTGTGATGAGTGAGAATTCAGTAAAACCATCCAGCGGAAGGGTTTCACGTGGTCCTAATACATTATAGGAATGCACCATCAGCTATTACGTTCACAATGATGAAGAGAATTATATAGGTTTCCATGCTGTCAGCCTTCCTTAGGAGAGGGGGAGATCAAGATACTCCTCTTGTACCACATGGAGCTACCAAAAATTGCCTGCACTCAAGGCCCCTAGCCACCACTGCCCCTTCGTCAATCACAAAAAGCTTTAACTTTACTGCAGAAGCCTTTTATCTAGAGTCCTGTCTTACTTCTACTTCCAGTGCTGTGATAAAACACCCGACAAAAGCAACCTCTTGGGAGAGAAGGTTCTAGTCCACACTGCCAGGTCATAGCACGTCCCTTTAGGGAAATCACAGTGGCAGGTGCATGAGACATCTGGTCACACTGCATCCATAGTGAAGACTTGGGAAAGGAGGGAAACCTGTACTCAGCTCTCCCAACCATGTTCATTCAGTCCAGGACTCAATCGATGAAATGATGCTGTCTACAATTAAGCCAACCCTTTTCAACTAATCCAAGTTCAAAAACTCATCACAGTCATACTCACAGGCTAACTTAAGCCGGACAATTCTTCACTGAGATCTTTTCAGGTGGGTTTAAATTGATTCAAGTTGACAATTAACAACAATTATTACAGAAACACAATTATTCTAATCAAATATATGTACAAACATGCAAAGTGCCCACCATAGTGTCCAGGTACTTTCTACACTCAGGTATTTCAGATCCCTTCAGGAAATTTCTTCTAAATGTTGTTTCTTATAAGTATGACTTTTTTTTTTTTGCTTTCTATCTAAGTGTTGTACGTGTGTGTGTGTGTGTGTGTGTGTGTGTGTGTGTGTGTGTGTTTGTGTGTGTGTATTTCTATGTGTACGTGTGTAATTTCTTTTCTTACTGATGACAAGTTCCCTAAAGCATCCTATCCTGCACTTTTGTCCTGGGTGCAGAGCTCTGAGGTTGAAATACCTTGATAGTCAGAAATCACATATTTGTTTCCTCCTACTTTCTGTAATTCTGGTTTCATATATATATAATTAAATTTTTGCTAAATATGAATGTTTCTTTAAAAGTAATGAGAAAGGAGTTGGTTTAGAATTTAAGAGCACTTATTGCTCTTCTAGAGGATCCTGGTTTAATTCCCAGCACCCACGAGGCAGCTCACAACCATCTTACTCCAGTTCTGGTGGATCTAATGCCCTTTTGGGGCCTCTAGAGGATTGAGGCATGCTTGTGGTGCACAGACATATGTGCAGGCAAAACACCATTTACATAAAGCAAAAATTAAAAGAGTAAAAAAATGAGTGGATTATGAGTAAGAGAGATTGCTATTCAATGTGATTATTAAAGTTAAAAGCCCTAAATAATCAAAAGGCCTTAAAGAAGGGCAGCACCATAGTGCTTGTGTGTGTTCCTGTTGGAATGGTGAACAAAGAAATCTCTGGCCCTATCCAGTACCTTTTAGCTTAGAAAGTTCTTGTTCTTTTTCTTGTTGAAGCTGCAGGTATCTCTGTTTGTGGTCATTGAATGTTCTACTGAAGTCTTCCCCTTGCTTACGATGTTCCTCTTCCAGGTCACTGTGCTGCTTCCTCAGCTCCTCATGCTGACTCTGCAAGATGAACACTTCAGCAGACATGTTCTCTAAATCGCACAAGTGTTTATTTCTTGACACACAAGCATTTGTTTCTTGACCGAGTAGCCTTTCTCTCATCAGAAGGTGAGAATTCATGGTAGAATAAGCTCAGTTCCTAATGCTGTGTTCTGTTTGGGTGTCCTTTCATTTCCTTTTCAACTGAGTAGTTTGAGATCAAGTTCAAATATTAATCTCCTCTTGGCTTTAAACATCAATAAGAGTAAGATGCTAGCACAAGCTACGGAAAGGGGGGATATCAGGTTATTTCCCTGTAGTCAAATTACCATAGAAAGAAGGTAAATGTAAAATAAATTTGACCTTGGCTACTTTTTATATTTTCTCTAGTTAACAAGCAAGATCAAGGCCCCAGACTATTCATGGGAGGTTCCAGGACAACTCTAAGCTAAGCTACCTAAATCAGAAAATGTTTAAGACTCTTCATGGTTTACTATTTGCACGTATCTACCAACATGCTTTCAACCCTTTTTGATTGCTTGTTCTTCCTACTTCAAGATAAACACTAGGCAAACCACTAGTGATACAATGTCAAAGAAATAATGGCAAGAAAAAGTCTGTTTATGTTCAATATGCACTCAGTTCTCTTCTAGATATTTTAGAAATACTCAAAGACAGGACCACAGACCACAAAGGACTACTTTATTCAACATTTCTTTGATTTTCGGTTTTCTAGTGACCCAGTTTTGAGAGTGACTGTAATAGCAAAGAGGCGGAGAGGACCATCTTGCCATTGGGGAAATTGTTTCTAGAATTCCTTTTTATTTATTTTATTTCATATCAGAATTCTACAGCATCATTACAAGTTAGTTAAATTCTACAGTCTCCAAATGCTTATGTGGAAGGATGTTCTGCTTTAAGTACTACATTCCTGGAGATGGGAGAGGTTCTAGTTTCAACAGAGGGTATGTGCTCTGCTGATGTGCAGGGACAGAAAGTAGGAAACTCCCACCCAGGGCTGACGTGGAGCAGAGACCATGGGAGGATTTGCATATGGTACTGAATGCTGCACTACTCTCTCCCAGGTTGACAGCATCAATGACTCTCTTACTTTCTTTTTGTGGTTTCGATCTTCCTTTGACCCTTGAGAGTGAGTTTTTCCCAAGGCCCAATATTCAAATATTCAAATAATCAGTTGTGATCTTCGAGTAGCTAAAAGTACACCTCTTAGCCACTAGTAACACAGACAAAGCTTTTGAGCTCTACACACTGCAGTCTGTGTAAAAGAAAAGAAAAATGACCGTGGAAGACTAAGCAAACCGTGAACTCTAAAGACATTAAAGAGAATCAATTTTAAAAAGTAGGTAACCAGAGAGATCAATTATTATATAAAAAAAAGTAGGTAATACATTAACCATATTTTTGTAATAAAAAAAAAGTAATAATCATGTTGCGGTATTAGAACAATAGACAAGATTTAGATAACTACAACAATACACACCAACTTTCTCCAACCCTTCTTGTTTATTATATTAAACATCGCTAACCGGTTCAAATGTTGCCTGTTCCCTTTTTCATTCACACAGCACAGTAAGTTTAGGTTACTTACTTTCAGCATCTGATGTTGGACATTCAACGCACTATATCTGCTATTGGAATCTTGCTGTAAATCAAAGAAAACCAAATTAACAAAAAGATAGCCGATCTGGTGCTTTTGCTGTGGACAGCTTCAATACCTAATAAAACATTTTCATTTTTGCTTTTGTAAGCTAACATAAATTCTGTGTTAGAGAGTGCATGTCTTTAGGGTCATTTCTCTCTCTCTCTCTCTCTTTTTATTTAGCACTACTAGAGATTGAACTCAGGACCTTGCATATATTAGGCAATCATTCTACCACCAAGTCACCCCCTAAGAAGTCCCATTTCTTATTCAACAGCAGACATGAGGCTTCAATTTTCCCCTGGGTTCCTAAGCTCTGAGTAATAAAAAGATTAGACATGGAATCATGAAATGATAGGTTGACTGGATGCTTAGAAATAGTTTGAATTTGTTTCTTATAATCCAAAGAAGATTAGAGGCCCAGACACTCAAGAAACTTCTCAAAGTCACTGTGTATGGCTATACAGGGTTTACTGCCCAGGAAAGGTAGGAGGGCAATACACCAACTAAGAGTAGACCTCACAATTTCAGGCTATCTTAAGGAAGGAATCAAAAGGCTGCTCTTCCCTCAATGTCAGTGGGTATTAGCAAAATCTTCATTGTATCACCACAGTGGGAAGGTAGAACCAACACAACTACTTTACACAGTAGCAAAGGGGTAAATGCAGCTTGAGTCCAAGCTGATGAGGGCTGAAGTCTCCCTTCTGATCCCACATTCTAGAACATCCCTGAAGTCTAAGGGAGCAGCTGTCCAGACAGCCCTCCTTCCCACATCCTAGGCTGCCACTCCCTTCTCTAGGCTCACTGGTTTTGCACAGTACTCCCTCATTTTCTTTTCATAGCTCGTAAAATAAACTACACTTCTGGTTCATCATTTCATCCCCTGCCTTATTCTTTATATTCTCAGTTTATAAAGAAATTACACTACAAAATACACAATCGTGTTCACCCAGGTCTTGTTGGGGCTTTTGAAAGCAAGTTAGAATTGAAAGCTGAAAACGCCTTTCAGGCAATTCAAAGAATTGACTTTTCTCAGCTTTGAAATGACTAAACACTAATGTTTTATTAACATTACTCAACTCAACTAGCACTCATACATTTTTCCAGGGTAAGACAAAGACTGGCTTTTCTCCAGCTAATTTTAACTTTAAAATATTTCTAAATGCCAACAGCACTCATTCTGTCTATAATTCATCCTTCGGATTCCTGCAATGTGAACTCTAAGACAGTTCTCCTGGTTGATAGTACATTGCAAACAAACAGAAGTCTTACATGTCACAGAAGAGAGACACCATGAGCAAATAAAAGAGAGAATGAAAATGAGTTTCCCTGGTGGCACACACAGGAGCACACAGCTGTAATGCCAGCACTAGGGAAGTTAAGGTAGAAGGATCAGGAAGTCAAAGTTATCCTCTGCTAGTCAGTGATTTTGAGGTCTCCTTGGATACACAAGAACCTGTCTCAAAATGCAATCCAGATCCAAATGCAACCAAACAAACCTCATGTGACACAGAGAAGCTATGTCAGTTTATCACTGGTCATCAGCAATGTGTCAAGAAGCAATAAATGTAAGTTTTAAATAAACAATGTAGACAAGTTTTCCTCTCACAGGAACAAAAAAAAAAAAAAAATGCATGTCCACCCTACAATGCTTGTGATAAATAGAGTAAAAATTTTCTCAGTTATATTTTTTTATCTTCCTCAAAGTACGTGAAAACAAATTAAAAGCCAAAACAGAACAAAGCCTTACCCTTCCTTTGTTAAGTGTTTCTTGTGCTTCTAACTTATAAACAAGGAAATCTAGGGAAGATAAAAATAGAGAGAGTAAAGTATAAGTTAATCCATTTCAAAACTTTTAACATCTCCTGGAATAAATGCTATATACTTTACCCAGACTTACAAGAATGATTTCAGTTTTTTTCAAATCAACATACGTAATGATTTATGTATATCATTTTACCTCTCGAAGCTTTCTTTGGAAAACAGATGATAAAGCTTATAGTTTTCCGCTTTCCCTGCTGTCTTCAAATTCTGTATCACCAGAATCCATGGCAAGTGACCAACTGAACACTTACAATATCTCTGTGAAATCAGACTTTGAAACAGGGGTGGGGGGGTAGATTGGTGACAAGGGTGATTTATAGTGAGCCACTAGAGGGCACACTGAATTCCTTCAAGAACTGGAAAGACAATCAAGCCATCTAAGCCATCTTCAATGCTCTGAAAACTTTATTATCCACTAGATGGCTCTATAAAATCACTGTGCAGTGAAAGGCAGGCAAAGACAAGTCTTAAAGCATTTCTCAGAAGCTTTAAGTCTGTTCAACCTATGAGTCAGGAAGAGTAATGAATAGTAGCCAGGACCCATCCCCACACTCACCAAAGGAGCCAAGGATTTAAATTCCAAGATTCATCACAAAACATGAATAAATAAGAAATAAAGATGCAGATAACTTCCAGTAGCTAGATGGTACAGTGTATGCCTTCTTCAAAAGCTCTGACAAAATTCAACAGCATTGCCTATATTAAGTAGTAATTCCTAACTGAACAGCTGTGGTAGTCAAATTTTTCATGAACTTATAGTAGCAACTGCTTCATTCAAAAGATTCCAGGCAGTGGGTCAACTCACTAAGTTACAGACGTAAGGTGGAACTGTATAAAAAGTGTCATGTTCTAAACAATGCATGCTTTCCCAAATCCCAGCTGTCAACAGAGACTTGATGCATTAGGAATATACCCATATAGTATGTAGAAGGGAAGTCACGTGTTAATTCTGATATAATTTGTATGCCAATATATGAGCTCCATGAAGGCTGCAGAGACAGAAGGGAGAGCTTCTAAACACAATCTTGAGCCGCTCATACAGAGAGTTCTCTATAGGAATGAAGGAAATGAAGACCTTTGAGTGATGCCCTAGTGATGAAGCTCACAAATCTTCCACTTGCTATCTGACTTGAATACCCAAGGAGAAGAAAGGGCTATTTATCCATTACCAAGACTATATAGAACGTCTGCATTGTGCCTAACACATTTATTGACAGCTTTCTCTGCCCAGCTATAGCACTGGCTTCAGGCAGATTTGAGAGACAACAAAACAAAAAAATACAAAACCAAAATGCATCCTAGTTCAAGTACATGACACATCAAAGAAGAGTAGGAGGAGGCACCAGGACACAAGCTCACATTGTCTTACCTTCCTTTGCTTTCTTGTGTTCAAGTCTTTCTTTTTGCAAAGATTTCTCTAATCTTGATCTGTGTTCATATACAACTGGAAGAGAAAGAGTTAAATTTGTTAGGAAACTAATGGGTCCAGAGTAAAATTAATAGCAATTTTAAAAACATAAAACAGTATAGGGTTCACATCCAATTAAAATAAAGACGACAAAGTTTCACATGTGGGGTAAAGTAAGCAGGTAGATCTATTCAAAGATCCAGATTTGGTGCAAACAATATGCACAAGAATACACAAGTAATTAGGTATAATTCTGGGTAGACTCCCTAGCAAACACGGACATGTCAGTTAGCTAGATACTTTTTCCTCTGCTCCCCCTTGACCATGTGTCTCTAGCAGGTCCAGCATATCTCTTCCCAGGCAACTGTATCCACTTACATGACTTCAATTGCAGGCTACAAAGCAGTTGCTCACTCAGCCACATCCCCTGCTCCAACTTTCCCTGGTAAGTATCAGAGAGCCTTTCCCTCTCAATATCCCTTATCTGAAACATCAGGGTGCTATGCATCTCAACCAGTGTGAGCTAAACCAAGCCATCGAAAGTGAAGCAGCACACCGGTAGAGTGTTGGAGCTAACACATAAAAGAAACACAAAGAAAGAGGATGGAGAGACAGCCCAAAGAACCTCTGAAAGAAAATGCTCACAAAGAGTTGGGTTCACTATCCACGACAGCAAACTGATGTCTATTCCGGAAGGTCTTCAAGCCTTCTCTGCTTTCTGCTTAGTGATACACTCTGAAGAAGTCAGGTGCGTGGACAATAGGGGGTAAGCTAGACACGTGGAGGGGACAAGGGGACAGTGCCCATCACAGTTCTTAATGCCCTGAAGGATGTATATCTGCAGCAATCAGAAGCTGAAAGTGAGAGACTTCACCTTGGAGTGAATGAAATATGATTTATTACACTAGACTAGATCAGATACAATAATCAACAAAGATCAGATACAATGCCTTGTGTACCCGTATAAGCTATTGAAAAATTCAGGGGCATTTGATTTTGTTGACATTCCCAGAGGAGCCTGAGAAACCAACAAATATCTCTTGGACTTTCTCTGGGAACAGAAGCCTCAGTTGCAGAGCGAGCAGGCAGTAAGGGCTGAGAAAGGGATAAATTCAATTTCAGATGTACCTTCCAACTCTTGTTCGCTCAGCATTATGTCAACTATAATCTCATTCTCCAGCAAGCTAAGCCAATTCCATTACTCCATTCTTCGATCAGACCCAAGCAGCCCTTGGCTATATATAATTCCATCATCTTTGGTCAATAGCTGTCTGTATACAACACAAGAACTGTCTTCACACAAATGGCTGCTGCCAAAGTTGTCAGGATCCCAGTCACTTCCTCCTCTCTCTCCTGTTATGACCCACTGCTGCCGCAGGGATGGCCTGCTTCCCTCTCTGCTGTCACTCAGTCACAGCTTCCTGTTCCTAGTGACCTATGCTCTCCTTCCTTTGTTGCTTACATTGGTACTGAAAACCCACCCTGAATGATTGCTGGGACAAAGCAGGAAAAGGTAAAGGTTATACTAGTAATTATGATATGCATATTGTTTATCCACTGCTGATAATATTACCCTATTTCTTTTACTCGAAAAATCCCTCTGAGAGACAGCAAGTAAGCATTTTTTCCCAGTTCATTCATAATTATTCCTAAGTAATAAAGATAAGAAAGACCATGTAGAGTCTTTATGTCTTTCTAGAAAACATGATCACAACACACACACACACACACACACACACACACACACACACACACACACACACACACACGGTTACTTCACCACGCATTTCTCAGGCTTTTGAGCTGGCGATCTATCTAGTGGGTTTATTGCTTCCATTGGAAGAAAGATTGCTAATCAATCCTTGTCACTCATCTCTATTTTTCTATTTATACTTTGAAGGGCATTAGTCAATATGAACTAAAGCTGCACAATGACATACAATGGATATTCTCATAGCAACAAGCAAGTCTAGTGGGGGGCAGTCTGAAACAATGGTTCAAAACTGCCATTCAAACCCTTGAATTTGATGTAAGCTGGCACAGGAATAAGATTTGAAATGTAGGGACTGAAATGTAAAAAAATAATAAAACTTTGCGGTACTCATCTCCCAAGTTTGTTCAAAGAGGATGTACTATTTTCCATGCAGTAAAGAATGGAGGTGGCACACACCTTTAATCCCAGCACTTGGGAGGCAGAGGCAGGTGGATTTCTGAGTTCGAGGCCAGCCTGGTCTACAGAGTGAGTTCCCGGACAGCCAGGGCTACACAGAGAAACCCTATCTCGAAAAACCAAAAAAAAAAAAAAAAAAAAAAAAGAATGGAAAAGGGGCTCATTTCCATTTAAAACAAAACAAAACAAAGGCTCAGAGGGGTTTAAAACAACATTCAAGAGCTTCCTTCAACCATTTGGCATTTTAACACTGCCTTTCATCTAAAAGTTACAAAGAAATGCTGTGTGCATTCATTTCTGGGAGAAAGACTATTTTCAGAAGTTCAGAGCAAAATATTCCAACTCAGAACTGAGAAGCAACCCTTGTCAGCTGGAGAGACAGTTCAGTGGGAGGAGCTCTTGTTCCTGCAGGGGACCCAGGTTCAGTCACCAGAACCCACAGGATGCTTCACAGCCATCAGTAACTCCAGTTCCAGGAGATCAGCAAGCCTTCTTCTGCCTTCACAGGCACCAAGGATGCTCATGGTCCATCTATTCACACGCACACAAAAGCACTCAGACACATAAAATATAT
>CM052704.1:54674532-54690364 GCA_028551405.1 Uromys caudimaculatus
ACTGCTTTGGCAGGACCAATAATCGTCAAAGATCCCCCCCCTTCAGATCTGACTACAACATAGCATTTTACATTTTTTTTTTAAAAAGGGCTAAAGCTTGGATGAGAATCACATAGGTCAACTGGTAGGTTTGTCATTAATCAAATTTTAAATGAACAAATTGAAAATTTGTGGCTATAGCAAGCCACAAATATAGTTAATAAATTTTAAAAAGGAAATTTAATTCAAAGCAATACATGTCTCTCAGAACAGAGTGTTTTAAATGGCTTTTGGGTAACTTCAGGACTAAAAGCAGGTATTTAGAACAATTTTTATGTGAGTGTGTGTTATACACATTCTTCTGGATGTGTGTGAGTATTCGTGTGCATGGAGAGAGGAGACAGGCATCGGGGATCTTCCCTGTATCTCGCTGTCTTGTTTTTTTTGTTGTTGTTGTTTGTTTGTTTTGAGACAGGACCTTTCTCTGAACATGAGGCCTGTCCATTCATCTCGGCCATGTGACCAATGAAACCCAGGGGATCCACTGTGACATTGGCAGTAACAGTGTGGACATTACAGACATGGTCCCTGGCTCTTTATCTGGGTTCTGGGTCTTCCTGTCTGTGCAGCAGGTACTTCACCAACCGAGTTCTCTCCCCAGTCCCATTATGATAGCTTTTAAGAACCACTTTGACCTGCAGGACCGATTCACTACAGTACAGAAGATGGTGGGTCAACAGGAAAATAACATTATAGATAAATTTTTATGGTATCTTATATTCTTGCTTTTATAATTATACTTCATACAAAGTCTGAGGACAAATATAGAAAATCCATAGCAAAAAGTACCCAAAGGAACAGGGGAGATGCCTGCTAGGTTTGATCCTCACACTGGATCTTTTCTTTGGCTTCTAGGACAGGGAAAGGGCACTAGTAAAGCACAGGGTTAAGGTGCCTCTTCCTGGTCTTCCTTTTAGATGAGTCCTACACTGTTACGTCAAGGATTTTCATCTCACTCCATCTCGCCTGCGAGCTGCTAAAGTTTGGATTTTGAATGTATTCTGAGATCCATAGGTCCGAAGCTCAGTCCTAGAGTGACACCATTGGGACGCAGTGGAACTTTATCCGGTGTGACCTAGTGAGGGTCCCTTGGTCGCTGGATTGTTCTGTGAAGGTGATTTCTACTTGTTCTTGGCTACCAGTAAGAAGTTATTTTTCCCCACCACATGCTAAAAAGAACCATACACACAAGCAAAAAACAACAAAACAAACAAACACACAAGAAAACCAAACAAAAACAAAACAAAACAAAACAAAAACCAGGGCCAAGCATTATAGTCTGGGACTTTCAAGTCTGAGCCCAAGCAAACCTTGTCTGTAGATAAGTGAATTGTCTCAGGTACTTGCTGTAATGGTGTCATGAAGGTAACGGACGTATCTTCCATTACAACCTTCTCTGCCTAGTGTGTAATTTATACATCCGTTTGGTTATTATCTAACTGTCCTACATGTTTAAGACACAGACTTTGAGGTAGTGCCTTCTCATGCCTTCCATTTGCATTCTTAACGATTCATTTATTATTCATCTTCCAGCCCCACAGCCTTCTTGCTTCTCCCTGAACATGCGAGAGCCACATGAACTCAGCAGAATAATAACTGTTTTTCTTCAGGTATCTGTATAAATTGATTCTGAATTTCCTTCATGTCCTCAGGGGTGGGGAGGTGGCTCAGTGGGCAGGAGTGTTTATTGACCTAGTGTGAGGACCCACCTGTAAACCCCTGAATGAAACAGAGGCTAAGCTGGCAGACTGTTTATGGAAAGTCTTCAAAGCTGAAAGAAAATGTCCACCTCTATGGGAGTCTTGCACTGTACAGAACAAAGCTACATTTTAAAAGGCATGCATCGCTGTACAGGCACAGGGGTTAGAAGTCTACAAGCTGTGGGGATAGAAGCAAAAGTTACTCCAAAGAAAAACACATTGTACACGGACTTTATACAGGTACCTTCTTATCTAGCAGTAGGATTTCAGCCAGACCATTTGAAAGTATTTCACGAAAGTAATGAAGAAAAGAAAGATATGAAGGAAATAGGTAAATGAAGTTGGGGAGAGAGGGGTTGTTTCTAGACCTTCAAATTGATACAGAGATACACACAATCCCTCTTAAGGTGGGGCGAGCATGTTATGGTTTGAATGTAAAGTGCCCCCGCCCGGCTCATGTGTTTGAACAGTGGATCTCCAGGTGGTGGTGATGTTTTGGAAGACTGTGGAGTGTTAGGGAATAGAGGAAGTTTCAGAGACCAACCACACATGCTGTCTGCTCTCAGCTTCCGTACAGTATACACAATGAGCCTGACTGCCATAAGTTACTGTTCCCAAGCCTTCTCTAGCATGATGGGTGGTATCTCTTTGAGCTATCGGCCAAAAGAAACACTTAATTCTTTAAGTTGTATGTCTTCAAGTATTTGGTCACATCAACAAGAAAAGTATCGAATGCGGTTCTGAGGGCACATGGATTTTTATAATGAAATATGGATCTATATTCTTTGCAACTGATGTGCTTGAAGCAAGCATAAAAGTCCACTTTCATAATCATCTAACTGTTTTATGAGAATTTGCCTCCACAGACACTTTACCAAAGATACTAAAGTTCAGTATTCAAATATCAGCTCTTATGGGGTGTCTATGTTACAAACAAATATTTATTGATTACACACTATGTTCCAGGCATTGTTCTGACATCTGGGACTATGGCCATGAACAGATTTTTTTTTTTAAGTCTGCCTTGTAGAAACCAACATTCTGTTTTGACTGAGACATAGACGTGATGAATAATGAACAAAATTATATGGTAATTGAAACAGCAAGATAAAAAAGACTGAAAGATATTGAAAGTGTGTAGAGGGATGGGGAGGCAGGTTTCTCTTCTATGTGCAAGGCTTCCTTAAGAAGGACCCATTGGAAGCTAAACTTAAAAGGATTACAGAGATGTGGAGAGAGCATGCCAGTGCTGCAGACCAAGAAAGTAGATTGGACGCATACTTGTGCTAAAAGACAGATGTTCAGGGGTCTGAGCACCTGATTATGGACAGCCTCTGGGGCAAAGCCTTGAGCAAAGGGAAGGTCAAACATTCCATAGGCCTCTAACTTGTATCTTTACTCAGACAGATATAGCAAATCATTGGTTTGTTCTGAACAGAAACGTGATGGGAACTTTGTACTAATAAGAACTCATGGGGTACAAGATATAATCAGGGTGTTATGTTGTGTAGCTCTTCCCTCCAAATTGAAGCATTCCCTCTTAGAGGAAAGGAAGAATCCCGAGATCCAAGAGCTAACATAACTTATGTAGCTCAGGAGCTCAGTCAGTTACAAAATCCACACTGCTCCTCCCCAGGGAAGAACACGAACAACTACTGCAGAGAAAAAACTTCATTGAACTATGTGTAAGTCATACAGGGTGATCTAGGAATGCAGCTTTGGGGTGTTCATGCATGCTAGAGTAGGCTGTTGGCTGATATTGCTTTCCTTCATTCACACATGCTCATTAATGTTACCCTTGTCCATGTTTCTGTAAGTAGTGCCCCATATCTCACTGGAGCACTGAGACAGACCGGGCCTGTCAACATTCTAGCACAGAGTTGGAGGGAGATCATGAGTCCTCACTCCTGAGGAGTTGTACATAGTTGATAGCTTCAAGGAGAGGGACAGTCGGTTTTCTCTAAGTTTGTGGCTCTGGTGAGTCAACTACATCCATGAGGACCGTGAATGTATCCCTACATCCATGAATATATGGCACAAATTCGAGATGGTGGTTAACTTTTAGAAAAGGTGTGAGTTGGGAGTGGATCTGAGGAGTTAAGAGGAGAAGTGCGGGTTGATATGTTCAAAATACATTCATGATGTTATCAAATATTAATAAAATATTTTTAAAAATTAAGCCAGGCAGCAAGTTGGTACTTATTGAATAATTCTATTTATAAAAAGTTCAAGAGCAAGCAAATTAATGCTGTGGACTAGCGCCTAACTATGTGTGTGTGGCAGGCTGAGGAACCCTGTCTCAAACCAAAAACGAACAACAACAACAACAAAAACCCAAAAGAAACCAAGAACATAAAATACGTTTAAAGGCCGGGCAGTGGTGGCACACGCCTTTAATCCCAGCACTTGGGAGGCAGAGGCAGGTGGATTTATGAGTTCAAGGCCAGCCTGGTCTACAGAGTGAGTTCCAGGACAGCCAGGGCTACACAGAGAAACCCTGTCTCGAAAAACCAAAAAAAAAAAAAAAAAAAAAAAAAAAAAAAAAAAAAAAAAAAAAAAAAAAAAAAAAAAAAAAAAAAAAAAAAAAAAAAAAATGTTTAAAGGGTCATTTTGCCTATACCTCTAGATACAATTCGATTTAAACTTGTAGGCAGAATGACATCAGTATCAACATAAGCTGAGGTTTTTAATTCTCACACAGTTTCCAAGGGACGCAAATTGTCTCCTGATTCAGACATAGGGAGATTTATGTCATATGCCTATTCTGGAAACTTTGCCCTATGTCTCACGAGGATTAGGATGACTGTCACCTCTGTTTGTCCTGTAAGAGCACAGTCATGCTTTCTGTTTGGCCAACTCCTAGACAGATTGATTTTGTTTTATTTTTGTGGAAAGCCTTGTTTCCAAAGACATTTTGTATTTGCAATTTTGAGGACACATTCCTGGGAATAAATACCCACTGTTTTTTAAATGTTCCTGTAGGCTTAAAAAAAAAAAAAAAAATCTGTCAGGTGCCTTCCATAAATATCTAACTGCATCAAATGAGGTCACTTTGAGCTCAAGTGTCTTCCTTATACAGATTTGCTGCTTGAAATGAAGCAGTGAAGAAGGTACCCAGGGATTGCAGAGGCTCTGCCCTGATTCTAGTGTGAAAATGACTTCTTTTCAGAGGTCAGAGCACCTGATTATGGCCAGCCTTGAGGGCAAAAGGCTTGGGAAGAGGAAGGAAAACTTTCATTGGCCTCTAACTTGGATCTTTACTCACATGGATGTGGAGAACCACTGGCTTGTTCTGAACAGAAATGAGATGGGAACTCTGTACTAATGAGACTTCATGGGGTACAAGATAAAATCAGGGCGTTGTGTAGCTCTTGCCTCCAAACCAAGCATTCCCTCTTGGAGGAAGGAAGGAGGCTCAAGATTCAGTTGCTCACATCACTTGATAAGTTACAAAATCAGGGGGCTAATTTTGCAAGAAGAGAGCCCTTTCTAGTATGTGAGCATGGTTGACAACCACTGACAAAGAGAGAGGAATACACAAAAGTAAAGTTTCCTTAGGCACATAAATCAAGATGCCTGAGTGAACCACTAGAAGTGCACTATAAAAATACATCTAGGAGGGAAGGGATGCAGTTCATTTGGCAAAGGAATTGCTTAGCATGCATGGAGCACTGGGTTCAATTCCCAATCCACAACTCTCTGGAGGTAGAGACACTGGAGGCAGGAGAATCAACAGGTCCAGGTTATCCTTGGCCATATATATAATGAGTTCCAGATCTTGGATACAAAAGGCCTTGCCTCATACATTAAAAACAAACGTCTGTAAATATGTGTCTGTTTATTATCTATCTATCTATCTATCTATCTATCTATCTATCTATCTATCTATCTATATTTATCTATCATATATATATATATATATATATATATATATATATATATATATATATCCATCTATTTATCTGTATCTACCTATGTGTCTATGTATCATCTATATTTATCTGTCTATCATCTATCTGTCTATCTATCTACCTACCTATTTATCTATACGACATGAAAGTAAGTAATGTTGTCTAGAGGTACAGGAGGGAGGACTAGAAAGGAGACAGCATCAGGGTATGAGTGGGAAGATCCTCGATGTACAATGCAGACATGCACAAAAACTTTAGGAAATAATATTTTAAGAATGAAAATGGATCAAATGATGGGGCTAATATTTATGGTCTAGCTGCTGGATGGAATTTTATAAGCATAACTAAGGATGATGGAGAATAGGGTACACCATGCACTCAATTTTATTCACACTTCCTGTTTGTTGCAAGTATCAGCATACAGAAGCATACAGAGTAATCTAAGAAACCCTCAGGGTGCATTTCCTGATCACATTGCATCTCTAAGGCTTTGCACAGAAGTCTTGGAGTTCAAGCCCTGTCTGCCCCCACCTATTGCCACTGCTTAGCTTATTATTCCTGGCAGTTTCTGTCCCTCTCTGACCAAAGTGTTTAGCTACTAATGTTTACTAGTGAAGAGTCTTAAACCCCTGTTAATCAGAAGAAAGTTGAGGGCAAAAGTAAACACAGTGACTCCAAAATTGGCAGTAGATACCTAACACTCATTTCAACAGCTTGACTAAAACTCCCAGTAATATCCTTTACTCTTGGTTCAGTTTTGGATCTAAATTCCTTTGAGATGACAATCTGATTAAGCACAAACTTTCTACGACTTTTGAGACTTTTGAAAGAGAATGTTTATGTTCATATAACAAAGTTTAATAAAAGGTACAGAGCTCTTCCATCTCTCTCTGTACCATTCTTTTTTTCCCTTACATTTACAGAGGACGAGTATTTTCTTGATGATTCTCTAAGGACATGTGGGCCTATGAATAAGATTGACTTCTGCACTGAGATCCCAGGCAGAGCTTGGTTAAGGGAAGGGGAACATGTCAATCACTAATTCCTACACTGCTAGTAAAAGCCCTGAAGTGTAGAAGTCTGAGGTTGCTAGGTGAGACCTGTCAAGGTCAAATACAAGAGTTATTCTTTTCTTCCTTTAAGAATGGGCACAGTATTTATAGGAGGTGTGGGTTTTAGAGAGGATTATAAGAGATTCTCAACGACAATCTGAGGATTTGGAGGATTTTTGGAAAGCTTTTTCTGAGCAGCTTTGAGTACTTCCTTCACACTGGCATTAATCAAGTGAGCAGTATTCTATCTTTGTTAGCTTTATGAGAGTTCACTCAGACTTTGAGAGGCAGCAGGGATTCCCTTCCCCAATTCCTCTGAAATGCCACACATTGCCTCTATCCAGAAACTTTTTACTATACTTCATGTATGTATACTGGTCATTTTCACTACATTGTGGGATTACTTATGAAAATGTCAGTCTCTATAAATCTGAGCTATCCACTGTATAGCTGCCAAGGACCAGCCTTGGCTTGGAGACAGATTCTGAGGAAGAGATGTTTGAGAACAGCAAAATAAATGCCTCAAAGTTAAATTGTGAGTGACAATCTGATGGCCTATGTTCTTCTTGAGACAGCTTTTTCAGATTCCTTTCTCTATGTTCTGCTCAAGACAACTTTGTCTGGCTCTTCTAAAAACTTCTTCAGATAGCTAGTCTCTGGTAAAATCAGAAACCCAGTCTTTTATTTACATATTAATTCAGTCATTACCCCAGGTTCCCTTTTGATTATCCTAAGAATCAGCATCCCATGACTGAAGCCCCTTGATTCTAGAAAGAGACAGCAAGCACATATGTTTTAAGATTGCAAAATAATTCAGGTATTTGCCTGTCTTTTTTAGGCACAGAGAATAAAATATCTGGGTGGGACTCTGCCATAAAATTACCATTCCTATCACACTTGGGCCTGGACCTAAACTTTCTCTGTCCCAGGCTGACCATAAACTCAGGAATATGCCTGTCTTTGTATATGTGTGCCTTTGTATCTTTCTGACAAGCTGGCTTATAGTGCAGTTGTCTTTGTTTTTCTAGGTCTGAGAAGCCCCTCATATAATTCATTTTCCATCCTTATATTTGTATAGTTGAGAAATTATATATATTTGAACTCATGTTTTCAGTGTTCTTTCCCACACCCTTAAGGGCTGTCCTAAGGTCAGAGCATTCTACCATTTAGCTGAGACATTAGACACATCCTCACTTCCCAGATTCATGCTGTCTCTGATTATCATGGTGTCATTCACTTTGTGAGAGAGGACATTCCTCAAAGGAGGAACATAAAAAAATATATATTATTATACAAACCAGCTTTATGCTCACAACAACCATTAACACTTTTGGAGACCCAAACTCTACTGGTTCTGTTACAGGGGCAGAAACCATGTCACCCTGTCCCTCCCATGACCAGGCTGGATTCAGCATGCAGCCCTGAGTGGAAACCAATGTAATTTTCTGCAGAGTATTTTTTAAGTGCAGGCAGAAAAATGGTTTAACTTGGGTAAATGTTCTTGATCACAGAGCCTGGTGAACTTAGCTGTATACCTAGAATCCATGTGATGCAAGTAGAGAAACAACTTCTGCAAATCATCTTCTAAAATCATCTATACCTTGATGTATGTATGAACATACAAGCACATATGTGAGCACACATACACACACACATAAAATAAATAAGTTTTAGAATAAAATAATGTTATTGACTAGACTAATGCAAACTAAAGAATGTCCATGATCATTATAGCCTTCCAGTCAATTTTTACCTCTAAAATTTACATATGAATGATATAAATGGCTACATATCAAGACAGACTCTATGAGTCCAATTTAAATCAGCTTCAAATTTAATACAGCTTATTTACACGCAGACACTATTATGTTCTGCAACTTTAATGTTTCTATATGAAAGACAGAAAAATCTCTCCATCATCTAGCAAGGTACATTTTGGATTTTTGGAAAGGAGTACAATAAAATCTATAAATGATATTTATTGAAAGTATATGACTAGACAATAAAAGGCAAACTACTTCTTTGAGTATATCAGCATTCTAGTGACTCTTTCTAGTTTTCTTTTCAACTTTATTCCATGATTGGAAAGCCGATAAAAATCTACTCAAAATAAGTTAAAGAATAATCAAATGGATTAATCTAAGAGTGAAAAACAAAAGGAAACACATAGTGCTAAGAGATCATTAAATGATGATTTTCAAGTAGTCTAAAGACAATAACATTGGCCAGAGCCAAGAGCTACCTGATGCTGATCAGCTC
The DNA here is from genome assembly GCA_028551405.1 of Uromys caudimaculatus. Classification (NCBI taxonomy): domain Eukaryota; kingdom Metazoa; phylum Chordata; class Mammalia; order Rodentia; family Muridae; genus Uromys; species Uromys caudimaculatus. The sequence continues at coordinate 54,683,494 of CM052704.1, forward strand.
TGAGTGCAGAGCTAAGAAATCTCACTTTTATATGTCTGTTTCCTTTGGAATAAAAACAGAGAGCTTAGTCAACATCTTTCCAATGGTAAAATTTGATGACACACATTCATACAAATAAAATAAAAATAAAAGCTTGGTGAACAAGGGTAGCACTCAACTCACAAAAGGTGGATTTTTCTACTTTACAGCTATGTGAAAGAGATGCATTCACTGGAAAGAGCCGGTCAAATTTTGATTATTTCCCAGGCAAGTAATACCCTGGTGATGGTTTCTGGAAGCTGAGAGATTACATTCCCTATCTTAGCTACTGTTCTATTGCTGTGAAGAGACACTGTGACCAAGGCAACATATAAAAAGTTTTAAATGGAGGTTTGCACAAAGTTTCAGAGGGTTAGTTCATGAGCCCCATGGTCGGCATGGTGCTGCAGCAGTAGATGAGAGCTTACGTGTTGGCACAACAACCATGAGACAGAGAAAGAGTAAAACCTGATTGGGAATGGTGTGGGCTTATGAAACCCCAAAGCTAACCCTTAGTGACACACATCCTCCAAAAAGATCACACCTTCTAATTGTGAGTTTCACCAGCTGGAAACCAATTATTAAAATATATGAGACTATGGGGCTATTCCCATTCAAACCAGTGCACTTCCAGTCATTCACATGGTCTCATGGGTGAATGACAGATACTTATCAATGTCCTATTTTGTTCAGCTGTCATCTGGGATAGGTGTGCTGAATACATTATTGACTTGTGATATTCTCAACTCGTGATGAGTGTATCAAGTGATCCCACTGTGTTGAGGTGTATCTACAGTAGCCCTTGCCAAACTAATGAAGTGATTTAATTTAAACTGGTTTTGAACATTCTTGGAGAACTAAGTTTAAACAGGAGAGGAAACACCCAGTTTAGCAGAACACTGAAGGCTCTGATTGTTTGGAAAGGGCTGGTGACAAAGGAAGTCATTCTATTTTATTTTTCACTGATGATTTTTAATAACTTGAAAATGACTATATATTAATATAACCTAAGACTTAAAAGGTCATTTATGTGTCCATTTTAGTATATACTCTCTATATTATACTTTTCATCACTGACAAAATAGACCATCCTATCAAGCAACTTCTAAGGCTTCTTCCTGCTCTGTCACTCTCTTATTCTTTGAAATGGCTTAGCAGGCAAAGATATGGACACCAGAATTATGAAAGGCCCTGGGTAGATAATTCTGTCTTCAGCCTAACAGTAAAGCTCAGAAACAATGATGGCCTGAGAAGAACCAAGGACTCAGCAAGTGAGAGAAAAGCCAAGCCTAGGGGAAGCAACATCTCCTTAGCGATGGTTTAAGGCCATTGATGAGAGCTGAAGGAGTTGTGGTCCCCTTTCCTCTGCAGAGCATTGTTTTAACAGCTGCACAAAATTTCAAAGAAGGTGAAAACAGAAAAGCTTAGCCAGGCACGAAAGAATCTCACTGGTTCCAGATTCTGCAGGTCAACATCCATTTGGAGTAGCTGGCTTACATTTTTATGTTACATTTTCATTTTCAAGCAATCCACAGTGAAACTAGTTATAGCCAAGCCTTTAAGCCAAGGCTCATTAGCACACTAGACAGTTCACCTTTGGTTTCTATTGTTTTTCCATGGACAAAAGGTAAATTAGAATTTCTCAAAGTAAACCATCATCCACTCATGATCTGTTTGATTCTTTATTGTCTTGTAGATAAACTGTCAGTAAGAGGTTAAATGTACTTGCAGATGGGTGTCCATGTATTCAGAAGAAAAATGTCCTTTAAAATGAACTTCAGTGGTAATCACAATAAATTATACTTTCATGGTCCATTTCAGTGTGTATACAAAGAACTTTTATGTCCAATTCACTCTAATTAAGGGGGGGGATATGTAAGATGATAATTAGAAATTACGGTTATCTGCTCATTAGAGGATCTTGAACTAATCTTGAGCTATTAGCTCATTTTATATTTATAGTACTTAAAAATGCAATTACTTAAAAATCATTACATTTGGGGGCAGTGAGTCAATATGGTTTAGGTCTTCTTTTATTGCTTCTGCTTAAAATACTTCTTATGGCAATTTTGGGTCATTGAGAGTGTGAGGAAGAAAGGTGGCTATTGTCCTCAAATTTACCCTTAAATCATTTATGCACCATGTCACCCAGATGATAAAGCTGCATTAATGCAAGTAAGAAAGACAGGACAATATGCAGCTAATATGCATGTTTGCTTCTTGCATCCTTCCTTTAGAATTTTGAGAGCACACTCACTAACCTCACTAACTTTCTGCTTGACATTGTAAAGGGCCCACTTTTGAGTGCTAATTTTAGTAAAGAAAAGTTTGTGGCTCCTATTACTTATTCTGTGATGAAATGAAAATACTATGCCTGCAAGTAGCTCATAGTTGAATCCTTCAGTAACATATATTTGTGAGGAGGCAGAGGCAGGTGGATTTCTGAGTTCGAGGCCAGCCTGGTTTACAGAGTGAGTTCCAGGACAGCCAGGGCTACACAGAGAAACCCTGTCTTGAAAAAAAACAAAACAAAACAAAACAAAACAAAAAATCTCCCCAGTCCCATCTGCCCCGAATCACAGCAACGAGCCCACCAACACACACTGAGTAGTTAAGCAAATGGATATGCAATCAGTGTTTTATATATAGGCAAACAAAAATTCTGGAAATTTAGCTTTACCTTAGAAATTAATTCATTCACCCAATATAAAATTTTATAAAGTATAAATAAGCCCTTTTGTAATGGTTTGACTGATTCTTCAGGACATGTGTTGAAAAGTCAATTACTAATACGATAGGCATAAATATTATGAGACTTTAGGCAACATTTCTAGGATATCTGCATTCACGGCCCAGGACTAACTATTCCTGTGCTCCTCAGACCTGCAGCTAAAGCTCAAATAGGCCCAGGTTCAGTTCTAGAAGGCACAAGCCATAAACTTGGCAACATCTACAAAGGACTGATTTTACACATGTGCAAAATACGAGAGCTATGGATCCATGGCAGTGGCTCTTAGATTTCAAAGGCCATATTAAAAGGGCTGTGAAAATCGTACTCCAAGGGCACAGTCAGAATTGAGAGCCCCAACTAGAGAAGTATCCAGGGGAGTCAAAGAGTGGAACAGCGCATGAGTCCACAGATCTATAGAATTACAACACACTAATCTAACCTAGGAGCACTGTGGCACAAGGTTCCAAACACATGAGATGGTCAATAAACTATATGCCCTACAAAGTCACCAGGACGAGGCCAAAGGATGCCTTGTGGGTCCAATCCATTTGCCCATGTGCCCAGGAAGCTGGTGATGACATCAAACAAGAGTAATCAGCAACTTTAATTTCATGTTGCTTCCTCTGTTGGGTTTTGAAATTACATTGGACTGACTATTCTCGTCTGATTTTTCCCTTCAGGCATAGGAATGCCTATCTGCCATTGTATTCTGTAAGCAGGTAACTAGTTTAATGTCAGAGGCTCACAGTTGGACAGAAACATTCCCCAGAATAAATTGTGCACCAAGAGTCTTTCTGTTCCTGATTTAGATGAGAGCATAAACTTTGAGCTTTTGAGTTGATGCAAGAAGGACCTAAAGGCATCGGGGACTCACAATGGGATGAATGAATGCATTTTGTCTGAGAGGACATGAGACCGCAGTATAGAGGGGGAATTATATTATTTTAATTCCCCCCAAAGCATGTACTGGATTAATAATCCTGAATTCTATAACAATAAGTGGAAATCTTTAAAGAGCTTAGGTCATAGGTGTCTCACCCTCGTGCATATAGTTTTGGTGAGTATAAAAGGACTCCAGACTGCGGACTCAGTCCCTGTTTTTGTTTCTTTGTTTGGTTATATTCTCTCTGTCTCCTCCCCCTAAACTCTCTCTCCCTGGCTTCTTTTCTTCCCTCCCCTTCCCCCTTTCTTCTCTCTCCATTCCCCACCTCTCCCATCCTCTGCCTCCCACTGTGGCATTCCATAGCATGAAGTTCCACACCAGATGTGAGCCCCTCGGGACTTCACAGCCTCCAAAACTGTAAGAAATAATTTTATGTACCTTATGAATTATCCAACCCCGAGTATGTCATTATTGCAGCGCGCACACACACAAAGAAAAAGACATCTTCTGATCTAAAGGTAGTTGTCAAAATACTGACAGAACTCAGTAAATCAGACTGAGAGATGGAGACTGATACTAAACATATCAGAGAGTATGACAGACATTTGAGAAATGAAACAAATCAGACCAGCACTCATAAAGAATTCCTCTATGGCAGAAAAGACAACTACATTATCACAATGCGGAATATATGTGGGATTTATGCACAGGGCAGAGGGCGATACTTCTATCTACTACACACAGTTCCATAACTCAAAAGAGGAGAAGAGATGAAATCTAACAAAATATAACATTTTCTAGCCTTGTGTTTCATTAGGAAATACACAAAATATTTTTAGTGCTTTTAACTTCAGAACTAAGAAATAGAGGATGCTACAAATTTAAGTTTTCCTTTGTAATTTAAATATGTTTACAAAAAAATCTTAATCAGGTAGAAATGCTTATGACTAATTCTGCACTAAAGAAATTAAAGAAGCTTTTTCCAAATATTAATAATGCATGGGTAATTTTCTAAAAAGTTCTTTGCCATGTTGAGCAAAAGAGAAAACCAACACAAGGTTATGATTAAAACTGCTCACTTAACACTCCCAGTAAGAAAAAAATGTGACTTTTTTAATGGTTCCTCTTTCCGAGTGACTACTTTTGGAGTCCTGAAAAGACATTTTGTTATTAAATATATCAAAGTAGTGCGGGATAATAGTGTTTACAACTGATCTGTTCTTTGTTCTTTTCTCCCACACTAAACAATGTACTACAATGCTGAGTCAGTACAGACATTCAAACCATAAGGAGCCAGTTTATTTTTGTCTTTATCTAACTTTTGCCATCATTTTGCTAAAATTTAATTTGGAAATCAGATTTTTAAGTCAAAGCAGCAACACGGGATAAGAAGGTGTATTTACTCACTATTTCTTCTGTAAATAAAAAGTAGAACAAGCCCTAAAATCTACCAAAAGTTCTAGCTCTTTGAAGATAAGTTGTCAAGTCTTTACTTCTTAAAACTCTCTGTGCCTTCTGAATGTGTATGCAATCAGGAGCTAGTGCTTCCACTTCACACTGGGACCTTTATATTATGATTCTAACATTGCTATCATTGACTTTTTTATTATTTGTTTCTGCATCAAGTTTTTAGAAGAAAGAGAAAGAACAATGTTTACTATCAAGGACAGTTAAGTGTTACACCCAAGGGAAAAGACATCACATCTGACCTACATTAGCACAACATGAGAACCAGTGTTTCTGATAACAACCTTTCTTATTTCCAATGGCATAAAGTAATTAAGACAGTTTCTAAGGATCTTCACTATGCCTGGAAAAAAAAAGATATCATACAAGTTTCAATATAAACTCAAATGCAACAGAATTATTTAAACACTGAGACCAGAAACGATCCAAGAACAGAAGGTTTATTTTTTAACACAGATACTTAAATTGACCAGAATATTCCATTTCCTCGGTACTCTCCTGGACTGAGTTTTGTTGCTTTGATGTTCAAAATCTCTAAGTAAAATGAATTAATGACAGAACAGCAGGCATTCAAAGATTGCTCCAAAATATGCAGCAGGAGACAGCATGTATTATGATATGCTAAACCGACTTTCCTTGGGGAGATCTTAAGAGGGTTACTAGAGCTTTATAGCATCGCTACTTTACTTCGCAAGCCATTCTCACTTAAGACCAGTCCGTCCAACGGTCAGTGTCCAAGCACTCAGGGGCAGCTCTAAAGCTCTGGAGAGTAAAGATGAGCTTAAGAACCGCACGGGCATTCCTAAGGTAGAAGTCTATTGGTTTGTTTTTCCTCAGTTGTAGTTTATCAACTATAAGTGGTGGGTGAGGATGACTGACGTTTCTGTCTATCATAAGATATGGACAGTGTTAGTGCTTTTATAGTATTAGAACTCTAGAAAAACAGACAGTGGTAGAGGCTAAGTGGATATGAAGCTTTAGATATGCTGAAGGTTATAGTATGCATACGTTATATACATATATTATTACAATTATATAATTATATTATATATTATTGATATCACTTGTTAATATTATGCACACACATACACAAGCACACACACATATATATACTCTATTTGTACTCTCTTTCCATATATATATATATACTCTATTTGTACATATTTGAATTCAGGTTTATGTGAATTTCAAATATTGGGAAAACATGTAGCTTCTTTGCCTTCTTGAGCTTAGCATTCACACAATGGCTTCAGTAAAATCTCTGCAAAAATGTCTTGCCAAATACAAATTCAAAGATGAACTAAAAAATACACATAGAACTCAGAATGAATTACTATTATTACTACTGTCTTCCAATAATTCAGTTAACCAACTTGTCAGCTTTTCCACCCGTGGAAACTACCTTAAGGTAGTGGAAGCTTAGAAGAGGTACAAGGGTCCCTCTCTAAGATGACGGAACTAGTAAACAGTTGGAGGGGAGGCAGCTGCTAGAGAAAGCCTAGCTGCCTAAGGACACTCTCCGACTGTCTAGCTGCTTGCCTGCAAGTTGCACAGAGAGCTTCAAGGCTGAATCTTTAGTGAATCATCGCTAGCCTTGGGGCAGGATTTTCACTGATGTAGTGGCTTTTGAGTTGTTCCTGTTCCTGTAGGCAGCTCTTCATGCATGCTCCTGTAGGCAGCTCTTCATGCATACTCCTGTAAGCAGCTCTTCATGCATGCTCCTGTAGGCAGCTCTTCATGCATACTCCTGTAGGCAGCTCTTCATGCATACT
>CM052704.1:54690464-54730214 GCA_028551405.1 Uromys caudimaculatus
CTCTTCATGCATACTCCTGTAGGCAGCTCTTCATGCATGCTCCTGTAAGCTGCTCTTCATGCATACTCCTGTAAGCTGCTCTTCATGCATACTCCTGTAGGCAGCTCTTCATGCATACTCCTGTAGGCAGCTACTCATGCATACTCCTGTAAGCTGCTCTTCATGCATGCTCCTGTAAGCAGCTCTTCATGCATGCTCCTGTAAGCTGCTCTTCATGCATGCTCCTGTAAGCTGCTCTTCATGCATACTCCTGTAAGCTGCTCTTCATGCATGCTCCTGTAAGCTGCTCTTCATGCATGCTCCTGTAAGCTGCTCTTCATGCATGCTCCTGTAAGCTGCTCTTCATGCATACTCCTGTAGGCAGCTACTCACGCATGTTCCTATAAGTCACTCTAAAAAACTCACTGGTTCACAAGTTCGACTTAGAATTGTTTGTTACTTTGGTCCGTTGTGGTTTCCTATCTGGGGTGAGTAGGACATGCATGTGAACTGTCTCCCCAGGAAACATCTCACACTACAGTTGGTTTTGATACAGTTTTGAGGTTTTGAGGATGGATCTTCTTAAGTAGCCTAAATTGGTCTCAAATTCACAATCTCCTGCCACAAGAAGATTCCTGTGCCAAGAATATACTCCTCCTTGGCAGTGCCTACATTTGTAATTTTAGACATAGATTTTTATGAGTTGTTTTTTTGCTTTCTTTTGACCCATGATGCCATGTATAAGGCTCTAACTCATTGTGCAACTCACAGTAGACATTCAGTGAATTTCAACTGAATTTGGAGTAAGAGACGAGCAGAGTCTAAACACTGTTGTCTCCCGGGCATGAGAGACTAAAGAATAAGAACTGCCACATTCTCAAGAAAGGTAATCACTGGGACACATTATGATGGGTGTTGAAAACTACACCAAAGGGAAACTAAGACAACGTAGCAGCAGGCAGGGGGCTACCCAGAGATGAGACTGTTTGGGCAGGCACTGTCTAGTGAGCCAGGCGTATGACCCAGTTCAGCTTGATGACCCAAAGAAAATGCTGACTTCATTTGATTTTTGTTCTCAAATGAGTCAAGAAGGTGGGAACCCTGAGAAAACATGGGAAGGAGTGGGAAAATCTAAGTCACCATGGGATGGGATGGAAGTTTAATTAAAAAATTCCTTCCTCTGAATGCTTTGTTGACTTTGTGGACCTGCTGTGAGCAGTAGAGCCTCCTCCAGAAACACTTATGGCTTTATTTTCAGAGCCTGGGATGCCTGTACAATGCCATTCTTATAATCGACAGGGGGAGGTTAAAGGGGAACATAGCTGTTAAACATACTTCTACTCTCTGAAGTTGGAAGAAGACAGAAAGAATAGCCCAATGCCATGGTCAGCCATGAAGTTGGAATTTTACACAGGATAAGACCCCTGTGACTACTGCAGTGAAATGCAACTAGTGTGGGCCCTGTGTTGTTACTTTTCTCCATGCTGTAACAAAATACCAGACAAGTTCAACTTCAGGATGGAAGGGTTTAATGTGGTGTAGTGTCTGACGGAACAGATGGTCACAGCACAGGAATGCAGGACAACAGCAGCTGGGCACATTGTGTGTGTAGTCAGGAAGAGGGGAGGGATGAATGTGAGGCTGCACTTGCTTTTCCCTTTTTCCTCAGCCCATAGGATGGCACTGTTGACCAAATGAGTCATCATTGATCATCATCCTTTATAATCATTGGAAAGAAAACTATTTTAAAGACTAATGTTCTGGTCTAGCCCTCCATTGCAGGACACAACGCAGAACTTTCCTGTGGAACAGGGAAGCGAATTGTATGGATGCTGCTTCCTAAGGCACTTGACACTAGATATCAGGTTAGAAAATAAAATTCAATTCACCCTGGAAGGGAATTAACGGAGAAGGCAATGAACTGCCAAGAAGTCTCCTGTCCATAACTAACTCATCTACTATCCATACCAACTCTAGGAAGCACAGGATATTTTTACATGAAAGTCAGAAAGATTCAATAGTTGCTTAGAATAAACCACTAACATGGTGGAGCTCTAACGTTGCCTTACTCCAAAGCTGATATTACTCAGAGACAAATGGTAAAGCAAACTTTAATAAATGTATATCATGTCTGTGGAGGTCTTTGCACACAGCACTGCTGGCAGTGTTGACCCAGGGAAGGCAAAAAGGAAATTTGATTCAACACAACTCATTAGCTGGTATGAATATGGTTAGTTTATTTTAGATATTTTTAAGTGCATCACAATTTGGAAAAATATTTCCTGGAGATAATAACTCAGTTCTTTGTGTACAATCTACCTTTAGACGAAACCATATGAAAACTCTTTGTAAAGTACATGTAACATCTTCCATAAAGATAAGTTCTAACGATTGACTGAGGAAGACAAGCTCATGATAAGGGTTTGTGGGAGGATCTGGTGTGGTTTCAGCCAGACAGTGTAAACGTCACCAGACTATGCTCCCAGCCTTCTGGACAGAAAATAGGTAATATATCATCTCTCACTTTGAAGAGACAACCCTGTGTGTCTAGCATTCCTGGTTCTCCTGGTGTTTGTTTATGAGCCCAAGGAACTTTATGTCTCCTACACCTGTCTGCTAAATGAAGTTTTTAAAAATAGAAAAAAAGTAGCCCCTATATTCATATCCATACTGGCACTGGGTTATTTAAAAAGGAAGAATAAGACACAAAAGTGGGAAGAGTAGTTGTGGGCATGGAAGCTGTTAGAATTGGGAGGGGTGGAATAGATATGACCAAGATACATTGTATGAAGTATAATATTCTTAAGTTAAAAAATTGTATTAAAAAATAAATGGGTTCTACAGAAATGTAAAGTGGGAAACAAATAGATAAAGTAGAGAGTACATCTCCCTTAATGTAAAAGTAACTTTTATTTGCCAGATGTAATTGTTGTCTCACAGGCTTACTGTTGAATTAGCTCATGCTTTCGAGTTCTTTCTAAACTCTGGCTGGCTGGATCAAATCAGCTGTTGTGAGTCAAAGTTCTCTCCAAACTGACTGATTCAAATTAGCTTTTCTTGGTTTCTCACTGAATTGCTCTACTTGGAAAAACTGCCTCTGAACTTGACTGAACTGAACTGCCATGACTAGATGAACTGAACTCAACTGAAGTGCACTCACAGAACTGCCCTCCATTCTTGACTCACTCTGAGCTGCTTTAAGTAGCCTCTCATTTATATCTGTTCTCCTGAGAGTTGGGTGTATCCTATCTCTAGCTCATTCTGTCACTTCTTTCTCTGATTTGTCATTTTGTCTGCCCCTCAATTATGTCATTGGTTGGAATTAGAGGTGTGCACTAAAAGGCATGTCTGTTTTCCAGCCAGAGGGATTAATGGTGTGTGGAGTGCCTATATTTCCGCCAGATCATGTAGACCTAGAAGGTCTTTGGATGGTATCTCTTGCCAGAGCAACCATGTTGTTAGATTAAAATGCCTCTACATCTTAAGTTTATTTCTTGAAAGAAACTTTGAAGCATAAGCTTTGTGTTTTCTTATATATAATTGCATCAAGATAGGTTATTTGACTTTGAAGTCCACAGCTACAATAGATGGATCACATTAAAGAGAGATCACTACAATTAGAAGTTGATGAATTCGCAGAATAGCATTAAAATCACTACACAGTGATTTAATTCTAAAGGTGAATGGATTTAGGGATGCCTAAATATGAACAAAATGCTTTCTGCATCATGGATATCTATTATAATGAGACATGCTTTCACATATAAAACAATCTTGAATAATAAATGAACTGCCAGAGGCAAAACAGAGAGATTTCTATATGTCAATAGAGGCCATCATTCTGACAAAGTGACATCATAATGAAAAAAAATTGACCAACTACATATGGACATGGGGCTAATACCCACAATATATAAAGAACTATAAAAACTAGACATCAGGTGTATAAATAACTCAATTAAGAATGGGGTAAACAGTTTTCAAAAGAGGAAATCAAATGGCTGAGAAACACATAAAGAAATGTTCAACATTTTTAGTTATCTGAGAAATATAAATCAATACTACTTTAAGATTCTATCTTATACCTGTCAGAATGGCTAATATTACAACACAAGTGACAGTTCAGACTGGCAAGGATATGGAGTAAGAAGACTATTCATCCCCTGCTAGTGGGAGTACACACTTGTGAGGCCACTGTGGAAATCATGTGGTGGCTCCTAAGGAAGATGGGAATCGATTAACCTCAATAGACAGCTATGCCACTCTTGGTCACATACCAAAGAGATGCTCCATCCTATCACAAAGATACTGGCTCAGCCAGGATCTGTTCGCTACTGCTCATAATAGCCAAAAATTGGAAACAACCTAGATGACCTTCAGCTGATGAATGGATAAAGAAATGTGTTACATTTACACAATAGAATATTACTCTGCTGGTGAAAAATGAAGTTAAAAAATTCACAAGTAAATGGACAGAACTATCAGAGTCACATAACCTAGACCTAGGAAGACAAATATGGTATGTAGGCTGTCTGTTAAGTCAATAAGCAAGTTCCCATCTCTAGAGCGAAATTAAGGGCTGTAGTCTATAGAAGAAAGTAAAGAGCTAGTGGAAGGGATAGTACTCCCTAGGAAGGAGGAATAGAATAGATATTTGTGGATGAACAAGGTAGGAGAGACTGGAGTGGAGGATCAAATGGGTAGAGTGAAGGAAGAGGGCTATGAGGGTAGGAATACCAAGATGAACAACTAAACTTAAGGGCCATGTAGGGAAACCCTGTGAGGCTTGGAAACCTAATAAAGTCAAGCTTCGTAAAATATATACATATAGAAAAGTAATCTAAATGAGATCACACAAAAAAAAAAAATCAGGGAGAACCCCAACTCTATATTTCTTGTCCCCAAATGGAGCTTCCAGTACTGGGAATATGTTACATGTAGTTGAGTTTGTGGCCAAAGGGGTTCCATGGGAACTAGCTCAAAATCCAAGCTGTTGCCAAGTCTATAGCTTGCTCTCCACAAACTGATAGTATGGACCTATGGCTAAAGACAACACGTACACAACTCATTCAACAGAGAGAAGTAGAGCTGGTGCCTACTTAAAGACCGCCCCCCCCCCCCCCCCCAGTATGAACTAGTCTTTGTACCAAAGGAGAAGCTAACATAGAGGAAACATAAACATGAACATAGCTACAAACCTTTAACTATACAATGGTGTTTTACCTGCTAGATACCATAGCACAATGGTGGAACAAAGCTTGTGGGATTAACCAGTCAATATCTGATTTGATTGAAGGCCTACTACATGAGATTGAAACCATACCTGTTGCTATTGGGCAGCCACAAACCTGAGACTAGATAGTCCAGGAACTTAGAGAAAAACCAAGCACTACTATTCTACTAAAGGAATGTAGCAATAAAAAAAACTTTTAATAACATTCTGTTACATTCATAGATCAATGCCTTGCCCAGCCATCATCAGAGAAGCTTCTTCCTGCAGTAAAATGGGAACGAATGCAGGCATCTACAATCAGACAATATGTAGAGAGTGAGAGACCTTGGAACACTTAGCCTTAAAGGTAATGTCTCCATCAAATCCCTCCCCTCTTGACTTGGGTTACCCTACTGACAAAGTGGTGGAAAGAATGTAGGAGCTAGAGGGGATAAAAGACACCAGGACCTAAACACACAGGACCAAAGCCCATGTGAACTCATAGAGTCGATGGTAGCATGCTCAGGGAGAGTGAGGGCCTGGACCTAGGGCTGGGAGGAGAAATGGACAAGTGCTACTACTTCTGACCCAGAAGCTACCTCAATTTACAAATGAAATCTCTTTTATAAGGGAGTTTCACTGTGGCAAGAAACTACTCTTAAGGGTAGGCCCCATGCCAAGCAGTAGGCTGATAACAAAAAACAATCTCAGTGGCATCTTTGGAAGGTCTTTTTCTCATGTTTGCGATGGTTTGTATATACTTGGCCCAGGGAGTGGCACTATTAGGAGGTGTAGCTACTTGTTTGAGTAGGTGTGTCACTGTGGGTGTGGGCTTTACTACCCTCATGCTAGCTGCCTGGAAGCTAGTCTTCTGAGAGCTGCCTTCAGAACAAGAGGTGGAAATCTCAGCTCCTCCAGCTCCACGCCTGCCTGGACACTGCCATGCTCCTGCCTTTATGATAATGAACTGAACCTCTGGACCTGTAAGCCAGCCCCAACGAAATGTCATCCTTATAAGAGTTGCCTTGGACATGGTGTCTGTTCACAGCAGTAAAACCCTAACAAAGACAATGTTGTATCAGGCTTTTTTTTCTTTTTAACCTTACACATTTGTCGTTGTGTGCATATTATGGCTTCTAGTTTTGTGTTTTTAGTGATTGCAATGGCTCTGAGCATGCATAGCTCAGTGTCTATATGTGTGTCTTATGCTTTTTCTTTGCCCCTTTTGGTTCTGTTTATTCATTTTGTCCTATTCCAATTGGTTTGTTTTTATTTTTTCTTATTATATTTTGTTTTATTATTATCCTGTTTATTTTATTATTACTTATTTGTTTTCTAATAAAAGACAGAAAAAAGGTAGACCTTGATAAGAGAGGCGATAGGGAGGAACTGTGAGAAGTTAGGGACAGAGAAAATATTTAGAATATATATATAAAAATCTACTCTCAATAAAATAAAAAAGATAATTTTAGAACTAAAAAAAATAAAACTATGCTAAAATATCAACCTATATGCATATATTTATCAAAAGCACTAATTGCCTCCCATATTTTTGGCATTATTCTAAATTTAATCCCTGGAATACTGAAGATGAAATACCTGTTGTCCATACCAAGTCCTTACAACCTCATGAAAATAAGATAGGTGAGAAATAAGATGACCTTATGAAAACCCCTGAGGTAGGACCACTCAGAAAAGCTACTTTTAGATTCATGGGGAAAGGAAGGTGCATAAAATAGCAAATGTGGTCCTTTTGTTATTTGAAAAAACCTATGTTTGGAGTACCTGTTATGCAGCAATGGACCATTCAAGATTCCTCTTCAAGGAAAGGCCTGAGTGGTTGAAATCTGAGCAGAGGGCTGAATAACTTGTGATTAACAATGAAGGAAGAACACTCTAGACAGACAACATAGTAGGTCTTAAGATCTTGAAGTGGACATGAACTCAGGAAGTCCCTGAAGTAGCTGACAAACTTCCATTGAGGGAATAATGTAGGTAAAGTAAAATAATACAGGAAAAGTAGAACAAACTAAAATTTCAAAGAGAAAAGAAAAGTTGCATACCTATCTTATATTTATAACTAATTGTTACAACGTCTTAGGCTACTATGTGAGAAGTAATAGAAACAAACAAATAAACACACAAAAAACATGTGGATACCTACTTACTGTTTTAGTTGAGTCAAGAGATTATCATGCTTGCCTCTCATAAATTCAGAGGAAAATCTTAAAAATTGGCTGGGGAATTGGCTCAGACAGTAAAGTACTAGCTTTCTTAGCTTGAAGACCTGAATTAAGTCCTGAAAACCTAGGTAAAAAAGTAGGTATTTTTCATGATTCTATCGGTGGAGCTTTCCTGACATTTCTCGACTAACAGAAAACATTCTAACAAGGAAGAGGGGAATCTCATGGGTCTCCAATCCTAGACAAAGAACTGCAGGCAATGAAATGCTGAGAGCCAGAGAAATAATCCTTCTCAGGGAAAAGCCAACCAAATTGGTTATCCAATACCAAGGGGTCAGCCCTGAAATCATATACATACAAGTAACATTATATAGATTGAGCCAATTGTAGTTATACACTTAGAAAAGCTATAACTAATTAAAGCAAAAAGTCCACGAATCCGAGAGAGAGCAAGAGGGATACACTGAATGGGTTGGAAGCAGGAAGAGAAAGGGGAAAAGACGTAATTGTACTTCAATTCACATATTATTAGGAGGGGAAAGCCAGGTGTGGTGGTGCTTGCCTTTTATTTCAGTGCTGGGGAGGCAGAACATGGACATTCCTGAGGTTCAGTCACCAGCTAGTCTAGTCTATTTAGCATGTTCCAGGCTAAAGAAAGACACTCTCATAACACAAGGTCAATGGTGCTTGAGGAAGGATCCCTGATATTGTCCCTTGTCCTCCGCTTCTCCCCGACCAATACATAAAACCTTATCAATGAAAATATTTGTTTGATAAGATGTAACATATCTATTTTATTAGCATATATTAATTATATAAGGTAATGGGATTTTATCCAGATATTCACATGAATGCATATGATTTATCAGTATTTTAAAAGAAGTGCAAATATAGTTATATGAAAATCCTATTCAGTAGCCTTTATCCAGCCAATAGGTTCTGGTTTTGCAGTAGCTCAGTCAACAAGATAACCTAGACAATAATTGGCATTAAATGTCACTCAGTGAGACACACAAACAAGCAAAAAATGTTGGAGATGTGGTAATGGAAAATTATCACCTGTATTAAAATGTTTCAAGCCATAGAAAGAAAGGCTTCAGTATACAAAAGGATTAGGGAGAACTGGTTCTTTGGTGTCTGCTCTAATTGGCGCCAATAGACTGTTGAATAAACATTTAAGTAAAACATTACAAAGGGAGAAAACAAAAGTTAATAAAATCAAGATGAAGGATACTAAAGGTGAGACTAGATGTCCCTTTGCATGTCAGCTAAGGAACCGAACTAAAGACAGGACTCTTCCAAGTACATTCAGTACCTTGAGTCCTGGGGGGAAGTCACTGCTGGGTTGATAGTTCCATTCAGTAGGGCTGAACAAGAACAGGCATGTTCCCATCTGAAACCTTTCTTAGAAGACACAATGGATACATTAGAAAGACAGTGTCTTCTATTTCACATACAAAAGTCATAGGAAGATGACTAACGGGAAATACTCATCACAAATCAAGTCTGTATTTGTCTACCTCAGGACCAACGCTGAGCTTCTGACATTCTTAGGCTGAGACATAAAGAACTGAAGCTTACCCAAAAAAGGCAAAGTAACTGCTATTAGAGTTATCTAACTAATGTGACGATTGAAAACCTGCCATAAACACACACAAATGATACTCACACATTAGCATGCACACACATTTTACCTATGCACAAAGAACTCTCTCAGAACATGGGAAGAATAAATATACAACTTGAAAAGCAGAAGTGCCCAAAAGCAAATGAGTTCTTTACAAGACAGACAAAGGCAAGGCCTCTTTCTCCCTGGCTTTCCCCACAAGCCTTTCCCAAGGCTTCGCTTAGAAGCAGAGATACCTGTCATGGTAGATGCTGAAGCCATGAATAAACAGCAACAGTGTCATTACTTCATTTAATTTTGCATATAATGGAATTTAAGCGAGGATCTGTTTTTCAAGGAAAGCAGCACATTTACCCAACAGAAGTTTGCATAACTTTCAAATGCCCAAACCTGTCTGTAGAGGCCTGCTTTAACCTTCTTTCTTTTATCTTGGATAGGTCAGTATATACAATAAACCCAAAGTCTTAGCAAATCTTATGCTACTTATCTGGAAAAGATATTCCACTTACACTATGGCACTGAAAGAACTGTAATCAAAGTCCACTGGGAAAACATGTAACTAGCTACTTATTTGCCATCACACTAGGATTGAGTCCAGGGTCCCGGAAGTAACTGTGAACACTCTACCTCTGAGGGATAAGCCCGGAAATCTCTTTGCACTACTTTGCTTTGACACAGAGTCTCACTACATTGACCAGGCTGTCCTTGAACTCACTCTGCAGCTCAAGCCAACATTAAACTCAGTCTTCTTGCCTCAGCTTCCTGAGTAGTTAGGACTGCAGTCATACACCACCAGTTCTTGTTTATACTCCACTTGTTTTCTTAATTTGTTTTTTATTTGTCTGTGTGTGGGGGTGCATGTGGGTGGATCTGTGTTCACCCTCTTGAAGCTGGACGAAAGCATCAGATCCCCTGAATATGGAGTTATAAGAGTCCTTGATGTACTTGATGAGGGTGCTAAAAACCAAACTCAGGTCCACAGCAAGTCTGAAGCTGCTCTCTGGTCCCTACACAATTCTTGCTGGCAGCTTTTGAGTAAGCACGTTTATTGCCCAAGTAATCTACAGAGTTTTAGAAAAGGTTTGCCGTATTTCTTTTTGTTTAGAAATTATTCCAGGGGCTTTTTCATTTGAAGTTTGCATCTTCTACCTAAATTATGTTACTTGGCATTATGCTTTATTAAATTCCTATCAGGTAACTGGAAAGTGATTCCTCAAATACAGTCACTTTTTCCTTCGATTTCAAACCACAGGCATTTTGAAAGTGATTGTGATAAAAGGTGTGTGATCACTTAGGCACTCCCCGGCATAGTTAAATTAGTGTAATTCCATCATGCTTAGCAGTCCCATATTTTCTAGGCTGTTTAACATACTGGCCCAGAGAGAATGTGACCCAGGTGACGATGTGCCAAATTCAAGGTGTTAATGCTGGCTGTCCAGTGTTCCTGTCATCTTCCCAGGAAAAACCATCCCCAGGTCACATTCCACAAATCCCAGGATAGACACTACAGACTTGGGGAGTGCACCTAAAACTGTGTCCACCCTGAGTCTGTGGTCCAAGTAGTAGGAGTTGCATAATGACCAAAATCACAGCCAAACTGACTGTGACAAACTTAGCTTTGTTATTTTATCACTGTGAGACCCTACTCCATGAGAAAAGGTAACATACAAAAACAAAATTCCAAGCTCTGATTTTGTAACCTCAGTTATTTCAACAACTCACCAAAGAGTCTTCCAAATGAACTGAAGGTGACACTTCTAGAAACATCTGGTATTCTCTCAGACCCTCTCCAATGTTTAGCTCTTTCTGTTAGGATTCTTTCCAAAGCCTCACAGCAATAAGTAACTTACAGGGCGGGGGCCCGAGATGAGACTTAAATTAGCAAAAATGTGACTTTAAAATTACAGATGATTATATTTAGGGGCAGGAGTGGTGGCTCCAATGGTCAGAGTGCTTTCGATGCCAGCACGAGGAACTGAGAACGGATTCCAGTGCTCACTTGAAAAGCCACATACAGCTGGAGCCATGGGTTCCTCCACGTGTACTCTTTGGTTGGTGGTTTAGTCCCTGGGAGCTCTGGGGGCTCTGGTTGGTTGATATTGTTCTTCCTATGGGGTTGCAAACCCCTTCAGCTCCTTCAGTCCTTCCCCTAACTCCTCCCTTGGAATCCCTGTGCTCAGTCTAATGGTTGGTTGCGAGCATCCGCATCTGTATTGGTCAGGCTCTGGCAGACCTTCTCAGGGGACAGCCATACCAGGCTCTTGTCAGCAAGCCCTTCTTAGCATCTGCGATAGTATCTTGGTTTGGTGTCTGCAGATGGGATAGATCTCCAGATGGGGCAGTCTTTGGATGGTCTTTCCTTCAGTCTCCGCTACACTCTAAGCTCCAGCTGCTTATGTAGAAGAGGATTGCCTTATCTGGCATCAATGGGAGGGGAGACCCTAGTTTCTGTGGAGGATAGATGTCCCAACTAACATAGAGGCGGTGAGGCAGGAGTGTGTGGGTGGGGGAGCTCCCTCATAGAAGCAGGGGGAGGGGGGATGGGATAGGGGGTTTAAAACCAGGAAGGGAGGTAACATTTGACATGTAAATAAATAAAATAACCAATTTTTTTTTTTTTTTTATAAAAAAAAGCCACATGTGGCCCAGCACCTGAAAGTCACCACAGCTCTGTGGAGAGCAGAGGCAGGAGAATTGCTTCCTGATTATCTGCATCGCTCTGGGTTCAGTGAAGGAAGGACCCCATCTCAAAAGAATAAGGCTGAGGGATAGAGCAGATGTGGGATCCCCAGCAAAGCAATGAAAAGATGATAAGAGAAGCATAGCAGTGAGTTCTTTTTGGGAGCTGGAATAGCCATCAGCACTGCCCAAGAACACAGTTAATAGAAATGGAAAGGGGTCTCCAAGGAGACCAGCTCTTAAAGTAACTCCAGAGGAGATCACCATGTTACCCAGGCTAACCCGTAACTCATAAAACCCTTCTGCCTGAGCCTCGCAAATACTGGCAATGAGTATAGGTGTGCTCTGCCAGGTCTCACTTTGTGAATATTCTTAACCTGGTAGAATCTGAGAAGTTTACACACTCTCAGAGGGGACAAGCTAGGAATCCAAGCCATTCAGTGAAAACTATTAAGAGTTCACTTTCAGTTCCAGGATGAGGGAGTGTTGGAAACAGGATTGATCATCTTAGTGAGAAACTTGTGCTATAAATTAGGCAGCCTGCACACCAGTTTTAAAGTTGTCAGCACCTTGCTGTGTATTTACAATTTTCCTAAATTTAAAATAGTAATAGTAGTGACATAGTCTTATTTTCAAGTCAAATAATATCACTTGAAAGAATAAGGTTTTCACGAAAGTTCAATTCTTTAATTATCACTTATTATTGTTAGTAAATTACTAAGCAGTTACTGATTTTTATTATCTTATTATTTATTATATATTAGTATTAAATTACTGAACTGTTATTAATCAACTCTAGGTAGTCAATTCGTTAGATGCCAGGTAAATTTCTAATCAGGATTCTCATTTAACTGGGAATGGCAGTTAGGTGGTTAAGGCTCTGGGTATATGAGTAACAGTTATCATTAATCACCCATTAGAGACTGGGGCTCGAGGAAGCCATCTCTAAGGTGTTCCTGGTCAGGACACAAAGACAGTAAAATTCTAAGTTGCACTTGAAAAACCTGAGGAGGAGGAATTTGCCCTAAAGCAATAGGATTTAACCTTCTTTAGGTCACTGATGCTTTCAGAGTTTGACTGAAACACTGGTTTCTGTTGAAATAAAGGAACCTATAGAAAGCTGACATAAGTTTTCAGAAAGTTCATGGACTCTCACAGACCCTACCTTAACGGAGAGAAGGTTACAGGTCAGGTGCTCACCATGGTCTTAAGCAATAGCTATTTTGAAATAGAAGGTGATTTGAGACAATCTGGAGGCCAAGAGTAAGAACAGAACAGACTTTCTTTATAAAGGTTCAGCCCGCCCCCAGAGCCCCATTCACAGTGTACTTATTATGAAATCTTCAGGTGACTTGACTTCTTGGAATTTACATACAAGATCTCACATGCATTCCTAAATACCAACATCTCAACTGCTACCTTTTCCTTGGACACTTTCAACAAAACAGAGCATCCTGGAGCTTAAGCCAGATGGATCCCAGCCAAATACAGATCTAAGAAGAAAAATACCATATGTCAGTTTCTCTAAAAGCCTTGCTACAAAATCTCACTACAATATTACAAAACATGAAGGGAATTTTTCCTAATTTCTACTTCTGGAACACAGAAGAGAATAAAGATTACATACCCAGAGGAACCTGGGTGATCTGTGTTAATACCGTAGCAAGTCATAGGGCGGTGTTAGCTGGTATCATAGCAACAATCTGATACACACAGTGCTATTTGGTGGGAGTAGAATGGGAAATTCTACAGAAATTGGACAGCAGCGTCCCTCTGAATAGAGTACAACTCTCTTTAAGTCTTAACTGGAATATGGCCCCACACAGCTTTTAACAAAATACCCTCTACTCATTTCTCAAATATCATGGGTGTGTGTGTGTGTGTGTGTGTGTGTGTGTGTGTGTGTGTGTGTGTGTGTGTAGGTTCCTGTGAGTGCCCACATGTAGAGGCTAGAGATATGTGGTATGAGCCTCTGCTGCTCTTCACCTTGCTTTTTGAGGTAGAGTCTCTCACTGAACCTGTACCTGGCTGACTGGTGGTGTAGCAAGCCCCAGGAACTCTCCTGTGCCTGCCCGCCTAGTCAGCTATGGAGCTGCAATCCTGTATCACTTTTTAGGCCCTGCATCTGCCTTTTTAGGTGAGTACTGGGAATCTGAACTCCAGGTCATTAGACTTACACAGCGAGTACTTTATATTCATTCAGCCTTTTCCCCAGACCTGAACTACACCCTACTGTTTATTAAAATGCTACACTGAAATCCATTATAATATGTGATGACTTAAAAATGCTTTTAGATTGAAGACATATCAGAAATAAACCTGATAAGAACAGATAATACACTTCAGCAGAGCTAAAGGCAGGAAAGAAGAGAATATATTTAGAAAGTCCAACGGAGGTCAAAGGGAAAGTAGAACTTATCTCACACATTCTAAGTATGAAGTTAGGTTTACAAGAATGAGAAAATCGTGAACTTAGAATTATAACCATCCAGAAAACATCAAATGACTTTTCCCCAATATGCTTTTAGGCTGAACTTATAGCTTTGTTAATATTATATAAGACTCTTTATAGCAAAATGTTAAACTTGACTTCCAAACTAGGGCTGGATGAACAAGCCGAAATGACTGGTCAGGCAGTCGCTGATGGGTTTCAAAGTCAAAGATGCCTTTTCAAGAGCAGCAAACTCTACAGAGTAAAGAGCTTCTACCAAAAGAGATTTTCAGTGTGGACTGTAATTCATAAGACAGAAGCACATGAAAACCCTAGTCAATGACCACACAAGGGACTGCTTCCCTCTCTACTGTCTAAGTGTTCCAGTCATATTTAGCTATGATGAATATTCACGAGGAACTTTGAACCTTTCCAGGTGTGCAATGCTTTCCCCTTTACTGTTTACTGCAAAAGCCTAAATCCTGTATTTGTACTTCAAGCAATCACACACAGTGTTAATTTTCCAAGGTTGAATGGTCTAAACATTAAATACTTGCCCTCAAAAATGAGATTTCAGTGTCCACTTATTGCTAATATGCTTCAAATTTAATTAAAAATCACACTAGTGCATATTAAAATATTTTACAAAACTACTATATCAGATAATCCAAGAAAATAATTTTGAACAGTGCCTGGTACCCACGCAGAACTCCATATATACTATCCTATGACAGCTTAGGTTTTAATGATACTGTCACATAACAATAGCAATAATCAAATAAATCTCACATTATGATAGCTCCTGATAGTCCTCATTTTCTGTTATCTGCATGCTATAACCATGTTCCCTTGACTGGAAACAGAACTCAATGGTCTGTGTCAAACTTACAGAATATGGAAAAATGATGAGGAATGGCTTCTGAGATCCTTCCTGCTATTAAAGCACCTCGGCTTTCATCCTTGATACTTGGAGGACACATAGTTAGCACTCCTGCAGGAAGCCAGAGGGGTCCTGCCTATAGGGAACCCTCATTCAGGTACAAAGTTTTGACTGTGTCACAGGACAGAATTTCAGGACAAATCAGAGAGAAGGATGAATGAAGTTACCAAGCTTTTCCAGAAGAAATAAGGGGTTGTACATGGTTTATACTTAAAGACCAGCACTGAGCAACTGATGGACATAGGAAAGGACAGTGTGCTCTCCAGTGTAGTTCCAGGCTTCTTAAGACTGTCACATACAGATGGCTTTACAATAGACAGATATGTGACTCTGTGGCATAAGTTAAAATTGCTCAAAGAATATTATCCACATTATGGTTTAAAGATTAAGTGAAGCTCAGAAATTAAGTACAGATGTATGAAGGAGTTTCCTTATTTCTCCTAATGTGTTTCCTTTGTGTGAATGTGGCTTCATGAAGCTCATTGCTTAGAACGATGGGTGAGGGAGGCGTGTGGACATGGTTACACTTACAGGCCACAAGCATTCTATCTCTAAACAAGCACTTTTTCCGGTTTACAACATCCTGGCTGGAGGTGCCTCTTGTAACAGGGAACATTATTTCTGACTTGGTTGGGTGTATGGAAGTTTCTGACCCTCAGCCAGAAGGAAACAAAAACTAGAATCCAAGGTAAAGAGTTTTCCTTTCTTCTGTGTATCCTTGATTTTGCCTGTCTTTTTGCCATACCTCACATGTCCTGGGTCTCTCAGATCTCTTTCCTGCTATTATCTTTTAAGATAGCCCTGTGAACAGGCCTGGATGAGCACGAGACTGGAAGAGAATCTCCCAAGGCCTTCCAGACAACCTAAGTAAACCCCGAAGCAGCCCTCAATTCCAGTGAGGTTCTGAGGTGACTCAGGTCCTGCTTAACAACACTGCTGCAGCTCACTCATGCACTTGGTACAGAACCCCACAGCAATGACTATCTTTTGGAGCCAACTTAGTTTGGAGACGAGGTGCTTTAGAGAAAAATAATTAATTCAGGTTTTAGAGGAGGGTGCTACCATAAAAATCTAATGGTGGGAGACTGGGCATGATGGTGCATGCCTTTGAGCCCAGCATCGGGGAGGCAGAAGCCTGAGTTCGAGTTCAATTCAGTCATCATAGTGAGTTCCAGGCTAGTGCGGGTTATATTGTAAGACCTTCCTCAAAAATAAAATAAATACAAACGTGAGAATGTGCTTAGAGCTGTATATGTTAAACGTGTGCTAGTTTGGATAATATGGTTTAGAGAAGTTTGAAATTTAAGAAGACCTATGGATGGATAGATGGATGAATGGTCGGACGGATGGATAGACTTTTTTTTAAAAAAAGTTCACTGGAGCCGGGCAGTGGTGGCGCATGCCTTTAATCCCAGCACTTGGGAGGCAGAGGCACGGATTTCTGAGTTCCAGGCTAGCCTGGTCTACAGAGTGAGTTCCAGGACAGCCAGGGCTATACAGAGAAACCCTGTCTCGAAAAACCAAAAAAAAAAAAAAAAAAGTTCAATGGAAATTATAAATGATATAGCACAGAAATTTCATCAACACCCACATTTCCTTGTAGCTATGTGATCCATAGTCACCTGCAGGTATATTGAGAGTAAAAATTGCCAAATGAATTGAGTGATCCAATTAAAGAGATTTCCTAGAAAAACAAAAACAAACAAACAAAAAAACCACTGACAATGTCACCAGGTTTCTTTTATTGTAGTATGATGTGTA
This sequence comes from Uromys caudimaculatus, assembly GCA_028551405.1. Lineage (NCBI taxonomy): Eukaryota > Metazoa > Chordata > Mammalia > Rodentia > Muridae > Uromys > Uromys caudimaculatus. Next base: position 54,707,277 of record CM052704.1, read on the forward strand.
GTATGTAGAAGGATAGATGGATAGCTAACAAAAGAAACCCATGACTTGATGGTTTGGAGATTTTCAGTCTCTCTAGACAGCCACATAATTATAAAATAAAAATAACATCATCATGGTTGGAGACATGGTTCTGTGGTGAAGAGCCCTTGTTACTCTTACAGAAGACCCAGGTTTGATTCCTAGCACCCATATAGCAGCTCACAACATCTTTATCCCCCATTCCACTGGATATGACACACTATCCTGGCCCCCTAGGGCTCCTGTACACATGTAACATATTTACACACACTCTGGGCCACACACACACACACACAAAATGAATAAATATTTTTTTGAAAGACAGGACCATAAAACAAGGCCATACGATAACACTACCAGAAAAGCATGACATCATTAGATACAAACCCAGCTTGTAGCTATGAAATCTTTCAGTTAAAGCCATGGAAAAGTTTTAAAAAAGAATGCCACACAAAGGGCCTCCTAAGACTCCACAGATCCTCTCAACCTAAGTGTAAGGAGCCTGAATGACATTCTTCACACAAGTTTGGGTTTTAAGAGGTTTCATGGTCTGTCGATAGCTTAAAGAAAAGGCAGGCGTTTAAGAGATCTGTCACTCATGTGTCTCAGCATGAACACAAAGCAGAGGACTCGTTCCCAGAAACTGTATGAATGGGACAGGCTCGAATAGACAAAATCTACAAAGTGTCACAGGAAACTCACAGAATCTTTGAGATTTTTATCAGAATACTGCCAGCTTGAACCAAAGGGGAAAGAGAGGACCAAATGAGAAGAGACTATAGACCTACCCACATTTCACTGGCAGCGAATGCTGTGGAAAAGACAGAGCAGCAAGCAAGTACAGGATGCATGACTTCAAGAATATATAACCAAGAGCCCCAGGGTACAAAAGACCTAGAGAGTGACTCAAAGGCCTGGGGACCTAACAGAGTTTCTCTGCTTGGATTTCAGAGTTGCTGTGGATCGGTGACTTCCTCCTTCCTTTCGTCCACTGATACGTCAGAATACAAACATCTCAGTATCTCCTTCCTGTCTCGTGAAGGTTGACGGTATAAGAATTGATCATTTTTTTCCTATAGGTTTGAAGCTCCAAAGAAGAGGGGGAGTAAACGTGAAGTTACACTAAAGAAACTATATCAAAGGACACCCAAGGAGCCTCATCTAGAGACTGAACTTTGAGCCACAATTCATTTATACAATAAGAAGGATTGCCTTGTGGAAGTTACATAGGTGGCCCACTTGCATGAATAAAAGTGATTCTTCACATCAATATTACTTAATTTGTTTTACACCATCATCAGGACCTCTAAATAGAACTTCTTAATTTCTCTCTCAGTGTTGATGAAAAGCTTATGCAACTGGAGCTAGATTTATGACTCAGATTGTCACATTTATGAAGACCAGAATTTGATCTCCCAAAACCCATGTAAGTAAACCAGGTAAGGGTGAGATGCCTCAAAGGGTATAAATGCTGGGCCCACAAGCAAAGATACTGAGTAGGATTCTCCAGAATTCATATGAAGCCAGATACTGTAGCTCACATCTGTAATCCCAGTGTTCTTATTGGTGAGATAGGAGTCAGAAACAGGAGAATTGCTAGAAGTCTGGTGGCCAGCAAGCTTCGTGTAATGAGAGATAAAACAAGAGAAACTCTTAACAAGATAGAAGTTACGGACTGATACCCAGAGTTGTCCTATGACCTGCCCTTGCACACTCTGCCATGTGTGCCCCTGCACTCACAGATGAACATACACATAGACACACATCATACCCAAACATCACATACATGTATACACACACAATTTTTTTTTAAAGTCAAGTTCAGTGGTGACATCTGACCTCTACATACAGGCACAGACATGTGCACATTTACCTCCCAACGCAATATCCACAAAAGCACCAAAGACTTACTATCACTGAAACTATGTTTATAACATAAAATCTCCGTAATGTAAACATGATAAATTGCTGCATTCAAAGCTAAGTAACCAAATAATTATCATCTGTCCAACTGTAATCTGTTTATATTTATTTTAGCATTGCACCTATACTTAAGAAAGCTTATAAGCAATGTCAAAGCTCTCTTGAAGACCACTTTTTATAAAGGGTTTTGTGGATTGTAACAAATACCTCAATTAAAAAAAATTCACATTTAAATGAAAGGAAAGCTAGAAAACAAAGTATTTGACTCCACTAAAGTGATTCTAATTTTTTGATTCACTTATCCTCAAAGGAAAGCAAATTACATCATTCAAATGCTTTACAGTGCCTATCCTTCACAACGACAGCACAACTTTCAGGGTTCCTCTCACTACCACACTGAGTCATTTCATGTGTGAAAAATAGTTAAAGCAATATTTTCTAAATGTCAGATGGTCACAGAGCAATTTATCTCATAAGCTCGTCCCTCTAGGCTATGAGGCCATTTAGCAAAGGCTTATTAGTGAAGAGCAATGACGGGCAGACATGGTTTCAGTCTAAGCATTCATCGGCCAATGAAAACAAAGACCATAAACATTTCATTCGGAAGCACACAGCATTGTTTAAAAATAGCAATACAATTATAGTTGGTATACGGCCTGCTCCTGGCCTTCAGGGAACACAGGCCAATGGACAATGCTGCCTTCTCAAGGCAAAATGGTATTTGGCTCTGGGCTCAGCTTGAACCACATGGTGAGTGAATTATCCAACTCAAAATGTAGGGAACTGCGAAATTCGGTGTTCCCATTAGATCTGACCAGTTAGTGCATTCCTAAAGCTCAAGCCGGCAGACCTCCTCACTTGAGGTCTTGCCAGGCCAGTCAACGTCTGTCAAGAGAGTTGCCTAGTGTTTCTCCTCACCTAAGACAGACTTCTGAAAACAAACCTTTACTCACTGCCTTGTAAATGGAAAGGGTGATGTGTACTACATTAATGAATAACAATGGACTGTTTAATAAGAGTATAGATCATAAAACAAATCTACATTGTTATTTGCCTGAAGTTGTCTTCTTTTTATGAAACAGTTGTGGAAAGAGTCTAACACCAAACCAAGAACTTCTCCTTGACTTGTCAAGAAAGCCTTGAGTAGGGATGATAAGTTTTGTACCATGTGATTCAGTGTTATTTCAGGTAGCATCTGCTTCATCTAAAACTCATCTCCTCATGTGGCAACTCACGGCTGAAACCTTGACATACTGTTGCAAACAGTGACACCTTACTTCTTAGTCTAATTTTTATTTGAATCCTCAGAGTCTACTTACTTACTTCTTATCCTAATTTTTACTCAAATCCTCAAATCCTTTGAATCTGACTTTCTCAGAATACATTTACATATGAGAAGCACTAAGCTCATGGAAGAAGCAACCCAGACAGGAAGTTACATTTGGGTTCCACACATTGTTTCAATAGATACTATCTTGACAAGGCAAAGTGCTTACACCTGCAAACTCCAGACTACTCATTAAGTCTGAAGTGGTGCTCAACAGGATACCTTGGTTTTGTGGGCCCTCAATAAAGGTTATTAAATACCATTTGTTGGGGAAATAGACTCCAAAATTCTACCTGAACAAATTTACTCTCAGAAGAAAAGGGGTTTACCATTCTTCTTTGACCATATGATAGACACACAGAACTTTCACTTTAAACAAGTCTATGAATCCCACACACCACCTAGCAGTAAAAGTCACAAATATGTTTTCTCCTCCATGATAGAACACAAGCACTTTTTGGTCTAAATGAAAAGCACAACTCTAAGTTTCTGTTGTGTAAGATGTTGTTATGCATTTTCCTTCCCTAAAGTAGGAGAAAGGAAGGAAGGAAGGAAGGAAGGAAGGAAGGAAGGAAGGAAGGAAGGAAGGAAGGAAGGAAGGAAGGAAGGAAGGAAGGAAGGGAGAAGAAAAAATAAAAGAAATGAAAGAAAGAAAAGGTAAGATAACAAGAGGATCATAAAGTTTCAGCAAAACTGGACACCACATTCTGAAACTGCTCCCTTTAAACTTGGAGTAGTCTCACCAAATACATAGAATAAGAGGCAGCCCAGTAGGACAAAGTCCAGTGCAGCCAACAGTTGATGCCCAGTGTCCTAATGAACTGCTTGCCTAATATTCTGGACTCATGCGAGTCCTACGAGAGTGGCCTTCCTGTCACCTTTGACCTCAAAGCCCACTCTCCCTTCTCCTTTCCCTGTGGCTCTCCCGCCTCTTTTTTTCTTTTTTAAGAACATGAAATTCTAAGCAAGAATTATCCCACTGAACACTTACCAGCCACTACTCATCCCTTTCCCAGTCTCTCCCCTATAGTTCTTCTCAACACTCTCTGATCTTTGGTCCACCTCACGTTCAGTTCGTCTTCAGTCCTCATTTCCCTAACTCTTGGATTCTTTCAGCCGGTGTCTAGGGAACAAAGTTCTTTGCAAAGATGGGAAAACTAAACAAAGTCAAGGTGAGGTTTCCTATCTCTCTGAAGTTCACACTAGAAGTCTCTATGTCATGAACTATTTTGACATACTCAACCGGAACTTCCCTTATCACAGCGTAGCGATGGCTGATGCAACAAAATTCTCAAAGATGGCTGTAGACTCTTGTGCCCATCATTTCCAGGCAGAGGACAGAAGTCTTTACCTGGAGCTGCATTCAGTATTTATAAGCTTTTATCATTTAATTAGGGAATGAATTTTACATGTTAAAATATAAACGTCTACTAATTGCCTTCCTTGTTGTTTTAACAAAAGACTTCACAGTCACAACATAAAGGAGGAGGGATTTATTTTTCTCAATTAGGGAAAGCACAGTCCATCATGTTCAGAGAGGCATGGTGATAGGTAGTGAGACTAGGACTCCTCATACTCCACAGACCACAGAACTCCCCTGAAATCAGAGGGGGCTACACCTTCACCTATTCCACACAGCGGTCCACTTCTAGTTAGGTGCCACTTTCTAAAAATTTCACAACCTTCTAATGACAGCACCAGCACCTGACAATCAACTAGTCAAACATATAGGCACAAGGGGCAAATTTCTTATTTAAACCACATCAGTATTTGTAAAGATGCATCTCTTTCTAAGTGTAAGTTATACATTAATACAGATGGGTATTCTAAGGCAATGTTTAATTGATGTTACAAGTCTTAACTTGGCACACAGAAATGATTATAGCTATGAAAAACACTGTCCATTTTTGCACACCGGAAGTCTGAATTATGGAGGTCTCTGAAGAACTCTGCTGCACAGAAGACTCCAAAGTTAATCCAAATGCCAGCTCCATTTATCATGATATTGGGCCACATGGAACACTATAAGACAATTATCCTGAAATCTATATGAGAAGCAACAGTGCCATGAGTGGTTAACTAACTTTATGTCCAAGATGACATGGCTAGGAGAAGCACAGCAAATTGATGCTCTCTGCCTCACTAGCCAGGATCAAGGACTAGTACCGCACCATCATTTAGTGAGCTCATCTACTTCTATACCTGCTGCTGCTGAGTAAGTACCACTTACATGCCAGGCACCAGGAGGCAAGAGGAAGGATATTAAAGAGACTGAACTTGAACTCAACAACTTTTGATTTAAAGCAAATTAGTAGCAATGGAAAACAGAAAGGCCATAGCACAATATTTTCCTGGTCAGGCTAGGGTATTGTTCTGGTGGCAGCAAACTTAAGTAACAAATGGGACTTCTACACAAAACTCTTTTCTTCTAAATAATTGCAACACACGTGTTTGAATTTAGAGCATATAAAAAATTGTCTAACTCTTCTCCAGTGGTATGTGATGATCACTGTCATAACAGGGAACAGGGGTTCCAGAGAGCACACTTAACAGTCTTCAATGTGTGCTACCTCCATCTTATCCCAGACCTTCGTACGCACCATCATTAGCTCAGAAGCTGCTCACCTCTCCTAATCTCCTGTAATACAGGGGGTTAATCAGTAACCAAACTCTAATTCTGTGTCTAAGTTGTCAAGGAAGAGCCGTTCCTTGTCCAGGGTAAAGTGCACTGGCTTATATCAGTTTATCTATTTTCCTGATGCTTGCTTAGAAACAAAGAAGGGCATATAACTATACAAAGAACTTAGCCAATCTCAACACTGAGCCTAGGACCAAGCTGGGAAGAGAAAAGATACAGATTTTCTATCTCAGAGGAGGAGAAAAGATACAGATTTTCTATCTCAGAGGAGGAGCCAGACAATCACACAGTCCTACTGTATTCCGTGTTTGTGCTCAGGGTACTGTGGGTATTTTTTTGGTTCATACTTAGAACAACCCTGATAAAATGAACCACTCTAATCTCCATTTTATAAATAAGAAAAATTAAATCTGACTTTACACAAAAAGTTACAGAACTAGAATTTGAAACACAGTCCAGAAACCAGTCTGCTTTTAATCACATGCCTAGGATAAGAGATGAAAACACCCTTGGGGCCAAGCATGTAAAGAGGATGTTTGAAGTGGCTTAGCATTAAGATTAGAGAGCCAGGGTTCTTACCCATGGCTGCTCCTGGAATCACCTAGGGAGCAGTAAAGATTGTTAGTTGAAGCCTGGGTTCCACCCCCACAGATGGGATTTAATTGATGTGGGAGCTGCAAGGTGCTCCAAATGGGCAGTCTAGCCAGAGGAAGGCTGCTTGCAGAACAGGACGGCATGGGGCACAATTGAAAGCAGCAAGAGAAAACATTCAAATGTTAAATAAACACTGCACTGGACAAAGGTTGGTACAATGTCTGCCAGCAGCGTGTGATCCACACTAGTCTTTGGTATACTTAAGGTTCTGATATGGGAGCTAGATACATAGATTATTGATAGAAGATAGATGATAGATGATTGATAGATAAGATACATAGCTATATAGATATATACATAGATGCAGAAGATACTGTCATGGATTTTTGTAGAGAAGGTCATCTGGTCTCTGATCCTTTCTGTTCGTATCTGTTATTCTCCGGCTCCAATTATGGGACTATTGTACACAAAAAAGTAACCTCCATTCAAAGGAGCCTGGAGTACAGTCTATTCTTCAAATGAAGTTAGCTTAACTCTGCTCACTTAACACACGCGTACCACTTGACACAGATACAGTTACTTCAACTTTTTTGAGAGTCATGTTTTAAAATAAAGCCACTCAAAATTAATTCTGACTTTTATCCACATCAAGAGATCTATCTCACTTAACTAAGCAAGTCTTAAACAAAGGAGAGAGGGAGGGAGAGGGGGGAGGGAGGGAGAGTTTCAGGAGATGGTGCAGGCAGTAAAGTATAGCCTGCAGACCTACATTTTGCTCTATAACCCTATGACTGTGGAGGAAAGACAGGCAGATACCCAAAACCAGCCAGCCTAGATGAACCAATAACCCTCAGGTTCAGTGAAAGATGCCATCTCAAAATGTAAAAGTGGAGAGCAAATGAGAAGAGACACATGACATCAGTCTATGACCTCTGCACTCATGAACAACCAAATGTAGACATATACATCAAAAACAAACAAATAAATAAATAATGACAAAAAGAATGAAATCAGACATTCTGAAAGCTCATCTATGAAGGTGGTGTGTGGCACCACAGGGTAAAATACTATATGTCCTGGGGAAAGAAAAACAAAACCTGCAGGCCCTCAGAAAATGTTCCTTATTAAATAGTATGCAGACGTGAACATGAATATTGCTAAAGGCAAGCGTGAATGCCAGTTTTGAAAATAAGCAGGAACTTTAGCCAGCTTGTGAACAAATTCTTCCTATACAATCATCGCAACTGTTGCAAGGCCAAAGCAACACACACACACACACACACACACACACACACACACACACACTGAAACTCATGTGGAAGGCATTGACTTTCTAAATAAATAAGCAAGTATCCACCCTTCTCATACCAACAACTCACACCAATTTACATAGGGAAATTTCCATACTTTAAACTTTTTTTTTAAATATGAAACTATCAAAAACAAGCTTTGCCTTTGAAGGAAGCCCAGCCACATATTTTCATTGGCATTGGCTGGAGCCATGCAATACCAAGAAGCTAAAAATACTTTCTTTTCTTCTAAGTTGGGACGAACAAATCAGACCAAGCAAATAATTGCATATCATTTTCTCTCATCTTAAATGTCTTCCTAGAAGAGCTGGATCAAAGCAAAGGGCTCTGTTTTATATTTGTTTACACATCACTGTCAGAAATACCCCCTTCAGCTTATTTCTGCCCGGGATGATTCAATAAGCTATATTTGCATTCACAACAAGGATGGTCAGCATTAGGGTAGGACTTTTATTTCTCACTTGCTTTGTATTGGAGAATTTCATGAGCATTGAAAACAAACCAGCAGGACAGGTAAAATCATTCATAAAAATACATAAAACAAATATGTCCTTAACAGAACCAGAAAGGGTTTACAGGCACTCACACATGTATCATCTGGACCGTAGAACTCACAACGGGAATCTTAAAATGGACGGATACAAGCTACCAACATCTTGCACAAGTTGAGTCTTCTGTGGCTGGCAAAGTGAAATTTTATGTTTCTTCTTTTTGACTTCTCAAAGCTAACTCTAAAACACGCATGTGCATTCCTGAATACGCACACACAGGGCTCTATGGATCAGCTAAATAAAGGCTTCCCCAGGAAGACAGGTCTTTTAAAAATACAATCATCTGTGGAATAATCAGCAGTCAAGTAGTGTGGACTTTTCCATCACACCCAGCATTTCTCAAGTTAACTACTTAATGAACAAACATAATAAAAAGAGCAATAATAACAACACAATCTTGCAGGTTCCATTCATGAGCCACTAGTATATAGCCTTTTTTTTTCTTGAAAAAGAACATTGGTTAGGAAATATCTGCATAACTCTTTATGTCTACAAATCAAGGCTTGCCTCTCGGGAAAGGACTGGCAGATGCAGCAGAAGGGCTGTTTGCCTAGATTGCAGCTGGGCCTTTGACAAGTGCTTCGGGTAAAAGACTCAGTGTTGTATGTACCCATCAAACGCCCTGCAGGACCATGCGCTGGTACTGTGGATTTCAAAGATAACTCCTGGGAGGAAGCAGGAAAACCGGGATATTATCTATCTCCCCCACACACTCAGAAGCCAACATTCCCGGGGCGGCTCCCTCAGATGCATCAGAAGGTCAATGGGTGATACCTGCAAAGCCAACTCTACACCAAGCTACTTTTTCAGTCCCAGCACCAGCTCGGAGAGAAGTTGGCCCCGCGCTTCCCCTTAACTGTACCTTGCAATTGGGCAGAGAGTGAGTCCTGGTGCTGCTGGTACTTGAGCGCCACCGCCTCGGCTTTGCGCAGCTGCGTCTGCAGTTCCAAGTAGAGCATCGCGCCATAGAGGAAGCCGAAGACCACCGTGAGAAGCAGCAGTGTCTGGAAGATCCGCTTCTGCTTTCGGGAGCACATCCCGTTTCCCATAGTCCCTCCTGTGCCCCGCGCTGCGGCGGCGGGAGCCGTCGTGTCCTCGGTCCTCGGCTGCGCCGGACAGCTCAGCAGCGGCCACCGCGAGAAGTAGCTGGACACAGGAGGAACAGAAGACGCAAGACACAAAAGCGGGGCCAGAGGGGAAGAGGCGGCCGCTCAGCCCCCGCGGGCGGCGGGGCGCCAGGTCATCGACGCCACCCGGCCAGCAGCCACCAAACTTCTGCGACGTCCGATCTCCGCGAGCGGCTGGGCCCGCGTGGAGTCCCTTTGCATACTTCAGAGTCCGCTGCCCTTGCAACCGGTCCCCGCGCGCCCGCGGCTCGGCTTTCCCTACTCCCCACTTTTTGGCCTCGCTGTCCCCGCCGTCAGTCCCCGCCCCTCGCGCCGGCTCCCGCTGCTGGACTTTGTCGCTACCACTGGTAGGGGACGCGCGCCCAACAAAGGGACCTGGCTCCCTGCTGCGTCCCCTTGCAAGGTCCCAGGGATGGTGAAGAGATGGGGACTGGTTGGTCTGGTCGGGTTAAGGGGGGCGGTCGGCTGGTGTCACTGATCTGGCAGCTCTAGCCGCCCGCCACCTCCCACCCAACTTACGTGTCACCCACGGCCCCGCTATCTTGGCCAACGGGATTCCGGGAGGAAGTCCCACTCGGGCTTCCCGCTCATTGGGCCCGCGCAAGCCGCTACTCCCTCCTTTCGGGGAGCTAATGCTGGGCTCCATTGGACGCCAGCTTTGTCCGTCCCGCCCCGGGCCGCGCCTTCCCTCTCGGCTCCGGGCAGGCTCTGAGTTCCGTGGGCCGTGCGGCCGCCTGGCGCCTGGGTGCGCCCACGTGGAGCCCGGATGGGTGCGGAGAGGCGGAGGAGCAGGGTTGGGAGGGTTTGGGACTTGTTCTGGCCTGAGGCTTGGTGATCATTGCGCACGTGTGCGCATGTATGTGCATGTATGTCCCAAGCACTTGGAATGCACGTGGAGCGAGAGTACAGCGCTTATGCACACCAACAACTGCAAAGCGGCCATGCATGCACTCTGCCCTGCTCATTTTTTACCCACCATAATGAGCTCAGGTTATCAACACTCTGTTCTTTGCACATTCTCTCAAGGACTACCTACTGAGTCTTGTCCCTTTAGAGGCACTAGGCTGTGTGCAAGCTTACCAAAGATAGTAGAAAGTAAGCTGGGATCCTGAAGCTCACTTGACTGTCTACGTGGGGTGGGGAAATCACTTTGTTGGCAGAGGGAAAGAAATGATCTCATGTTTCCTCTGGCTGCAAATGGAATAATTTAAAAACAACTCTTAGAGGCTGAAATGAGTATGCCTTCATTTTGCTATGTGTATTTCTCTTAATGGTGGCAGAAAAACATCAGTTACATTTTTAAATTACATTTTCAAGGCCAACAAAACCCACTACGTTTAACAAAAAGTTAGACAAGCATAATAAACGCCAAACCACTTCAAAGAAATTCACAGTGCATTTGTTTCTTCAATGTAATAGGGGTGTGTGTGGAATTGAGGTTATGCGTAAACGATCATTTTGTTTCTCCTCTTGACCTGAATTCTAAGGGAAATAAATTATTTCTGAAAAGTATCAGTTGTGCAGTGGCACTTATTCCATTCTGCATACTACATTCTACATATTTCTTTGTGATATCCTACCTGGGTTTTAGTCATCACCATTAATTATGGAAAATGAGTGCTTTAAGTGAAGGAAATCTGCTAAAACCAGATTCAAATTCAAGACAGTCTCCATGCTGAATGTTTTCAGGTCAGCTCTGCCTGAAATCATAGGTTAACAAGAGTCACACAGGCAGACAAGGGCATTTTTATCACTGTGAAAAATAAGCGAGATTGGTGGTATATGTGCTTACTTAATAAAAATCACATTATATTGTTCAAAATGCTCTTACACTGATACTTAGCCAGGACATTCGTTTACATGTTGGTAACAAAGAAACTAAATTTGCCCAACATGACGATATTGTAGTCACTTCTAGGTCACAATAGGAGACTCTATCAGAATTTACACTATCTTTTACTTCTGTAGGAAACAAATCATTACTCCATTTAAACATGTAATCAAAGTGTAAACCTATGCCAGACCTGGTGGTACAACCTGTAATCCCAACTACATGGGAGATCGAGGCAACAGGATTCCAGGATCAGAATGGGCAATTTAGAGAGACCTTGTCTCAACTCAAAAGTCAAAAAAGGCCTAGGGAGGATGGCTTACTGTTGTAAAACTTACCTAGAATGTAATAAACATTGAGTTCAATCCCCAGTCGCAGAAAAAAGAAAGAATGCTTAATTTAAAAGGAAAATAGTCTAAAGCAGCTCAGTTTTGTTCCCTGGTAATGGTGTAACTCCCTTAGTCTCCAGTCTTGTGGAATTTACCATCATCTAAGGTTTCCTCTTTCCATTTTACTCACAGAAATTGGAAGAAATTAGTGGGATTTCTTTAGAATTCCTCAGAACTAAATTTGTTCATAAACTGTGCAAAATCTCTGATGAAATTCTCTAAGGAAATGAATTTTTCAGGAATATTCTTAGCCTATACTTGAATATGAAATTATTCTGGACACACACACACACACACACACACACACACACACACACACACATGGGCTGTACAGAACAGGGAAGATGGAAAAAACTGCTCAGAAAATACATAGCACGTGTTATTCTGTTGTATTTCCAACCTCTGGAAAATGTATGTGTTTCCTGAATTCATGATTCCTATTTTAAACCTTTGATTTGGTAGCAACAGTTTCATTCCTGTTTATTAACTTCTTCTTTGCCTGCGGCAGACAGTTGATTGTACAGAATATACTAAAGATCATAAAACACAGCTCAATATTTTAGTCATAAAATTTGAAAGACAAGAAAATTATTACCTGAACTTATTCATTATTTCAAATTCAAGAAGAGTTTGCAGGAGTGCATAAAAATCACTAATGGCAATGTCTTTATAAAATTATATTTTTAAGGTGACCAATGCCTGTAGATTCTTGAATATACAAGTATAGAGCTTTTGAACAGCCAACATGGCAAGTATCCAGGGCCTACAAATTAAATTTACATAGTGCTGCCTTTGGGTAGAGTTTATAATATATGAGCTACTTACACTGGTCTTGGAAGGTCTATTGTTAGTTGTATTTTATTTTTGTTTCTTTATTTTTTAAAAGTACTTCTTAGTAAATATCCACATATCATATATATTTACAATGCAAGCATATAGTTTGGAAATTGCAAATACTGAAGAATTTTCCCTATTTAGTATTCTGTTTCTAAGTTAAGAAAAAGACAATTGGAACCTTGCACATGAGAAGCATTACGATAGCATTTGAGGACTTTATCATGTTCTCTAGATTAAATGAATGAGGTTCACCTATGCTTATATTCCAAAGAGGAAATGTTAAGAAAAACTGATTTGAGAAAGGTAGCTGTTGCATTATTTTAAACAATCTAATATATAGAAATGTAGAGTAAGTAATCTCTATTGCATGAAAACTTTTACTGAAATATTCTCACTGTAAATAAAATTTAATAGGTTTTAATAACTGGTCAGAGAAACAAACAATACCCCAAATTAGTACTGAATATTCCACTTTAAAATTGTGAGCTCAGATGCAGACTTGTGTTAGAACACTTGTCAAGCATGTGCAAACCTGGGGGCTCAGTTTCTAGCCTGTAAATGTCCTAGTTTCATTGTGAACTTGACTCAGCATAGAATCATCTCAGAGGAAAGCCTAGTACACATTGAAAGGTTTGTGGACGATTGTCTGTACTGCTTGGTAATTGATGTAGGACAGTGCAGCTCACTGTGGACCTTAGCATTCCTACCAAGACTGTCCTGCGTAAGAAAGCTAGCTGAGCATGAACCAGGGGACAAGCCAAAAAGCAACACACACATACACACACACACACAGAGAGAGAGAAAGAGAGAGAGAGAGAGAGAGAGAGAGAGAGAGAGAGAGAGAGAGAGAATCATGATTTTTGCTTTAAGCTCTTACCCTCTTACCCTGTCCCCTCAGTGATGGGCTATGACCTGGAAGTATTACCCTTTGTTCCCCAAAGTTGCTTTTAGCTAGAGGGTTTTATCACTGTAAGATGAAGGATAGTAGAACTCACTGGTCGCTCAATCAATAAGTGTAAAATGACTTTTTAAGTGTCAGTAACTCACAGTATGAATGGTGTCTTGTAACAATGACAGAAATAAATTTCCTCTTAAAGAACATTCACCCCATGTCTCATTGCTTTTCTTTTTGCTTTCTTTTTCCCCACCCCACCTATTTGTGACACCTAATTAGTACATTCACCTCATCTCTCCTCACCTTTAAGACCTGTTTAAGGAGTAAGGACATTCTGTTATTTCAAAAGTTCTGTGAGAAATATGTTAAAAACTCCTTCTCTCAAGGTTTTGTTAATGACCTGGCAGTAGCTGTCCGTAGATTAACAAAGCAAAAGGGCAGGTATAGGACTAAGGGTATATCCACATGGTTTACCTGACTCAGCATGTCTCAGTGCCTTTCCTGGGTCTGTCAATAAATGGCTACCTTTGTAATTTCCAACTCTGTGAGAAGTTAAAAGAGAGCAAAGGAAGCCAGGGGTAGTACCACATGGGTTTAGTCCTAGCACTTAGGAGGCAGAGGCAGGTGATCTCTGTGTTCGAGGCCAGCCTGGTCTACAAAGCAGTCCAGGACAGCAAGAGCTGGTTATACTGAGAAACCCAGTCTTGATAAAACAAACAAACAAACTACAACAACAACAACAACAACAAAATCAAAACAAATACCAAAATAGAGGGCAAAGGAGTAAATGGTCCTCTTAAGTCAAATACTTTTCAATAGAAAACTAGAGTAAGACTGCTCAATGGGTAAATAGCTGGTCATGTAGACTCTGAGTCCGGAGTTCTGATGTCCAGAACCTACGTAAAGCCAAAAGAGTTAATAGCATCCATCTATGATTTCTACATGATTGGAACATGGAGATAGGAGATTTCCCAGAAGCTCACAGGCTTAACCTGGTCTAAGAAAGTACAAAATAGCACCCTGTTTCAAAAATGGTGAAAGGGGAAGACTGACACTTAAGGATGTCCCATGACTTCTACATGAATACTATGGAACTCAAATGCATACAACTCCCCTAGCCCAACCACACACAAAGATCATTGTGGAAAATGTGTGTGTACATACATACATACATACATAATACATACATACATGAACCTGTACAACTATGTCCATGAACAACCTGAGAACAGACAAGCAATGATTTTGTATCATAGGGCTTGACCGTTTCTTTGGAGTTCCTGAAAATTGTCCTTGTCAGTTTCAAATATGCTTGGAACCATTTCAAAGGTGGCTGGAGGTGAAAAGTGCCAGGCCCAAGCCTCATTTAGTCGCACATTATCTACCACATCATGAGTAAGTCAGTAACTATTAAGACGAATTAGTTCCAGAATTTATAAAATGAAAGGAATATTTCTGTGTGCTCTGCATGGTTCCCCGAAAACCCAGAGGGATCAAGACGGAATCAAATTGTCAGACACTAGACTGAACTAAAAGCTATAGTGACATCTTTCCATATCTAGATTGTCTTGGCAATTCATATTTGATTTTTAAAATTAAGCTCCAGCTTGCCAATTAAAATGATATTGCTGCTCCCTAACTGAGCATCTTTCCTTCATTTATGAAACTGTGATTTCACAATACAGGGATTTACACATGACTTACATTCATAAAAGCTGGACTTGTAATTCTTAGGTTACAATGCAGGAACTGACATTTTCAGTGGATATTACATCTCAACTTTTTTAAAAATAGCTACTCTGTTTAGCATGTGGTGGAAGCACGCAGAAGGAAGGTGGCGGATGTACTGACAAAATGAAGTGGGACCTTTGTTTCAAGGAACGTGCAGGTGTGAGGTTTATGTCTTTAATACTGAATTGAATGGCTTGAAAGTTAAATTGTTTAAAGAAAAACAACAGGAACACAAGTGGCCTTATGGTACAGTCACGACTCCTAAGAAAAGCAGCTTCATAGTCATGACAATTAGCACAAGCAGTTGGTTAATTAGAGTCGGTCAAAGCCAAAGATCATTAAAGTGACACTTAGACACCTTAAAACATATATGTGCAAGTTTATTAAGTTTTCCTTTAATGTGAGGCCAAGCCTTTGCTTGCAGGTCTGAATACATCATTAGGTGAGACTCAGCTTTGCCTTTTCAGACATGGTATGTGACTCACAAATTCTATATGCAGCTCCCCTGAGTAGTCCTTGGTAAGACGATTTTAGTGTTAAATGAAACCAGATTTCAAGCATCATGGTTTTTGTTCTTATTTTTCACCTAATTTGACTGTGATTTTCTACATGTTACTAGTTACTGTGGAGCGTTTCTAAGCATTCATCTCAATGTCTAAGGAAACCATTTTTTCACCCCCATATTTCTTATTTTACATAATATCAAATTGTACCATACACTTAAAATGACAAGTACCATTGCATAATCACTTACCAGAGCACCAGCAGTCTGTATCTAGCTCAGTTGGAAAGGACAGGCCTAAAGGACACTAGTTTATGTGCCAAGGGTCATCTGGAGAGAATTCATATGCCTGTTTACCCAGTAGGAAAGAACATCCTTTAAACCAGTGAGTTGCTTTGTTGTTGTTATGTTCTATGTCCTGCTATTATTCATTCAAATCACAACTAGGGAGGAAAAGGAGAAGTCAAACAGAAAAAGGGGGGACGTAGCCAATAAGATGGTACAGAAAGAAAAGTCATTTACTACCAAGCCTTATGACACTAGTTTGATCTCCAGGACTCATGGGGTGAAAAGAGAAAATTGATTCCCAGTAATAATCCTCTGTAACAACAAATACACCATGGTGCACACGCATGTGCACACAGACACATACACACTCACACACACTACACACTATATACATATATATGTATATGTATATGTATATGCATTTATAATGCAAGGAAGGAAAAAACAAAGAATGAAATAACAAAAGAAAGAAAAGAAAGAAAGAAAGAGAAAGAAAAGAAAGAGAAAGAAAAGTAAGTAGAAATAAGAGGAGAACTCTTCAGGGGGAAAGGATGTGGGTGTTGGTGTTAAGTAAGAAAACTAAAGCCTTTTAAAACAAACTTATAAAGTTAAGTCTATCACTGAGACAATTAAAAAGAATTGAGGAATAAAAGAGTAAAAAGTACATAAAGTAATAAGCATGGAAAGGTGGAGTTCATGACTGAAAAGAGAAATTAAAACTACATGTGGCTTCAGGAAGAAATTAGCTTGAGTCAAAGTTTGGGATTTTGTTTATAAGATTAGCTTCTGGTTTTGCTTTTGGCTGGTAAGATAGCACATATGTGTTGATTTGCAGAAAAGAAGTGAGTATAAAGTAGAGTTGGACAGATTAATGATCTCAAGCATTATTACCTTTGGAGATTCAAAGATGTCCCTGATCCTTTGGGTCAGCTGCCTAACCCAGCAACACATGCTCCCTGGAATCCCCCGTGCTCACTCTGGACCTGGATTCACATGGGCCATTTCTACTCTCCTTCCTGTCCTTCAATACACTCTCTCCAGTGTCCTCCCTATTTCTGTAGCCTACCACCTGCAGGGTCCTCTCCTCCATCCCTTCTATTCCCTAGTGACTCAGTCGAACCTTGTGTGGACTCAGCTCTCCTTAGCTCACTGGACTCTCTTAGTCCCTCTCCTATCCTTCCAGCCCATCCCCATTCTCTCCTGGACCCTCACACTGAAACATTGTACCTAGGATGCTTCGCACTGGAACCCACCAGGGACTCAGGTAGATGTGTCACACTGTCTTTCCTGTTGCTCTTTATGATCTCTCTGTTCTCATCCTCAGACCAATAACAACCTTCTTACAGGAGCTCCTCCTCCTACTTCAACTATATTCACTGGATACTTCAACTCTGGCTTCAGACCAAGGGTACCCCCTGGTCCTTTCTTCCCTGTCTCTCCAGGCAATTCATCGGCTTTTTAAATACTACATGCAGAATCCCCTCTTTCCAACACACATTCAGATTCCTGGGCACTCTGTGTCTAGGAGTGAAAAACATCCCCTTAGGTCTTAGGCGAAGCTCTGCTCAACCTGTTCTTCTAGCCCAACTCTATTTCTCTCTGCTACTCATTGGCCTATAGAAGCATTCCCTACGAGGCAACCACAACCATTACACTTTTCTAAGAGAAAGCAACAGAAACAAAGAAACAAAGGACCCATCCAATAAATACAAGACCAGATATCAACACTTTAAATTGTCTCCATTATCCCAATCCCAAATGCCTAGACACCAGCACAAAACACAAAATATTACCAGCCAGGACAATATGGCTCCACCAGTACTCAGTAACCCTACGATAGTAGGTGCTTAGAACTGAAATACAGCTGAATCCCAAGGAAAGGACTTCAAATAGCTATCATGAATATGTTCAAGGACCTTAAAGAAAATATTAATAAATCCATGAATGGAATCTATGAAAATACAACCAAAGAGGGGGATTAAATAATGAAAACAACTTAAAAGTTGAAAGTAGAATTTGTCAAGGAAATAGAATTACTGAAGAAACCACAAAGTGAAATAAAGCTGGAAAGGAAATATTTAGGAAGTCAAAGAAACATCTCAGAGACAAGCCTCATCAACAGAGTATAAGACAAGAAAGAAAAAATCCCAGGAGTTGAAAACGAGATAGTAGAAATGAATACCTCACACACAAAAAAAGTTCATTTAAAAAATTTGAAGCATAAAACATTGAGGAAATCTAGGACATTATGAACAGATCAAATCTACAAATAATGGGAATGGAGGAATAAGAAGCTCAGGTCAGAGCACAGAAAACATTTTTAATAAAATCATAGAACAAAATTTGCCTAAGGAATTTGTTCATCAAAATTCAACAAACATACAGACTTCCAAATAGACTAGGCCAGAAAATAAATTCCCCATAACAAAGAATAATCAAAGCACTAAACACTCAGAACAAGGAAAGAATATTAAAAGCTATAAGGGAAAATAGAAAGTAATAATTAAAATAGCAGCTGACTTCTCAATAAAGAATATAAAAACTAAAAGGGCCTGCACACATGTTCTACAAATTGTGAGAAACCACAAAATCCAGGTCTAATCACTATTACTATACCCAGCAAAACACTCAATCACAATAGACAGAAAGAAAATCATTCCATGATAAAACCAAATTTAAACAGTATATATCTACCAATTCAGTTCTACAGAAAACAGCAGAAGTAGTTCAGTTGGAATAGATTGACCACACCACAGAAAACAAAAGAATAAATAATTCCAGACCATCAAAAGAAAAAGTAGGGGAATCCACAAGACAACAACAAAATAGCACAGATAAATACATACTGCTCACTGACACCACTCAATATTAACAGTCTCAATGGCTTAGAAAACTGGACCCATTCCTTTGCTTCATCCAAGCAACACAGCTTATCATAAAGGATAGATGACATCTTAGAGTAAAGGGAAGGAAGAAGATATTCTAACCAAACAAACCCCAAAAGCAAGATGTATAAAAAAATACACTAGAAACCAAAATTGATCAAAAGAGTTAGAGAAAGATACCAAAGGAAAAAAATCCACCAAGAATATACTGCAAATGTAAACATTTATATACCAAACACACGGGCACCTAAGTTCATAAACGAAACACTACTACAGCTGAAATCACGTTTGCCCACATAGCTATAGTGAGTGATTTCAATAGCCAATTCTTGACAATCAACAGGTCTTTCAGGTAGAAACTAAACAGAGAAATGTTGAAGTTAAAATAATGTCACAAATCAAATGGTCCTAGTAGATATTTACAGAGCATTTCACCCAAACACAAAGGAATATATCATCAGAGTAGTTCATAGAACTTTCTCCAAAATCGATCATATACTTGTTCACAAAGCAATTCCCAACAGATATAAGAAAATTTAACTTATATTATGTCTCTTTTCTGATCACCTTGGATTAAATCTGAATAACAAAAGAAAGCTTGCAAATTCTTAAAAACTGAAAAACTCACTACAGAATGAAAAACTGAGTCAAGACATAAATTAGTAAATAAATTAAAACCTTTCTAGAATTGAGTGAAAGTACAACACAGTGTACCCAAACATATAGGACACAATTAGGAGTTGCTAAGAGGCAAGTTCATACCACTAAGTGACTATAGAAAAAAGCTGGAGAGATCTCATACTAACAACTTAAGGCCACTCCTGAAGGCTTTGGAGAAAAGAAGAACTAACAGTGTAAATAAGTACATAGCAAGAAATAATCAAATTGGGAGATGAAATCAATAAAGTAGAGGCAAAAATATCAATAAAAAGTCAATGAAACTAAGAAGTGATTCATTGAGAAAAGCAATAAGATAGACAAATTTTTAGCTCAGTTAACTAAATGGTGGAGAATTAAGATCCAAATCAATAAAAGTATAAATGAAAAGAGAAATATGACAACAGACATAGAGAAAATCCAGGGAACATAGTTTAAAAAACTATACTCCACCATATTGGAAAAATCTAAAATAAATAAATACAGACTGGGTAAGCAATTTAACCTCTAGTGAAATATAAGCAGTAATTAAAATCTCCTAAGCAAAATAAGTTGAAGGCCAGATGAACTCAGTGCAGAATTCTACCAGACCTTCAAAAAAGAATTAATGCCAGTACTCTTTATGGTATTCCACAAAATAGAAACAAAAGGAACTTTTCTCAATCTTTTTATGAGGCCACAGTTAAACTTATCTCCAAACTCTGCAAATAACCAATGAAGAAAAAGAACTACAGACCAATTTCTCTAATGAACATAGACTAAATATTCCCAAAAAAGTACTGGCAAACTGAATCTAAGAACACATCAAAAAGATCACGCAAAATTATAAAGTAGGCTTAAGCCCAGAGATGCAGGGATGTTTCAATGTATATAAATTCACAAGTGTGTGATCCACCACATAAAGACTAAACTGGGAAACATTTGAAATATACAAAAATAAAATAACCAATTAAAAAAGACTGGAAGACAAATTACACAATCCTTTCATTAGACAGAGAAAAGGCTTGGATAAAATTCAATATCTCTTTAGGATAAAAGGCTTAGAGCGACTGACAGTTCAAGAAACATACCACAGTGTTAATAAAAGACAATTTACAACAAACTCATAGTCAGCATCAGTCTAAATAGAGAGAAACACAAAGCAGTTTTTACTAAAATCAGGAAGAAGACAAGGATTCTGTCTTAGGGTTCCTATTCCTGTACAAACATGACCAAGAAGCAAGTTGGGGAGGAAAGGGTTTATTCAGCTTACATTTCCACATTACTGTTCATCACCAAAGGAAGTCAGGACTGGAACTCAAGCAGGTCAGGAAGCAGGAGCTGATGCAGAGGCCATGGAGGGATGTTCCTTACTGGCTTGCTTCCTCTGGTTTGCTCAGCTTGCTTTCTTATAGAACCCAGGACTATCAGCCCAGGAATGGCACCACCGACAATGGGTCCCTCCCACCCTTGATCACAAATTGAGAAAATGCCGGGAGTCTCCTTTGTGATAACTCCAGCTTGTGTCAAGTTGACAAACAAAACCAGCAAGTTCAATTGACTCCTTGTCAACTTGATACACAAGCACATCACTATTAAACCTTAACCCTCACTTTCTTGTTTATCCCCAAGATCTAAATAACATTAAAAGTCCCACAGTCTTTACATATTAAATATTTCAATCCCTTTAAAATATCCAATATCTTTTAAAATTCAAAGTCTTTTTACAGTTCAAAGTCTCTTAACAGTGTTCTCCACTAAAACACTTTCTTCCTTCAAGAGGGAAAAATATCAGGGCACAGTCACAATCAAAATTAAAATCAAACTCACACCGTTCAATATCTGGGATCCACTCACAATGTTCTGGGCTCCTCCAATGGCTAGGGTCACTTCTCCAGTCCTGCCCTTTGTAGCACATAGCTTGTCTTCTAGGCTCCAGCTGCCTGTACTCCACTGCTGCTGCTGTCCTTGGTTGTCTTCTTATGGTACTGGCATCTCCAAAACACTGTCTTCCGCTGTTACTAGGCTTCACCGACAGCCTCTCATAGGCCATCTTCATGATGCCAAGCCTCAACGCCTTTGCATGGCCCCTTCAGTCCTGGGCCGTCAATTGCAACTGAGGCTGCACCTTGACCAATGGCCTTCCATGACCTCTCACAGTGCCAAGCTTCAGCAGCTCTTCATGCCTTCAAAACCAGTACCACCTGAGTGACACTTACACATTACCAAGTCCAGCTGCCAACATGAGGTACAACTGTGACTGCTTCTGGAACACAGCTTCTCTGTGCTTTCAAGAAACACTTCCCAGAAGATTTCACCTTAGTGATGCTGGTTTCTTCTTAATCACTGCTAATTTCTTAGCTCCAGATAACCAGCATCAAATTGATTTAGTAGTTCTGGTATTTAGTTAGTCACAGCTGATTCTTCAGCCCCTGCTAACCAAAACTACAGAATCTTCACAGTCAAAACAGCAATGGCCCTGATAAGAGTCTTTAATCTCCCTTCTGAAATTTCACAAGCCAGGCCTCCATCTTCTGCACTGTTCAACATTATCTTCCAAGCTCCTACAGAACATCCCACAGAACTCTTAACACCCAATGGCTCTTCCAGCCCAAAGTTCCAAAGTCCTCCCACAGTCCTCCCCAAAACACAGTCAGGTTGTCACAGGAATACCCCACTATGCTGGCACCAATTTGTCTTAGTCAGGGTTTCTATTCCTGCACAAGCATCATGACCAAGAAGCAAGGTGGAGAGGAAAGGGTTTATTCAACTTATACTTCCACATTGCTCTTCATCACCAAACGAAGTCAGGCCTGGAACTCAAGCAGGCAATGGAGGGATGTAATTTACTGGCTTTCTTCCCCTGGCTTGCTCAGCTTGCTTTCTTATAGAATCCAAGACTACCAGCCCAGGGACGGCATCACCCACAATGGACCCTCCCACCGTTGATCACTAATTGAGAAAATACCTTACTGCTGGATCTCATGGAGGCATTTCTCAAGGGAGGCTCCTTTCTCTGTGATAACTCCAGCTTGTGTCAAGTTGAAAAACAAAGCCAACCAGTACAGATGCCTACTCTCTCTATATGTGGTCAATATAGTACGTAAAACCTTAGCTAGAGAAATAAGACAACTGAAGGAGACAAGGGGGATACTAATAAGAAAGGAGAAGCCAACATTTCTTTATGTAGATGCAGATAATATGATTTTCACACGTAAATGACCTTAAAGTCCCACCAGGGGAACTCCTACAGCTGAAAAACACGTCAGCAAAGTATCAGTAGTCAAAATTTACTCAAAAAAATCAGTAGCCATGAGCATGGCAGATCTTTCCACCTTCTGAGGTCTTCTTTGATTTCTTTCTTCAGAGACTTGAAGTTCTTGTCATACAGATCTTTCACTTGCTTGGTTAGAGTCACACCAAGATACTTTATATTGTTTGTGACAATTGTGAAGG
>CM052704.1:54730714-54748706 GCA_028551405.1 Uromys caudimaculatus
TTGCTAGCAGAGGTATGTCACTGGAGGGGAGGGTTGTAAGTGCTTACAGCCTTACCCTACCTGTAGTTTGCTTTCTCTGATTTGTGACAACTGTTCAAGATGTGAGCTCTTAGCTTCCTGCCTGTCACTTGCTGCCATACTTCCCTGTCAGGACGGGAAATGGTAAGCTCAAATAAATCCTTCCCTCTATGAGTTGCTTTTGGTCACAGTGCTTTATTATGGCAATAGAAAAGTGTCTAGAAAACAGGCTTCGAGAAAAAGAATTAAAATGTCACCTATTGGTCTTGATGCTTGTGATAATGTATGATAAAAGAGACAGTAAAAAGAATGACAGCTGTGCACTTCAGATGCTGATGTGGTTCACTTACTTTTGGCAAGTAACCTAAAAATAATGTCGCCACATGAAAATAATATTAAATTGCACACCTGTTTGAAAAAAACCTAAATATCTTTGTAAGTTTTGATTAGGCAAATAGTCTTTGAATGAAATACATATGAATTGCAAAATAAAAATCGATAAGTAGGACTTTAGTGAGTTTAAATTTTATCTTAAATAAATATCTAGCTAAAATCATATTAAATTGGGCTAGTAGAAATATTTAAATTTCATGTTAAAAACTTTTAAAATGTTGTTTATTTCTAGTTTATTTGAATCATGTGGAATATCTTGATTGTAAGAATTAATTCATCTGTTTCAACATACTTAATGCATGTTTCCCTTGTTCATGTGATGAAAAAAATAATCCATTTAAAAAATATTTTATTAGTTCTTTGAGAATTTCATACAGTGCATTTTGATCACATTTTTTAATTTGGAAGTGAAATATTTGAGTTGTCTCCCTACCCTCTACCTTTATCTATCTGCTTATTTAATTATTTTCTGTGGTTATTTTAACACAGTCTTAAACACAGTATTAGATATACTTAGTGTATAACCCTTAGATTTTACAATTAAAATATTACTCTATTGGGTGTTTCTAGATTATTTGATAAATGGTTATTTATACATGCCAGATTTTGAGTGTTAATGCTATCATTTTGCATCATAAAAGTAACCATTTCTCTTTCAATTACTATTGTTAGTCTACAATTTGATTCATGTATTTAGCATATTTTTACCTCCCATTTCCCTTTCTCCTTCCCTTCCCTCTCCCACTGCTTCCCCTCTCCATAAGCTCCTCTCAGGTTTTGATGTCTTATTTGTG
Organism: Uromys caudimaculatus; assembly: GCA_028551405.1. Lineage (NCBI taxonomy): Eukaryota > Metazoa > Chordata > Mammalia > Rodentia > Muridae > Uromys > Uromys caudimaculatus. Next base: position 54,731,920 of record CM052704.1, read on the forward strand.
ACCCACTGAATTTAAGTCTGGCTGCTTGCATGAGCATGAGTGCATGTCTTGGGAAGTTATTTACTGGAGCACTGGCAACTTGTCAGTGGCTACACCAGTGAAGAAAATGCTACTCTTTGCCTTAGCAAGGATTAACTTTCTGAAGGCCTGCAATAACTCATGGAGCCTCATGAACTCCCTGGTATGGTGCAATATTGATGATCTCAATCATAGTTGTGGTGAGTTGGTGAGTACAAAAGCAGTGTCATTACAGAAGATGCTTATTCTTACCATTGGTCCCCATTGGTTCAGATTTAATTTTCCTCTACTACTTCTGCCGTGATGTTTTTTGAGCCTTGGCTGGTGATATGATCTTGATAGTAATTTAAGGTTGTTTAGTCTAATTATTGTATATTTATAGAAATTTAAGGTTGCTTAATTTAGTTACTGTGTATTTATAGAAATTTAAGTTTCTTTTGTTTAAATGATTGTATATTGATAGAAAGCTAAGGTTGTTTTGTTAGTATTGTTTTACTGTGTAAGCTGCTTATGTAAAATGTGGTATAAAGTTCTAGTTTTCTGGCTCTTACAATTATTTCTATTGTGTGTATATTGATAATGTTAGAGAAAAAGACAATTTTTTAAAACAGAAAGGGGGGTATAAAGTGGAAATATCTGGTTTCTTGGAGACTCAGTTGTGTCGTGATATTTTTCTGGAAGCTGTCTTGTGAGAGGATGCTTTGCTGAGAACAGACACATGAGAGGATGTTTTGCTGAGAACAGAGATGTGGTGTTTATCTGGAAGCTCTCTTGTGAAAGGGGCATGTGATGTTTTGCTGGAGCAGGCCCTTAAGAGAGCACATGATGTTTAGAAAGAATAAAAATATAACCCTACAGAGAGTGAAGGGATCCTCTCGCATTGGTTCACCTTGCAAGGCTTCACTGGTCTTCACTAACAATGTTCTTGCATTGGTTCACCTTGCAAGGCTTCACTGGTCTTCACTGACAATGCTCTCACATTGGTTCACCTTGCAAGGCTTCACTGATCTTCACTGACAATGCTCTCACATTGGTTCACCTTGCAAGGCTTCACTGGTCTTCACTAACAATGTTCTTGCATTGGTTCACCTTGCAATTCTTCACCGGTCTTCACTGACAATGCTCTCGCATTGGTTCGCCTTGCAATTCTTTGCTGGTCTTCATTGGTCTTCACTTGTGACTTCACAGAGAGAAGTGTGCCCAAGAACTTGCAATTCCAGTTATTTCTTCCCTCTTCCTTCATGCTTCCTCTGGCTCAAGCTGCTGCTATCTCTGGGTGAAGCTGCTGCTACCTCTGGGTCAAGCTGCTGCTACCTCTGGGTCAAGCTGCTGCTACAGATTTGTGTTTGTTGTTTTGGACCTGACTGCTGATATCCTGTCAACAAATATTGGAATCACCCCCAAAACACTTCTTCTAAAAAGGTCCACACACCCCCATTTCCTATTAATCTTTCTTTTCTCCTACCTCTGGTAGGTGGGCTAGAAGCAAGGTTGAGGTGTTTAAGAACCCTTATTAAAGTAGGTTTTTAAAAATCTAAGCCTGCAATGTGGTATAAATGCCCCCCTTAGAACCAAGGTATTTCTCTTCCTGGTGTAAAAAGCCCTCAGTCATTCTTTAACACTCTATCGGTAAACTAGATCAATCTTATTTCCATTTGTCTAATACGGTTTTAAAGTACACATGTCATTTTCGTTAGATCTTAATCACTGAGTCACCTATGTAACACCCATAGGTATGTTTGATAATATTCTTGGATACATTTGAAAGGGGACAGTTTTTATGTATTTAAAATATAATTATGTTATAAGCCACCCACTCTTTTCCCTTTAACATCTTTCTTAGCCCAACCACTTCTGCTCACTTTCAAACTCGTAGCCTCTCATTCTTTATTTTTCTTATATATTTGCATGAATAAATATAAAAATGCACCTCCTGAGTCTGTTTAGTGTTATTCATACACACACACACACACACACACACACACACACACACACACACACACACATATATATTTAGGACTCACCATTTAGTGTTGGATAGCTGTTTTAGGATTTCTATTCCTGCAGAAACACCATGACCAAGATGCAAGTTGGGGAGGAAAGGGTTTATTCAGCTTACACTTCCATGCTGCTGTTCATCATGAAAGGAAGTCAGGACTGGAACTCAAGCAGGTCAGGAAGCAGGAGCTGATGCAGAGGCCATGGAGGATGTTTCTTACTGGCTTGCTTGCTTCTCCTGGATTGCTCAGCCTGCTTTCTTACAGAACCAAAGACTACCAGCCCACAGATGGTACCACTCACAAGGGGCCCTCCCCCCTTGATCACTAATTGAGAAAATGCCTTACTGCTGGATCTCATGGAGGCATTTTCTCAACTGAAACTCCTTTCTCTGTGATAACTTCAGCGTGTGTCAAGTTGACACACAAAACTAGCCAGCACAATAGCCAATGGGGGTTCATCTCTGAGGGTAACTAAGTCTCTATCTCTAAGCAGTCTTAAATTGCCTTTAGCATTTTATTGAAGCCTGGGGCACCATGATTAATGCTGGCTTGTCCATTGGTATTTTCACTGTTTAAGTATTACGTTTAAGCAGCCATGAGATGCCTTGCCATGTTCCAAAAGCCACAACCTCAGGACCATCTCATCCTCTGTCTCTTACCGTCTCTGTGCCCTCACTTCCATAATATTCCTTGAACCATAAGAATATAGGTTTTGGTGGATATGTCAACTGTGGATGAGCACTCTGAAGTCGGTCATGCCCTGAATTTTGACTAGTTGTGGTTTTCTCTCTTTTCTGTGGACAGAATCTTCTATGATGGGAAAACAGAACTAAAACTGTTTGTGAGTATAAGAATAAGTACTTACAATGCACTTGTACAATAGTTTATGAAAGTGGCATTAGTATGCTTTGCTCTGAGATTTGTAACGTTATAGCACAGGTGATTGGCTAGGTTTACAGTGCCAGGCATGATATCCCACATGGTGAGGAGGCCTTACGTCCAATTAGACAGCAACTGGTTATTGCCAAGATATGCATGCCGCTATTCACCTTTAAGGATAGCTTGCATGCTGGGGATTGTTAGGATCCATAAGCATCACAGCTGGTTAGGCCTATCCAATACTTTCTTTCATGGGCAGCTTGCACACCGTCTTCTAGTATTATGAAAGAAAAGTCCTCAAGAAGGAAGTTTTAGGGTCGCATCCAGTTTGATTTCTCTTCAGTTCTCAGCGCATTATGTCTTCAGCAATACAGACTTCCTTCCACCTCTGGGAGGCAACCAAGAGCAATACCAATAGCCTATATTATTTTTGAGTAAAAAGCCTTAATTTCTTGTTGCACATGAACACATTGCCATAAAAGTGAAAGCAGTCCTATTATAATCTCTGAAAAGCAAACAGGAAGAAAGGGAAATGCATTTCTTTCTACAGCTTGAAAAAGGTAACATTTTAAAAAGATTTTTAAAGTTCATGCATATGAATTTTTCCATTCATTTTTAAATATCTTTTTTAAAATTTTGAGGTTAAAATATAATAATATTTCTTGCTTCCCTTTTCTCCTTCTGAGCCTTCTAATATATCCATACCCACTCTTCTTCAAATTCATTTCTTCTTTTTTTACACTAATTGTTATTGCACACATATATTTGCTAGCAGGTATATATGTGTAACTGGTACATTCATGGCCTGCAGAGGGCAGCAGAGCACAACAGATAATGAGATGTAAGTGCAGAAGGCTTTGTGCATCCTGGAAGCAAACTCTGATCCTAAGTAACCTCAGCAAGTGCTAACTTCTGAGCCCTCTTTCCAGCCCCATTAAAGTATGTTTAGTGTGTATCTGGATGTGTGTGTTATATGAGTCTTTGTTAGAGCTACTCCTGCATTGTTTACTATGTTGAAACTTCAAAGGAGACTCTCAGAAGCCTGGGACAGATTTTGTTACTTACATTGATTGCAAAAGAGAAGTTGAGTGTGCAAACTCATAATGCCAGAACAGATACTTTCTGAAGAATGAACCTTCATCTCTTTCATGTGAAAGGGATATTGTCAAAGACAAAATAAACCCTTCTAGTCGATGGAGAAAAAAAAAGATTTAGCAAAGCAAGTGAATGTGTTTGCTCCTTTGATTCCCTGAGATAAGTAAGTTTGCTTAACCAGGGTCTTGAACACACCTCACAGGATGTTTCTATAAACCATTTCACCATGTACTGGTAACTATTGGTAGAGACCTATAATATGAATTCCCACTCCCAGAAACATGAAACTACTTGTGTTAGTTTTACACCAAAAGAGAAGTGTCTGAGCTGGAGTTTCTTTTGTTGTTGTTGTTGGTGGTGGTGGTGGTGGTGGTTGTTTGTTTCTTTTTTTATCTTAATCTTTTTATTTTTATTTTTGTTTTTGATACTTTATTTACATTTCAAATGTTTTCCCCTTTCCAGGTCTCCCCTTTGGAAACCCCCTATCCCATCCCTCCTCTTCTGCCTCTATGAGGGTATTCCCCACCCACCCACCCACTCCTGTCTTCCCTCCCTGGCATTCCCCTATACTGGGGCATCTAACACCCTCAGGCCCAAGGGCCTCTCCTCCCACTGAAGGCCAACAAGACCCTCCTCTGCCACATATGTGGCCAGCACCATGGGTCCCTCCATGTGTATTTTTTGGTTGGTGGAGATGCTGGGAATGTTTGTGAAGAAATTTTTAGTTGAAATAAAATTAATAGTGTAATTATTGATGAGATGATTGTAATAAATCACGTGGATGTGTCTAATTGTGGCATGTCACTATGGAGATTAAAGGTCCTAATTTTAACTTAAAAGGTTAACAGTCTTAGTTTCACAGTGAGTTTAGATTATTGAGGCTGATCAATTTTCGAAATAATTTAGTGGTACTATTTCAAGTACAATAGGTATAAAGCTGTGATTGGATCCACAGATTTCAGGGCATTGACCATAAAATAGTCCAGGAGCACCAGGGAGGTCAAGCCAGTTGACACTGTTACTCCCTCCATGGGGCTGCAAACTCCCTCAGCTCCTTCAGTCCCTTCTCCAACTCCTCCATCTGGGACCTCACTCTCAGTCCAGCGGTTACTGTAAAGTGGAACTTGGGTATTCCAAAAATTTTGGGCTAATATCCACTTATGAGTGAGTACATACCATGTTCTTCCTTTTGTGACTGAGTTACCTCGCTCAGGATGATATTTTCAAGTTCCATCCATTTGCCTGTGAATTTCATGAAGTCATTGTTTTAATAGCTGAGTAGTATTCCATTGTGTAAATGTACCACATTTTCTGTTCTTCTGTTGAGGGCCATCTGGGTTGTTTCCAGCTTCTGGCTATTATAAATATGGCTGTATGAACATAGTGGAGCATGGGTCCTTATTACATGTTGGAGCATCTTCTGGGTATATGTCCAGGAGTGGTATAGCTGGGTCCTCAAGTAGTATTATGTCCATTTTTCTGAGGGTCTGCCAAACTGACTTCCAGAGTGGTTGTACCAGCTTGCAATCCCACCAACAGTGGAGGAGTGTTCCTCTTTCTCCACATCCTTGCCAGCATCTGCTGTCACCTGAGTTTTTGATCTTAGCCATTCTGACTGGTGTGAAGAGGAATCTCAGGGTTGTTTTGATTTGCAGGTCTCTGATGACTAAGGATGTTGAGCATTTCTTTAGGTACTTCTCAGCCCTTTGAGTTTCCTCAGTTGAGAATTCTCTGTTTAGATCTGTTCCCCAATTTTTAAATAGGGTTATTTGGTTCTTTGGAGTCTAAATTCTTGAGTTCTTTGTATATATTGGATATTAGCCCTCTATCGGATATAGGACTGGTAAAGATCTCTTCTCAATCTGTTGTTTGCCGTTTTGTCCTATAGACAGTGTCCTTTGCCTTACAGAAACATCCCCATTTGTCGATTCTTGATCTTAGAGCATAAGCCATTGGTGTTCTGTTCAGGAACTTTTCCCCTGTGCCCATGTGTTTGAGACTTTTTCCCACTTTCTCTTCTATTAGATTCATTGTATATGGTTTTATCTGGAGGTTCTTGATCCACTTGGACTTGAGCTTTGTACAGGGAGATATGAATGGATCAATTTGCATTCTTCTACATGTTGACTGCCAGTTGAACCAACACCATTTGTTGAAAGTGCTGTCTTTTTTCCACCGGATGGTTTTAGCTCCTTTGTCAAAGATCAAGTGACCATATGTGTGTGGGTTTATTTCTGGGTCTTCAATTCTATTCCATTGATCTACCTGCCTGTCACTGTACCAATACCATTCGGATTTTATCACTACTGCTCTGTAGTACAGCTTGAGATCAGGGATGTTGATTCTCCTAGAAGTTCTTTTTTTTGTGAGAATAGTTTTTGCTATCCTGGGTTTTTTGTTATTCCAAATGAATTTGAGAATTGCTCTTTCTAAGTCTATGAAGTCTATGAATTGAGTTGGAATTTTGAAGGGGATTGAATTGAATCTGTAGATTGCTTTTGGCAGGATGGCCATTTTTGCTTTATTAGTCCTGCCAATCCATGACCATGGGAGATCTTTCCATCTTCTGAGGTCTTCTTCAATTTCTTTCTTCAGAGACTAGAAGTTCTTGTCATACAGATCTTTCACTTGCTTGGTTAGAGTCACACCAAGATACTTTATATTGTTTGTGACTATTGTGAAGGGTGTCATTTCCCTAATTTCTTTCTCAGTCTGTTTACCCTTTGAGTATAGGAAGGCTACTGATTTGTTTGAGTTAATTTTATATCCGGCCACTTCACTGAAGTTGTTTATCAGTTGTAGCAGTTCTCTGGTGGAGTTTTTCAGGTCACTTAAGTATACGATCATATCGTCTGCAAATAGTGATATTTTTATTTCTTCTTTTCCAATTTGTATCATTTTAACCTCCTTTTGTTGTCTAATTTGAGATGGAGTTTCTAATGCTGGGCTTACCTGCCATTGCCAAAAGCAACTCAGGGAGGAAAAGGTTTATTTCAGCTTTCAGCATCTGGGGAAGTTATAGGAGGAACTCAAGCCTGGAACCTGGAAGCAGGAAATGATACAGAGGACATGAAAGTGTGCTACTGGTTTGTTCAGTCTGCTCTCTAATAGTTCCCAGTGCCATCAAACTAAATGGCAGAACCCATAATGGGCTGGGTCCTTCCACATCAATCACTAATTAAGAAAATGCACTACAGACTTGGCTGCGGGCTAATCTTATGAAAGTATTTACTCAATTGAGAGCCCCTCTTTACGAATGACCCGAGCTTGTGTCAAGTTGGCATAAAGCTAGCCAATACAGTAAGTAATAAAAACTTGAAAACTTAGCACAAATATTTTCAGAAGAATAAGCCATAATTTCTTGTAGCATGTGAACACAATTGTGTCAAAGGGAAAGAAATCTATTTGCAGACTTTGAAAAACCAAGGAGTTAAGAATCAATGAACAAGAACTCTTCATTGACACTTTGGCATAATAAGCTCTGGTACATATCTCAGCGGGTGACTGTCTTATAAAGACATTTTTTCCTTCCAGTTCACTACACAATGTTCATCACAGTAAAGAGGCCTGGATTGCTATTTTAGAAAGCAATATGCCCAGAGCATAAGACTGATTTTATCTGCATGCATTCATTACAAGAGAGAAGATAAATGGACAAAACTTTAAAAGCTAGCACCAACACTCCCTAAGGAACAACCCATGACTTTTGCTGTGTGTGAACATGACACTGTGAAACAGTAAAGAACGCATGGAACTGGAGTTCCAGACCATTGTGAGGCAGCATGTCTGTGCTGAAAACTGGACATGTGGCCAAAGCAGCACGATTTCTTGGCCATTTCTACAGTCCCAAGAAAAAAACCTTTAGAAAGTTTCTTTAATATGTATCAAAGGTTGATTGTTTTATAGACTTTCCTTCTGATTCATGACAGACTCTTAACTATACTATGTCTTCAAAAGGAAAGTCTCAGTGTCCCAAAACTGAGTGTGTTACTCGAAGTCTCAAAGAGAGGGTAGGCAAATAAATATGTATCAGCCAGTACAAATGTTTTCTGAGCAATATTCTTCTACTTCTTATAGTGTCTGAGCATTCTATAATCAATGAGAATAGAAGCTTTTTGTGGCCTTTAAAAGGAAACAGACAAGAACAAGTGTATGTGTGACCATCCTTGACCCCACGAGATAAGTCAATATTTTAAAAGATGTATTTGTTTTTATTCATCCTTTAAAATTTTGTATGTTTTGCACATGCGCGCGCACACAAACACACACACACACACACATACACACACACACACACATACACACACACACGTGTATAATATGCAAGCTCATACATGGCCTGTTGAGGACAGAAGAGGGAGCTAGTTACAATCAGTTGTGAGCCACCATGTGGATACTTGAAAACTAAAGAATCCTAGGCAAATGCAACTCTGATTTTAAGAATAAGAATTAGAATATAGTGAGAAATTATTGCTTGTCTAGCAAAATGATGGTAGTAATTGATTTTTCTAAGGTCCATGATATTACAATGCCCAAGAAGCAATTTAGGTTTCCAGTATCAGGTATGATTTCCCTCTGTTTAGTGAGCCTTAAGTCTAATTAGACATCCAATGGTTACTGCCAACATGTGAGCGTCACTTACTGCTCCTTTGTGCATATCTTGCATGTATGTCATTGCCAGGCATAGGACTGCTAATTGCTTCCCTCCCTTTGAAGCTTGCTAGTATTTTCAGAAACATGGAAGTTAGAGCACAGGAAAGAGACTTTCAGGTCAGATTTAGCCCTTTCTCCTCTGAAAAGGGGGAGCCCCCACCCTGGGGATCAACCCACCGTGGTACATCAAGCCACAGCAGGACTAGACACATCTTCTTCCACTAAGACAAGGCAGCCCAGTTAGGGGAACTGGATCCATAGGCAGGCAACAGAGTCAGGGGCAGCCCACTCTCCAGTTGTTGGAGGACCAGCACAAAAACCAAGCTGCACATTGCTACATATGTGTAGAGATGGGAGGCTAGATCCAGCTCATGCTTACTTTTGTATAGGTGGTTCAGTCTCTGAGAGCCTCCAAGAGTCGAGGTTGGTTGACTCTGTTGGTCTTCTTGTGGAGTCCCTATCCCTTTGGGTCCCTCAATAATTCCCCAGCTCTTCCACAAGACTTCCCAAGCCCTGTCTAATGTTTGGCTGTGGGACTCTGCATCTGTTTCCATTGTCTGCTGGGTAGATTGCATTTTATAAGCTGTTTTTCTTCTGATTCATCAGTTTGCTGGTTCCTCTCCAAAAGAGAAATGGACATATCTTTTAAAGATAGCAAAAATAATACTTTGGAATAATAAGCCTTCCTTTCTTGTTTCATGTGAATATATTACACAAAGGGCAAAGAAGCCTAACTGCCATTGGAAGGCAATTAAACATATTTCCTTCCTTCACTCATTGAGAAGAGTAAGTTTAGTAAGACTGATGGATGTACCAGAAGGTTGACTGTGTTATATAAGTGGTCTCTACTTCCAGTTTTCCATTCATTGTTCACCACTGGTAAAAATGCTGGTATCACCACTTCTAAAACCAAGTTCCTGAAACCTGAGCTTTAACTTTGTTAAATCTTTGAAGAGAATTTAAGTGGCGAGAGCTATAACATTCCACACAATTTCTGAGTAACAAGCATTCATTTTTTTGCTGGATATGAACACATCACTGTCACGGGGGAAAACTGCCTATTAGTGTAGCCTTTTCAAAAGCAAATAGGAAGCAAGTTGTCATGTTCTCTTCCTTGACTCCTTGAGTTTAATGGACTTCTTAAATGTACATCAAAGGGTGGTTATCAGCAGTCTGACTTACCAATGCACCGTACATTTTGACGTAGGAAATGAAGTCTATAATTCATAATTCAAAAGCAACCCTTGTGTAAGCCTAAAGATGATATTTTTAGTTGCACTCCAAAAGATAGTTGAGTGGACAAAGACCTAACACCTAGCACAAGTATTATCTGAGTATTGGGGCCTTGATTCTTGATACATTGTGAATATATTATTCACAAAGGTACAAGAAGCCTATTGTAACCTGTATAAATGTAAAATGGAACTAAGAGAGCATGCTGTCTTGTTTGACTCCTTGTGAGATGTAGAGTTAATAACCTTCTAGCATGACTTTCAAAAGGTGTTTGTGTTATAAGTATTGTTTCCTTCTGGTTCACTATGGATGATTTACAGTAGGTAAATAATCAAATACCCATAGAAGTCCAAGAAGACTGATGTTGCCAGTTGTACTCCAACATGGAAGTCCTATTCTTTGACTCTTGGAGAGAGGCAAAGTCATAAATAGATTTTGAGAAATAACTATTTGTTCCTCGTTACGTATGAACAGGTTACTGTCAAAGGGAAAGGGAACTCCAAGTAGCCTTTGAAAAACCAAACAGGAGTGTTCCCCATTGTCCACATCCTCACCGACATCTGCTGTCACCTACTTTTTTTTATCTTAGCCATTCTGATTGATGTGAGGTGGAATCTCAAGGTCGTTTTGATTTGCATTTCCCTGATGACTAAGGATGTTGAACATTTCTTTAAGTGCTTCTCAGCCATTTGAGATTCCTCAGTTGAGGATTCTCTGTTTAGCTCTGTACTCCACTTTTTCATAGGGTTATTTGGTTCTCTGGAGTCTTAATTTTTTTTGAGTTCATTGTATATTTTGAATATTAGCCCTATATTGGATGTAGGGTTGGTAAAGATCTTTTCCCAATCTGTGGGTTGCCGTTTTGTCCTATTGATAGTGTCCTTTGCCTTACAGAAGCTTTTAAATTTTATGAAGTCCCATTTGTGGATTGTTGATCTTAAAGCATAAGCCATTGGTGTTCTGTTGGGACTGAAAGCTTGTAAAACCTCTTTGGAAATCCATCTGGTTGTTTCTGAGAAAATTGGAAATAGCTATATCTGAAGACCCAGCTATACTATTACTGGGCATATGCCCAAAAAATGTTCCAACATATAACAAGGACACATGCCCCACTATGTTCATAGCAGCCATACTTATAATAGCCAGAAACTGGAAACAACCCAGATGTCCCTCCACAGAAGAATGGATACAGAAAATGTGACATATTTACACAATGGAATACTACTAGGCTATTAAAAACAATGACTTCACAAAATTTGCAGGCAAATGGATGGAACTAGAAAATATCATCTTGAGTGAGGTAACCCAGTCACAAAAGAACACATATGGTATGCACTCATTGATAAGCGGATATTAGCCCAAAAGCTCACAATGCTCATGATTCAACCGACAGACAATATGGAGCATAGAAGGAAGAAAGACCAGGGTGTGGATTCTTTCGTTTTTCCTTGAGGGGGAAACAAGATCATTACAGGAAGTGGAGGGAGAGGAGCATCTGGGAGGGAGAAAGGAGGGGGAGGAAATAAGGAGCAGTATCAGGTACTGGGGAGGATGGGAGAGAGGTACAGAGGCCAGGAAATCAAATAAAAATATGTATGGGGGGGATGAGGAAATGGAGATTGCCACTGGAGAGTCCCAGGCACCAGGGAAAAAAAGAGAGGCTCACAGGACCCAACAGGGATGACTCTAGCCAAAATGCGCAGAGAAGGGGGAGATAGAACTTGTAGAGACCACCTCCAGCAGATAGGCACGGCTCCCTGTCGAGGGATGGGGACACCCACCCATCTCCAAGTTTTTGACCCAGAAATATCCCTGTCCAAAGGAAGAAAAGGGACAAAAATTGGAGCAGAGACTGAAGGAAGGGTTAATCAGGAACTGCCGACCTAAGGATCCATCATGTCTGCAGACACCCGACCTTACACGGTTGCTGTGGTTAAGAGGCGCTTGCTGACAGAATCTGGTGTGGCTGCTTTTTGGGAGGTCAGGCCAGCTGATATAGATGCTTGGAGCCAACCATCAGACTGAGCTCAGGGACCCGTTGGGGGAGCTGGCGGAAGGACTGGAGGAGCTGAGGGGTACTACAACCCCATAGGAAAAACAACATCAGCTGACCAGACCACCAAGTGCTCCCAGAGACTAGACCACCAATCAAGGAGTGTACAGGGAGGAATCCATGGCTCCAGAATACGTATGTAGCAGAGGATGGCCTGGGCTGACAGCAATGGGAGGGCAGGCCCTTGATCCTGTGGTGGTTTACTGCCCCAGCATACAGGGAGGGGGGGGAGCTTGAGCGGTGGGACAGGAGAGAGTGGGTGGGTGGGGGAACACCCTCATGGAGACAAAGGTGAGGGGGGAGAGGGTGGATGTGGGATGAGGGGTTAGTGGAGGGGGATATCATTTGAGATGTAAACAAATGGAATGATAAAAAAAAGAGAAAAGACAAAGAAAAAGAAAACAGGGAGCAATCAAATGTGCTTCTTTCCCTGTCTCCTTGACAAAAGCAATCTTAATACATATCTAGGATGCACAGTATAGGTGAATATATTACAAGTGCTCTTTCCATCCAATTCACCATGCAGAATAGATAACAAGAAAGTAGTACTATATTTCCACTTCAAAAAGTAATGCTCCCAGAAAATGCAGACTGATTTTAGTAGTTTCACTCCAAAAAAGAAATTAAGTACTCAATGGGCCATCACAAATACTTTCTGAGTAATAAGCCTTAATTTCTTACTTTACATGAACATTGTATTGTCCAAGATAAAAGATGCCTATTATAGACTTTGAAAAGGAAAACTGTTGGAATGCAAGGGAATGGCTTTGGCTGCTTGACAGATGTAAGTTTTGTAAAAGTTTTCAGTGCATCTTGGTGAGTGGCTGTGTTAGCATCAGTCTTCCTTCTGATACACTATGCATTGTTCACTATCGGTACAAAGGCCTATATTACTTCTAGAAAAACTAAAAGTATCCGAAACCTAAGATTGACTTTTGATAATTACACTCCAAAAAGAAGTGATATAAACATAACACATAACTCAAATACCCTGCACAAATATTTCCTAGTAATAAGCATACCATCTTGTTGCATACTAATATATTATTGTCAACATGAAAGCCTATATAACATAGGCTTTTAAAAAGCAAATCATCTGGCTGCTCCCCTGTTGAGCACACAGCCACATAGAGTCCAACCTGTAAGTATAGAGCTGCCCCATACATAACTGATCAACCCACTTAAAAGTGACCCTACCTACTGTACCACTCTGGAACCACTTGGAATACCAGTTGGAGATCTCCAAAGCCAATCTGTCTTCTTGTCTATCAGTCACCATAAGCACCATGCCATTCAAGTCCCACATGGTTTCCTGTGACCCAGGCTTCACATAGGAACCCCCAGATTTTATCCACCATACAACATCCACCCAAACTTATGGATCAACCCAGGAAACTACATGGTATCCTTCTGCCCCTTACCACACAAGTAAGGCACCTCAGAAAGGCTTTCATTCCACCTACTTCCACCTGAAAACAGTGCGCCATCCCATGCTCCATACCCACAGAACACAAACCACAGTCTAGTGGAAGACCACGCACATTTATTGGGCAGAATAAATTGATCTTGAAGATTTTTTTAAACAGCCCAAAGTTGGGTAGAGAAAGGTTGTAGATTTGGAAAATCTGGGAGAGTATGCGAGAATGCAATCAAAGTTCAAAGAATAGATAAAAATAAAAAAATAATAAAAAAAAGAATGAAAGAAAAAAAAGAATGAAAGAAAAAAAATAAGTAAGTAAAATATCTTAGAAGAAGTATAACTATAGAAATGAAAGACTTATATAATGAAAACTTTCAAACATTGACAAAAACACTGAAGAAGGACCAGGAGATGGAAGTACCTACCATGCTCAAGAATTGATAGAATTAAAATTCTGAAAACAGACATTCAATGCAATATCCATCAAAATTCCAATGCAATTATTCATGGAAATTGAAAAAATCTTAAATTTCATATTGAAACACAAAGACATCAGGATAGTATAAACAATACTGAACAACAGAACAGCTAGACATATCACTGTTGATGGTTTTAAGTTATACTACATAGCTATATTAGTAATACAAACATCAAGGCAGTGGTATAAAAATATACATGTTAATCAATGAAATATAATTGAAGACCAACATCTAAGTTTACACATCTGTGGCCACCTCAAAACTTTACAGACTATTGTCATTCTGTTTTACTCTCAAGAACTTGACTGAAAGATCCTTTCTCTGAACCCATAAAATGTAGAAAGATCAAATGGATACTAACAAGGAAGTTTCATCCCTACTGGCTAATCTTCATAGTGATGAAGAGTACCATGTTGGTTTCTGCAAGAGAAAAGTAGTCCTCATTTTCACCCATCTGTGAATGCTGGGAGTTACAATAATAACTGGCCTGACAAGATATTCCCTGGTGCAATAACGGCACAAACCTTGTAGAAGAAATTACTACTTTTGGATTAATCTAAGGCCTACTCCAGAAGATGGAACCCAGAGATGGCACTGTTGCCAGACCCAAGAACCTACAGCTAGATAGGTCATAAACACCATTCCTCCCTCCAAAATGTAGGGATCTTCAGAGAAGATCTAGGTTGGAAAGACTAGAAGAACTAGAGATGATGAATGACTACATGGTAAAAGTATTTTGCAGACACATAAAAACTTCACATATCTTCTCATAGTGATTGTGACAACATTCATAAGACTTACAAAAATTCAAACCAGAAAAGGTTTCAGCATGGAGAGGCAAATTTGGACAAGAAGTCCCATGCCAGTCTTTTTTTTTTTTTTTTTTCTAAATTTAAATTTATTTATTTTTATTCTTTAATCTTTTTGACAGTCCAGACGTCATCTCCTCCTGGTCTGCCCCCCAACTGTTCCCCATCCCATACCATCCCCCTCTCCAAGAGTATGTCCCTACCCTCTACCCCCATCCCACCAGGCCTCCCCACTCCCTGGGACCCAAAGTCTCTTGAAGGTTAGGTGAATCTTCTCTCACTGAGGCCAGACCAGGCTGTCCTCTGCTGTATATGTGTCGGAGGCCTCATATCAGCCGGTGTGTGCTGCCTGGTTGGTGGCTCAGTGTCTGAGAGATCTTGGGGGATACTATTAAGAATGAGAACATCATGAGTTTTTCAGCCAAATGTATAGAACTAGAAAATATCATCCAGAGTGAGGTAACCCAGACCCCAAAGGACATGAATGGTATGTACTCACTAATATGTGGATATTAGCTAAAAAAGTACAGAATTCCCAGGACATAACTCACAGGACTCAAGAAGTTAACAGGCTGAAGAACACAAGTGAGGATGCCTCAATCCCACTTGGGAGGGAGAAGAAAGCAGTCATGGGAGGTAGTCAAAGGGAGGAAGGGTCCTGCATTGGAGAGGGGACAGGGAGTGGAAGGAGAGAACATAATCAGGTACTGGGGGCATGGAGACAGGACTGAAACCCTGGGGGCTAGCAGAAAGAATGAAAACAGGCAACCTCGGGAGGTAGGATGTACCATAGACCTGAGAGGTGAGAGACTCTCATCACTCAAAGGGAGGGACCTTGGATGAAGTATCAATGCCAATCTTAAGAGATATTGACATTTGATAGTTTCTGGGAGAAGGAGAGCTAGTTTTCCTTAATAGTGTAAGCCCTATTAAGTCAAACACACTACAACACATGCCCACACCCAAGAGTATTTGAACAATTCAAATTGGACTTGATGCATTTTAACAAACGAGAGAGAGAGAGAGAGAGAGAGAGATAGAGAGAGAGAGAGAGAGAGAGAGAGAGGAATGAAATTCATTGGGTAGATAGGGGAAGGTGGATCTGGGAGGAGTTGAGAGAGATGGGTGTATATGTTGTATGAAATTATCAAAGAATTAATAAAAATGCCCTTTTATATAAAGACAAACTGGAAGCAAGTAGATATATTTCATTCCTATACAGAAGTTTAGTATAATTCTTGTATATATGTCAACGGTGAGCTGTATAATATATAGTCTTTCCTTGCAATTAACTATCACATACCACATCAAAATCAACTGTCCCAGAAGGCCAGGACTGATATTATCACTTGTACCCCAAAAGAGATTTTAAGTGTACAAAAATGTAAGCTAACAAATAGATTCTGCCTTACAATCCCTTATTTTCACTGAATATGAAAAGAAACTTATTGTAGCTTTAGAGAAAGCTAACAGGTAGTAAGGGAAGTGAATATTTTCTCTTCCTCGAATCTGTGAGAGAAGTAAGCTTAAAATGTTTCTGGGATGTGTCTCAGTGAGTGGCTGTGATATCAACAGTCTTTCTCATTTTCCTGATCGCCAAAGAGCATTAGTATTACAAATGCAAAGACAGCACTTTAAGAAGCCTGAGACTGGTTATGCTGGTTGCATTCAGAAGAGAAGTGGACAAAGCTCTAACGGCTCCTAAAAATAGCCTGTGAGTAAAACATCTTCACTCGTTGTTGCGTATGATTCCATTATTCTTGCAGAGAAGAGAAGCTATGGTTGATAAAAAGGAATTCAATTACAAATGTTCTTTGACTCACTGAAAGAAGTAAATTTAGTGAGTATCTTGGATGTAGAGCAAACAGTGGCTGTTAGGAGTAGCCTAGATTTCCAGTCCACCATGCCTCTTCAGAGAAGGGAAAGAGGCATCTGTGAGCATTTCAGAAAGCAACTCTCTCTGAAGCCTATTAATGAGTTTTTAGTTGCACTCCAAAGGATAAATTAAATGGACAAAACTTTCAACAGGTAGTAGTAATACTGTTTGAATAGTAAGTATTCATTTAATATTACTGTTAAAGTTTAAAGAAGCTTACTGAGTCTTTGGAAACAGAACAGGAAACAAGTTAATACCCTGCCTACTTTGAC
>CM052704.1:54749206-54764138 GCA_028551405.1 Uromys caudimaculatus
GCAAAGTCTGTAATTCCGTTTGTTATTCGAAAAGTGGGGGGGGGGGGTCACAGTAGTCTGTAAGATTTGAGAAAAGAGGAAATGTGGAACTGGTCAGATCTGTGCTATATTTTGTACCTCATGACCCAATGAGTAAAGATACTTGCTGTTCTGTGTTGTGTGGTGCAACTGAATTAGGAGAAATTGCAATTTCTCTCACATAAAATGAACAAAAATTCAAATCAAATGAGAAACTAATATGATCAACTTATGATTTGTCATCACTTATTTATTAAGGCATATAACATGTGGTTTGGGTACCCAGTGAGGTATAGTTATGATAGGAATTCATTGTTCCAAAGAAAGACAAGAATTTTCAACAATTATAGTTTTCTTGGAAAGAACGCACTGGTAAAATCCAAGCATACCTTCACACGTGTAGCAGATGTGCAGGTTGGTCTTCACATGGGTCCCCAAACAACTGGAGTGGATAGTGTCCCTGACTCTGTTGCCTACCTATGGATACTGTTCCTTTAACTGTTCTGACTTGTCTGGCTTCAGTAGGAGAGGATGAGCCTAGTTCTAGAATGACCTAATGTGCTAGGGTGGATTGGTACCCAGGGGGTCATCTACCTCTCAGAGGAGAAGGAGAACATGAATGGGTCAAGGGCTGTATGGGGGGGGGACTTGGAGGAGAGGGGGCTGCTATCTGGATATAAAGTGGGTAAATAAATAAATTAATGAAAAAAAAACCCAATTATACTTCACATTACTAAAACTTATACAGTGAAACTCAAGGAGTCCAATAGGCCAAATGCATCAAATTGAGCTTATTCTGATCTTTCAAGATGCTTAACTTTAAATGTCAGAGGAAGGAGGGCAAATTAAAATATTTTATGATAATGAGGAAATAAAAGGATTTAAAATGAAGGAGAAAGTTGGTTGAAAATATAATGACTAAGCACAGATGATATTTCTAGAATTATATTGATAGTTGGATTCAAACTCAAAATATACTCACAGTACAGACCTGAGACTAAGATTGTTGCTACATTGACTTTTGCATAACTGTTAAGATGACAAAAGTATTTTTAAATAAACTCAACTAGCCCATTATAAAGTTTATTATAAAACCAGCTCTTCCTCTTTCAAAGATGACAGGGGCAGATATCTTTCATGAATACAAATACAATTTTCTTTTACCAAATAGTAAGAAATCAAACTTACCAAAACACAAAGCTATGAAACAGTGGTGTAAAATGGGATTTAACCATTTGATTGGCATAGCAGCATTGCATGATCAATTAAAATATTTCCCCACAGTAACAGAATAAGAATCAAATTACACAATCCACTTAATTGTCACAAAAAAATTCCATATCAGTCTACTTTTAGATAAAATTTTAAGCAAAGGAATAGAAGATAACTACATTAACTTTTCAGATGACACAAAAGTTCTACAGCTAAAAATAGTTAATGGTGCAGTGTAGAGTGCATTCTCCCTGGGAGCACATGCTGGGCTTCCTGTGTTTTAGTTAATGGTTTATCAGTAGTAACTCAAAGAAGAAAATTAATCAGAAAACCCAGAGAGTACAAGGAGACGGGAATGAAATGGAAGATTCTAAATCTGTGTACCAATTTGTTACAACTAAAAGGTAGGTTTAATTTATTTTAGTTGACATATACTCTCATGTATCCTAGTTGGGCCTTGAGCTTCACTATATAGATGAGTATTAACCTAAATTTCTGGTCATTCTGCCTCCATTTCTGAAGTTTCTAGATGACAGCTGTACAGTATCATACCTGGTTATGAGGTGCTGGGGTTCAAAGATTGTGTGTATTTTAGGCAATCATAACTGTGTTACATCCACAGAATTTATATGGTAATTTATCAAGTTAGTATACTAAGTTAGTAAGAAAAGTCATTTATAACTCTATACATTTTAAATACATATTTGGAAAAAGAAATTTAACAACAGTCCATTTATAAATCACAGAGAGACATCTCTACTTAGCAAAAATGTATTATAATTCATGTATAGCTTTACATTTAAAACTGGAAAGGAAGTAAGAAAATTCAAAAGAAAACCACATCAGTTAGTGGTAAATAGCCAACATTATTAGTGCACGTTGCTAGAACAGCTTTAGTGACATTAGACCTCTCACTTGGTTTCATGAAGAGTGAGTATGAAGTCAGTTTGGCTGGTCATGTGAAGTAGTACACACAAACACCATCACTATAAACCAGTAATTCCATTTTCTAGTACATCTGCTAAGCTTCTGAGTCTCAGCACCTCAGCGTTTCACTGGCTTTGATCTTGTTGCTGTTGTGCAGCTATTTAGTAAAATCAAGAAGTGCTACATTGGAAGAGAACGGGCTGGTAACCCATTACAGCTGTTGATGCTGAACAATGGGAAGATAAAGACACAGAAGGAATGCCTTAGGAGCCATGTTGTTGCAAATCAAGAATTCCTGAAACTGGCCTATCTACAGTAGTAACTTAGGAGGACATCCTAGAGACCAGGGCCATGCTGACAGAATGCTGGTTCCAGGCTTCTCCAGATAGAACTGAGAGATGATAAAATTCTACATTCTTAAACCAGCTACCTTGTCCTTTGCTCACTGCTCTAGTAAACAAATGCTCTGCTCAATCAAAGCAAACCAAACAAACCCAAACAATGACTATGTATTAACAACCAGGTGGGATGGTTGTCATTTCATTATCTTCATGATGGTGCACAGAAAGAAAGCAGTAAAGAGCAGTGGTGATCAAATGGGTGGAAAACAAACTTCTGTGTGAACCACAACAGAATGCAACATATCAAGAATAGTTAATGATAGACTCGTGGTCATGGTGTGTTCTCAGCATCACAGTAAACAGAGGGAGCAATGCCAAAACAAGGGCAACTGTAACAATGACTCGCTAACTTGGTATGAGCCTATTGGTATAAGCACCAGTAGCAGCTCAACTGGATCCGTGAATCATTCTCAGCCCAGCAAGACTCCAGCTTTACATTCCAATGTCTCCTCTATGTCTTTATCACTCAGGCCACTTCTACTCTAAAACTTCTCTGCAGATTTGCTTAAGACCTCATAATTTTCTACTTTTTCTTAGCCTCGAATCCTTGACTATATAAATTACAGTTTTCTCACAACTTCTGGGTCTTCACTGAAATGCTTTGTAATTTGGAATGAATAATAACTCCTACCATTCCGTTTTCTGTCTTGTTTTCAGTCAGTTAATTTGACAGCACTTATAATTTGTACCTGTGCACTTGAGGTGTACACGTTCACTTGCCATTTTGAGGTCAGCATTTGCAAGTTTATAAGTGGTAAGTTTTATTTAGATACCAGGGGGAAAGCAAATTAAAAGAAGTATTGTCTCATGCTTTGGTTTTTTTTTTTTTTTTTTTTTTTGAACCAAAACTAACACTTTCAAAGAAGGTGTACTATTTAGTTCATTAAAAGGCAAACAAGCAAAAGTACAAAACAAAACCTAGAGCACTAAAGTCAAATCTAATACAGTAGACATTTATTAATGTGACCCTGAATTAATTTTTTTGAACTTTCAAATACAACAAAAAATGAAAAACTATTTCTTTCAAATCACACACATGAACAAACAAGAGCAAACCATGATAAATTTGTTTGCCAGTTTCCATTAACTTAAAACATTCACTGATAACTTTAGAAAGAATAATATCCATGGCTTTTAAAACAGTAAAATAATGCATATTCATATATAACTTCATAAATAAGTTTGTATCTCATTGTGCTCAACTTGTGTATGTTATATAATTTTTATGAATTGTCTTCAAGAAAATATTCCATACTAATTAATACCTTACAGTTTTAGTGTTACAAAACCATAGCAGTTAAGTTAAATTAAATATGTATAATTGTCATGCAAAGAATACTGAATAATGAATGATTTCCTACTTAAAGCATTTGTCTTGTTCAATAAGTTGCTAGTGCTAGAGATCTTATGCCAAAATCTTATATTCTGTCTCCATGTTTACTTGTATCTGGTTCCAAGAACAGTGCAAAATGTTCTGCAAGCATCCTTGAAAAACATCCAAAGCATAAGAACTGATCCCATCTCAAAAATCCAATAAAAGTGGCCCCCTGCTTACCCACAAAGTCTTCTTCTTTGCTCCAATCAGATGAAAGGTCTCCAGTCAGTAAAAGAAATACTCTTATTATTTGCATAGTGTAAGCCCCTTTCAGCTTTCTGCGGCCTCTGCTGTTGAGCTGATTTCCCATCATAAGCTCTGCTCCTATTTTCCTTCTGTTCTCTAACAACTATCAGTATACTAAAATTGGATTCAAAATTTTATTTTGAACAGAAAACTGACAAGCATGGAGAGTTGCATCATTAAATTTATAATATACATGTCAGGGTGATGCTTTCTTTTTCAAAAATTACGATTTGATCACAGTCACTGAAAGCATAGTATGGATGCTTACTAATCATGTATTAGAAAGTGTGTGTGTGTGTGTGTGTGTGTGTGTGTGTGTGTGTGTGTGTGGGTTTGTGTGTGTGTTTTCAAGGTTAAATAGAAGGTTAACCAGTAGACTGTAAGTGTAAGGTTGCTTTTAAACTTTGATGGGGTGCATTCATTTTTCTTATTTACAGAAAAGCCATAAATAAACATAAATCATTTACATGTTTAATTCTATTGTTCCATAAAGTACTTCCTTATTAACATTATTTTTAAAATACTATTTACACTTTTATTCTTTAAAAATTTTATACATGAATGCAATGTACCTCTATCATATTTACTCTCCCAATCACTCTCTTGAAATTCTTTAAGAATTCTCCCACTCATGTCTCCCTTCCACCAACTTTATATAGAACCAGGGTCTATACCCCTAAAAATGAACTCTCACTGGATTCCTGGAAGTTATTAATTACTCAGCTAGGGATGGGGGCTCAAGTTCCTTTTTCCAATTTAAGCTTAGATATTCACTGACACTGTCTTCTGCAGGTCTTGTACAAGCAACCAAGATGCTGTGAATTTAAAAGTGCAATAGTCCTGTACTTCCAGAAGACACAGCTATACAGCAATCCTCTCTGATCTATGAATCTAAAGATATTCCACATGTTCCCTGTATCCTTGACCTGACTCAGGTAGTGAGAGATTGAAAACAAAGCTGACACTGAAGAAATGATAGACACTCAATTACACATAGACTGGGGTCAGGTGAGCTTTGTGTGCTCTATGGAACTGCAGCAACTGCCAAAGACTCAGAACTGCATTCTGTTACTTGCATGAAACTAAATAGGGAGGAATCAGACTCTATTGCTGGTCTCTGAAAGGAACAATTCTCAGATTGTAAATATGAGAGTAGAGGAACCTGTCGCTGCTACTTTTTTGGATATATTGATCTATCAATTGCTTATAAACATACATATCTGCACACACTGCCAACATTCACACTTGGACCAGAGGAATGCTTTGCAATTCCTCTAATCCTGACCCAAGGAGATATACTGCCAGTTTCCCAGGTGTGTGAGCTATTCGTCCTTGTTATGTCCATTCCTATGTCAAACAATACACACTTATTAGGGAATTCATCTACTCTTTACATCGTTACTTAGAGCTCTCTTGGCTCCCACACTTATTACCCATGGACATAATTAGAACACAAATATCTCAGAACCAAAAGCTTTTGGATTGATCAGCTTAAGGCCTGATCCATGGAAGGAATTCATTTCTGGTTATTAATATGAGCAATATCCCATATTAGGAGATCATAGACTCTAGAGGTGATCCTATGATTTTTTTCCTAGATGAACATGGTGTCAAAATCCTTTCTAACAGTGATTAACACAAAGATGCATAATTGATTGATTGAAGTAGAGATAATAAGTGCCTTAAATGGGTCACTGATAGCATACGCCCATGACAAAGTTCAGGGAACTATTTTTTCCTCTTTATTTTTATTTTATTTTATTTTGAATGATGGAGAAAATCACATCTTCTTAGGCTTGCAAGGTCTAATGAGCTTATTTAATGAGATGGGGTGATAATATATGACTTTATTTTGATGACTTGTGTCATCAGATCAAACTCAAGATGAAGAAGTTCTTGATTTTCCTTAGACTTATTTACATAGCAAATTGCAGAACACCCAGGACTTCATAGAAAGACCATGTTTATTCTGAGTGCTATGCTCCAGATGACCAGGTAGCATTTGCCAATAAAGATGATAGAATGATAGGTTTTCCAGAAAGTCATGTGTGAATAGGAAAGAAGGCAATTTGAAGTCTTAAAGGAAAGGAGAAGCATCGTTTCTAAAAACAACTTTCTGTTTTCATTTCACTAATTAATTTATTCATTTTTCATTCCAATCTCAGTATCTTAGTCCTCTTCCCTCCTCTCTTCCCAGTCCCACCTTCCCACCCTTTTCCCCCTCCCCTTCTCCTAAGAGAAAGGGAGTAACTCCCTCCCCGGCCCCTCCCCCATCAAAGATACCAACCTGCCCAGATCCAGTTACATCAGGGCTAAGCACATCCTCTCCCACTGAGGCCTGGCCAGACAGTCCTGCTAGGTGAAGGGGATCTAATGGCTGGTAAATTAGAGACAGCCCCTGCTCCAGTTGTTAGGGAACCCATATGAAGATCAAGCTATGCACCTGCTACTTGTGTGTAGGGCACCTAGGTCTAGACCATGCATGTTCTTTGGTTGGTGGTTCAGTCTCTGAGAGCCTTCATGTGCCCAGGTTAATTGACTCTGTAGGTCTTCGTGTGGTATCCTTGAACCCTCTGGCATGCTCAATCCTTCCCAACACTCTTCCACAAGACTCCCTGAGCTCTGCTAATATTTGGCTGTGGGTCTCTGCATCTGGTTCCATACATTGCTGGATGAAGCCTCTCAGATGACAGTTATGCTAGGTTCCAGTCTGTAGGCATAGCAGATTATTATTAATAGTGTCAGGGGTTGGCTCTCTTCCATGTAATAGGTCTCAGTTTGGTACAGTCATTGGTTGGTCATTACTTCAATCACTGTTCTTTCTTTATTCCTGTACATCTTGTAGGCAGGGCAAAATTTGGGTCATAGGTGAGTTGGTGTACCCCTCTTTCCACTGGACTTCTGCCTGGTTTCAGAAAGTGGCCACTTCAAGCTCCATATCTGTTGCTGCTAGGAGTGACAGATAGGGTCACTTCCATATGCTCCCAGGTCTCAGGCTTGTCCCCATCAATTTCCCTTCTCTCTCTCAGACCTCTTAACCCCTTACCCCAATTCTCCCCACACCTGATTCCCAAACCTGTTCCTCTCCCCATTCTGTCTCCTACACAGTTCCCTCTGTCCATCTACTTCTGGTGTCTATTTTATTTCCCCTTCTGAGTGAGATTCAAGCATCTACACTTGAGCTCTCCTTGTTACTTAGCTTTTGGGGTCTGTGGATTGTAGCATGGTTACCCTGTGCTTTATGGCTAATATTCACTTATAAGTGAGGACACTATGCATGACTTTCTGGGTCTGGGGTACCACACTCAGGATGATCTTTTCTGGTTCCATACATTTGCCTGCAAAATTTCTTAATACCCTTGTTTTTAATAACTCAGCAGTATTCCATTATGTAAACATACCATATTTTCTTTATTCATGCTTCGGTTGGGGAACATCTGGGTTGGTTCTAGTTCCTGGCTATTATGAATAAAGCTGCTATGAACATAGCTGAGCAAGTGTCCTTGTGGTATTGTGGAACATTTTTTGGATATGTGCCCATGATGATATAGTTGGCTCTTGAGGTAGAACTATCCTCAAATTTCTGAGGAACTATCAGATTGATTCCCAAGGTGGTTGTACAACTTTGCACTCTCACCAGCCATGGGGGAATGTTTGTTCCCTTTGCTTCACAAACTCACTAGCATGTGCTGTCACTTGAGCTTTTGGTCATAGCCATTCTGACTAGTGTAAAATGGAATCTCATGGTTGTATTGATTTTCATTTCCTCGATGACTAGGGATGTTGAACATTTCTGTAAGTGCTTCTCTGTCATTTGAGATTACTCTGTTAAAAATTTTCTGTTTAACTCTATATCCAATTTTTGAATTGGATTATTTGATTTGCTGGTTCCTAATTTCTTGAGTTTTACACACACACACACACACACACACACACACACACACACACACACACACACGTGTGTGTGTGTTATTAGTCCTCTGTAAGATGTAGGGTTGTTGAAGACCTATTCCCATTCAGTAAGCTGCTGTTTTGTCCTATTGATGGTGTCCTTTGTCTTACAGAAGCTTTTCAGTTTCATGAGGTCTCGTTTACTAATTGTTGATCTTAGTGCCTGAGTTGTTGGTGTTCTCTTCAAGAAGTTGTCTCCTGTATCAATGTGTTCAATGTTATTCCACACTATCTCTTCTATTAGATTTAGTGTGTCCAGTTTTATGTTGAGTTCTTTGATCCACCTGTAATTGAGTTTTGTGCAGGGTGATAAATATTGATGTTTGCATTCCTCTACATGCAGACATCAAGTTAGATGAGTACCGTTTGTTGAAGATGCTTTCCTTGCTCCATCATATGGTTTTGACTTCTTTGTCAAAAATCAAGTATCTGTAGGTATGTGGTTTAATTTCTGAGTCACTGATCCTGTTCCATTGATCAACTTGTTTTTATGCCAGTAATATCTAGCTTTTATTACTATTGCTCTGTAGTTCAGCTTGATATCAGGGATGGTGATACCTCCAGACGTTTTTTTATTGTATAGGATTGTTTTCAGTATCCTGGACTTTTGAGAAGCATAACTTTAAAGTTATAAAAATAAAGAAAAAGAATATATAAATTTTAGAATATCAGGGAAATGCAAACCAAAACAACTCTGAGGTTCCATCTAATACCCATTATAATGGCTAAAAACAAATCTCAAGAGATAGCACATGCTTCAAGGATGTTGAGCAAGGGAAACACTTCTCCATGGCTGGTGGAAGTACAAACTTGTACAAGCATGTTGGAAATCAATTTGTCAGTTTCTCAGAAAATTGGAAATAGCTCTACTTGAAGACCTGGGCATATACCCAAATGATGCTCGAACAAGGACATGTGCTCCTCTGTGTTCATAGCAGCTTTATTTGTAATAGCTAGGAATTAGAAACACCTTATATGACCTTGAACCCAAGAATGTATAAAGAAAATGTGGTACATCTATACAATGATATACTATTTAGCTATTAAAAACAAAGACATCACGAATTTTGCAGGCAAATGGATGGAACTTAATAATATCATCCTGAGTGAGTTAACCCAGTCCCAAAAGGACATGCATGGTATGGAATCACTTATACGTAGATATTAGGCATAAAATACAGGATACCCATGCTACACCCCACAGACTCAAAGAAACTAAACAAAAAGGAAGGCCCAAGTGAGGATGCTTGAATCTCACTTAGAAGGGGGAATAAAATAGTCACAGAGGCAGATGGAGGGAGGGAACTGGGCAAGAGAGAAGATGTGGAAGGGAATGGGGTGATTTAAGATCACATGTAGCAAGGGACAGGACAGATGGCCAGATGGCCCTGAGAATGAATGGAAATCTGCAACTGACAGCAGTGGGGAAGTGGGGGCACCTCCAGGATGAGACAGAGACCTGGGATAAGGAAGGTGCCCAAGAATCAATGTGGATAACCATAGCTGTGACTCACAGCACTGGGGATATGGAACCTGAAGATATGTGTCTTAGTCAGGGTTTCTATTCCTGCACAAACATCATGACCAAGATGCAAGTTGGGGAGGAAAGGGTTTATTCGGCTTATACTTCCCATTGCTGTTCATCACCAAAGGAAGTCAGGACTGGAATTCAAGCAGGTCAGGGATCAGGAGCTGATGCAGAGGCCCTGGAGGAATGCTGCTTACTGGCTTGCTTCTTCTGGCTTCCTCAGCCTGCTTTCTTAGAGAGCCCAAGACTACCAGCCCACAGATGGTACCACTCAAAAGGGGCCCGCCCCCCTTGATGACTAATTGAGAAAATGCCTTACCGCTGAATTTCATGGAGGCATTTTCTCAACTGAAACTCCTTTCTCTGTGATAACTCCAGCTTGTGTCAAGTTGACACACAAAACTAGCCAGTACAATATGGATCCCAGTGGAGCAATAGGGACACCAACCCAACTCACCAAACTTTTGATCCAAAATTTATCCTGCCTACAAAAAATGCAGGGACAGCGGATGGAGCACAGACTCAGAGAATAGCCACCCAATAACCAGCCCAAATTGAGATCCATCCCATGCTTGCAGACAGGAGCCTAGGATGGCTGCCCTTTGAGAGGCTCTAACTAGAAGCTGACTCAGACAGACGCAGACACCCACAACCAAACAGTGGATGGTGCTTGTGGACTCTTATGGAAGAACGGGAGGAAAGATTGTGGGCCCCAAAGAGAATAGGAACTCCATAGGAAGACGAACAGAGTCAACTAACTTGTGCCCTCGGGGCTCTCAGAAACTGAACCACTAGCTAAAGAACATACATGGGCTGGATCTAGGCTTCTCTGCAAATATGTAGCAGACACACAGCTTGGTCTTCGTGTGGGTTCTAAAGAACTGGAGCCAGGGTTATCCCAAAAGCTGTTGCCTGTACATGGGATATCTTCTTGTAACTGAGTTACCTTGTCTGGCCTCACTGGAAGAGGATTCGCTTAGATTCAAAGACTTGATGTGCCAGGGTCGAGGATACATAAGGAGGCCTCTACCTGTTCAGAGGAGAAGGGAGTGGAGTGGGAGAAAGGATTGTAGGAGGGGGTAACTGGGAGTGGATAGTGAGTGAGATGTGAAATGAATAAATAAAAACAAATAAATAAGGAAAGAAAAAACAATAAGGGATTGACCAATACTTTTGAGAATATAGTCAGATATAAAATTATTAGGACATATGACAATTCTGTTTTGATTTTTTAGGAATCCTTATAGTGTTTACTATAACTATTGTAATATTTTGTATTTCCAACAATAAATACCAGTCAATACTTTCACTTAGATAATTGATTTACTCTTTTCCTATTGTCTATTATAGTACATAGCCAAAAAAAAGGCATTCAGCATCTCTGCAATGAGTTATAAACAAATTAAATAAAAATACTTTCTTATAATTTATGTCAGGATCTATGTCAGAAATTTATAACTACTCCTTTTAATTTTAAGTAAATGTGGATATTAATTAAATGTGCTCATATGTAAGACAGTAGATTTGTACAATAATTCGGAATTAAATCCTACTTACTCATAAGCTATTCTTTCTCAAATCTCAAAAGGTGACTTGAAAAATGGTTAAAATTGAGTTACTAAGAAAAATTTTCATCCAAGTATATTATGATAATGAGAAGTTGAGCAAGTGTTAAGGTTAGCTGTAGGAAAAGACACCATGTACTTCAGTAACACACGAACTGGAAAACTCAAAGAAATGTGATTTCAAGTTTACTGAGAATTGTAAATATTCATATGTAAATGAAGCATGGGATCTGGAGCCATTAACTGACACTAGGCTTGGTAAGAAGGCAAGGTATCTGTGAACTGAAACTGAGGAATAATTTTGTGACATCATGTACAATTATTTTGGGATGTATCCTGTGATTCTTAGAGACACTTGTCACTTGCTCAGAACCATGATTTAAAAATAGTGCTCCAATAATAGAACCTTATTTGAAATAAAGTACATGGAAATAACCAGACAAAACATTGGATTGTAGTGTGCTGAATAGTTACTAGAGTCTATAGCATATGACTAATATTTTTTCACATTCTCTACACTTTGTTAGGATATTTTATTCTCAAGTAATAGATATAGCAAGTAGGACATATTTATCTTCAGTACTCAATTTTCAATATATATTTCTTTTTTGTTTATTTGTTTTAATTTCTCAAATTTTGCTGGCTAATGGAATGTTCTTATTTATTTAGTGTAAAATGTCCTCACAGAACGATTTTCAATAATTTAAGCAGCACTCTATAAAATCTGTGATGCTATAAAACTATTTGGGCTAACATTCTATGAAATTATTTCATAATACTGTGTTTTATTCATAATTGCTATGCACCATTGAGGATAATTTAAATATGATTATGTTTATGTATGACACCTATACTACATTTGTTCTACATTTTTCTTTCTGAAATGGTTGCATTACTTTAATTTTTGTTTTATGTATAATAACTAGAATGTGCATAATATTTAAATTCTCATAGTACTCAAATATTTATTCTTATTCAATGTGTTCTCTATAGACAGCTCATACATTTCTCAAACATATCATTGCCTGTGATATGTGCCTTCTTAAAGAGAAAATCTTTAATCTAGAATTTTTCTTTAATTCTCCTTCCTTACTTTTGAAGCTTCCTCATTCTTATTTATTTCTCTTCCTTCCTCCTTTCTCTTTTTCTCTGTCTGTTCTTTTTCCTCCGCATTCTTCATCTCATCATCAGCTTGTTTACCCTTCTTGTTGGCTCTCCCATCTCCCCACCAATTTCCCATTGACCCTTCTGTTTGTATTGACCCTGAATGTACAATCCATTTGGGTCACATAGGTAGAGAGAGGTTGATCAAAGGATAGAAGGTCACAGTTAGAAAGAGGCAAGGCTCCTGTTGGGCCAGTGGCTTAACTCCCCAACTGTATCTGTTTGCACAGGTGATTTTAACTTAATGCACTAACATCAAATGTGACAATGGTAGTAACAACAAATACATGACACTCTACAACACACTGATGATTCCTGTTCTATTTTTGTGAAGTGCATGGTGTGTTTAGTTGAAAACATGAGAACACCAGTCAAACGTCAACATAGGCATGAACATTTCACAAAGTCTCACCCCTAGATGAAAAGCTGCAGCCAGGCAAAGGCTTCGAGAGAGGGAGAATTCGTTTTTGTCAGTGATGAGCACCCTGGTCGGTCACATTCCAAAACACATGTGCAGGAGAGCAACAGTAAGTGAACTCAACAGGTTTTTATTTGCGTGTGTGTGTGTGTGTGTGTGTGTGTGTGTGTGTGTATGTGTGTGTATGTGTGTAAACATCAATCAAAGAAAAAGAGTTTATGAATTGGAGAGGAAATAGAGGAGGGCAAGGAATGAGACGGAAAGAGGAGTGGGGGAGTAGAAATTATGTAAATACATATGCATGTATTAAATTATCAAAATAGTAAAAAAAGAAAAAAGCTGCCATATGTAGTAGTCAGTGCAATGAGAATTAACCTTTCAAAAAGTTTTTCCTGAGAAATCTAATTGATAGTTTATTGAAATTTGGTCTAAGTTATTTGTTTGTTTCTTCTGGAATGATGTTGATATTTCCTGAGCTACCTGTGATTTACATACACCTGTGGGAGTCACATTGTTTGTCATATTCCTTATTATCTCTTTGTTGACTATTTATTTAACATGAGAACAATGCTTCTTAGTCCAGCCTGTCTCCATGGAGTATACCTACAATGAACATATTTTCATTCATCTACAAAGCATCATTTGGAGACTCTCAAATTTCCGAACTTGTGTAATCCAATGTATACAATTTTTATGTATTCACTCTACAGTATAACCTTGATATAGGCTAATATTGAAGACCCAGTAATGCAATTTCTCATGATAACTGCCTTTATTATGTTTTTGTAGGAAACAGAAAACATGCTTACATATGTAGTACCAGAAAATGTAATGTAATATCATTGCAGATGCATGGGATAGAAGAGTGAGAAAGAATGACCAAGGGAAAGAAAGATGGAGAAAGGAAGAGAGAGAAATCAAGGAGAAAGAGAGAAATAAGGAGTGACAAGGAAGCCAACTGCAAGCGGAATGTGGGACAGAATTCAAGATTCTGAGCCATGAAGACACCTTCGAGATAGCCGAAAGGCCAGTTTTGTCCTGCCCGCAACCGTCTCTCAAGAGTATTTGGAACAGACACAGTAAAGGGAAGAAGAGTATATCGAGAAATGGATGGAAGAGATGAAAGTACAGATTGTCATGGTAGATTTTTTTTTTAAATGAAATAGTTTAATCTGTTCCATAAATCTAATGATCAAATTCCTTTTCTAGACTGGATTGACTCATAAATCATAAATCATAAAACAAAAAACAGTAGTATTTTTAAGCCCAAATTTCTTAATTGTTTTCTTTCCTATAAAATATCTTTTTCTCTTCTGTGAAGTATTTGCTAGTTTCTTTAAAGAAAATTGGTCATATTCTCACTCTTTACTACGGTTTGGGTAGGTGTCCCTGCAGGCTGGAATGTTATACACTCCAGGGGAAATAAACCTCTTGCTTTTGCACTGAAAAAAAAAAAGTTCTGTTTGTAGTATTCTTGGGAAATATCGGAACCTATAAAAGATTAGGCCTAGTACCTAATAGGAAGTCTTCAGGACAGCGAAGAAATGTCATTTGAAGGGACATTTGAGCTCCAAAGTCCTTCCCCTCCCCCTTCATTCTCCAATCAGATTTTAAATCCATATGCTTCTACCATGATGTCTTATCTTGCCAAAGGCCAAAGCAGTGAAATCAATGGACTGGGAACTGAACCCCCAAAATGATATTTCTTCTTTTAAGTTTATAGTCTCAGGAGTTTCTGGAATAGCATACAACTTCTGTCTGCCTGAACAATAACACTTTGAAATTTGGAGGACTGTAGAGATCCAATATCAGGACAAATGACGTGTTTTACACCTTTGTGTTAATTCTGGTATATTGAATCTATTTGACTTTCAATATTGAAAAAATTAATTTATTTCCTCCACTGTAAATCAGTGGTCATAGTAACAGTGGCTATAAAAGAAATAGTTCTAAATTACCTAGCTTTGCTTATCATGAAACATTGTCTCATTTAAAGCTATTTTCCTACTCTATACTTTGTCAGAGAATTCTGAATTAAATTTCTTAGATATTGTTATGGTGAGTTTTTATCAACTTCCCTGGATTTAGAATCATTATGTAAACATATCTCTGGGTATGTCTTTGAGA
>CM052704.1:54764238-54829879 GCA_028551405.1 Uromys caudimaculatus
CCCACCTCACCACCATATGCTGGGGAATCGAGCCTTCACAGGACCAGGAGACTCCTCTCCCACTGATGCCCAACAAGGCCATCCTCTGCTACATATGCAGATGGAGCCATGGGCCCCTCCATGTGTACTCTTTAGTTGGTGGTTTACTCCCTGGGAGCACTGGGGAGTCTGGTTGTTTGATACTGTTGTTCTTCCTATGAGGTTGCAAACCCCTTCAGCTCCTTCAGTCCTTTCTCTAACTCCTCTATTGGGGACCCCGTGCTCAGTCCAACAGTTGGTTGTGACCACCTGCCCTCTGTATTTGTTAGGATGTGACAGAGCATCTCGGGAGACAGCTATATCAGAGTCCTGTCAGCAAGCACTTCTTGGCATCCACAATAGTGTCTGGGTTTGATGCCTGTATATGAGATGGATCCCCAGGTGGAACAGACTCTGGATAGCCTTTCATTCAGTCTCTGCTCCACAATTTGTCTTTGTATTTCCTCCCATGAGTATTTTGTTCCCATTTCTAAGGAGGACTGAAGCATCATACTTTGGTCTTCCTTCTTCTTGAGCTTCATGTGGTCTGTGAATTGTATCTTGGGTATTCCGAGATTTTGGGCTAATATCCAGTTATCAGTTAGTGCATGCCATGTGAGTTCTTTTGTAATTGAGTTACCTCACTCAGGATGGTACTTCCTAGTTTCATTCATTTGCCTAAGAATTTCATGAAGTCATTGATTTTAATAGCTAGGTAGTGTGTAAATATGTGGATATTAGCCAAAAAAGTACAGAATACCCAGGATACAATCCACAAAACTCAAGAAGGTTAACAAGCAAAAGGGCCCAGGTGAGGATGCTTCAATCCCACTCAGATGGGAGAGAAAGCAATCATGGGGGAAGAGTGAGGGAGGGACCTGTGTGGTATAGGGGAAGGGGAGGGGAAAAGAGGACCATGATCAGGTATTGGGGGGGGGGGTGGACAGGAGTGAAGCCCTAATAGCCAGCAGAATTCATGGAAACAGGCAACCTTGGGAGGTGAGAAGTGGAGGAACCTTCTAGAATGTACCAGAGACTTGGGAAATGAGTGACTCTCAGGACTCAAAGGGAGGAACCTTAGATGAAATGCCTAACAGTGGGAGAACATATAGTTTCTACCTCCAGTAGAAAGATAGGGCATCAAGTGGAAGGATGGGATTGCCATCCCATAGTCAAAAACTCTGACCCAGAATTCTTCCTGTCTAGAAGAACTGCAAGGAACAAAAATGGAGAAGAGACAGCTAGATGTTATGCTAGCATTCTGCTCTCTGGGAGGCCTAACAAGCAGCTGATCGAGACAGATGCAGATATGTACACCTAACCAATGGATGGAAGTCAGGGACCTCTGTGGTTGAATTAGGGGAAGGATGGGAGAAGTTGAGGAAGAAGTCGACCCCAAAGGAATACCAGCAGTCTCAACTAACCTTGAACCCTGAGATCTCTCAGACACTGAGCCACCAACAAGGTAGCATACACTAGCTGATATGAGGCACCTGGCATGTATACAGCAGAGAACTACATGGTCTGGCCTCAGGGAAGAAGAGGCACCTAACCCTTCAGAAGCTTGAGACCCCAGGGAGTTGTGAGGCCTGGTGGGGTGAGGACATCCGCTTGGAGACAGTGGAAATGGGTAATGGGCTGAAGAACTGTGGACTGTAGGAGGGTGGAGACTGGAGAGAGAGGGGGGAGAGAGAGAGAGAGAGAGAGAGAGAGAGAGAGAGAGAGAGAGAGAGAGAGAGAGAGAACACTTCAGATGAAGAGAGGATCTATCTATAGGCTAGGATCCAGGACTGAATGGAAGGGGGTAGTGGTGGCATTTAGCAAGTCCTATTTTTCAGTTTATTTTTCCTTTTCCATTAAAAATAGCCTCATTATTATGTATGCACAGGTGTGGGCACATGCATACCACAGCATAATGTGTAAAGACCAGAGGACATCTTGGAGCCAGTGCTCTCTTCCACCATGAATTCCAAGGCTTTGACCGCAGGCTCTGTCCAGTCAGGCTTCTGCCTGTCGAGTAAGGCTAGAATCTGAGCAGCTGCCTCATGCTTCTGATACCATCACTTCTCCATCATGATGGTCGGTATTGCCCCAAACTCAGCGTCAAAATAAATCTCTGGCTTAAGATGCATTTTTCAAGTATTTTATCATGGAAACGAGAAAATTCACTGGTACAGCTATTATTTAGTCAATCATTAACTCTTAAGAACAATGCACGCTTGAATGAGTTTGGGAATAGAGCATAAAAATGTGACACAAATAGACACCTCAGTGCTCTGAAGAAGTAATACAGAAGGCTGGAGAGACTGTTCATGTGTGAGTTTCTCATGCAAGCCTAAGGACAGACCTGCTCCACAGTACACTTGTGTAAACTCAGGCACAGTGGTACTCAGCTGTAAAATCCATAGGGAATAGGATGGTGGAATCAGAGAGCTCCAGGTTCAGTGGGAGACCCCCACTCAAAAATTAGGGTGGAAACTGAGGATAACACACAACGTCCAACTCAGAATCTACCAGCATGCATATACATGTAGGTATGGACCTACACAGAGCCACATACACACACACACATACACACACACACACACACAAGAGACCAACTATTGAAACATATGCAACTCAACAAACGACATT
Source organism: Uromys caudimaculatus (assembly GCA_028551405.1). NCBI lineage: Eukaryota > Metazoa > Chordata > Mammalia > Rodentia > Muridae > Uromys > Uromys caudimaculatus. The sequence continues at coordinate 54,766,891 of CM052704.1, forward strand.
GCTCAGAGAAACAGATACCCTATGGTCACTCTTAGATGCATAATAGAAAAATAAATTATCCAACTTGTTGCTGTACCTCATGTGGACAACACTGAAGTAGAGGACATGCCACATGTCTTTGAAGTCTGGAGATCAAGGTTTTGATATGTGGGAGCCAGGTCCACAGGAAGTAGCAGTGAATGCCTCAGGATAAGTTTTACAAGAGAACTCTAGTCTCCAACAGAAGCAACCACATAGCTCCCTACGTAGGCTGGTTATTTTTCCAAATGTTGTTACAGATGGCACTTAACCCCTTGAGCCCACAGTAAGTCTGCATTTACTCACAGGATGGAAACTAGACTTACAAAGTGAGTTATAGAGCAGATTCCAAAGAGGCACACTTTGGATGAAAACTCAGTCTATTACTTGGCAGTTTGAATGCTTGTGGTGGCACTGTTTGCCACTTTTTGTTCAATCAATGTCAGCAAATGATAAAAGCAGATCTGGGTATCACCCCATACTGACACATCAAATCATTGCAAGACTAGGCACATTTTCTCCTACTGAGGTCAGAACAGGTGGCTCAGAGAGAGGAACGGGATCCATAGGCAGGTAATATATTCAGAAATTGTACCCACTCCAGTTGTTGGGGGACCCACAGGAAGACCAAGCTGCATACCTTCTATATATGTTCAGGGAGGCCTAGGTCTAACCCATGCTTGCTCTTTGGTTCATGGTTCAGTCTCTGAGAGCCGCCAAGGGTGCAGATTAGTTAGCTGTGCTGGTCTTCTTGTGGCACTCCTATCCCTTTCAGGGCCCTCAGTCATTCCCCCAACTTGTAATACCATTTGTATTTAAATTATTTTTATTGGGATTTTACTTATAAATTTAGTTATACTTAGTACTTAATAAATAGAATTCTATATAACATCTTAAGATATGCAGGGCAGGCTCTGGGTCCTTTCCTATCCTGTGACATTTGCTCCCCTCTCATTGTAAGCAATAGTCATTGTGAAGAGCTCAAATGTTTATACTCTTTCCCTCTTAGCGTTATATATAATGGTGAATGGTTTATTCACCATTATAATCTATATGAATGCATGATACACGACTATAATGTCAATGCCTTTATACATTTTACTCTCATAGACTGTAATGTCAAATATTACTGTTCAAATTTGAAAGAAACGTTAGTTTGATCTTTCAATAAAATGCAAAAGTTTAAATAAAATGTTTGTGGCAACTAATTTGAATCTTGATATACTAGTTTATTATTGATATTTCAGTCTAAATGATTTCTAAATGCTACTTAGTGTACATTTTGAAAGAGTTAAAATGGTGAACATATTACCATTATTTTATCAGACTTATTTCTATATCATATTTCTTTTGTGTGTTCACTTATTATTGTAAATCCAATAATAAATATCAGAGATTCATTTTAAATTTCTTCACCAGTACATATTTAAAAAATATTTTTATTGAAAAAAATTTCATACCGTATATTTTGACATATCTTTTCGCTTCTCCAATTTCTCCCATATCTCGGCTACTTCCCGACTCACTCAGTTGTGTTCTCTGTTTCTCTATCTCTTTCAAAGAAACTGACCAACAGACAAACCACCAGACCAAACCAAACCACCACCACTATGACATAAAACAAGAAACACATACAAGCCCCATATAAACCCAACCATGGAAATCAAAATAAACAAGTAAAGGACTGATAAGAAAAAATTTCCTCTGAAAGCAAAGTGAGACAAAACAATCTACAAAAATACCAAAGTGTGGTTAATATAATCAGTGTCTATCGGAGAAAACTAATTTTTCCTTTGCCTGCAGCTTTATACTGCAAGTAGAATTCTACAGTATATACCTTTCTCTTCTCAGTACTGGGACCCCTTCTGACTTCAACCTGTGCAACAAAGGCGGACGGTTTAATAATTGCATAGAAATATCTTATGGAACTGTGGGAACGTAAATCCACTCTTGCAATACTAAATTCGGCCACGAGATGGCGGAAGAGCTCCAAACATGGGACTCTACAACAGGAAATTGTGTCTGAACATCAAGTTCTTATTTGCTGTTTTCATAGTTTCAGTTACACTTGTGAAATGGTAATTTCGCGCCATATTTTTACATTCTAAAGACTCTTATGATTTCCAAATTCCGAATTCTTTCTTGAAATTCTGCTTATTAAAGTCAAAGAATTTGAAAGAAAAGGGAACTATTGCAAAATTGATTTTTAAAACCACAATGAAGGCAGCAATCTATCTGATTATTTCCAATTTCATAAATGAGACCAACAGTGTTGTTATTATGCTGCACAAACATAATTGTAGAAGTAATTTTCATGAAAGCAGACGAGGCTGAATTGCACAATATTTATTGAATTAGCTGCTTTGTTTTGTGTTTCTGAATTTACTATTATATCATTGTTTTGTAAATGCAACGACTAGAGTTTACACAGAAACATGATAAGAGATGAGATCTTAATTGCAGATCTTGATTTGTGGATAACAATTGGCATTTTACATAAACATTACTCATGTATATTTGCATGCATATACATCTAGCAAATCGAAATATGTTTTCTTTCCTCCACTTTTAATTTTTTTAAAATTTAACCTCAGATGGCTTTTGTATACTAAGAAAATGGCTAATGTGTGTCCTTGCTTATGTACATATTTAGCATTTTGTTAAAACAATCTCAAAATTAAAACCTATACAGACATAAAAATAATTTAAATTGTTATTTTTATTATACATGCTGTGAAGACATCTTCTTAATTAATGAGTTCAATTTACATATTCCATTTAATAGAGCAACGAATTATAAATTTATCTGGAGGTGCTTGAGAATTCTCTCTATAGTCATATGGACAGATACCAACTATCATTAGACGCTTCTTTCCATTGTTACTGCCTGGTTTGGAAAAAAACAAGTACTGTTTACCTTGCTCAAACAAGATCAGTGAAGCCCTGGGGAAGCTCAGAATTGCTCCTTTTGGAAGCTAGGTAGAGCATCAGAAGATCAACGCATGCAATTAATTATCCGCTTATCTTGAGGAAAACATGCTTACGTATATTTCTCCTGTTGATTGACTGTGGAAGCCAATGCGTGCAGGGTTTTTTTTATTTTTTATTTTATTTTTATTTTTATTTTTTTGTGGTCTTTTGGATGGCTCACTATAGGGTTTAATTCTGAGTTTGCTTTTACCCCAAATGTTGGTGAGCATGAATGAATTTATTATTTGAAGCTCAGCCTTGATATCTCATTAAATGTGATAGCCTTTAGCATCCACGTTAGGCAGCACTCAGTATAATATGTTCTGTCCTTTTTCTCTTTAAGAGTACTTACGTGCAGATTGATGCCAGTTGGGCTTTTGAGTATATAATATCATTTATACTGTACATTTGCTCTGGACATTGTGAAATTTAAAAAGGCCTCTTTCCATATTAGAAACTAAAGTCATGCTACACGACCTGTGTCACCTTTAACACATATTTCTGAGAATGGCCTCTCATCCTTGATGAATGGCCATGCTATGATGATAAATTCATGATTGCACACAAACGATCTTAATGTACGTTTCTATGTATTAGTGAAAATATAGGCCAATAATATGGGTCAGTGAATGCAGATGCTAAGCCCAAACACCTGTTTTAGATTTCCAGCACTCACATGGCAGATGGAAAGCCAACTTTAGCAAGGTATTCTCTGGGTTTCCCATGTGAACTGTGAGTGCACATCATTTTCTCTGTCACTGTCTCTCTGTGTCTGTCTGTCTTCCTTTCTGTCTCTCTGTCTCTGTACCCCTGACTCTGTCTCCCCATCCATTCTCTCTCTCACACACAGGTACATAAACATTTTGAGTTCCGGAAGATGGCTCAGTAGATAAGAGCCCTGACTGCTCTTGCAGAGTATCCGGGTTTGATTTCCAGAATCTGATGCCTTCTTCTGACCTTCACAGGGACCAGGGACACATGGGACAAACATGACACACCCAAAGGACAACATTCAAATAGTAAAGCTTAATAAGCAAATATTTAAATATTTAAAAAGAAAAGAAGTTTAATACTACAAGTTTAATTTATTGCCTACAACCAATGAGAATTCCTACACTGTGGAAGATAAGACAGTATGCAATTTGCGTTTGTAACATATATTGAAAGTTTTAAAATTAAATACCATGATTCACGAAAAAGAATGTAGTACTTACAAACTGCTTAAAACTAATCGCGATCAATGATTTTATATTTCCGTACTGAAGTTTAGTTACTTTTGAAATTTATTTTTATTATATCCATTTATATCTTTATTAGGAGTCACAATTCATGGCACCGGTGGATAGGAGAAGAAACCCTATGAGAACTGGTTCTCTCTATCCCTTGTGTGGCTACCAGGAACTGAACTCTGGTCTTCAGCATTGGCAACAAATGTCTTCACCTGCTTTAGCCACCTCCTCAGCCCTGAATCTCTTCTTATATCTAAAATCGTATGTCATAATTTTAAAGACAACAATCTTGATAATCTGTTTAGAACAACACAATCTACATGCATACATACAAAACATTTTTGTTTTTAATTTTAGGTTAGGTAAAGATGTTTACAAAAAAGAGGTAAATCTGTATTTTCTTCAGTAACACGGTTGTATGTTTAAGAATCTTTTTGGCACAGCACATATATAACTAGTGAACTACTTGAGCAGTGCATTAGCATTTAATAGCACTTAAATAAGGCACATAAACTGACTGGAGAAGATAGGTAAGGAGAAAGGAGAAAGGAAGATGTTAGTAGAAAAAAAGAAGAAAGTATAAAATTTCAAATGCCAAACATAAAATCTTTTTTTATGTTGTAATTAAGTATGAGATTGTTGTAAAATGACCACAATACAAAGGCATAATTTTAAACTTTCTTTCTTAACAAAATTAATTGGTATATTTAACATCTATTCTTTAAAAGTATGCACTAGTATGATATTAGGAGACAGCACCGTGATGTAGATGCCACATTGAGAGCGTGTAGGGACTGTGGACCATTCCTGCCATGCCTTCACCTTCTGATCCTTCTAATTAAAGATGCTTGGGTTATTTATGGCTATGAGGTTTCCGTTTGCTTTATTCTATTTTCATTGCTGGGACTAAGAGAGAAGATCACAGAATAAGAAGTGCTTGTCACAGCAAACACATTCCTCACTTTCAGCAAATGTTCTGAACGACTTGTCTTAGTTTACCTTCTCTCTCTGTGACAAACACCGCAGCCTAAAGCAACGTGGCGAGGGTGAGTTTTTTTCAGCTCATAGTTGTAGTCCATCATGGAGGGAGTCAGGGTAAAACCACAGGCCAGGAACCTGGAGCCCGAGCGAAGGGAAGGAGGCTTTACAGGGACCTGGCGCCCCGCCCCACCCCTACCCCCGCTTGCTCCACATGCTTCTTATGCACCCTGAGACTACAGTCCAGAAGGGATTTCACCCTTGGTGGGCTGAGTCCTTTCACATAACAACACCATTCAAAAGGAAAAGGCACCACTGCCTTGCAGTTCCCTATTGCCAGATAACCCTAGCTCATGTCAAACAAGCAAACAAAGAAACTATCAAACTAGCCAGTACACGACTCAGAAATAAACCACGAACACACCATATATCACTGCTTTCATCAGAGCGTTTACAACTTTGGCATACTATATATGCTAAAATGATTATAATTTTGCGATTTTTTAAAAAAATTATTTATTTATTTTATATATGTGAATACGATGTCACTGTCTCAGACACACCAGAAGAGGGCATCAGATCCCATTACAGATGGTTGTGAACCACCATGTGGTAGCTGGGAATTGAACTCAGGACCTCTGGAAGAGCAGTCAGTGCTCTTAACCAGTGAGCCATCTCCCCAGCCCAATTTTGCGATATTATATACAATAAAATAATTATAATTTGAAAATGAACTTGAAACAATATGTCACTTGGGAGTCTAACGTTATCTGCTCTCACACTGAGCTTCGTCATGACCACGTGTGACAATTCGTAATATTAATATGCTTACATAAAAATGAGCAGACAGGAGGCCTCCACTCTGCATTTTCTTAGTTTCCTGAGCAGACGAAACATCCTTCCCTTCCCATACTGTGGTTCATTCAATTTCCTCTTCCCCTCTCCTTGTCTCCCAGCCTGTTATGCTAAGGTCTGTTTTTACAAATATAGTAGACAGATGCAAACTCATCGGACTCCTTGGAAACTTCATAACGTTTTGTATTTTAAAGAACTGTAGATATTAAAAGAGAAATTTCAGATTTTTTTTTGTATTTTATATGTTAACAAGAATAACAGATAGGCAACAAAACTCAAATCATACAAATACAGGAAGACACGAAAGGGTCAGAGTAATTTGAAAGTCACCACATTTAATTAGGACATTAAAAATGTAAATAAACAAATACACCCCCCAAGCCCTGGCTACTCCAGTGGAGGATACATTGGAGCTACGAAGGATGCGTTGCTAGGTGTATGTGCCCCTCGGCGTGTTTGTCAGAATTGCTCTACGTCCTATTGCTCTTTCTCTTTCTCTCTCTCTCCTTTGCTTTCTTCTATCCTTTTTAGAGACAATGAGAAAACAATTAGCATCTCACCTTTACATTTGGACATATCCCTCTCCACTCTCTTTAGTCCTCGAATAATTTTATGATTGCCTCCTTTGGATTCCTACCCTTAAAGTCTTATTACTGGAGTGAACTGAAAATTAATGCTGATTAAATAATCGCTGTAAATTTTCTTGGACGCTTACAGGACTATATAAAATGTCGTATGTTTTTCTGCAGTAAATTATCAAATCTTCTCTGACAGCATGGCATGAAGAACATCAAAGCAATGTCTGGGTTATTTCTCTGTCCACCACCAGCCTAAGGGCAGGCGATCCAACTGGCTCTATTGTAATTGTAATTGACAATACCCACCTGCTCCCATGAATTACCTTTCATTTCCTGCCATGATGTCTGAGACTGTCATTAAAAGTGCACTGGGAACAGAAACAGTAAACGTGTGTGCGGGCGCATGTGTGTACACATAATGAGCAGTTCAAAATAACATTTGCCATTTATGTATTAACATGAAGTTGGTAGCTGCCAGAGGAGAATGAAGCACGGCAGATTGCTCTGAATGTGAGAATTATTGTCTTTGTTTGCTAAAGATGTTTTCCCAGGAAACTCAAGTTGATCATCTAATTAATGTTGCTGAGAACGCAGGAGTGGATCCCGTGAGAAGTTAGCTAAGATTCCCGGAAAGCGATGACCAACTCATGCAAAATTGTGGAAAATAGCACATTAAATAGTAGGGATTTTTAAGATGATACACATTCTATGAAAAAGCTTTATGTAATTAAAAATCGTAGGCTGAGTGTTATGTACTACTTTCTGTGCAATTAACACTAGGCATAGGAAGTTCGTGGGACTGAGTCAGGAGTGGTTTTTTTTTTTTTTTTTTTCTGTTATTGTTTTTTCACAAGTTGGAGATCACTGTGGGCCTGACCTGTCTGGGACTCTTCCTTTGTCAAAGTCCTCTTTGTAGCATCCTGGGACAAGGAAGATCATACACACTGGGAGCTAAAAGCTAGGACACTGTTTCCAGCCTGTCCCATCTTTCGTAGAACAAGTGATGTATTGGACATATTGGATACTGTACACGCTTCTTGGTTTGGTGGTGGAAGTTGAAGCTGAGAACTTTCAAACAAAGCATTATTATGAGTTTCTAAAATCCTGGGATCTCCAATTCTATGAAGCTTAACATAAACTAAACAGTCACATGGCAAAAAAAAAAAAATATCCTGTTTCTGAGGGAGATGACAAGCATTACACGCTTTCAAATACCCTTCCTGCACTCAGATATTTTTAATTCTTTTCTAGTCAAGTTTCTGCAGCAGGGCCTTCCTCCAAGAGCCCCAGATAGGAGCAGAAGTCTGAATCTGGTACCTATCCACAATCAAATGAGAGACAGTAAAGTTTGGTCTGAAAGATTAAAGGGGTCTGATGTATGAGACAGGGCTGGATGGCTTCCTAGTGCGCAGTTCTTTCCCTCACAGTCCCATACTAGGAGGCCTGGTTTCCCTAGCGGGCTGTGAGGTCGCAGAGTCCCGGGAGCCGAGGTCCCAGCGAAGGAGGAGGCGCAGACACCGCCGCAGCCTTTAGTTTCTGCCTGGTTCCGCGAATCGAGCGTGAAGTCCGACAATGCCCACGCGGATTTTAATCCTGAATCTGGTCTTCTGGATCGAGGTGGCTGAACCCATCAGAAGCCCAGTCAAGGGGCCGCCTCTAACCTCCCGGAGAGTTAATATGCAAAACAGTTACGTCAGATGTGGGGGCGGGGCACACCGGGGTGACAGGCAGCCTGGCTCTTGCGGAGGGAGGAGGCGCGAGAATCAGCCTGGTTCAGTGACTGAGACAAACTGGACGTGAGCGGAGCTGGTGCTGTCCACAGAGTGTCGGTGCTGAACCCCGGGTGTGAGGGATCGCCTGCTTGGGCACCTGGAGGCAACGCCCACTGGAGCCCTCTGTGCCCAGTGGGACTAGCTTCACCAGCAGGACCCAATTTAACTTGACAAAGGAGTGCGACTCGGACGTGGGAGAGACTCCTATGTTTGCAATCTGGGCGCCCACTCAGGCGTGACTTTGGAGATTTCTGTAGTTTTAACTCAAAGTCTTTTGATTTTTTTCCAACCTAAGAAGATCTTTTCATCGTTATTATATTTCTTTTTCCCTTTTTATACCGTGACTTCACATTTCAACATCATTTAGAAATCTTTTTGGAGGACTTTTTTTTTTTTTAACTTAAAATAAGGTAAGAATAGAATATTGTTATAAATGATTGCAAGTGGGTGAGAAATGCAGACAGCCATGGAAAAATTTAAAAATAAGTTATTTTTATTTCTATAATTTGAGACAGGACTTTGGAAATAATTATAAATATTAATAATCTGGTACAATATGAGATGCTCTTCTAATAATACTGCAGACAGAGATTATTAAAGTGTTAAGGAAGTTGAGAGCTGTTTTGTGAAGTTAATGTCATGATACATCTTGCTTTATCAATATAAATGTTTTAGATGAATACTTCCAGTGTGGCTTGGGTTAGTAACTGTTCAATATCAAGCCCACAAATATGTGTATGGATGTGATAAAAATTTCCAAGTTCTTTAAAATAAATTTAATTTAAAACCATATTTGAATGACCTAGTATCTGGTTAATAAATGATATTTTGTGTGTTCAAAACATGGATTGCAGTGTGCCGAACTTGTTAACATGGTTTGGAGGGTAGATGGGAGGGTAGGGGTATTTCTTCCAGGCTAGCTTCATTTACATATGTTGTGCTGTGGGTGCAAATAAAACTAGTGAAACTCAGTCTGTGAGAATTTCACACCCCAGGTCCTGTGAATTTCCAAGTTGGGGACTGTTTGTTCTGCTGTTGACTGGTAGATGTCATCTCTTTCCACCCCCTTTGGTCAGAGGTGAATGTAAATGAGATACACTGATTTAATAATATTGTATTAGCTTACATGATAGTGTTGACTGCTTTGGTGATTGAGTGGGGCAGGTAAGCTTGGGGTGAGATGATGTCTTGCTATTTTGTCAATTATTAACCTCTTACATGCTTAGCAGAGAACATTTTCTACTTAAGAGGTTTCACGTGCAGCTAGGTTCCTTTTGTCATTTGGCAGTGTGATCTGAGTGTGTTTTGAAAGGAGAACTCGGTGTGGATAAGCACCAAACAAGGCTGCTCATCGTGAGCAACCACTAAATGGTGGAAGTTACTTGTTCCCATAGATCTTCCTATTGTTCATGCATGTGTTAAATAGATGAGATTTGTCTGGGAAATGGTGTGATTTTCCATTCATGTCATTCTGTGATATTAGATGAAGGAAAAATAAAGCCTAGAAAAAGGTAGAGCTTGTTTCTTTACAATTCTTGTGTTGCTCGGAATAGGTAAGCTGTGGTGCTGCTTCACACTTAACTGTCTGAACTCACTAAGGGTATGCTGTGCACATCGTCAGGGTGTAGTAAGTTAAGTCCATACAGTTTGGATGTTAAAATGTCTTAGGCATTTGCACTATAGTTACATTAAAGTTACTGGGATGAAGTTCTGGTGCATATGGTTTTAAGTCATTCATCTGAGTAGAGGTTTTTCATTTTGTTTATATCACAGCTTCTAGGGGAGGAATTGCTACAAGACATGCACGTTGCTGCAGCTTATCCTGAGCTAGAGTAAAGCCTCTTAAGTTGTTACCTGTTTCTCACTTAATAAATATTCTTCGTAGGATTCGTGTTAGTCATTAGATCTTGTGTTTAAATATTCATAAATAATTAAAAATTTGAACAAGTAGACTCATAAATCCACATCCTGTATCACAACAATAAATAAGACACATGAAATAAGACATGTCTGGAAGTTTTGATAAGCATAAAAATTGTCTTTAATTACTATTCATTGTAAATTTTCTTTTAAAAACTAATTATAGTAAAGTAAATATTTCACTTTGGAATTTCAAGTGAAATGATGGCTGCTTTCATTTTATTAATCTTGACACATTCATGCCTACCTTAATTCTACAAGTGGCTTGAAAGGCAGCCACATTGAACCTTACATTCATTTCAATATTTTGGGGATACCAATGGTTTTTGTTTGCAGAAAGTTTTCTGTCCTTATTCAAACACAAAGTCACAAATATTCAGTGTTCTTACAGATGTAATTTTGTTACCAAAATGTGATATGTAAATACAAGTTAAAATATTAGTGGTAATTACAGTATTCTAGATCACTAATAAGTTAATTCAGTGGGACAAATCAGTGCCCCCAATGATTTTTATACACAGGTAACTTTTATGTCTTAGTTAGGAGGTAAGATAATTGAGTGCCCATAGTGTGTCAAAAGTTTGCATTTAGAAGATCTTATTTCAATGGAGAATAAAATACACACTATAAAGTAATAAAATTTCCAGTTTTAGAGACACTGAGGAAACAGCTAAATATGGCAATTCATTAATTGCTCTTTCAAAATACAAATCATACAGTGAACATTAATGCATTCAAGACAATCAAAAACTATATTTGAAATCAAGTACTAGGTATAATATTAAAGTAATAATTTATGTCATTACAGAAGCTATAAAAGTGCAACACAGCTCACTTTTAAGTGATGACCTTTGACAGGTGTGTAATTATTGTTTTCAATATCCTAAAACACATTGAGGTAAAAATTAAATACGAGAAACTTGTATGATGAATTTATTTTATATTTATAAATATATGACAATCTTCTCTCTATAAATTTTGAAATTTAACATGAGGATTATGTTTTCAGTGAATTTATGTGGACTTTTAGTCCTTCATGTTTGACCAAATTTCTATACTAATACTAGCACATAAAATAATATAATGCTCAAAAATTTGTTGTGAACTAATAGGCTAGGAAAAACACTTTCTATAGTTACCATTATTTTGCTAGCCAGGTGGCCAATTATCCCTTCCAAACAATCTTAATCACCCTCTGACTCAGGGTCACCAAAGTCCTTTGGGTATAGTTTCCTTAAGGTGTCATAGAGGGCCCTTGTGGGAAAATGCCAGTTTTCCAATTTAACCAGCATACATAACCAAGTAATTGATCCCTTTGTGCTTTAAATCATATTAGTGTTTAGCAATTAATGGTGTTATAAGGGCCAGAATACTGTTTTGATAAAACTAGGCTTCCTGTGAGTCTGAACATGAGTGCTTTGAAAGAGAAAGAATTAAGCAATGTCATTGGGAGTTAGTTTTATGAGAGACACCGTGTGCACATATGTGTGTGTGTGTGTGTGTGTGTGTGTGTGTGTGTGTGTGTGTGCTTGTGCGTGGGTGTGCATGTGCATGCGTGTGTGTACGTGTGTATGTGTTTGTTTGCATCCCTCCTGGACTACTTTAACAAGCAAAGAAGATGATCTGAAAGATGTGAGTTCAAGACATGCTGCTTAATACAGAAGTAATGAAAATAATGGGCCTAAATAAAATGTATACTTCTGGTGGCAAATGTGACTTTTAATTTCTGTCATTTTTTGTTTTGACTGGTTTACTTGAAGACACATTGGTTTTAGGGGGAATTTTTTCACTTATTTGTTTTTGGATGAAAATGCATTTCAGAAGCTCTTAGAATAAATGGTAATAGAAAATTAATTACTGTAGAAATAAGGAAAGAGAAAGGAAGTATGTATAAAGAAGAAGTTTTACAGAAAGTCCGATAATATGCACTTCTGCTAAATAACTTGAAGCTTATTGTATGTAAAAGAAATGGTTATGAAAATAAATGAATTTATTTATAACTTCTGATAGTAAGTCATATACTTCTAAAGGAAAATGTCATGGCTATTCCAAAATATGAAGCATTTTTAATTCTTGTGTATGATTGTCTCTTATATATTACTTGGGGAAGAAACCTAGTTATCTCTGAACTTTCTTTTAAACCAAGTAATTAATATTACTTAAAATAGCTTTTGGTTTTAAACTATGTAAATCTATAAGTAAAGTGGTTGCTTAGTGAGTTCATGTGCATGGCAATACAGAGAATATTATTCTGCCTTATAACTGGCTCATAGTATTGCCAACATTTCTAAAACATAATGCAAAAGAGTTAGAAACACTTTGTCACTGAGATTTATTTCAATGTACTCATTATAGTTGACAGTTAGAGGAAGCATACTAAGCAGATATCTATCTGATCCTTGCTATGTAGCACCAGGTAGCAATGAAGCTATACACACAGGAGGAATTAAAAAATACCCATAAACCACATTCCTTATATATGATAAAATAAAATTATTTTATCTTTTCTTTCAGAGCTAGATCATTTCCAACATACTAACTATTGTTTTTAAAACCACAAAGATCTTTTTTATTCTGTAAACCCCATTATTTCCTTATACACATGAAAAAACCATGCCTTGTGTTCTGTGGTCATGTGTTCCAATTCTCTGAAATCTGTATTCTTATGCCACAAGCCAGGATAAGATGGGGTCTGAGCTGTCTCACTGAGGAATGAGGAGATCAGCTCTCCATGTTTCTAAGGCAAAGTCTCAGAGATGCTGATGGTAGTTTCATGACTGCTCCACCATGGAAAACCTGTTGGTATTTAAAACTGTGTTTTCGGAGGCAGGATTCACTTATTTATCTTTGAAAAGAAGCGCGCATGCACACACACACACACACACATACACACACACACACACACACACACACACACACTCAAAATAGAAACCATTCAAAAGTTTAATAGATATATACTTGTTATTTATCTCAGGTCACTTTGAACTAATCTTCCCCTTTAACATTGCTATAATCTTGTAATGGTTGATACTATTATCATTTTACATATAAAACCAAGAAACTCAAATCAAACATTTCTATTACATTTTTCTGATAAAAAGTTAATTTTTTTAAAAAAGCTAGAAAATTACTACCTATTAAAATATCTACATAAGAAAGATATTTCTTTCCCCCATGGTAGTAAGTCATAAACTTCTTACGATTAACTATTTACATCATAAAGTATTTTTACCCCTTGGGTATGATTACTTTCATCCACTGATACGGTAAATTTTAGGAAGATGAGTAGGTTTACCCTGAGCTAGGAGCTGCACAACAAGCCAAGCTCCTCAGATCACTGTGCATATCCAGCTGTCTGCTGTGGTCACTTGTTCAACTAACATAAGCATTCCTGTTTTATACCCTTTGCTACAGTGAATGTGCCTCATTATTTTCCTGAGATATATCTTTAAATGTTAAATTATAATGAAATTACTATAAACATTCCTGTTGAGCAGGCACACTTTTGAGAGCATGGTCCCAGACTTCTAGCAGAAATGTTTCTCTATATAATGTTATTTAGTATGGTGCATTGTCTGATCTCATACTTTAAATAGTTTTGAAGTATTCTCGATGGCAAGTGTTTTCCATTTTGTCTCTAACAGAAGAAGAAATTGCAGAATAGGGCAATTAGTTTCTTACAAATCCATTATTATGTTTTCCTAACTAGGTAACGAAATTCAAGGACAAATGCAATAGGAAGTCCAGCTCACTTAAGCAATCCGTGTTTGTAGGTTGTTACTCATTTTCAAACCTTCAGGTCAGGAAGTGGCCAAAATTTTTAATAATCTGCAAGATCCAATAAAATAATCAGAATAAACTCCGCAGTCTTGAAGCAGGTTGCAGAAAGGGAGGTCTTAGGCAGGTGTCACACTGCTCAGGATCACACTGTCATCTGCAGTCCTGAATGAGGGAAAGGTGCACACTGACCACTAGTTGGAGCTCTTCATTTTCTGAAGGTCAGAGGCTCAGGTGAAGAAGACAACCCTGGCATAGCTCAGCTCCCAGGTGAGCCACAGGCTTGCATCACATCCCAAGAGCACCCTCATTATGCAAGTTTACGCTCGTCTTAACAAATGGATCCCAAAGCAGATTTTTCCAAAAGTTTGTCAGGTTGTTTTTGTTGAGATGTGGAGAAAGTTCAAAGTAGAAATGTGATAGACTTTTTGCTTGTTGGTTTGTTTAATTCACAGTGTATCTCTCTTTTGAACCGGCTATAAAATAGCAATAAACTCTGGAGTTTTGCTCCATTGCATCTACCAGTCATTTGAATTAACCTTCAGCCTCATCTGTGTATTGATATCCAAAAGCCCTTTCAATCCAGAGTAAAACTATTGTCCTTTCATAGATACTCTGAAAATCCATAGCTCTTACCAAGATGGTTATATCACTAAATTGCTTGCCATGCAATTTCAAGACCTGAGTTCGTATCCTCAAGACCAAGAAAAGTTGAGTGTGGCAGTGTATACCTACAACGCCAACAGTGAGGAGATACTTACTTCCATGGGGCTTGTTGGCTAGCCAGTCTAGCTGAATCAATGAGCTCAGGCTCACTGAAAGAACTAGGATCAAAAATTAATGTGGAGGGAAATTGAGGAAGATGTCATATATTGGCCTGTGGCTTTCACACACAGGCATATGCATGCACACACATATACTTAAATGAACACATGCAGGGATACATAAATACACACATATATCAAGCACACAAAGTGTTCACATTTTTATCTCACTTAAGGCTTGGTTGAGTTTATACTATTTATATTTGCTACATTTTGTTCATACAAAACTGTAAGAAAAATTTTAAAGGGTTTTACATATGTAAGACTATAGAAAATATGTGTTGATAGATTTGGTTTGTGGATTTTTAAGTTTTACAATCTATTATTTTCTTATTCTTTTCTTCAGTTGCTAACTGAAAATAACACAAAGCCTGTTTCATTTATTCTTTGCCATGTAAATCAGGGATATGTGTTAAGTTAACAGATAATATAAGCAGAAAGAAGAAGGCAAAATGACACCTTATGCTTGTTAGTTAGGAAAAGCAGAATAAATATATTTTATATTTACTCTGAAAAATTTACATTTCAAAAGATGACATTTTAAAAATATATCAGATGTATGATGATGTTTTCTTTATTATTAAGTTATAGGTGAGTAATAATTTGATTTGTTTTTGCAAAGAGTTCTGTCAAAATGACATTGCACTTATATATTTTGTAATTTACTTACAATGCAAGGAATTTGACCTTGATGCAAGCTAACAAAGAATAGCTAGTACATAATTCAATTTTAAATTTTAAATAAATGGTAATTTTCTAAAGACATTTCAGATCGTCTCCATTATATTGTAACTAAATTCAACAAACATATTACACACTTACTACTTGGCAGGCAATCTCTTAGGTACTTGGATTAAGCATGAATGACAGACACAGAGTAGTTGATCTGATGTTTCTTTTGAAAGACAGGCTATAAGCAAATCAATAGATGCAAAGTATAATTCCCCCATGTGTATAATTGCTTTTGATAAAGATTAAACAGGGAAAGGATTGCTAAAGGAAAAGGGTGAAACCTAAGGGAGGGGTCATCTCAAGTAAAACTTAATATCATTTCCAGATATCCATTTAGTAACTCCTGTCCAAAGTTAACAATATGCTTATTTATTGATTGATTTATGGATTTATGGTCTGGAGATGGAACCCAGGTCCCATATGTGCTAAGCACGTATGCTTCTTACTGATTTATACCTTTACCATTTATATTCTTTAAAATATTTTTTTCTAAAATATATTAATTCATTTAATTAATCTGACACTGAAGGAAATGAGATTAACACATGTCAGGGACTTGAGGTTTTAATTATCAGGAAATCAAACTTTTCATCAGTAATTTAAATTTAATATGGAAGAACATTGTATATTGGACATCTCCTTGTAGAAAAGAACATTATAAATAGAAGTCTTAATTTATGTAATACCATAAACTCTTTTAGAATGAACATCATTTTGTAAAATAGTTCACACTGTTAATTGTTATAATATTAAAAAAATTGAGGGTTCATGGCAAATTATTCTTTTCATTGTATGATCTGAACTATCTGGTTGTTCTCCAATGCCAGGCTCCTGACGGGAGGTGCCAGGGGACTGAGAAACATATATCAGCTCTGGTCAGGAAGTCTTATATACTACTTTTCTTGTGCTAGGGAAGTTTATTAAGAAGCACAGCAAATTATACATATTGTAGCAGAATGAACAACGGCCAGTGTTGGTAACAGGAATTTGAGAGATGGAAAATGTTATCTGTCACTTGGGTACGTATTCTTACACACATGCACATATACGCATATACACATAGCAAATCACACCTCTAGTTGTGTCAAAGAGTCAATTACATAGAACATTAACTAATGTGGTAGTGACAGAGTACCATCTGTTAGGGGGTCAAATGACGTAAGAAGGAAAAGAATCAGGGCAGCCCCGTGTGGGCCTTGTTTCTCTCATCTTCTGGTGACGATGGTGTGGTCGTGCACCCATTTCCTTCACTGTGGACAGAATCCTTAGAAACTGGTAGCCAACATTACAGTTTCCTTCTGCATATCATATATTTATCATGGTGACTGAAAATCTCAGTAACCAGAAACCCTGATGCTAGAGAAGGGGTATCATTGTGACTAAATCTCTTTGTGGGAGAAATTTGCAAGACTTTGAAGGTGCAGGCTAGAGAAACCACAGAATGTTAATTAAGTTCCAGTGCTTAGTGAGGAATCTGAGAGGGTGCTCAGCAGACTAAAACTCCAAAAGAAATAAATACAATAAAGCTCTGCTCATGGGACTTTTGGTGGGAGGAAGAATTTATTGAGAGTGCAATAGAAACAATACATATTATATTCTGAAGAAGGATTTGTCTGCATTTTATTCATGTCCATAGACTTTGTGTCAGGCTGAATTTAAGTTCACAGACTAGTTAACATGGCAGAGAAAATGTCATTATATTCAGGCTTTGGCTTAGGTTTTTATGGCTGAGTTTAGATAGCTCTGCAGTGGGAATCAGGAGCAAAAGCCAAATAAGAAAGATTTGATGCACGTGTGGTTTGATTGGAAATGTCTGTGTAAAGTTGGGACACAGAAAGGCACTGTTTCTAAAGAAAGTATAAGAAACTAAGTGCTTTGTACTGGAACAATATGTAAGAAACCTTGAGCATATCTTAGAAATGGGCTAGACATTATCCTTTTCATGATTAAGGATGTGGAAGAATAAGTCCTTTGGGACTTTCTTGAGGGTATTTTCCAGGTTCTCTGCACATGAACCTGCCTGAGAGATAATTTCCCCAGGATTCATGCAGTTCTCCAGCTCCCAGGTACTCAGAAAGGAAAGCCATAGTCCGCAGGTGGGGCCAGCAAGGAAACAGAGCAGGCAAGATTCAAATAGCAAAGCCACAGGGGCAGAACTGCCCAGATGTTTCAGAACTTGTATCATGATACATCTGTCCCTAATGTTGGTCACAGAGAAACAAAGTTTAGTATTTTCCAGGCTGGAGGTAAGCCTTGCTTTGGTCTGGTTATTCTTGGTCATCCTTTTAAGTCTCTCTTTTGTATGAGGGATGATTGCACTCTACTACTGTAACATAAATATGTAGTTTTGGATTTTTATGTTGGAACAATATTGAAACTCTGAGGATTTACGGAGATTGCTGTATTTGTTTTACAATATGAAATGACAATTATTATTCTTTGTTGGGAGTGGTGGGAGGCAAGATCTAATATCTAGAATTTAAATTTTATGGGAATGTAAATAAAATGCTACCCATAAAGTCGAGCATTGACAGCCTATTTTTTCTCTTTGGTGGTCTTATTTTGAAGGGGTAGGAAATGTTCCAACATGGAATTTGTCTAGAGCACATAGGTCAATGGAGCTATTTGTAGAGTAGTAACATTTCCTTACTCAGTTGTATGTATTCTTGGACCTACTCTCTGGCCCAAGAAATTAGAAGTCTCAACTGTCTGCTCCCCACACCCATAGTGTTCTGACTCACTGAGAACCAGAAACACGCAAACTCCTGTGGACTGCAACTGAGACATTGAAGCCAAATAAGTACTTCTTCTCATGCCTGGCTTTTCTCAGATGCTCTATTGCAGTCCCAGTGAAATTTTGTGGCTTTTAAGTGAATATTTGAAAATAAATTTGTGTTCTTCCTGAATTACATGGTGACTTGCTCAGAATTTTACATTTTAATAGAAAAGCTACCTATGCTAAAACCTGTGTTCTTTCAACTACAGTGCTATTTCAAATGACCTACTATTCCAGAGAGTCTGGCATCATGAGGGAGACAGAGATGCTCAGAATGATTGGGGTTTGTGCGCAAACTTGAGAACTAGGGTTTATGTTAAAGTTACTATGCAATCCTATTCCTGGAGAGTAGCATAGCAGGAAACCATGTAAAACACAAAACTGATTAACGCTTAAATATTTTAAAGCAATCTATAGCTTTACAAAATAAATGTCAAAATTAAATGCACTTTTTTTTTTCTGTTTCTTGGCAAGATACTAAAAGTTAGTGCCTCCACAAAAGGTAAGGCTTGAAAGAACTACCACAAATTGTGCCAAAGTTTCGCCTGAATTGTTTTCTTTTGTGAGAGTTCTCATAATGCTATAATTCCTTGAGCTTAATTCCTTTAATGACAAAAGAAAACAAAATTCCAGAGACATTTTTTTAAGTATATGCCTTTACATTTCACAAAAACGGTTGGAAGTAAACACTTTGTGAAACCATTAATTTTCTTTTGACAAGTGCCCTGTTTCTTTGTTTCCTGAGGCTGGAAGAAGGTGAAAGGCTCATTGTCTGCACATGAATAGCACAACCTAGCTGATGAAATCTGGAGACAACTGTATGCCAGCTGTGAGAACTGCTCTCCAGGCTAGCACTTTCCTGGCCATCTTGCTAATTATCTATGTTTTGCTGAATGCCTCTAAGTCAGTAAGGAGAGCTGAGAAGTATATATAGGTATTTTGTTAGGAGCTCTATGGTACCACTGTATTCTTCAAAAATATCTTCAGGTATAGGCAAAAGGATGCTTTCAAGTGTAAAATAACCCTGATGAGTTTAGGAAAACCATCACCACTTAAACATCTTCTGGTACTTTAGCATTTCCTTTGAAATGACTATATCCTGTTTGCTATCACCTGTCCATGGACTTCATGTACACAAATTATGACAAAATCACTGTGGGAGGCAAGCCATCTTTCATCCCATTTTACAGCCCTTTTCACTGGCCCATTGTCTTAAAAATGTCTAAATGTAAGAGAATTTGAAAAACATCAACAGGTTAAAATAAATTCTGTGATGTCCAGAAGGATATTACAGGTTTGGTCCTCAAAATTTGTTGCATAGCTCAAATAGTTTGGAGATAAATATTAATAACTGCTTTAACACACTGCTTTTGTAACAAAAAAAAATGACATAACACTAATCCCATAAATCCTCTGAAATTGTTAAACATATCTGATGCATTCCATACCCATGAACTTCAAGGTAGCAAATATCTCAGGTTATGCTTTATGAAGACTTTGCTGCATGTTTTTCAAGTCTGTCTCAAAATATAAAACATTTTCAATTTAGAGACTTTTCAATTTAAAAATTATTTCTATCAAAAAATATTAAATACCTTTTCAGAGTTCAGTTGAAAACCTATGATACAAAATCAGCTGCTATATATCATGATTTATGAAAAAGATATGGAGCATATACACGTGTAATAATTTCTGCTTTTGTTTGTTAGAGGAAGGGTTTTAAGTGTATACTATAGTCTGGCCTCAATCTCACAGTGAGGTTCTGCCCCCTAGGCCTCATAATCCTCCTTCCTCAGCCTCCTCATTGTTGAGGTAACAAGAGTGTTTCATGGCACCTCCTCTTAGTTCTAATAATTTATTCACATAGTTTTACTGTGAAAGTATTAACATCTTATATAGCATTTTATTAGATATTATTTTAGTATGTTATTTTTTAAACTAATTGATATTTTTCTATATGACATCAACATGCGTTTTACTGAGTTACTGGGTAAATATCCCATGGCTGAGCAAAGTTAAGTGTTGCACTATTCCTGTGACAACTTCATGCAAGCAGGCTTGACCACAATTTTCTTGCTGCAATTGAGTTGAAAAAGGAATTTCTGGATTTTCACCTATATCTACTTATTAGTGAATATGGTCTTATGGTATTTTTCTTAGAAGAAAAAAGACTTCTTTGTATCTTTCTTGGTCAGTTGAGGAGAAGCAGAGCTGGATTGTGTAAAATCTATGAAAGCGAACTATGAAATCATTAATGGATGTGCCAGCTAATCACTCTGCTTGAGTGAGCTAATCACACTATGAGAGACATAGGCTACCTCACCAAGGGATCATAACTACTGCAGATAGAAGCATACATGAACACTGTGGAGCCAGTGCTTCTTTTGTGTTTGTATATCTAGGACTCTTAAATTGCACATGTAAGTTAAATTTTCTTCTTTGATATATAAGACTTTAATTAAAAATCACCTTGTTCATCCTTTGTTTATAGAAAGCACTTGCGTTTCTCAATAGCATGGGCATTTCTTCAAAATAACATATGCAAAATATGAATCTAAATAGAATATATTATTCTGATGTAATGCTATCAAATATTGTTTTATTAAAAACATCAAAGTATTAGACAAAAATAAAGATCTTTGCTATTTATCATTTTTTAAAGAAATCTCACTCCCACATTTTTCTTTTTTCTTTATAATTTTTAAAAATTTGAATTTATTCACTTTACATCCTGATCAAAGCTCCCCCATCTCTTCCTGGTCCCTCCCTGGGTACCAACCTGACCTGACCCGTCAATTTGTAGCAGGACTAAGTGAATCCTCTCCCATTGAGGCCAGGCAAGGTAGCCCAGCTAGAGGGAAGGGATCCACAGGAAGACAACAGAGTCAGAGACAGGGCCTGATCCAGTTAGTAGGGGACCCATATGAGGACCAAGCTGCAGATTTGCTACATTTTCTTAATTGGCATAAAAGTATATCTGCACCTCCAGTTTGTGAACAGGATAATTGTTATTTCTGTACCACCTTTTTTAGTTATCTAATTTTAAAATTTACGTTTTACTTGTTTTGAGATTATAATGTAATTACATCGCTTTTCCCCTCCCTTACCCCTCCAACCCTTTCTATGTACTTACTCCTTCTTTCTTTCAAATTCATGACCTCCTTTTCTTTACTTGTTGCTGCACTAGTGTGTGTGTGTGTATGTGTGTGTGTGTGTGTGTGTGTGTGTGTGTTCCTAAATATATAAGTATAACCAGGTAAGTCTGCATAATGTTTCTTGAATGTATATAGTTTCAGTGCTGATCATTCAGTATTGGCTAACCATTGGTGTGCTCTTCACAGGCAGGAACTATTCAATCTCCAAATTCCTTAGTTGCCCGTAAGTGTCTAATGTTGAGGTTGCTGGGCTTCCCCCCTCCCCCCTCCCGTCCTCATTAGCATGTCTACTGGGCTCATCCTCATTTAGGTCACTTTAAGGCAAGCACATCCTCATTTGTCATCAAGGAAACTTCTCTTTGTAACAGAGAGTGAGCGTTACAGAAAAGCACAAATGTAGAGTTGTGGAACTCATGCATTTATAAGACAGCTACAGCAGCAGCAGCTAAGGTTCACAGATCCCTGCAGACAAAGGGCAGAAGGATTGGAAAAGCCAAACACAAAGGAAGCTTGCTGTGCGATTGTGTTCTCTAGAAAAGTCAGAGAAGCTACCCCTATTTATACTTCTTTTAAAGAAAATATTTGCTTAGATTTATCTCTTTATTTTATGTGTGTATGTGTGTGCCTAGTGTCAATGGAAGTCAGTGGAGACTGGGCATTGCTTTGTGAGATGCCATGTGGTTCTGGGAATAGAACCTGAGTCCTCTGATATAGCAGGAAACTTTCTTTCTTTCTTTCTTTCCTTCCTCCCTTCCTTCCTCCCTTCCTACCTTCCTTCCTTCCTTCCTTCCTTCCTTCCTTCCTTCCTTCCTTCCTTCCTTCCTTCCTTCTTTCTTTTCTTTCTTTCTTTCTTTCTTTCTTTCTTTCTTTCTTTCTTTCTTTCTTTCTTTCTTTCTTTCTTTTCTTTCTTTCTTTTTCCTTCCTTCCTTCCTTCCTTCCTTCCTTCCTTCCTTCCTTCCTTCCTTCCTTCCTTCCTTCTTTCTTTCTTTCTTTCTTTCTTTCTTTCTTTCTTTCTTTCTTTCTTTTTTTTAAATCAACACATTGCTTTTATTTCTAAGCTAATAAGAAAATGAAGTATGCTGGAACCATTGAATTCTTGTTACTTGTCCATGATTGTCCCATCTCAATTAGCTAAGTACTTAGCTGACAAACTGGAAGCATTTAGGTTTGTTTTTAATAACTCAATTCCCATCAAATTTTGACTTGGCTTCAATTTTTGGCCAGTATCAACTTCTTCAAATATGTGTTAAATAAAGTGGATTTTTTTAAGTGGATAAACTATTTTCTATGTCTCACTCAAAGACAGTTTAAGGGAAAACAGGTTAACTAATAACCCAACAGCAGTTCAGCTATTAGTTCAGACTCAAACCCAAGTAGATTTCATGGATTTACTTGTATTAGTTGACATAGCATTCATTATGTCATTGCCACACAGGGTGTTCAGTTGTCCAAAGAAATGCCTGGAACCTCCTAGATGTTTTTACAGAATACACAGTACCCTAAACTGTCATTAGTGACATTAAGCACAATAAGTTCCCTATATGCATGTTCAGCTATGTTAAAGCAAACCTCTCCACTCACTCCTCTTGGTTCAAGTATACCCTAAATTTTGTTATAAAGACAGCTACCTCTTTCCCAAGCTTTATTTAGGCAGATAGGTGACTACAAACTAATGTCCTGGTAACAAATAGATTACTGGCCTATCACTATCTTCAACATGCACTAGCCTGCCAGCACTGGGGTTGTAAGATGTTTCATTTTCTAAGTGATTATAGTCTTGCCTTCTGAATTCTACCTTACAAATTAAGTGGAATTCTAGGACATTTCAATATTCAATCTCCTGTACTTTTCTACAACGGGGAAAGATGAGAATGTATCAATTATCATTCCTAAGTTCTTACTTTCAACTTGCTCTTGGGCATCCTGAGACCAATGAATTTGCCAATAAAGTAGCATGCACTTAAGGATCCCTGATTCTACCCACTATTCTACACCAATGCTGCATATCCCCTTCAATAAGCACCATAGCTCATTTTCAAATTCCCAAGGGCTTTGGCAAAAAAGGTTAGTGACAAGGATTAGAGACAAAGATCACTCCAACATCAGTTAACTAGATAAAGTTGTTTGAATACTTGTCTCTTATAAACATGTAACCGTACCAAGTACTAATAGTAAGCAAAACCAAACCAAAACCAAAACCAAAACCAAAACAAAACCCTATGGACTAATAACTCAAACTGCCTAGGACTTTCCATCTTCATATTATTTGAAGCATGCCTTTTATCTACCTATTTGCTCAAATGCCAAGCTAAAAATCATACAAGGAAAAGGTTCATTCTTATTTTTTATTAATCATTCCATTTGTTTACATCTCAAATGATATCCCTCTTCCGGGTGACCCTCTCCTCTCCAGTCCATTTTTCCACATTTTAAAAAAATTATTTATTTACATGCCAAATGCTGCCTTCTCCATGCCCCACTTTACAGAGTCCCTTCCCCTATTTTCTATGAGAGAGTTGGGCCCCCACACTGAAGCATCAAATCTCTGCAGGATTAGGCACATTTCCATTTCTGAAACACTTTTATTTTATTTTATTTATTTATTCTTGTATTGGGAAGCCTTGAACTTTTTATTTAATGAAACATATTAAATTATTGTAAACCCTACTCAATCCATGAAATTGAATTGTTCAAGCCTTATTACTAAACGAATCAAACATCAGAATTTTATCTTTGGCATATTGCAAATATTTTATCTTATTGACAGATGTTAAAGAGAAGATGATCTTAATTTGTCTCAAACATTAATACCAGAAGGTAGTATTTCTACAGATTTATATATGTCTTATTTATATGGACAAGCATGTTTATATATGCAGATTGACTTAGTTTACAATATAAATGAAAGAAATGTGGAGGAAAATTGAATCTGCATAGAATTTAATGTTGACAATTCTTTGTTATCATATAACTCATTAATGAGATAAGTATCCATTTCAATATACATGGCTTCATAGTTAACAATATTTGGTTAATTTCTACATACTTTCAGATTTATGGGAAATTCTAGTCGGATAATTTCAACCACTTCATTCTTGGGGACGTTCTCATAATTACTTTAATGCTGTAGTTTTATACAAGGATGGTTGATGAATGGTGCATGGCACAAGCTTCTGACTTCACATAATTATTCCTGAAACAAGTTCAGGGAATGTAACCTTAAATGTTGTTTTGTTCATTTACTACCTTGATATATATATATATATATATGTGTGTGTGTGTGTGTGTGTGTGTGTGTGTGTGTGTGTGTATCCCTACTAAGTATGCTATTTTTCCCCAGTTTATGCTATACAATCATTACAGCACTTTAAATCCATTTCAGATAAAATATGCTGTATTCCTTTATAAAATAGTTTGACAGTTCATTTCTTTGTGAAGTGCAAGTTAATAATGCCTGACTTAGGTAGAGTCATAAATCACTTAGACTTAGAGAAGTTTCATATGTTGTTGTTGTGAGTGGGACTATAAAACACTTTTACATGTTGAAATGAGCACAAATATAGTTTGGGGGATTGTGAACCATATAAATGATCATTCATTTTTGTCAATAGGCACTAACTTAGCTATGCTTAGCCTCAAATATATAACATTCTATTTTTATAATGTGTGATGATGTACATATAGCCTTATCAAGTCAGTTGGAATTTCCATACTTGCTGTAACGATTAGTTAGTTTTAATAGAGCTGTGTATTGCTATATGAAGACTTGAGAATACATGGAAATTCTGGAATTGTGTATCTTTAGGCATAGTTACTGAACTTCAAAGCAGGACATAGAATAACTTTAGTGCAACAATCTTTATCATGCTGAAATATAAAATGAAAATGTGAATCTTTTTCTTCATTTTATTGTATATTTTCTTTATTTACATTTCAAATGTTATCCCCTTTCCTGATCTCCCCCCCCAGAAACCCTTATCCCATTTCCCCTCCCCCTGCTTCTATGAGGGTGTGCCCCCACCCACCCACCCACTCCCGCCTCCTCGGCCTCTCATTCCCCTACACTGGGGCATAAAGCCTTCATGGGACCAAGGGCCTCTTCTCCCATTGATGTCAGACAAGGCTATCCTCTGCTACATATGTGGCTGGAGCCACATATGTATACTCCTGAGTTGGTGGTTTAGTCCCTGGCAGCTCTTGGGGGAAGGGTCTGGTTGGTTGATATTTTTGTTTTTCCTATATGGTTGCAAACCCCTTCAACTCCTTCAGTCCTTTCTCTAACTCCTCCATTGGGGACCCCGTGATCAGTCCAATGGTTGGCTCCGAGCATCTCCCTCTGTTTTTGTCAGGCTCTGGCAGAGTCTCTCAAGAGACAGCTATATCAGGTTCCTGTCAGCACGTACTTCTTAACATCCATAATAGTATCTGGGTTTGGTGACTGTATATGGGATGGATCTTCAGGTGGGGCAGTCTCTGGATGGCCTTTTCTTCCTTCTCTGCTCCACACTTTGACACCATATTTGCTCCTGTGAGTATTTTGTTTCCCCTTCTACGAAGGACTAACCCCCCCCCCCCATATTGGTTTTCCTTCGTCTTAAGCTTCTTGTGGTCTGTGAATTGTACCTTGGGTATTCTGAGGTTTGGGCTAATATCCACTTACCATGTATTTTGTGATTGAGTTACCTCCCTCAGGATATTTTCTAGTTCTATCCATTTGCCTAAGAATTTTGTAAAATGTGAATCTTATCTGTTTATTTTTAAATGTTTTCTACATTTAGTGAAATACTATGTATGTATTTATCAATTTTAGTTATCAAGATTCTTTGAAAATTGCCTGGAAAATTGCTCGATTCAAAGTCACTCATCAGACTTCATGTCAGATAACAAAATTATGCTATGTGATCAGGTATACCACCTAGAAACAAGCTTTTTATTATCCTAAGTAGTACATATACTTCAAACATTAATTTTCTAAGTATAGGTCAATGAGAAATAGTTGGAAGAAGATAACAGTACAGTTGAAATATTTTATTAAACTATAGAGAAGTCCTATTTCAAGTCATGATAAAGAGATAACTCTAACTTAGATGGTAATAAAAATGTGAATCTAGTTTAGATTTATCACTGGGCCTCTTATTTTCTTATGAATTGGTACAAATATATAATTCTGCCCTGCTAAGAAATTGTACAGTCTTTATTATTAGATATGCTAAGAAAAATCAATCGTTAGCTGAAAAAATCTGAAAAATAAAAATAGAATCAAGAAATTATTCAATGAAATAGATTCCAATAAAACCTGCATACTGTCTCAACACTTCTTGCCTCTCAGTGTTGATACCTCATTCTCATAGATTTCACACTGTCTTTTCTAGAATGGAAAGCAAGTGTGATTGCTATGCATTGTACAAAAGCCTCACATACTTAATAAAAATATTGTGTTGGGGAAAAATGAAAATAGAATTTTTTTATATAATCTGTTTAAATATGAATAGTTTCTTATCCCCAGCTCTTCTCAGATGTCCTCTGCCTTTCCAGCAACCTAAAGTAACACTCATTCTTGCCCTCTTACATTAAAAGACAAGCTGGTACCTAAAAAATAATAAAGATAAAACAAACAAACAAACAAACAAACAAACAAACAAACAAACATGATGAATAAGACAAAACCAGCAAATGAATACAACCACATTGAGCCCCCTCCAAAAAAAACCACCAGAAATATGTATAGACATAGAGACACACATTGACATGAAAAGAAATCCCCTAGAGGCACATAATCTGAAACCATAATATACACACAAAATAATTGTAGGATAAAAAAAGACAAAAGATAAAAATGCCAGACAGAGTATTAGAAGACTCCAAAAAATATTTCAGAGTTATTTTGTGTTGTCCATTTATTGCTGCCATGGGATCTTGCCTTAAGAAGTGGTTTGTGAGACTCCCTTGGGGCCAAAATCTATTACTTTTTTTTCATTTGGAAGTGGTTTTTAATTGGAGACAGCTTCTGGTATAGGAATGTAAGCCTGTGTCCACTTCCACTCTGAGCTTCTCAGCACAGGGCTCCATCAACCCAAGACATGTGCAGACCCTGTGTGTGCTGTTTCAGTCTTTCTGAGTTCATATGTAAGTTGATCCTGATGTGCTTAGCAAATAGAGTGTCCTTCCTGGTCTCTGTCACTTTTGGCTCTTACAAGATTTCTTCTCCAGCTTCTGTGGTGTTCTCTAAGCCCTGAGGTGAGGAAATTGATGGAGACATACCATTGACAAATAAGTAGTTCAAAATCTTTGTTTCCCTACACATTGTCCAGCTGTAAGTTTCTGCATTTATTTCTATGAGCCGCAAGAGGAAGCATCTCTGATGATTGGTGAGAACACACTGATCTATGAGTATAGCAAAATGTAATTAGAAGGCATATTTCTACATTTCTTTTTGTGATATTTACTTTATTTACATTTCAAATATTTTCCCCTTTCCAGGTCTCAAACATTGGTATTTGGTTTTTCCCTAGGTCACTGACCTAGATTAGCTATCTAATCTCAGGTTCTTGGCCTCTTAAGCACTATCAGGAATGGATTCCTTCTCATGGAGTGGGTCTTGAATTCTACCCAATATTTGTTAATTAGTCCTATGAGCTGTGTGCCACTATCACAGTAGCACATCTTGAAGGCAGGTCACCATTGTATATAGAAGGATTAGCAGTTGGGTTGATGTTTTCCTTCCTCCTTTAGTACCATGTAGAGTACCTTCCAGTACCATGAACACTAGTTAATAAGGGTGAAAGCTCTAGGAAGGCACCAGTTTAACTTCTCCATGTTCAATGTGTTATGTGTGTGACCTTTTAAACAAAAGATCCTCATTAACATTTTGTGGAGAGCAACCAATAGCCTCCAGGTAATGACCTGGGTTATTTGGGCAACCACAAGATGGCCTTTTGTCCAATAACTTACTTAGATGGAACTCATTCTGGGAACCTGAGGCTTCATTTGGTAATGAAAGATGTTCTGTTGATGCTCCATCTCTTTTATTTTTAGTAATTTCATCTAGACCGCCTTCAAAGATGTATATATTTTTCAAAGCTTCTATTGTGATTATCACACAACCCGTCCAATAGCCCTTGAATTTTGTCTGTCCTTCCCTTTGCTGCTTCTGTAACAACCTTCCCTCCTCCTTCCTTTTGACCCTCCCATTCCAGTCTCTACCACCTATATATAACTATCTAATCGATCTTCCCTTCACATGGGACTTCGAACCTACACTGTTATCATTTATATCAGTGCTCTGTGATTATATGATTGTAGCTTGCTTATTGAAGATTTAACAGCCTACATCCATATATAGGTGAATACACAGTATATTTGTCCTTTTGGGGGGGGGAATTCTGGCTACCTCACTTGGGGTGATTTTTTTTTAATTTCAATTCATTTACCTTCAAATAGCGTGACTTGTTTTTTTAAAACAGCTGAGTAATTTGTCATTGCGTATATGTACTATTTCTATTCATTGATTGATGGTTATTTGCTTCCAATTTTTGACTATTATGAATGAAGCAGCAATGACTGTAATTGAACAGAACAACTGATTCTGTAGTAGGATGTAGAATTCTTTGTTTGTTTATAAACCAGAGTGGTATACCTGGAACTTGAGGTAGAGCTATTTATCTGTCCCTCCGTTAGCTTCCTGGGAAACTGTTCCATTGATTTCTATAGTGGCTGTAAAAGTTTGCTTTCCCACCAGCAGTGGATGAAATTTCCCTTTTCCATACATGCTTGCCAGAATAAACTCTATTTGTTTCATTGATATTGGTCATCTGGGTAGCATAAGATGAAATCCCAAAGTAGTTTTTGATCATTTTCATGATGACAGGGCTATCTCACTTTTCTTTACATGCTTCTCAGTCATTTGTATTCCCTATTTTTACAGTATATCTGTATTCCATTTTTAAATTGGGTTATTTGGTTTTTGATGGTGAGTTTTGATTACAGATAGTAGCTCTGTCAAAGGTGTAGTTGGTAAAGTTCTTTTTCATTATGCGCCTTGCCACATTGCCCAAATTATCTTTTTGCCCATACAGAAGCATTTCTATTTAATAATGTACCATTTATTAATTGTTTTTCTTAGTGCATGTACTACCACTGTTCTGCTCAGAAAGTCTTTTCCTGTGCCAGTGAGGTCAAGTCCATTATTCACTTTCTTTTTGTTAATCAGATTAGGTGTCTTAGTCAGGGTTTCTATTCCTGCACAAACACCATGACAAGTTGGGGAGGAAAGGGTTTATTAGGCTTACACTTCCAATTGCTGTTCATCACCAAAGGAAGTCAGGACTGGAACTCAAGCAGGTCAGGAAGCAGGAGCTGATGCAGAGACTGTGGAGGGATGTTCCTTACTGGCTTGCTTCCTCTGACTTGCTTAGCTGGCTTTCTTATAGAACCCAAGACTACCAGCCCACAGATGGTACCACTCACAAGGGGCCCTCCCCCCTTGATCACTAATTGAGAAAATGCCTTACCACTGGATCTCATGGAGGCATTTTCTCAACTGAAAATCTTTTCTTTGTGATAACTCCAGCTTGTGACAAGTTGACACAAAACCAGCCAGTACATTAGATGAACTTGACTTTATGTTGAGGTCTTTGATCTCGTGGAGTTGAATTTTGTGTGTGTTGATAGGGATGAATCTATGTGCAGCTGGGTTTTCTTTATTAATTCGATTTCCACTTTCATGTCTTAGGCAGTTTTCTTTATTGCATTCCACTTTTTGTCTTTGTAGATATCATAAATGGATTCATTCACATCCTCTTGAAGGACCTTGACCATATTCATATTATCTATTTTGAATTCCTTTTCTTGTACTTCAGCTATATAACATTTCTCAGGATATACCGTTGTGGGTTGCTAGGCTCTTGGGGACACACATTTTTCAACTGATGTTGGTTGTGCTGATGGTGTATCTGGTCTTGTCTTGGTTTAGTTTCTTGTTTGTTCCTTTGTTTCGTTGTCCTCACTGGATCTTTGGAGCATGATGTTTTATGGGTTTCCTTCTAGAAAGTACTTCTGTATTTCTTCCAGGTATGAGCCCTGGAATCCCATGTAGAACTTGTTCGTAGGTATGAAGAGTTACAAGCAGGACTAGAGATTGCAGAGAATGAGGGGGTTGTGAGGGGGTTGAAATAGTACATATGAAGGAGGAAGGCAGAATCTACCAGGATACTTTTGCAGTCCCCAAGCAAAGGTGAAAGAGAGGGGAGACAGTCCTGTTTAAGTAATCTTATGTAGGTCTGGAGATGAGAAAGTGGAATTGGAATTGGAGCACAGGAAAGGCAAAGCAAATTTTCTACCTGATTTTCCATCTCAGGCAGTCAGTGGGTTTCCAGCTGTTACCTACCCTCGGTGTTGGTGGATGAGACAAAGGATGAAGTGAGCAAGTCATTTAATTTAAAACGTTTGTTTTTTGAATTTTAATTTTAATTATGTCATCAAAAATTAACTTTGTATATATTTATGAAATAAAAGGTGATATGATTTTGAACATTCAATGTAAAGATTAAACTAAACTAATATATTTATCACCTCTAATTCTGCTTATTTTTCTTTCGGGAACTCTAGAAATTTATTGCTTTGGTGATATTAAAATATGTGGAACTCAGTTATTGGTGATATTCACCATCCTATACAACTTACCTAAAAACATCAAATTTATCTCTCTTAACCAAAGCTTTGTATTAATAATTTTTCTTTCAAAACAACCACAATGTTCTTGATGTTTAACATTTCATCATTGAGAATGTACCTCTTCCAGAGCCAATTAGTATGTTTAAAATTATAATTGAATTTGATTCATGCTAATCATGTGCTCCGCACTCAAGGGATTGAATGTAATGTAGCTACTGTGGCATGTTTGCTTGGGATGAATATGATATAGCTCAAATAGTAACAGAAATAAATTTCCATTTGGAATAGATTTGTAGAAGGAAAGTTCAAATTAAATCCTCTTAATGCATGAAAATGCAAATATAAAAGGCAATCCAATTGAGTTACATCAATAATACATATAAGACAAATGGAAATTCTTCCCAAATAATTAAGTTATAGCTATATAATTCACTGAGGTGAGCATTTGAGTTTTGATCCTTCCCTGCATGCCTTAAAGTTCATTAACTTTGAGCCACATTAGAATATACTTTGGTGATCTCTCACAGACTAGGCAAATGTGGCTAGGCAAATCCTTCTTACTGACCCCACAGAGACTTTGCTTGCAGTTACCTAACTATAGCCCAGGTTTTAAAATCTGCTGCTTTTGTTTCAGATGTAACTATGGGATTCTTCAAATTATGACATTACCATAGGAAGATAATTATTTTGAATTTTCATAGGAAGTAATTTTGAATATTAAAGGTAAAATGTCATGAGAAAAGTAGTATTATGATTCAGTTTGAAATCTTGATAAAACACAACAAGTTTTAGACAAAGCTCTTCAATTTAGAAATACTATAGTTGCAAAAGGTTATACTGGACGGTGTGTGTATGTGTGTGTGTGTGTGTATGCATGTGTGTGTGTGTGTGTGTGTGTGTGTGTGTGTGTGTCTATGTGTGTATGTATGTGTTTGTATGTGTGTGTGCATGTGTGTATGAAAGAAAGTGAGAGCAAGAGCAAGAGAGCAAGAGAGTGAGAGAGAAAGAAGAAAGAGAGAGAGAGAGAGAGAGAGAGAGAGAGAGAGAGAGTTTATGTGCTTATGTGGTTGGAGGCCAGGGTAACATGTGGATGGGGGGTTAGAGGAAAGGGGAGAGAGAGAGAAAGGGGTCAGAGAGAGATGAGAGACTCAGAGAGTCAGAGAGAGAAGGGAGGTGAAGCAGTCTCATTTTAGCAAGCCAGGACTACCTGGTTGTTGCTAGGTAACTGTTGGGCAGAACCTAGAAAGAACGTCAACCATGTTTATTTGAAACATAAATTTAATATGCAATGTTGCAAACATGATCTAAAAACATAAATGAATAAAATTGTGGAGGTAAGTGCGTTTTCCTGGGGAAAAGGTCATGATCATATGTAAAGTATGTAGAGAAGTTTTTGTGCTTCTTGTACCAATAATTTTTTTAATTGAAAACAGATTTTATAAAAACAACATATTCTGATCATGGTTTCCTCTCCCACAATTCCTCCCAGATACTACTTACTTTCTCACCTACATAAATCCATACCCTTGCTTTCTCTCCCTCAATTAAATGTTTGTGGATTGTATTTATTTATTTGTTTGTTTGTTTGTTTGTTTATTTATTGTGCTCTTGCATGTGGACCTGGGATTATTTATTCCTTGTTTTTCTTGGTTGTGGTTAACATCCTGAGGTTGAACTTTTCCCTATTGTTCCTTCTAAAAAGTTGGATTGATACATAGCTATTGCTTAAATTTTTTTCATTATGGAATAGTGTTATTTTGTCTATCATGAGTGAAAGTTTTGCCTGTATGGACTGGCATCAGTGGTTTCTTACATTTTGTTAAACATCTGTATAGAAATTTTAACATATTAGAGTCCACATTGCAAAGTTAGTTGTTATCTAAATATATCTTCCTTTTATATATATACATATATATATATATATTACTTGTTTTTTTTTCCTTTTGAAGGTTTTAATATTCTCTCCTTTTTACCCTGTAGATTTATTATTTTGATTAATATTTGTCATGGGATTTTCTCTTCTGGTCCAATCTACTTGATGTCCTATACACTTCTTGTGTCTTGATTGTCACCTCATTCTTTAGGTTTTGAAACTTTCTCCTTTGGTTTTGTTGAATATATTTTCTATGCCTTTGACTTGTTCCTTTATTTCTATTATTTGTAGTTTGTCTTTTCATAGTTTCCCAGATTTTCTAAATATTTTTGTCCTGTAGTTTTTTAACTTTAGCCTTTTCTTTGAGCCTCCCCTGTCTGTCATTCTCTCAGTGTTCCTTGCCTCTGAGATTCTTATTCAAGTCCCTAACTTTTTTGTGTCCTAGTTTCTTTCAATTTGTCTTTTCTTCATTGATTGCATTTTCATTTACTGGTCTTGAACTATTTTATTTAGTTAGTCCCTGTGTTTGTGTTTTCTTAGATTTCTTTAATGGATTTACTAATTTCCTCTATATAATCCTCCATTGCATTCCTAAAATATATTTTGACATTTTTATTTTATGCTTTAATTCATATTGCATTCCTCAAGGCTCACTTTTCACAAAGTGTCTGGGCTCTCCTCGGACATATTTTCATGGCTTTTATTTTGTTCTAATCCTGTCATCTAGACATCATTTTAGTATGATTTTAATCCTCTGTGCTAATATCTGGTTTTGTCTTCTCTGGGTGGCTGCTTTGTTCCTTGGTTTCTGCTGCTCTCCCTATTTCATGATAGTGTAGTTCCTGGTATGGAATTATTATGGAATAGTGATAGTTATCAGCACTGTGTTTTCTGAGCACAATGTGCTTCTAGGTATTGGTAGCCAGTATTTAGGAATGGATACCCATTCCCATAGCCTGGAAGGGGTGGTGGCATTTGAAATGGTCCACAGAAGAGAGGATAGCAGTGTGTTCCACTGGCTTCTGTTTACTCTCCCAGCAATAGGAGGAGAGAGAGAGAGAGAGAGAGAGAGAGAGAGAGAGAGAGAGAGAGAGAGAGAAAGAGAGAGAGAGAGAAGTCTGCTACAGAGCAGGGTAGGGACTGACCAATTGGATTTGGAGAACAGAAGGGAGAGTGAAGATCTGTAGGTAGTGTACCAACTTCTCTGGTCTACTTATTGCTTTGGTAGATCTGCTGGGGGAGGTGTTATCAGGGATTGCCTTGTAGAACTGTAGGCTGAGACAAAGGTCTGAGTAGACAGAAACGTTGGAGAAGGTCTGTGTTATCCATTGGAGATTGGGACAGCAAGGAGTGGAGGCTGCAGGAAGTGCTATGTAAGAGAAATGTGGGGTAGTGAGATTGAATACTGGATTTGGAGGAAGAAAGGGACAGGTGACGATAAGCCCATCTAATTTTTCGGTCTGTACGGCCTATGAGTTTCCAGAGAATGCCTGTTGACGATGGACCTTGGGATATATGTACGAGTGGAGAAATCTGGTTGGGGGAGAAGATTTCTGTGATATTCTGGGGAAGGGGGTAGAAAAGGAGGAGTGGCTACAGCCGATGGTTTTCTCTGCAGCTGGAGGTGAAACCAGATGATGGGATTTGGAGAAAAAGAGGAAGAGGTGAGCAGCTGCAGTTAATCTGCCTGCTTCACTGGTTAGAGTGTGGAGAGATGCTCCCAGGGAATGCCTCCTGGAAATGAGGCTCCAGATAAAGAGGTTATTGGCACAATTTTCTTAATAAAGATCCACTAATACTAATTTTTTCATTATTTTATAGCCCAATGTATGTCAAAGCCATTTGTTATCTATTATGTGTGTAAAATTGTATTTAGTTCCAGAAGAATTTGATGTGAATTACTGATCACAATTGATAAAAGCTGAAGTAGAAAAGCATAAATAACATGACCAAAGTCCAATAGGTAATAATTGCCAAAATTAAGATGTCATTCAACCCAAGTATGCTTTCATCCTAAAGAGGGAGTGCTTACCCTTTTGTGTTTTAACTTTTCACAAGTTTTGGAAGATCTCAACTTTAGGAGAACATCATACTATCTATTAAGGCTCAGTGTGATTGCTTCACAGTCTGATGTCTACATATATCAAGGCTCCTGAACTTACTGTCCACAGATGGAGATGCTTTTCTTCTTCCCATGATAACCATCAACATTCTAGTTTCCCTGCAGATATCTCTGCTTTTTAAAATACTTGGATGTCCTGTGGCCATTCTGCACTCCTAATTTTGTGCTATACTTCTCAGAATGCCTATTCAGTAATCATATTAAGTTAATCTCACCACACATGTATAAGTCAAACATTGTCCCATTATTCTCCACGTTCTTTTCCTTCAAGAAGCTCCCATTATTTATCTTGGATTTTTTTTTTTTTGTGTGTGTGTGTGTCTTTTTGCTTCAAGATCATCCTTTAGGTTTCAACATGACATTCCAGAAGGTGTTATAAAATCTTCTTGGGTCAGATACTCTTTTGCCAGCTTCTCTTGTGGTACCCTATTTTTTTCTTAAAACAGTCAAGGCTGCTATAAATATCTACACATGGGTGAAAAATTCTCTAGAATTGTTAAGAATATAAGTATTCAGTCCTACTAGACACACTAGCTTTTTAAAGAGATTAAATCAAATCTCAGCATCATAGTATTTTAAATCCTGGATGGTTTTTCTATGTAATTATTGTTCCTATACAAAAGTCAGCTGCTTATTTCATAATGGTCCATTCCCAGTGTTTGTATATTTGTTGGTGTAGCCACTGATAGGTTGCCCTCCCTCCAGTAAATCATGTCCCACCTATGCTCTCTCAAACTCTAAACTCAGTGAGTCACACAAAAAGAGAAGATGTGGGTATAGGAAGGGAGTAGTTAGGAAGAGAATCTTAGGGAGCAAGGAATGATAACAGGGCAGGATGGGTGATGAAACAGACCAAACTTCACTCTGTAATTCTAAAAAACTATCAAACAGCAAAGCCAGATAAGCGTGGCTATTGGAACAAGCTTTAGTTTTCAGTTAGCTTTACAAGAGTTAAGTTTGGTTATGACTTTTTTTATGCAGCCCTGGCTTTCTCAACTTCTTTATTTCCCCACCTCTTACCTTGTTGAATGATTTTATACTCAGCATTCAATCTTCAGTCTTCATATAACATGGATTCCAGTATCCTCCCTTTTCCTCCTCTTGTGGGCTGTTTTCCATTGTTTGGTCCCAATACCAACTGACTTCCAGATAAACAACTTACATAAAAATTAGAATCTTAGGGGGTGGAGGAATGGGATGAAGAACTGTGGGAAGGGGAACGGGGGGGGGGGCAACAGCTGGATTCTAAATAAAACAAACAAACAAAACACACACACAAATTAAAATCTAGGAGCTAAGTGTAAGAAAGTTTACATTCTCTCTTTTGGAATTTTATCAATTGACTTAATATATTTTCTAGTTTTGTCTTTTTTTCTGCAAATTTCAAAGTTTCATTTTTCTTTATGGCTGGGTGAAATGTCATTGTATCCATGTGACACAAATTTATTATCCATTCATGATTTGGTGAGCATTTAGAGTGATTCTATATGCTTGTTATTGTAGAGCCATGATAAATATGAACAGAAAGTAGGGGATACTATAGAAAGTCTTCTGGGGATGTGCCAGAATGGCTATAGTTGGATCTCCTGTTGATCTATTTTACTTTTTTGAGAAGGCTCTGTACTGATTTTCATAGTGGCTATACCAGTTTGTACTCCCACCCAAAGAAGGTTTCTATCTCACTATGTCTTCACTGATACTTGATTTTGTTATCACAGCCAATATAATTCATATGGAATGCAATTGCAAAGTAGTTTTAATTTCGATTTTTATAATGACTAAGGATATTGAAGAGTTTTGAAAAAAATTGTTATCTTCTTGTGTTAGTCTTTTCTGTGGCAATCCTCCGTTACATCTTTGGTCCCTTGTTTGACTGGGTTATGGTTTTTTTTTATGTCTCTTAGTTATTATTTTTTATTATTTTCTTAATTCTCTGTATATTCTAGATAGTAATTGTGTATGAGATGTATAGTTGTCAAGATTTTCTTATATTCTATAGTCTGTCCCATTTTCTGTAAAGAAAGTATTTGAATTCATGACATTTCCCCCTTCTCCATCATAAACAGACTTTGTAATTATTAGCCTTATTTTCCGAGGAACCGGAGTCCTTACTTCAATCTATATCTTGGAGTATTTTCTCTACTCTTTCTTCTAGAAGTTTCATTTTTACACATCTAGAAGTTTCAGATTTTCACATCTTTTGTTAAGGTCTTTGATCTACTTGAAGTTGATTTTATGCAAGATGGGCGATCAGGGTCTTGCATTCAGCATCATGAAACTATTCATTTTCCAGCACCAGTGATTAAAGATGTGACTTTTTTTCAGTGATTTCTTTCTTCATATGTAATTTAAAACAAGATTATTCATTTCAAGTAAGATCTCATTTGAGAACTAGGCCTGGAGGCAGAATTCTCTAGTTATAGCAGGAGATTTAGGTCGATGATTTCATGTTCTAGATCCACTTGGGCTACAGAGTTCAAGAAAACCCCAACCTAAGTTATTTTTTTTTTAAAGAACTGATGTTATAGTTTAATTTTAAAACAATTACATAACATGTATAAGGCCCTTGTTTCAATAGTGAAAAACAAATGAACAAATAACAATTTAAAAAATTCCTAATTAGGATTTTAATTGGAAGAAGATTGATTTTTAGAGTGAGTTATGTTAAAATCTTCTCCAGAAAGCATGCTAGACATTTCCCTTTATTTTAATAAAATATATTAGTGTGCTTTTATTGATACTTTGTCAAAAATTTAAAATATTTTCATCAAAGTTATTAATGTGTATCTGAGTGTTTTACTGTAATGGTGTATAATCTTTTCTTAATGTTGAATTTATTTGTTTATCTTCATTTATTATTTTTTTGAAGCAATTGAATAAACTCACCAATTGGGCCAATTTGGAAGATGGACAAAGATATCCACTACTTTCCCTCTGAAGTTCATCTTTTGTATTTTGAAGTGTGTTTATGCAAACTTAAGCAGTTCTAGTTAACGTGTAGCTCTATCCATCACTGACCCAACGATGTCTACATCCAGTCTCATTTTGTACGGTAGCCTGACAAGTTGTTAGAATTGTGAATTTTCTTCATTTTTAGGAGAAAAGCTCCCCTTCTGGATGGTACTCTTCTTTCTCCCAACGTGAGATTTTGGTGGAAATTCCCATTTTTTTACAGTCCATTCTTTCATTGTCTGTAAATCAGATATAATTATTTCTTTACAACACCTTTATTCTGTCAGGACAGTTAAACTGTGATTGGGGACAGAGTTGAATTGGATCCATGGACCTCAGTGGCCAACAAGTATAGCTTACTGGGTGAGTTTAATTCTAGTGAAAGTTTCAGTCTCATAAACCTAGGTAAATGGCTCTTGAGAAACAACATTTGGAGTTGACCTCTACAACAGATATATGTATGCACCCACCCAACATGACCACACACAAGAGAGAGACACAGAAATAGAAACAGAGACAGAGACAGTGACTGTGACAGATATTTAAAAGAAGGAAACTAAAGGTGAAAAGAATGAACCAGAAATCGTGTATCTTCATTTTCAACTCAAAGTTATGTGTATATACATTCAGAGTGAAGGTGGAAATTGAAATTTGTTTGTGCTTCAGTTTGGCCCGTAATTGAATTCAAAGCTGACCCTCAGCCCCACTGGCAGCACATTCGTCCTAAGGCTTTCCATTGTCTTCAGAGCGAGAGCTTTAGTAGTGTCCCTCTTTTTTCCTACAAAGATGTTGTTGCAGGGAGGGGACACTCACAATGTACTGTGCTCTTCTTGTTCATCTCTGTAAATCAGAGGTTGTCTCACCAAAAAGACATATAGCTGACTACTTATTAACGTCACAACACGGGGCATTCCACCTCACTTGGAACACTGTTTTTCCTGAGAGACTAATATTTCTTTTTCTTTTCCTTTTTTTTTTTTTTTTTTAATTATTTTTTATCTTTTTACAGTCTAGTCATTACCCCCCTCCTGGTCCTCTCTCTGACTGATCCTCATTCCCTTTCCCCCCAATCCCCACCCCATCTCCAAGAAGCTGTCCCCATTCCCCACCCCCACCCCACCAAGCCTCCCCACTCCCTGGGGCCTCAAGTCTCTTGAGGGTTAGATGACTCTTCTCTCACTGAGGCCAGACCAGGCAGTCCTCTGCTGTTATGTCAGGAGTCTCTGACCAGCTAATGTATGCTACCTGGTTGGTGGCTCAGTGTCTGAGGGATCTCAGGGGTCCAGGTTAATTGAGACTGCTGGTATTCCTATGGGGCTGCACTCCTCCTCAGTTGCTTCCAGCTTTTCCATAATTCAAGCCCAGGGGTCTCTGGCTTCTGTCCATTGGTTGGGTGTAAGTATCTGCATCTGACTCTTTCAGCTGCTTGTTGGGTCTCTTGGAGGGCAGAAATGAATTTGAAGATTTCTATATAAAAACCATCACTTCATTAAAAACAAGGAATTTAGCCTGTGCTTTTGAAATCCTTAGTTCATGACACTGAGTAGGACTACAAATCATTCTAATGTAAGGGAGAATAGCAAATGTTTTTTAGAATGCTTATTTTATTAAAAAATTCTATAAGAATGAGTATTCTTGATACTTTTCTCACAGTTTAAAAAATTAGACATTTCTTTGGTCAGGTGTGTTTTGTATTACTACTTTACTAACTGTACCTGCATGACCTCCAGTATCAGGGTCACTCTCCTTTAATTGCCAATAGGGTTTATTATGATAAATGTTTATCAAAGTAATGAGCCCAGTTACATTCTCTGATGGTGAAGTTTTATAATACCAACCTTTCTCAGAAAACTGCTGTAGATTGCGATTGGAGGTGGCAGGGTTTGTTTTGTTTTGTTTTTTAACTTCATATATTATTTCAAACATTGGAACATGGAAGGCATATTCATATTTTAGTGCACTGTCAACGTAGGTGGACATGTGATCTATTCAACTTTCTTTTCATTTCTACTTTCACAATGTTGCTCCCTGGCTATCAAAAGTAAAAATGTCACTGTCTACATTAACAAACAATACTTGTACATATTAATGACATGGGGTGCTGTATTATATTGATGCCAAGTAAAATATTTATATCATATCTACCAAACCAAATATTTATGTATCCCTTACAGCAATACCATTTGGAATTCTCTAGTTTTGAAAAAATATACAATACTGGTTGTTATCAAATAACTATTAAACAACAGTACACTACTAAAATCTTTCTGTAACTTTGTGTTCACTGATCAGTTTTTATTTGTATATCTTATTCTCTTTCCTTCTCATATGACTAAAATAAAAGTATATACAGTATTCTAAAAATACTTTTTGAAAAAAAAATAATTGTGAAAGAGAAATGTATAATTTTGCAATTGTGGGTATGATGTGTGTGTGTGTGTGTTTGTGTGTGTGTATGTATGTGTGTGTGCACAAGCTGAATTTTCCTGTGTGAAATTATGTACTTTTCTAACTTATCCAAACATCTCTTCATTCTGTCTATACTTAATTGTTATTAGTTTAAACAATTGCCATCTCTGTCTTAATCACTTACATGCTTGTGGCTGTAGCCTTCAACTGTATGGTTGTAAAACCAAAATTTGCTCTTCTTTTAATCTGCATATTTGGTTCTCAAGTACATTTTTCACAATTATAAATAAACATCATGGTCTTTTTAGTCTTTCAGATTTATTTTAAATTTATTCCCTTTTATTTAAAAGTATATAGAATTTGCCAACTCTAAACAATAAATATGTAAATCACCTTTCTACAGAAATATAATTCTGTAGAATAGGAGGAAGCATTAGCTAAAATATTCACATCATTAACTCCAGGGTATGGGACTACAACTGACCTCAAATTATACCTTTTCTCATCTATGCATTTTACTCATATGTATTTGACTAAGTGTCTACCTTGATGGCATAGTCTTCGTATAATACAAGAAAAGTTCAGTATAAAATACCTTGCTCACCTGAGTTTTATCATATGGGATAGAGGGATGCTGCTTATAGATTAGTAGTTTGATAATATAAAGAGTCAAACAAAATTATTCAAATAAATAAACTAAAGAAACCTGAGGAACCCCCCTTTGAGGCCTTCATTGCTGTGATGGTTGCCTTAATGTTCTAGTTAAGAAGATAATTGCCCAAATCCTCTAGTTCTAGCTGACAATACACAGCCACAAAGCTAAGAGCTCATAGAAGTTTTCAAAGAGTGGGAAGTCAGGCAGTAATTTGTGAAGCTGCCACATTGGCAGATGCTAATGCTTTCAAATGTAGAATAGCTTCAATTCCCAGCAGTTTAGCAGCTACATGATTATGTACATGAATCCTCTAGGAAATTGAGGAAGCAGTAATAACAAGCCTAGTTAACAAAAGAAGAAAACCACTGCCTGGCTCACTGTACAAGTTTCTTGTGTTAACACTGATTATAAGCATTAGAGGCAGCAGTGATGGTAAACATGGCCATTCCATGAATGAGCTGTGAAAATTTATGGGAAAACGATTTCATCAGCCTTGATTCTGTTCCATTAAAACAACTCCACAGGGAACTACATAAGATAATACCTTTATTCTCCATTTCTAGAACTTGTGAGTGCGACAACGGGATTCCAAGTTGAAAGAGCTAAATGAGAGAGTGCCATAAGCTGTTAAGGTCCTTTACAAGGTGTCTTTCATAAATTCACTAATACTTCAAAATATGTTTTATGTCCTTTAATAGAA
The DNA here is from genome assembly GCA_028551405.1 of Uromys caudimaculatus. Lineage (NCBI taxonomy): Eukaryota > Metazoa > Chordata > Mammalia > Rodentia > Muridae > Uromys > Uromys caudimaculatus. Next base: position 54,808,858 of record CM052704.1, read on the forward strand.
AATAGTGTGTAATTGCTAATCTTCAACCAATTTCAAATTGGTAAACACTTTCTAAGATGTGAAACTCTGGGAGCAGTGAACTCATATAGTGTAAAAATTGATTACTTTATGGTACTGAATATGTATCTGTCTAGGTCCTACTGTCTAAATTTATATGCTCTCAAAACTGTATGTTCTAAGAAACCACAGCATTTAGGGTTTACAGAATTATTCTCATTGTCAGCATTTTAAATGCCAATCATGTGGAGAAAAACTCTGTAACAAAGCAGAGAGGGAAGTATATATCAGAGAGAAGAATTCTAGGCCTTAAGATACATGGCAACCTTTCGTTCTGGACCTTGACTTAACATTAATATACCAAAGCCATTTTACTGATCTACCTAATATGGCTAAACACTAAAGAACATGACAGGTCACTGTTTTTCAGGACTAGTCATTTTTTTCTAGTGCAAACACCAAATCTACTTTTTATGGAGGATGGGAGGAAAATAAAGAAACTAAGAGAACACCCCACAAACCTTAAACAAACAAGCCAGCTACCCCCAACTCAAATAGACAAGTAGAGGAGAAAGAATGAGAGAAGTGTTGGTCATGGGATTTTTAGCAGGAGTATCGGACTGGACCTACTTTCCTTGGAAGAATGAAAGGATGAGATTTTCAGTCTGTACAGGGCATTCCTTCTGTCCTTTATCACTTTAAAGCATCTTACTTAGAAGCAGGAGCAATGGAGCATGATTTTATAACACCAAGTGTCAAATACAGGAAGTTTTACTATTTGAAGGAAACCTAACAAGGCTAAGCATAATTCACCTATCACTATTTTACCATGTGACTATTGACATTGAACTGGCCTGAGATGAAGGTATTTTAAAGCATATAGAGTTAGCAATATTTATAAATCTATTTTATTTCATATTTTAAATGATCCATATAATGTCTACCACTTCTAAAATATAAGAGAAATATTGGAGTGAGAGGGGAAATGAGGAGAGCAGAGTGGACTTGGAGAAGCCCCAGTGAGCAAGGACACATGCTCTGTTTTACCTCATCTGAGAGATAGGCTGCAGAACGCCACCAACGAGACTGTAAGGGCTTAGTTTGTGAGGTGAAATTTAAATGGACTGTGTGACTTTGAGAAGATCTGGCCCTTTCAGCTACACATATTCAACTCTTTGCTGAAGAACAGATACTCCATTCCAGCATATGTTCCCTGCCATCCAATCTCACCTTTAGCAAAACTTCCCTAGTGGCTGGAGAACAGTTTATAGGACATCTGTTTTCTATCTTTTAAAAATATCTGTATATCTATCTATCTATCTATCTATCTATCTATCTATCTATCTATCTATCTATCTATCTCCATCCATCCATCCATCCATCCATCCATCCATCCATCCATCCATCCATTTATTTATTTGTGTGAGAATAATTCCATCTTTATTTTAAACATTCCTATAAACTATTGTGTTCTCTGTTCTTTTGTCCCCCTTTTCGTTTCTGATTTTGGTGATTTGGGTGTTGACATTTACTAAGTTTGGCTAACTGTTTGCCTATCTTGTTGATTTTCTCAAAGAACTATCCTTTGGTATTGTTGATTCTTTGTATTGTTCTCTTTGTTTCTAATTTATTGATTTTAGCCCTGAGTTTAATTGTTTCCTGCTATCTATTCCTCTTGGGTGTGTTTGCTTCTTTGTGTTCTAGATTGCTAGTATGAGATCTCTCCAATTTCTTTATGAAAGCAGTTAGTGGTATGAACTTTCATTTTAGGACTGCATTCACTATGTCCCATAAGATTGGGTTGGTTGTGCCTTCATTTTCATTAAATTCTAGAAACTCTTTAATTTTTTCCTTTGTCTTCCCTGACCCACTGGATCGTTGAGAGTTGGTCAGTTCCTCTGAGTTTGAAGGCTTTCTGTTGTTTCGTGTTGTGTTGAAATCCGGTTTTAACCCATGATGATCTGATAAGATGCAAGAGGTTCTTCTTGAAATTGATGAGGCTTGCTTTGTGACTGTGTATATGGTCAATTTTGGAGAAAGTTTTATGAGGTCCTAGGAAGAAGTATATTTTTTGTGTTTAGGTAAAATCTTCTGTAGATATCTGTTATGTCCATTTGATTTACAATATCTGTTAGTTTCATTATTTCTCAGTTAGTTCCTGTCTTGATGACCTGTTCATTGGTGAGAGTGTAGTGTTGTAGTCTCTCACCATTAATGTGTGGAGGTCAATGTGTAGTTTAAGATTTTACTAATGGAGATGGGTGGGCAGGTGGGAGGGAGGTGGAATTCCCTCATAGAGGTGGGGATAGGGAGAGGATAGGGGGTTTCCAAAGAGGAGACCCAGAAAAGGGGAAACATTGGAAATGTAAATAAAGTATCAAAAAAAAAAAAGATTTTACTAATGCGGATGTCCTTGCATTTGGTGCATAGATGTCCAGAATTGAGACATCATCTTGATGAGTTGTTCCTTTGATGAGTATGAAGTATCCTCACCTTCTCTTTTGATTAATTTTGGTTGAAAGTCTATTTTATTGGACATTAGAATGGCTACTCCAGCTTGCTCTCTGGGCCTGTTTGCTTGGAAAATATTTTTCCAGCCCTTCACTCATAGGTAGTATCTATCTTTGTGTCTGAGGTATGTTTCTTGTATGCAGCAGAATGATGAATCCTGCTCTTGTATCCATTCTGTTAGCCTGTGATTTTTTTATTAGGGAATTAAGGCCATTTATGTTGAGAAAAATTAATGATCAATGACTTAATTTGTTTTATTTTGATGGAGGTGGTATAGCGTGTGTTTGTATGTGTGTGCATGTATGTACTTCCCTTCTTTTGTTTATGCTGGTGTGGAATTACTTATTTCCTGTATTTTCTTGGGTTTAATTTACCTCTGTGAGTTGGCGTTTCCTTCTAGTAACTTTTCTAGGATTGTATTTGTAGACAGATATTGTTTAAATTTTTTTCATAGAATATCTTGTTTTCTCCATCTATAGTGATTGAAAGTTTTTCTGGGATGAATAATCTGGTATGACATCTGTGGTCTCTCAGGGCCTGCAAGTTATCTGCTCAGGCCCTTCTGGCTTTTAGAGTCTCTTTTGAGAATTCATATGTAATTCTGGTAGGCCTGCTTTTATGTATTATGTGGCCTTTCCTTTTTGCATCTTTTAATATTCTTTCTTTGTTCTTTACCTTTAGTGTTTTGATTATTATGTGGCAGAGGATTTTCTTTTCTGGTCCAATCTATTTATTGTTCTGTAAGTTTCATGTTTGTTTATGGGCATCTCTTTCTTTAGGCTGGGTAGTTTTGGTCTATGATGTTGTTGAAAATATTTTCTGGGCCTTGGAGCTTGTTGTCTTCCTCTCTATTTCTATTATTCTAAGGTTTGATCTTTTCATAGTTTCCCAGATTTCTTGGATGTTTTGTGTCAGGAATGTTTTAGATCTTAACATTTTCTTTGCCTGGTGTATCTGTTTCTTCACTCTTATCTTCTATGCCTCAGATTCCCTCATCCATCTCTTTCATGCTATAGGTGATGCATGCATGCACAGTTCCTCTTTTCTTCCTTAGGTTTTCTGTCTCCCAGATTTCCCCAGATTGTGTTTGCTTTATTGCTTCTCTTTCCATTTTCAGGTCTTACACAGTTTTGTTCATTTCTGTCACCTGTTTAATTGTAATTTCCTGTATTTCTTTATGGGCTTTATTCATTTTCCTTTTAATTCCTCTATCATCTTTATATGATTGGATTTAAGGTCATCTTCTTGTGCTTCTGCTGTGTTACAATATCCATGGCTTGGTATAGGAAGATAGCTGGGCTCTGGTGGTGCCATATTGTTCTAGCTCTTGTTGATTGTATTCTTTTTTTAAAAATATTTTTTATTATTTTTTAAATTTTTAAAAAATTTTTTTAATGCTCTAGATTTTATTTTCCTTCTGGTCCACCCTTGGTGGTATCTCTTCTCAGTCAGAAGCCTCTGCTCTTTTAGGTAATACTCATGAAATAATGTGACATCTGGTTACTATAATCCTGTAAAATGATTTCAATTGTTTAGCCATGTTCTTTAGAAAATCAAAGTTTTAGCATGTGACTGCACTTTTTTTTTCTGATTTACTATGTTTATTCTAATTTTTTAACTCTAATTTTAATTAAAACTTAGAATTTTTAATTCTAATATTTTATTTATTGACATTTCAAATGTTATCCCCTTTCCTGCCCCCCCTCAGAAACCCCCTATTCCATCAACCCTTCCTCTGCTTCTATGAAGGTGCTCTCCCACTTCATCATCCTGGCATTCCCCTACATTGGGGCATCTATCCAGACTTCAGAGTACCAAGGGCCTCTTCTCCCATTGATGCCTAACAAGGCCATTCTCTGCCACATATGCAGCTGGAGCCATGGGACCCTCCATGTGTACTCTTTGGTTGGTGGTTTAGTCCCTGGGAGCTCCGGGGGGTCTGGTTGGTTGATATTGTTTTTCTTCCTGTGGGGTTAATTACTTATGCTGTAAAATTTTTAAATCAGTAAAATTATAGATTGTTTTTCAAAATAAATCTCTTTTGCAATAACCTTCTTAGTCCATACGTGGATTTATTACAGGATTGCAGAGGCAATGAATTGATGGGCAAATGTCACTAATTTTATTCTTCCAAGCATATTTGCTCACTATGGAGATAGAACATAAACATGTCAGAATTTAAGTTGGTATATTCTTTCTTTTCTATGTTTTAGTTTATATATGAAGCATAGAACTAGGCATTCATTTTGTATATAAACACATATGCATATAATATGTTATATAAAAATATATGCATGGGTGTGTTTTATTCAAATTAGTCTTTGTGCTCATAAATGCTTCAAAAAAGTTGTACCGTTAATGTTCATTGTGAAAAATTAACAAAAACACTATTGATTAATCTAAATACGTTGTTGAAAGAATCAAATTATTCTTAGATAAAAGTACACATTTTGTAACAGTGTTTCTGTGACACCAGGTTTCTTTGAAATTTTCACAACTGTTTAATTAGCTTCTCCATTTACCTGAAAGATTTTATATTTTATCAATCAATCAATCAATCAATCAATCAAATTATACTATGTTCATACATCTGGTAGAGTCAAATGTAAATGTAAAGAAAATACTATAAATAACTTTGTTTATCCTTTGAGGCTATTGCAAAATATAAAAGATAAAATAGTACTAGATACATTATAAAAAGGAAGGATGCAAACACAATTTCTGAGGAAGCTAGAACATCTGACAAAAGCTGAGGGTTTAGAGGGACTCCTGTGCAGTGGCATGCATCTAAATCGACATCTTCTGCAATAATGGGAATGAAAACTTATGCCAGTTCTTGGAAGATGCTATAGTGAAACTGTTAAAATCCAAATCCTGAGAATCTGTTCATTTTAGCTATAGTGAAAGGTATCTACTCACTTAGATGTCATTTGTGTTGAGCAAGATGGATTTAGAAAACAAAAGGTGTTTTTATCAGGCAGAGAGAGCACAGGCACACAACACCTGCAACTGAGCTACTTAGGTTGGCCACACACAGAGAACCCCAGCTGGGGAGGGAGGGCAACCACAGGAAATGCACCTGTCTGTCAGCTATTCATGTGCATGTACATTCTGTAATTTTCCAGACAAATAAAGGAATAGATAATTTTAAAAATTATAGTATAAAATGGAATTAAAAATGTAGGAAATGAAAAGCAGATATATCCAAATTATTTTGAAAAGAAGGCATAGGATATAAAAATAATAAAAAATTACTAAATGGATGTCAGAATAAATAAAATAATTGATACATTTGAAAGACAAATGAATTGAAGTATTCACAAGAATACCTTGGACACATAAACAAATTTAAATGATAGATTTTATACAAAAAATAATAAAGTAAGAAAAAATTCTGCTTGAGAAATTCATTAAAAGTAAAGTTCTTGAAGCCAAGTGTTGTGCAGAAACCAATAACCCTTGCATAGGGAGGAGTATCAGAAGTTCAGGGCCAGCCTCTGTTATACAGTGAGTTCATGACTCTCACCTAAAAGGCGGTAAGAGTTTATTTTGAAGCCAAATATGAATGCCAACTGCCTGAGAACACAGACTTAACATACTCCACATTCTGCACTCTTAAATGGTAACAATTTGATCATTTTTTTCTGGTAACAGCACAAAGAAAGTCATAAATCATATCCCTTTGCAAATACATTGCTGGGAACAGTATTAGTCAGCTTTGCATGACTACAGCGCCGTACCTGTGGCAACTAACGTAATGTAATAGAAATGAGAGCTTGTTTTCCTCTCAGTTGTGTTTGTCTGTTATTGGAACAGCACCATAGTGGTAGTGTGTAAGCAAACAGCACATCACATGTCAGCACAAGAGACAGGCTCCCCAGATGGCTTTGAGGGTCCTCTCCATGGGCTTTCAATAGGTCTCGCATGTTAAAGGTACAGAACACACTCTGATGCTGTGCCTATAGATAGAATCCTGTGTTGCCAGGAATCACAACTCACACCTTAAAGATGTTAAGAGATTAGTTTACTCTAAAGGCAAACACAGCCAAGGTCTATGAATTAGATTATTTCAAATTCCATGTGATAACAGTATGGTTAAATACTTTTTAGAAACATAACAAAGAAAGTCATAAATCAAGGCATGTATCAAAATCATTTGTGGAAACATTAATTAGGTATGTTAGAGTAAATCACAGGAAGTCTGAGCTACAGGCATCAAATGCTAATTGATGGTACTTTCTGGTTTTTGGTTGATTGAAATTAGGGCTTTGTTAAGTAAATGCATTCCAAAAAATTTTATTTTGTTAGTCACATGATGTTAGGTCAAATGCAGAAATGGACAAGGGATGATTATTTGGGGGACTTAAGACAGCCCAAGATAAGTGGTAATTAGGCTTTGAACCTGTAGCATTCTAACTTCACAGTTATAGGAATTTTGGTGGAAGATGTAACTCAGCCAGAAACTTTTTACCTATAATATACACTCTTGTATGGGGAAAACTTGTCCAAGCCATGTCAATATATCAGTTATTAACTGGTCGTTGGACATTGATTCACTCTACATGAATTATCTTCTGTATGTATGTGTGCCTGTGTGTATGTCACATGGAGGAGGAAAGAAGGCAATCGAATCTCCTGGTGTTGCAGTTACAGGCACTACTGAGTGACCCAACATGGTACAGGAACAATGTGGATACAAGAAACCAAACTGAAAATGCCACAAGCACCCTTAATGGCCGAATCATATCTTTATCCTGTTTCTTTATTCTTTCAAATTTGACATAATTTTCTATGTGATTTAATATCAAATTGAGAAATGATGTGTGAAACACATGTTTCACATGTGTGAAACAGAGATGATTTGTTTGTTGAAGACCAATTCACCTACTCCGTGACAGTGGTTGCGATTTGTTCCTTACCATCGGCCGGGGTTCAGGACAGACATTCATGGTGTGAGGAGAAAAGCTCTAGAGTTTGCTGGCGGTGTTTTGAACTTTATTTTTTAAAATTCCAGCTACTCGCCGGGCAGTGGTGGCGCACGCCTTTAATCCCAGCACTTGGGAAGCAGAGACAGGCGGATTTCTGAGTTCGAGGCCAGTCTGGTCTACAGAGTGAGTTCCAGGACAGCCAGGGCTACACAGAGAAACCCTGTCTTGAAACCCCCCCCTCCCCCCCCAAAAAAAAAAGAAAAAAAAAATTCCAGCTACTCTTGCCTGCTTTGGTCAGAATTTAAGAATGTACTCAAAAGTGTCTGATGACTAGCCCAGTTTACCTCAGGGCTGGTGTCTTCTCCACTTTCCACAGTCTCCTTTAAGTCACAAAAGAGGTGGGACACCTCCCTCTGGAGCTTCATAATAGTGTTTTACTTTGCCTTGTACATATGGAAGACTGCTGTGTTTAGAATGTTCTGGGTAATATGCTGGGTGGTAATGACCCTCACTAACTGTCAACTCCCTTCTTATATTTGCCAGCTTCATGAGAATAAACCAAAATGCCTCTGAAAGTCATCTAACGCCCATGATTAGGCCATTTCCCCCATGACATTTAGCTTTAAGTAGAGAGGAAATTAAGTGGTTCCCTGTGCAGTACTTCACTGTAAAACTCTTGACAATTTTTTCTCTTTGATAATAAACACTGTCCTAGACTTAAGAAGCACAGGTTATAAGAGGCCTTGCTGTTATATAGGCTGAATTTGAAATCTGACATTGACAGAACTGCACCGGTTCCTTAATAGCAAATAAAATATGTAACATAGTGCCCTTGGGATTTCAACCAAAGTCATTCCTAAGAGCTGTATTCCTCCTTAATTTACATCTTAAGTGCTCACCATGCTTGAGAACAATGGATCCAGAAGAGAAAGGCTGTAATAATTTCTTTCATTTCTTTAATCAGGGCAAGAATTTCAAGGACATATAATGTATTATTTTAAAACTCTTAAAACATCATTTTTCATACTGTATCAAGCACATCTGCATGCAGCTCAGATACAAAGTAGGGTAATAACTCTTTTACTCAGAGTACATGTGAGATGTTCAATGAGGTGTAACCACAGTGTAGCAGAGAAAATATATAGCAGAGATCGTGTGACTGGGTTATTCTAATTTGGATGATAATATCTGCTTTGTATGTATTCTGCAAGGAAACAAGGGCTTCCTCACTACTTATACTTCATTTCTCATAATTTTCTTTTAATAATAAAACACAAGGGAAAATATTGACAAATGTTCTGACTACACTGCACACCTATCAGTTTCACATGAGATTCTATTCCCCATTTTAAAAATCAGAGATGAATAGTGGAATGTGCCAAAGACGGCTACTAGAGGAGGCATGATATGAACATGGGAACCATGAGGCTAGAACGTGACTAAAGCTAACAGGAGGATAGGTCAAATGAAGTAAGACCTCATAGCGTGTGGGCCAGTGTATGGGCTAGGGCTAAAGCAGTGGGGTGAGGCCAGAAAGCTGAGTTCTACAAAAGCTGCTTAGGGTCTGACCTCTTGAATTTTGCTTTTCTGTTCTTTTACAGTCAACAGTTTGCTGCTGAGAATTGTGAACATTTGTCCTGAATTGGAACAATATATAAAGTGAAATATGTTCAGTTTATCTATGGTAGGAAGAAATGGTTTAATATCAAACTTGAGTGAAAGTAAATTAGCATCCAGAAATTTACTTGCATAAAATAAATTTCTTACATAATCAGAATAGTTTCTTCTTTACATCATCACATGTAAGTCAGGTAATATCCAAGGGCAAGGTCTATTGGCAGTACCCTGAGATGTACCACTTTGTCATGAACACATTTTGACATGTGCTTTATTCAGTCATTTTACATCATGTAATAGAAAATAAACCATTTATTTCATATTTAATACACTTTTTAAATAACTAAGATTGTTTATTGTGAAGATGAAACCAATAATAGTTGATTTAATAAAGTATATAGAGAGTTCAGTAAAGCTTATATTTTAAGATTGTGTACTGAAAATCATTTTAAAAGTAAACATACAGAATTAACTTTAGTTCTGGAGAACAGATCCAATTCTTGAATGTGCAAGACAAGGAGTTTAATGCTCTGGCACTAGCATTCATTTCATTTGAGGCTAAATATATTATATTTTAATGATCAACTTATGGTGGAAATAAAAAAAAAGACTGAAGACCTCTTCTGAGAGAGTTAATGAACCGTTGTCTGCTGTTTTATATAAAACTACTTAAAATTAAGGCATTACATTACATAATATGAAGTTTGAGTATATAGCAATATTATGTATATTTAAAAGTTTTTATGTTAATTTAGTTAAATTCAAAATTTTATTTTGTTTCATACTCATCAAGGAGGCCTTACATTACTATTTGAACCATATGTAGTTATATGTGAAACTTAGTCTATTTTACATGACAGCACAAATATGTATTTCTGTGTATCAACAGATATTTACATATGTGGACATTTATATAAAGTAAGTATAAGTGCATTCATCTTCCTTTTATGTTCTATCAAGTAATCCAATCTGTCTATCTAGTATCTATCACCTTACTATTGTCATTATCTATTCATCATCTGTCTAGCTATCAATGTAGCAAAAACAATGACAAAATTAAATTTGTTCTGTGTGATTCTGTGAAGTTAGTTCTTTGTTCTTTCAATTTCTTAAAAACTTCAGTGGACAAGACACATTAAATAAGACATTTAGATTATAAAAATCTTGATAGCAGCTTTTGGGTTTGCATGGTTTGTATATATATGAATTATATAGCTTTTAAGCAATGCCCAATGTAGTCATTTTGAGATTTGCTTTCTTTCTTTACAGTGTGTTTCTGTGTGTGTGTTTTAGTTAATAGTTAATACTGGTGCATTTTAAACAATAAAGTGCCAAGATCAGAACAACTGGATCCAATAGGCACTCCTTATATGATAGTGCTTTTGGTTTACCAACTCTCCCTTCTCTTACATGTGAAAGTTAGGTTGCTTATGATTTGCTATCTGACACTATGTTCAAATTTTATTTTTTCCCTAATTCATTGTTTTATTTGATTTTAATGTCATGTAGTACTCTAGCTACGTATCTATTATCTATCTATGCATCTATCATTTATCTATACATTTATCTCTGTATCTATTTCTTTATATATCTCTTTATCTCTGTATCTCTTTCTGCATTTATGTATCTCTGTATCTAATCATCTATCTATCTATCTATTAATCTATGGATCTGCCTATGTAGATACATGTTGTATTTACATATTATCTATGTATCTATGTATTTATATATCTATCATATATCTATCTATATACCCACATATGAATCTATGTATTTATATAACTATGTATCTATGCATCTATGTATCTATGTATTTATGTATCTATCTTTGTATCTATGTATATGTATATGTATTTGTCTGTCTATAATCTATCTACCTATTTATCTATCAATCTCTTTATCTGTCATCTACCTATCTATCTGTCTATCTATCGTCTGTCATCTCTCATTCATGTGTGTTAATGATGTGTGTGTGTGTGGTGCATGTGTCATGATGCACATGTGGAGGTCAGAGGACAATTCTCTTCTTTTGTCTTTATGTGTTCTAGGAACCAAACTTAGGTTGTCAGCTTTAATTCCCACTGTAACATTTCTCAGGCCCTGAAAATTTTGTTAAAGATTGTTTTGAGAAAACAAACATTTGCCACATCCCATGCTCTTAATAAAGTGACATTTTCACGAATTGTATTTGTGCACATACCTTTGCAAAAAAAGTATTACCAGAATTCAGCAAAAATGTTTTTTTTTCTTAGTGAAAACTGAAATAACTATGCATTCATCATGCAATCTGCCTCTGAAATAGCAATGAGTATTTTAAACAAGATTTAACATCTTCTTTAGTTTCTAATGAAGCTATCTATTGAAAGGTATAATCAATTAGCATTTGGACAGGATTGTTCAACTTAATGTTGAAGGAGTCGTTGAAGTAAAAATTCTGTTTCAAAAAGTAGAATTAAAATAATGGCCATCATTGTTTACTCAATACTTAAATTCTTTTCTCCTCTCACTTTCACAGCGGAGTAAAAGGTACACTGAATACTTTATAATATTTTCAGCTCAGCAAACTACAAAAAGTATCTAGACAGTTATACTATTAGAAATAACATGGAATTAAGAACTAAGAAATGCTTAGTCAACATGAACTCAAAAGCCAACCCCCACCCTACTTGGACACAGTCCCAAAGATGCTGCCATTCTGACATCATAGCGTTGCATGGCCCATGTTGTATTTATGAAGTTCTACACCTAGTGTACGAGAAAACCTCCCCTCTGAGGTGTCCTTTAATAAGAATTGCATTTCTCTTTTGCATGGGATCCTTTTATGAAGCATTATCACATGCATAAAAAATACAATGATACGCCAGAAGCCTAAGTGAAACTTGATTTGACTTAGTTGGGGTCCCACCCCCTTGAAAAATAAATACCTTTTGGAACTTGGGCATATTATCTTTTGTAAACTTCTCCTTTTTTATGTTACTTATATACTTAAAATAATACCAAAATACTCACAATTTATTTTTAGATTTAAATACTATGCAGTATCATTGACATATATCTAGTAGGATATATATGGTCTATTTCCCCCTTTTGTTTCTTCTTCTTGCTTATCACAAGGAGCAGAGATTCTTAGTTTTCTAAGTCACTTCTGCTTTCAGTAATACTGGATAATCTGAATATGTGAGATGCTAGAGGACACATACCCATTTGATGAGGCTCCACCGCCTAATGGGTGAATCCATTTCTTTACATAAGTTGGATACTTTTAAGTATGTTCAAGCATTCTTTAGACAAGTACTAAACTGCAGTTCCACATATAATTCAGCATTTCAATGTAAAATTAAAGTGGGAAAAAAGATGAGAATTTTATAATAACTTGCCTAATAAATGTAAGGAATGCTTTTCTGGTTCTTTCTAGTTTTAAGTGCACCAAAGAAGAAAGTGTGTTTTCCCTGGGTAGGGTGGCCTTTAAAGGAACCTCCCACAGGAATCCCAGCTTGTAAGACATAACAGAAAGACTTATGAGGGCAGCAGCTCAGCTCTAGGCTGGTTCCATAGTCAACACAACCCAGTGTTTTCAATGAAGTGAGGTATAGTAAGCCTTTTAATAGAGCTGAAACTAATGACTAACCACCGCTCATTTATTTATCCCAAGATATTTCATGAACATATACTCCATGCTCTAATTCAAAGAAATAAATAAAAAGTGCTGACTGGGAGTTAATTTTTCATTTAAATACAGAAGAAAAGCAAACGAATTAGTACACAGCCCATCAAATATTGACAAGGGCTTTGATTTCCAATAATTTTATTGCAATAAATTTTCATTTATCATTTTTTTCAAAATCCATTTTGCTGTCTTAAATTCCTCTAACTCTCAGAACCATTTAATTTTCTATTTGAATTAAACCTACCTGAAAATTCATTTTTGGGTTTTCTCTCTCCTACAGATGCCAGGTCTGCTCAGGCAATTCTTCATTCTGGTTCTCTCTTGAAGGTAGTTGGGGCATAAGAGTGTTGGTGGGGGTAAGACTTGGTCTTGGGAGATATTTAGGGTTTCTTTTTTTAATATTAAGATGTTTATCTGTCTTAAGTCTAAGTTACTTTGCAGTCATTGTTAGCCTGTCTGTCTGAGTTCCTATGAGTCCAGAAACTGGAGTCTCTGGCATTTAGCACCTCATCACAAAACAGTGGGGTATTAAGCAAAGGATTAATTGCTAGGACTTTTTTTCTCTCTTGCCCAGAAGTCTTGCTTCTTCTCAGGCAAGAGAGAGGTTTGGAGCAATAAACTTTTATTGAATTAGGAGAGGAGAGTCATGTTTGCTGAAGGAAACACTTTCACACAAACAAATATGCATAAAGTCACATAAATTTATTAAAAATTCACGGATACACATATACAGTTGGGCCCAGTTACATACTTATCTCATAATTCCATACTTACACACACATGCATACTTACGTATGCATATGTAAAAGACCAAGTGCCAGTGCAGAAAAACTCACTCATTCTGGATGAAAAGTGAGCTTCAATCTTTGTTGCAATGATAAAGAAATAGCTTCTATCCTTTTATTGCTAAATGAATTAAACCAAATTTTTAAGAAAAAAGCTTTGTCCTCTTTGATAAGACTAAGCCTGCCTTGCTGTTAAGACAAGACCTTTTCTATTCCATGGTAAGGAGAAGATTGCCTGCTATTTCTGGTCTCTCTGCAGCTTCTTCTTTGTTTCTCTTTCCCTCTGCATTCTGCATATTGATCTCTTAATTTTTTATGTTACCTATAGTTTTTAAGTTATCATACTTTGCTGTCCTCCTTCCTATCTTGCTCTCTCCTCTTGCTCTGACGTAACAATGACCTTCCTCCAAATGCCCTGTAGTTGCATTCCTAGTCTTTATTATCGTTTCTAGGGGAGTAGATCACATGGTTTTTCCAAGTATCCCCCTTTTAAAAAAAAGTTCACAAAAAGTTCAAACAAAACTACAAATCATAAATTTGTATAAGAACTTTATAACATATTTACATATGTATCCATTAAGACTAGACATTCATTATCTGTCATTAGCTCTACAGATTCATGGAAAGTTAAAGATCTTAATAAAGCTATCTTTGAAGTTATGTATAAATAAAACTCAGTCAATATTTTATATTCTGTCCTTGCACCTACAGTAAATTGTTAGTTCCCTTTGGTTAATTGTTTTACAACCTCTTCTAAGTTATAAATGTTTGCATTATATCTGAGAAGCAATTAACTTGTGACTCTTGAAATCTGGCAGAGTTCTCAATGCAATTTTGATATCAGAGAGGACTTAATATCAGTGCTTACTATAAAAGGGCTTAATAATTACTAAAAATTTTAGGAATTCTTATAGAATCATCATTGAGAATTAAGAGTTTGTCTGTTTAGTATCACTACAAGACAGTATATCTTCATTGTTCTGCAGAAATCTGCTGCAAAGTATGGGCTAATACCTACTGATATAAATATATAAATAGGCATTTCCTGTATGTATGTGTATGCATATTAATAGCAGGAATCTTTCCTTAAATGTAATCTCTTCAGCCTTGCATAGAAGAGTGAATTTATCATAGCTTTACAGTCCATGGTGGAACCATCTCAGGAAGATTACCTGCTAATTTTAAGGTTCTTTTAGATGGCTTCTGACATTCAGACACACCCTTTCCCATCTTATATATGGATTAGAAGAGCTATAAATACCAAGAATACTGGTTATAATTTCCTATCTGTATGTGCTTGCTGAATTCCAGTTTCCTGTACCTTAATATCTAGTTGATACTTGCTTTTATACTATAGTAAGGCAGCTAGGGATAGAGATTCTAAAAAGAGATTATAACATATTCTCTCAGACCTGTATTTACAATCTGTGGTTTGGATCTACTTAGAGATGATGAGTTACCATGGATGATGAGACTAATGATCCTGCTTGTGTTATAAACTGAGACCCAAAGAGGGTGAGTTTTCTGTTTGACAGAATTCTAGAAACCAGCAGTGTAAAGGCTATTAGGTATCAAGTAGTTATCTCTCCTACTTCAGAACGGAACAAAAAGTTTGGCCTAAGATGAAGAACCTGGGCACACTGCCAATACTAACAAGTCAATTCCATTTCACCTGGAAGGGAATGAATGAGAACATGTCTGAAATGAGCCACTACTGTGAAGTGTCACTTAAAGAAGTTACAGAAAATCTGAACAGAGGTCAGCAAAGCTTGTGTGGCATTGTCATAGGCAGAAGGAAAGTGTTGAAGCTAGCTCCTTGAAACTCTACCATTTCCTTAAGATAGTGTTAAGAGGCACTATGAGGGAGCAACAGGCAACTGGCATTCTTATATTTGAAACATGCAAACTGTGTTCCCTGTTTTGCCACCTTTGATGAGACTGGCAAATTTCCATCATTTGACAGCACCCCTGTACTGGATAGTTTTGTGTGTCAACTTGACACAAGCTGGAGTTATCACAGAGAAGGGAGCTTCAGTTGAGAAAATGCCTTCATGAGATCCAGCTGTAAGACATTTTCTCAATTAGTAATCGGGGAGAGAGCCCCTTGTGCGTGGTACCATCCCTGGGCTGGTAGTCTTTAGTTCTATAAGAAAGCAGGCTGAGCAAGCCAGGAAGGAACATCCCTTCATGGCCTCTGCATCAGCTCCTGATTCCTGACCTGCTTGAGTTCTAGTCCTGACTTCTTTTGGTGATGAACATCAATTTGGAAGTGTAAGCTGAATAAATCCTTTCCCCTCCAACTTGCTTGTTGGTCATGATGTTTGTGCAGGAATAGAAACCCTGACTAAGACAAATTGGTACCAGCATAGTGGGGTATTCCTGTGACAATCTGACAATGTTTTGGGGAGGACTGTGAAAGGACTTTCGAACTTTGGGCTAGAAGAGCCATTTGGTATTAAGAGTTCGTGGGATGGAAGGAATGCATACGGAAAATGTGGTACATTTACACAATGGAATACTACTCAGCTATTAAAAACAATGACTTCATGAAATTTACAGGCAAATGAATGGAACTTGAAAATATCATCCTGAGTGAGGTACCTCAGTCACAAAAGAACACACACAGTATGTACTCACTGATAAGTGGATATTAGCCCAAAAGTTCAGAATACCCAAGATTCAATTCACAGACATATGAATTCATAGGCATATGAAGCCTAAGAAGAAGGAAGACCAAAATGTGGATACTTCAGTGCTTCTTAGAAGAGTGAACAAAATACTCACAGGAGGAAATATGGAGACAAAGTGTGCAGCAGAGACTGAAGGAAAGGCCATCCAAACTCTGATCCACCTAGGGATCCTTCCTATATGCAGCCTACAAACCTGGACTCTATTGTGGATGCTGGGAAGTGCTTGCTGATGGAAGCCTGCTATGGCTGTCTCCTGAGAGGCTCTGCCAGAGCCTGACTAATATAGAGGAGGATACTCACAGCCAACCATTGGACTGAGCATGGGGTCCCGGATGGAGGAGTTGGAGAAAGGACTAAAGGAGCTGAGGGGGTTTGCAGCTCCATGGATGCAGCAACAGTGTTAACAGGTCAGACCCCCAGGAGCTCCTGCGGCCTGGACCACCAACCAAAGAACACACTTAGAGGGACCCATAGAGCTGGCTGCATATGTGGCAGAGGAGGGCTTTGATGGACATCAGTGGGAGTAGAGGCCCTTGGGCCCGAGGGTGTTAGATGCCCCAGTGTAGGGGAATGCCAGGGTGGGAAGATAGGAGGGGGGAGGATGGGATAGTGGGTTTCCAAAGAGGAGACATGGAAAGGGGATAACATTTGAAATGTAAAGAAAATATCCTATTAAAAAAAAAACAAAGAAAGAAAGAAAGAAAGAAAGAAAGAAGGAAAGAAAGAAAGAAAGAAAGAAAGAAAGAAAGAAAGAAAGAAAGAAAGAAAGAAAGAAAGAAAGAAGGCTGATGAACCATGGGAACAAAACTAGTAAGCAACACTCCTCCAGCTCCTCCATCAGCTCCTGTCTGCAGGTCCCTACCCTATTTGAGTTCCTCCTTTCACTTCCCTCAATGGACTGTGATATGGCTGTCAAATCAACCATTTTCTATTGCTTTAATAGTTGTTTATTTATTATGGCAGCAATAGAAACCCTGTCTAAGGCCTCTTCATTTTACCTCGTTCCCTCTCACAATATTTCTCTCAACAAGTCCATCTCTTCATATCATCGTTTGGTGTGTAACCCATTGAGTTTAATTACAATTACTATCCTGAGCATCTGTGAGAAGTTATTCAGTGGAAGAAGGGCAGAGTATCTGTGACTATAGCACCGAAGTAAATGACATCAATAAGACTCTTTGCTTTCCCATGATGAAGCATCAAAGGGCCAAATCTTTTGCAAGTCTTGTGCAGGTAACGATGGCTGCATAAAGTTCATGAGAAGTTAGCCATGTCATCCTCAAACACAACTTTGTGTTGTATGTCCTCCCATCTTTAGCTCTATAGTCCTGCAACCTTGTCTTTTGCTGTGGTCCTTGAGCAAGGTTGCATCGAGTTCACTTTAGTAATGCCTGTATCTTTCCCAGAATATGGCATTCCATATCCCTTCTTCCTAGCTTCTGGGTCTTTCCTTCTTTCTGCCCTCTCTTCCATAATGTTCTCTAAGACTTAAGTCAGGGAAATTGTAGCTTCCCATTTGGGACAGCATGCCACTGTTTCTTATTCTGAGAAAGTTGTCAAATTATGAACTTTTTGAATTAACCAATACCTGCTGTTATCAGAAGCTTCTCTGATAACACTTTTATCCTAAGAAATATATTATAAGTCTTTGTCCTAGAATTATTTTCTTTCTATGTCATCTATTTGGATGTTTCATAGTTTTTTCAAGTTCCTAAATATTATGTTCAGGAGCTTTCTTTTGAAAAATCGGCAATTTTTTGTCATTTACTTGGTCTATTCTGTTCATAAGGCTTTCTAACCCATTTTTTGACATATAATTTTCATACCCAATTTTATTTCATTTGGATTTTTTAGTGTTTCTCTTTATTGAATTTTCATGTCCTAAATTGTCTTCATTATTTTAATTAGCCTTTTATTTTACATCTGGGCTTCAATCAGGATCCTATTCTAAGTTTATTTTGGTGTTGATTGATACTTTCTTTGAACTCCTTGAACTCTGAATGTTTTTAGGATTGTTCTTTTTAAATTGTGTGCTTTGAGATTCCTCTAAGTTCTTTTCCTTTCAGAACATTTCTTTAAGACTGATGATAATGAGAATGACTCATTGTCTTTATGTCTCATATTACTTATATTTTTGTGATGGAACCTGAACAACTTTGAGTTTGCTTGTTGGTTGTATTTCTGACATGAATTTATAAGCTCTAATTGTTATGTGGGATTTTTTTGTTGCTTTTTTGTGTTTTTTTGTTTTTTTTGTTTTACTGTTACCTAATCTTGATTGGTTTTCTATCAGAGAAAATGTGTTTGAAGCTCAGTATTTTGATAACTATATGTTGGCTTGTGTGGAGGCTGAGGGGATTTCAATTCAGTGACTTCTTGGGGAGGGAGGTGTCACTGTGGTCCTATTGGATGCATGTGTCTGATTGATCAAGTTTCTGGGTCAGTTCAAAGACCGGGGCTGAGGGATCTTACCAGGCACTGAGAATATTAATAACTTTGTTGGCAACACTGTACAGTGGATGACTGAGTAGTGTTCAGTTGTCTGCTATCAGATGCCATTTGTGTACCACTCTTGGGCTAGGTTAAGGAACAGAAGCAGAGGCAGGTGGACTCAAGTCTTACCATTAGAGGCTTATGTGTATTCTTCCTGTGTAGCTCTGGCTGGCCTAGGACTACCTATGTTGACTATACTGACCTAGTCTAATTGGGGCAATCTTCCAGCCTCTGCCTTCTGAATATTTGAAATATCAGGTTCCTGAATATTGAAAAATATAATTTTATTAAATATAGTTAGGCTGAAAATTTTTAGATGCATATGCATTTTCTGTTAGTTAAGAATGAGGTATTTTTATGCTTCTGTATAAGTGAAGAGGTTACAGAATGCCACAGGGCTATTATTGTATCATATGATCTTGACTGGTATTTTATTAACATGCTTTTCAATGTTTCCAATGTGCAGGCAAACAATTGCCAATGAACTGTTAAGTTTAACAGGTTGTCAGAAGTTACTACCATAAAGCATTCAATTGTGAGATTGATTTCTGCCCATTTACAATTTCTAATACTCCCTGTGGGGATGAATTAACGTTGGAGGATGTAATTTTACCTTAAAGTGCAATGAGATGGTCCTAATTGCTTTCTGAATTCCCATTAAGATGATGTACTAATTATTCTTCTAGTTGCTGTGACAAAACACCTCAAAAAGGAAAAAGTAACCTTAAGGAAAGAGGAGTTTATTATGGCTCATGGTTTGAGGTTTAGTCTATCCAGTTGAGGAGCCATGGCAATAGCAACAGCTATTGATGTGGCATAAGGAACATGAGGCATCTGATGACATTGTGTCCAAAAGTCATTGAGATTTTCCAGGTACAAGCAGTCTGCACCCACATTCTTTGCCAAAACAAAACACAGATGGCCTCAATCCGTGTTCCCAACTTAGTACTTGTTTCTTTCTTAAATATAGTGAGAAAACTTTTACTGTCCCCAGTCCTGTTAAGCTCTGTTTACAACTGCCTAGGGGCATTTTAGCCTATGGCTCTAAACTTTTCGACATTATTTCTGCAAACTAGATCCAATGGACCATGAAACTTGAGTCAGGCTTGTCACAGAAATGACTCTATTTCTTGGCTTTTTCCTCTCCTCTCGTCTCCTCCCCCTCCCACCCTCCTCCTCTTTCTTGTTTCTATTCCTCTTTCTCTTTCTTCTTCTCCTCCTTCATTTGTACTAGTTTCTTTTCTCATTGGTGTCACAAAATGTCTCTCCTATACAACTTAACAAGAAAGGTTTATTTTGGCTTATACAATAGTTGTTCAATTCATCATAAAGGAAAAGCCTGGCTAGAACAGCTCTTCCCACATTGGTGGAAGCATGAAGTACCTGCTAGTATGCATTCAGTAAGCAGTGAGAGGCAAGGATGGGGCTCAAATCACTTTCTCCTTTTCATTGAGTCTGAAACCCTATCACTGTTGCCTTCCTTCTTCACTTAAACACTTCTGCAAAATCGTTCATAAACCTGCTCAGAGATTGTCTAACTAAGCTAACAAAATCTGATTCACCAATATGGAGAAGGCTTCTCTTTATTTATTTGGCTTTTTGTAGCATTATTGTATTCAATCATTTTTCTTAGGGATATTTTAGGGCAAATATTCAATATATACAAAATCCCTATACACAAAAAGATAAACATATAAACAAGCTCTGCTTTGTCTTCTTATGGTTCAGTCTACACTGATAAGATCAAATTTTATTTGTTAATCAAGATTGTAGTTCTCCCAAGAAAAAAGTAATTTGACTTTTGTTTGTTTGTTTGTTTGTTTGTTTGCTGGGTCAGCTATTTTTTTTTTGATACTTTATTTACATTTCCAATGTTTCCCCTTTTCTGGGTCTCCTCTTTGGAAGCCCCCTATCCCTTCCCCATTCCTACGTCTATGAGGGATTCCACCTCCCACCCACCCGCCCACCCATGCCCCTATTCCCACCTTGACATGACCCTTTACTGGGGCCTCTAACACCCTCAGGCCCAAGGGCCTCTCCTCTCTCCCTGATGGCCATCGAGGTCATCCTCTGCCTCATATGTGATCCGAACCATGGGTCCATAGATGTGTATTCTTTGGTTGGTGGTCCAAACTTCAGGATGACCGGGGAGGGATGGGTGGGTTAGGCACATTGGCGCTGTTGCTCCCTCCATGGGGCTGCGAACTCCCACAACTCCTTCAGTCCTTTCTCCAACTCCTCCATCTGGGACCTCACTCTCAGTCCAGTGGTTACTGTTAAGTGTAACTTGGGCATTCTGAACTTTTGGGCTAATATCCGCTTATCAGTGAGTAC
>CM052704.1:54830379-54927336 GCA_028551405.1 Uromys caudimaculatus
ACGTTTACCATTTATTATCCTTTGTAGGGCAGAGTTTGTGGAAACATATTGTATAAATTTGCTTTTGTCATAGAATATTTTGGTTTCACCATCTATGTTAATTGAGAGTTTTGCTGGGTATAGCAGCCTGGGCTGGCAGTTGTGGTCTCTTAGGGTCTGTATGAGATCTGCCCAGGATCTCCTAGCTTTCATAGTCTCTGGTGAGAAGTCTGGTGTAATTCTGATAGGTCTGCCTTTATATGTTACTTGACCTTTTTCCCTTACTGATTTTAATATTCTTTCCTTGTTTTGTGTATTTGATGTTTTCACTATAATATGATGGTATGAATTTCTTTTTTGGTCCAATCTATTTGGGGTTCTGTAAGCTTCTTGTATATTTATGTTCATCTCTTTCTTTAAGTTAGGGAAGTTTTCTTCTATGATTTTGTTGAAGATATTAACTGGTCCTTTAAGTTGGGAATCTTCATTCCCTTCTATACCTATTATCCTTAGGTTCTGTCTTCTCATTGTGTCCTGGATTTCATGGATGTTTTGGGTTAGGAGCTTTTTGCATTTTGTATGTTTTTTTACTGTTGTGTCAATGTCAATGGTATCTTCTGCTCCTGAGATTCTCTCTTCTATCTCTTGTATTCTGTTGGTTATGCTTGCATCTATGACTCCTGATCTCTTTCCTAGTTTTTCTAACTCTAGGGTTGTCTCTTTTTGTGATTTTTTTATTGTTTCTATTTCTATTTTTAGCTCCTGGATGGTTTTGTTTATTTCCTTTGTCTCTTTGATTGTGTTTTCCTGTAATTCTTTTATGGATTTCTGCGTTTCCTCTTTAAGGGCTTCTAGTTCTTTACCTCTGTTCTCTTGTATTTCTTTAAGGGTGTTAATTTCTTTCTCAAAGTCTTCTATCATCATCATGAGAAATGATTTTAAATCTGAGTCTTGCTTTTCTAGCATATTGGGGACTTCAGGGATTGCTGTGGTGGGAGAGCTGGGTTCTGATGATGCCAAATGGCTTTGGTTTCCGTTCCTTAGGTTCTTGCCCTTGTCTTTTGCCATCTTGTTAACTCTGATGTTAGCTGATCTTACTTTCTGGCTATGGCTTTTCTCACCTGCAGGCCCCTGTATCAATACTCCTTGAAGACCAGCTCTCTCTGAGAGGTGTTTTTTACACGCTCCTGGGAGAGTAACTTTCTCCTGGCGCTCCTTGACTATGGAACCCTGGTGGCCCAGGCAGATGTCTCCTGCCTCAGCTGCAGCTGTTGGGATCCAGGGGGTTTCTATGCCCGCCTACCTCAGTCCCTGTGTCTCGCAGGTTTGGGGCAGTTCCTGGTGAGCTGTGGAGCTTGTCTTGGGCCCACTCCTGGCTTTTCCAAGCTCCTGGGAGGGTATCTTTCTCCTGGTGCTAATTGGCTATGGAGCCCTGGGGCCCAAGCTGAGGTCCCCGGCCTCCAATGGAGGCCGGAAGTTCCTGTCCCTCAGTCTCTGTGGCCCACGGAAACCGGGCAGAATCGGTGAGTGCTGGGGCTCGTTTTGCCCCCTCTCGGGGCTTTTCCACGCTCCTGGGAGTGTAACTTTCTCCTGGCGCTCCTTGACTATCGTCATCTAACTTTTGATGAAGTGAATCATATATTTATATATTTTATTTTATTTTTTTGTATAACACTTCATTAAGATTTTGGAGTTGAAAATCATGTTTTCATCAATAAAAATAATCATAATAAATTTTATGAAGGCTATGGATTGAACATGAAAAATAAGTTGTACAGTCATATTACTGATTAAGTTTATACATCATTCAGTCATGTTTTATTTGGGATAATGTCTTAGATCAGTCCTTTAAAAACCTAGATTTTATAGGAAGGAGATATACACAGCTATATTTTCATGAGCTTTTTCATGAGCTGCAAACTTATATTGTAAGTTATAGCACTGAATACTGTAGACAATTACAACACAAGGGTAAATATTTGTATACTTAAACATATCTGACTATGGGAAAGTCTAACTAAAAGATATACACCATACTGAAAAAGCAGACCTGTTTTATGAGACACTTAACACAAATTGATCTTGGAAAACTAGAAGTTGTTTGGGTGAGTCATTGAGTGTGTGATAAACAAACATGAAGGCCCTTTTAGGTCTCATGCTATGGAGAGGTTGGCCATCGCAAAATGGGTGGCATCTTTTGAGTTTCTGTAGTTTTGGTTTTAATTTTTTAAGAGAAATAAGAAACATGAATTTGGTTCAGTGAGAAAGATCTAGAAATAAGAGGTGGGAGAAAATTTTATGATCAAAATATATTTCTGTATGAAAAGTTTTAGATTAAAAGTAGTATGCTTAAAATACAACTACACTGTGAAGCTGTACAAAGTATTTTCTAAAATAGTGGTAATTGTATGTATATTAAGTTTGTACCAGTAATACTGTCATTTATGGGCATTATCAATTAGTATGCTCAGATCAACTGTGCTATTCTTTACTATGATTAGCAATACAATAGTCATTTATATAGCAGTAAATATTATTATCACAAAAACAGGAACAATGTTATATACTATAGCAAGACTGCTGTAACAGAGCTGGATACAGTGATTTTTCAGTTTTATTATTGTCTTATAGGACTGGTTGTCTGTGAATGACTGGGGTGTTTTAACACAGAACTGTACTTGACTTGAAACGTACATGCTCGCATACTGATAATGGGCTTCCAGTGAAATTTAAAGGATCATTTATTTTCTGTCTTTTGACACAGAAAATCATTATAGAAGAATGCTATTTTAACCATAACTGTGGATAATTTTAAATACTAATGTAAATGATGTTTGGTACATTGTACTAAATGAAATTGTAGTCCTGTGTGTGTATATGTGTGTGTGTGTGTGTGTGTGTGTGTGTATGTATGTGTGTACATGTAGAAATACATACAAACAACAGAGTGAAAGAATTCCTTTGGAATAATTGGGAGAGGACAGAGAAGGGTGACTTTAATGGGCTCCTTTAGGCAATGTCTACCCTCACTTCGACTAGTCCTTATGGGACACAGCTTTTACACTCTTCTCCTTCACCCACTTGGTTAAGTATAGCACAAGTATTGTGGTAATTATCTCTAACTAAAGTTGATTTCTTCTCAACCATCTGTTCTCTCATATTTAGAATATTGCATCCAGTGTCTCATAAACAGATATTTGCCCCTGAAAGAATGATTAAAATGTGCATCTAAATGAATGAAGAGCTTATAAATAGTTTACAAAAAGTGTATTTACAAACACATTCTGTGTGGATACTTAGATTATTCATTATAGAATTTATCAAAATGAGAGAAAAGAGATCAATGGAAAAGAAAATATATAGTTTCCTCTTGCTATTCCATAACTGGTAGCAGCAATGCAAACAGTAGTTGCATTTTGTATTGTCTGAAAGAAAAGGTACTCTATCTTTCCTACAAAAATAGGTTTTTTTTTAATTAGTTTTTTTAGTACTTACTAGGTGTCAGGTAGTATAATCCTAAAATTATGAAAAGTAAAACAAAATTAAATGAATTTTCTTTTGTGTGTGAAGGTTGGAGAAGAGAGGACAGACACATGATTTGCTAGAAATAATTAGTGTTTTTAAAGAACCATAACAGTGATATATAATTACAAGTAAATGCTGTCAAATCAAGGGAAATCGATCTATAATTGTCAAGAGACTGGAGGCCCCAGGGAATTTAGAGGTCTGGTGGGGTGGGTGGTAGTGGTGGGGGACATCCTTGTGGAGAAAGGGGGTAGGGAGGAGGTATGGAATGGGGTAATAGTCAGAGGGTGGACTGGGAGGGGGATAAAATCTGGAGTGTAAAAAAAAGATTAAATAAAAATAAAAATATAAGAATGAAGAATTACTTGGGAGTGGTATCAAGGGTTTTTGCATCTCTTGTTCTTTAGAGACATGAACAAATATCTATGCATCCCAAAATAGTGTACCAATGACACACACTTAAAATTCCACTCAAGCCTAGCTTCGTGAACCAAGGAGTGTATTGGGATTTTATTTTTTGGGGAGCGAGGGAGCACAGATGAGAAGTCCCTTATAGGAGCATGGGTACAGATGCCTTCTAAAACAGGTGCTGTGCATATTTATTGTTCTTTTGTAACATGGATGGTACTGGTTATGACTGAGGCAGTAAAATGATTGTCTTATGGAGAGGTGAGGGGGAACCATGGAAAACTGGCAGGAAAGAAAATAGACAAAATTATGCTTATCTTTCTAAAATTAGAAATAATATGCTTTCAGAAAATTCAGGAGGCAGGGGGCTAGCTGTATCTTAAACCAAGTTATTTCAATGTTTACAGATGGAAAAATAGTTGAGAAGAGTTTAAAATACTCTCCAGCTTAATTGATTTACACTCTCATAAAATTATTCATACCTCTGATTTGAATATAAGGATAAAAATCTCTGCTATGTTAATTAGCAAGTCAGCATCCTGGTAAAAGAGACAAACTGAATTGCAGTTTTACTCAAAGCATAAGCTTACTGTATGTTTGAAAGGTGGTCGATGTTTACCTGAATACTTTATGACATTTTGTATCTTCTCTGCTTAAACTGGAATATAGAATACTATAAATATCAAAGGATATTAGTGTAAAATTGTCTATCATCCTCAGCCTAATGGTGTTTTTTTAAAAAATAATATTGGGAAAATTATTAGTAACTTAATAAGCCTGATCTGTGTAAGTTATGCTGACCTATTTGTTTGCTCCATAGAAAAGTATCTTATGAAATTTTAACAAGTTCTTCACAGAAAACTGAAATTGTATAGGGTTTTAAAGATGTATTCATCAAATATATTTAACGAGGAGTTCAAGCTTATATTTACAATTGTGTTATGCACAAATATTTAGAGTAGTAGTCATTGTCATAAGGTAGTCAGCTCTGATTCAATGTATGAGGATTTCTCAATGATAATGAAAATTTTCAATATATTTCTTTGTTATATAATATATTTTCTCTGATTTTCAAAATTCTAATTTTGGCAGGTGAAAATCAATAAAGATGTTTAAGTGCTGGTCAGCCATTTTGATTCTTGGATTCATTTTTCTGGAGTCTGAAGGGAGGCCAACAAAAGAATCAGGATATGGCTTTAAATCCTATCAACCTCTTACAAGATTGCGGCATAAGGTATGGCCAAGTTGTCAGTCTGCTCAAAATCGCTTCTATTTGTGAACTAAGAGATTAGATGTAAGCTTCTATTCATTTAGGGATGCTAACTTCTGAACATGCTTTTAACAACTTTCATTGTATAGAACATAAAGCTGCAAGATTACAATTTTGTGAATAAAATACTATCTTTCTGAGGAAAAGATGTAGTGTGGATATAAAACATACTAGGTTGTAACTGGGGAGATGAATTAGTGGTTAATAGTACATATTGCTGATCGGACCTGAGTTTGGTTTTTAGTTAATTGGGCAGCTCAGAACCACTTACCACTCCATCTCCAGGGCACCTAACATCCTATTCTGGATTCTATGACACTTGCATATACATGTCCATAAACTTACAGGCTCACAAATTCATATGCACTTAATTTTAAAAGAAAATTATTTATTAAAACATGTTATTCAAATTTCCCCTAAGTATTAGTAATGATTTATATACCGAGAGTTAAGGCTGAGTTAGCCAGTTAATTTTTATTACTTTCATATACATCTTAAAATATTTTAAACTGCAAAGTGTTAGTTTCTACAAATCCCTATAAAGACATATATGCACACTCATATATCTTGTCAATAGAGAAAATCAGCTCATATAGAAATTATTGAATGTTTTCATTTATTAAAAAACCATTAAATTTTAGGTTCTTGAACATAGAAATTAGAAGTGTTTTAGAGCAAATACTTTGTTTACATTCAACTTTTTAACCTTAATATGAACAGCAATTTGTTTTATGAGACCACATATCTTGCAAATATTAATTGTGGGTTGTTTCCTTATTTTAACATTATATCTCAAGGTCTGAAAAATAAACTTTTGCATTTCCTGGTACTGTATACATATAAGACACTGATGGAACAAATATGTGGTAAAGAATTGGTGGGTAAAATGCTTAATTATATTACAGTGGTTTTCTACAAAATACATGACCTTAGGTTTGTGCATCACTGTGAACATTTTTGAGAAAAAAATTCAGTTAAATTTACATGTTAAAATATCATTATACTTATTTAGGTAATTTAATAGATTTTAAAAGAAAAGATATAATCAAATAAAATAAGCTTGAGAAGACTACAAACTCAAAAATTGCTATATCTTAATATTTGCATCATTGTATGACTATTTCTATATGATTAGAAATAATATATGATTGTTGATATACAAAACACAGGGCAGAAATTGTCATGAAAATACATCACTTTTAAACAGCTTTCTGTGGTTCTATGATTAAGCTACCAAAGGCACATAGTGAGGATTTGTATGTATGGAAACCTGTATGTGCTTGTGTGTGTGTGTGTGTGTGTGCGTGCGCGCGCGTGCGTGTGCGTGTGTGCACATGCAAGTGGGTATTTAAGAAGAGTGAAAAGGTAAACTGAGCAACAATGGGAAACAAAGCAGTAAAAATTATGTTTTTATAGTCTTTGCTTCAGTGCCTGCCTCCAGTTTCCAGTCCTTAGTACCTGCCCTGAGTTTCCTCAAGGAGCAACTGTGAATGGGACAAGCAAGTCAAATAACACCCAAGTTGCTTTTGGTCATGTCATTTATCAGAGCAAAGAAAGCAAATAAAGACAATGTTCATTTTGAGACAAAACAAATAGGACTAATTTGTCAGTACATGTTGAAATGATACAGATATGAAGAAATGCATACATATTTCATCATCTGCAGCTGTATGTATCCAAAAATGTCATTAAAATTCATTTGTCTGTATCTTGCAGTAAAAATGAGTAACAATAAACTTGCTGTGCTAATTATAGAAATCTTAATTATAATCTACAAATATATGTCTGAGGAAGAGCTGATTGTGTGTTTTACTAATGTGTTTATCCCACTACATCTATGCAACTTCATCTGAGGCAATTCATTAGCACGCAGGAACTGTAAAATGCAACCACTAAATCCAAAGCCCACGAAGTTCTGCTCTTATTTATTATGTTTTAAAACTTACGCATGGTGTGCTCTTGTACAAGCTGCTTTCCTACAAATTGTGATTTGATGGTGGTGTAGCCTGGGACACAGGACTGCTCTTCCTGCTTATTTGGATGATACTATTAAAATTCAGAGAGGTAAAGTAGCTTCCACATGAGCAAGAGACTGCAACAGTCATTATCAATAGGACAGGAAGAATGAGAAGGTAGGGTAGAGGATGGGAGGTTCACATTAATTTTAAAGATAAGGGTCATAAGGCAACGTGATTCTGACCTGAGAAAGAAATGTCTGCCTTTTAGATTGTTCCTTCTGCTCCCCACAAGCAAATCAACTGTATTTTATATTGTTTTCTGAATTGAGTATCTATTGATGGTGACTTTACCGGTTTAAGACAGATTTTTAGCAGAGACTCACTAGGAAAAGTAGACATCATTTGGAATATAGATGATCTTGTTATCAGAAATCTGAATTTTAGTTCCAGTACAATAATTATCGACTACCATGTGCATTGCAAAGAATTTCTAAATTTTGAGACATTGGTAACACTGTTGAATTAATGCAACTTGAGCAGTATATGTCACCAGAGGTAACTATGTCACTAGGTATTTATTATTGTTGAGCTGTCACTCCACTTAATTCCTTGTTCTGTCCTTTAATTTTATGGGCATTCTCATGGATGACATGGCTTTATTATTATTTTATAGATAAGAAAATATGATTTTATGGTTGTTTAGAATTTATTTATTATAATGTCATCCAAAATTATAGAGTAGGATTTTCAAATAGAGTCTACAAATTGTAATACAAGTTTAAAATTAAATGAGTATTTTTATAGCTATTTGAACTCAATTACAATGTTGTCTACATTTTCATATTTGTGAAATTTTAAAAAATCGGCTTGTATGTTTTATGGTATTAATTCCTTTTCTTTTTAATATGTGAGTGTTTTGGCTACACGTATTCATGTTCATCCCTTGCCTGTTTGTTTGCCATGGGGTTCAGAAGAGGGTTTTGGACCCTCCAGAACTGGAGTCACAGAGGGCTATAAACCACCATGTGGGCACTGGGAATAGAATCAGAGTTGTTCACACAAGCAACAAGTCCTTTTAACTGCTGAGCCTTCTCTATTGCCTATTAGGTGTTTATCTATGTTATCCTTCCTTGACAGACAATTCTCTCCTCTACTCCTTCATTTTCCCCCTTGCTTTCCTTTCTTCACCCTCCCCAAGTGCCCTTGCATGGTCAACGTGTGCACTACAATGCTTGGTTGTATTATAATGGCAAATTTCTGTAAAAAGTGACAGGGTAGATGCACCAGAGCTATGCCAGCTCAGATATGCTTGCCTGCCCTCCTGACCTCTGGTTGTCCTCCAGAATAGTTCCTTAAATTACAACTTTCTCATTTCCAGTGCTAGGGTGGTTTAAAATTCCCATGACAACCCTGATACAGATGAAACAATCAAGCACAAAGAGGAGAACAGAAACACTGGAGACATAAGGCACTTTCTAGAAAAGTTACAAATATTGTGCACTTATCAATCCTCAGATCTTTCCATTCCATGAAAGTGTAGAACTTTTAACCCAGTAGTGTGGCAAGTAGCAATGATCAATGATCTTTTATTGCCCACTGAATATTTCCTTATTTAATAGTCTCTCTGTTGTCACTTGCCCTCTTCCAGTAGGCTAAAGGAAAAGAAAGTGGAGAAAATCTGGTAATATTGTGGCTTGTGATGAGTTAGGAACAGAAGAGCATGAAGTGTACTTGAATGAATATTTTATAATAACTGAAAAATCTCCCAGAAAGCTCTTTTGCCCTATAGCGTAGCAAAAGGTAACCATTTAATAATCCAGCCTGTCCCCAAAAACATAGTGAATGATATATCCTGTTAATTAGGGTGTCATGGAACAAGGAATGGAAACTCTTTTTTATGTTAAATCATTGAATTTGGGATTCCTTGTTATCTCCATGTGCTCCCAGCTGTTCCTCATAGATAAAGACAAAACCTCGAGCTTTCTCTGTATTGGGAGAGGGCTCCTTGTTTTACTTTCATTTTTGAGGTTTTCTGATATCCATTTCTCCCTTATTTCTCCCTTATTCTGTTTTCCTCCTCCTAATCACCCAGCTATAATTTCTCACCAAAGGCCCCTTTTATTTGGATAACTGTTGAATGCACTGACATATTTCCAAATATTAACAAGCACCTTGTTTGCCTGTTAATCTTCCTTGCTTTAGCACCTGTCTTTGCCTCTTCTCTCCTACAGTGCTGATCACACTGCTACGGCATTGGCTTATAGAGGACTGTACGAGGACAGTAGAGTTCTTTGAGTGTTTCTAATGGGACCACTTAAAGTCCTTGAAGTGTTTGTATTTCCCTTGGAGCAGAGTGTCAAGCCCAGCTAACCTAACAAATTGAAGTTGATCTATGATATATTTTTTTTTCTGAAATCGAAGTACTTGCCTGTGAGGATCATTGTATGAATGAAGCAGAGTGTGAGAAATGTAATCATTCACGAGAGTATAGCTGTTCACAATGACACAATATAATTCACAGAACTGATTTGTGAGATATGACTCTCTTTTCCTTTCTGTTCCTTTTGTATTATCACTGAGAGATGCAGCATAATGTAAAGCAGCAGAGAGAAATACAGGAAAAGAGATAAACACTAGAAGAACCTCAGACTCCCAGTGGTCAGAGACAGAGACCTTTAAATAACCCCATACCCTAATGTTCTAACTGGAAGACTGGTGGCAAGTTCTAGAAACTACTATGCTGCTAGCAGGAATTTTCAGAAAGATCATTAAAATGCTAAGTGATTTTTCTGAGATCGAGAAGCAATTTGGACTACTCCTTGAAAGAAAAACTGTGGGTAGGGTCAAGAGGGGTTAAAAAGTTATTGTGAAGAATTAGTTAAAGGAGCTTGATATAGCTGTCTCCTGAGAGGCTCTGCCCGAGCTGAGAAATACAGAGGTGGATGCTCACAGCCAACCATTGGACTGATCATGGGGTTTCCAATGGAGGAGTTAGAGAAAGGACTGAAGGAGTTGACACAAGCTGGAGTTATCACAGAGAAAGGAGTTTCAGTTGAGAAAATGCCTCCATGAGATCCAGCGGTGTTCTTTAACAGAGTCATGAAGTTCTAATCCATCTGCATTGCAGTATATTCAATAAACGTGTGGCTTCTTTTCTAGGAATCTCATTTTTATGACCATGCCACATTTGGGTCTTCCTTCTTCTTAGGCTTCATATGGTCTGTGAATTAAATCTTGGGTATTCTGAACTTTTGGGCTAATATCCACTTATCAGTGAGTACATACCATGTTCGTTCTTTTGGGACTGAGTTACCTCACTCAGGATGATATTTTCAAGTTCCATCCATTTGCCTGCGAATTTCATGGAGTCCTTGTTTTTAATAGCTGAGTAGTATTCTAATGCGTAAGTGTACCACATTTTCTGTATCCATTCCTCTGATGAGGGACATCTGGGTTGTTTCCAGCTTCTGGCTATTACAAATATGGTTGCTATGAACATATTGGAGCATGTGTCCTTATTACATTTTGGAGCATCTTCTGGGTATATGCCCAGGAGTGATATAGCTGGGTCCTCAGGTAGTACTATGTCCAATTTTCTGAGGGTCCACCAAATTGATTTCCAGAGTGGTTGTACCAGCTTGCAATTACTTTTACTTACTGTTATTTAGAATTGAGCTTTCCTGATTTAGAGTTCTAACACTAGATAAAAAGCATATTGTTTTCTGGACTCTAACTTCTTGAATTCTTTGTATATTATGGATATCAGCCTTCTTTTGGATGTAGGGTTAGAAAAGATCTTATCCCAATCTGTAGGTTGCTGTTTTTGTTTTATTGACAGCATCTTTTGCCTTACAGAAGCTTTGCAATTTCATGAGGTCCCATTTGTCAATTGTTGATCTTAGAGCCTGAGCCATTGGTAATCTGTTCAGGAAAATTTCCCATGTGACAATGCGTTCGAGGTTATATCCCTCTTTCTCTTCTATTAGAATCAGTGTATCTGGTTTTATGTGGAGGTCCTTGTTACACTTGGACTTGAATTTTGTACCAGGTGATAAGTATGGATCAATTTGCATTCTTCTATATGCAGACTGCCAGTTAGAACAATGCCATTTGTTGAACATACTTTCTTTTTTCCACTGTATGGTTTTAGCTTCTTTGTCAATCATCAAGTGTCCATAGATGTATGGGTTTATTTTTGGGTATTCTATTCCATTGGTGGACCTGTCTGGCTCTGTACAAAAACCATGAGATTTTTATCACTATTGTTTTGTAGTACAGCTTGAGGCATGGGATTGTGTTTTCTCCCAAAAGTCCGTTTATTGTTGAGAATTATTTTCATTATCCTGTTTTTTTGTTGTTGTTTTTTTTTTTAATTCCATATGAAGTTGAGAATTGCTCTTTCTACCTCTGTGAAGAATTTGCATTGGAAATTTGATGGGGATTGAATTGAATCTGTAGGTTGCTTTTTGGTATGATAGCCATTTTCACTATGTTAATCCTACCAATCAAAGAACATGGAAGATCTTTCAATCTTTGGAAATCTTTGATTTTTTTCTTCAGGGACTTGCAATTCTTCTCATACAGATCTTTCACTTGCTTGGTTAGAGTTATGCCAAGATAATATATATTATTTGTGGGTATTGTAAAGGGTGTTGTTTCCCTAATTATTTTCTCAGCCTATTTATCTTTTGTATAGAGGAAGGCTATTGATGTGTTTGAGTTATTTTTTTTTTTTAATCCAGCCATTTTCCTGAACTTGTTTATCAGCTGTAGAAAGAATACCAAAGTGTTGATGCTTCCATCCCACTTAAAAGTGGGGAACAAAATAATGGGAGGCAGAAGTAGGGAGGGACATTCCTGGTAGAGGGGAGGATAAGGGGTAAGATCAGGTATTGTGGGAGACAGAAGCAAAGCTTAGAGGGCCTGGAGAATGAAGAGAAATGTGCAGCAGTGTGGGCTTGGGAACAGGGGGCATGGACCATTAGAAAGTTCTAGACACCAGTGATGTGGAAGGCTCCCAGGACCCAATGGTGAAGCTATTACCCAAAATGATGAACCGTGGGGAAATGGAACCTGAAAAGACCAGCTCCAGTAGATAAACATGGCCCCCGTTTGAGGGATGGGGCCACCCACCCATCTCAAAATTTTTGTCCCAGAATTTTTTGTCTAAAAGAAATGCAGGGACAAACAATGGAGCAGAGACAGAAGGAAAGGCCATCCAGATATTGCCACAACTTGGGATTCATCCTATGTCCAGACAGCAAACCCAGACACAATTCCTGATGCCATGCTGTGTTTACAGACTGGAGCCTACCAGTACCTGACTGAGACAGATGTAGATACTTATAGACAACCATTGGACTGAGTCTGGGATACCCATGGAAGTGTTGGGGAAGGACTGAAGGAGCTGAAAGGTTTTCCAACTCCATAGGAAGGAAAATAGTATCAACTAACTGGACCCCTCAAAGCTCCCAGGGACTAAGCCACTAACCAGAGAACATATATGGTCTTGGTTCATAGCCCCTGCTACATATGTAGCAGAGGACTGTCTTGACTGACCTCAGTGGGAGTGGATGTACTTAGTCCTGAGGAGGCTTGATGCTCCAGAGAAGGGGGATGCTAGAGGAGTGAGATGGTAGTGGGTGAGTGGCTGGGGGAGCCTCTTCTTAAAGGTGAGAGGGAGGAATAATGGATGGAAAGCTCGTGAAGGGAGACTGAGAAGGTGTAAATAAATAAAATAAAATAAAAAGAGGATTTTTTTATACATATATAAAGATAAATATATTGCTTTTCACACATACATGTACACAATGAAGTTAGGACAATAAAAGGCTGGGAAATGACATGCTTTGTTGAATATACCATAAGGAAGAGCTGTACACATGAAAATAGAATGCATATTTCTCAGCTTTCTCTTGTGTTCAACATTTTGACCTTCTGCAAACATTTTTCTGGCAACTATTCTTTTACCAATTAAAAGCACATTTACTTATTATTGCAATACTTATCTATTAAGAGTCTAATAAATGTATAGCATTGAACAAAAGATTCCATATTGAATTCTTCAGAACATACCCTAATTCATCATATATGATTGAAGTGAATATCTCAAGTGACTGAAAACATGATTCAATGAAACTATGATTCAATATGTATTGAAATGTGTAATAAGGAACGTGTCTCTTAGGGGAGCCAGCACAAGGTTTATTTTATAGTAAGCTGTCTACAGAAAATTAATGAGGCAATTAGCTGTGCAAACAGGCTTAGATTAAAGGTGTTGGGCTTAAGATTCTGATTGAGGATGTATTTATCAGCTGTGTGGATTAAATACCAGGGCTTCTTCACCTAAGGTGCTGTCAGCCATTATGATAAAGATGTCCAATAACAAATGCCTATTTTAGTAGGCAGTCAGTCTAAAGTTTGCTCAAAAATCTTAGAAGCACTATTTGTGTCTTTTTTCTTTTTATTAGTTTTTAAGTAATAGATTTTAATTATAATGGGTATTATAGATTAAACAACAATAATATGACAGTATATAGATAACCAGATGTTCTCATTTCTGCATAGATGGCCTTTCTCTGTTATTCAGGCTGTGGAATAGAGTGGCACATTTGTTACAATCATCCAGTGATGCTTGATTATCATCCAAAGCCTACAGTTTGCAAAACAATTCATTTGTGGCTTTGGCTTGATACTAAGTGAGGCTTTGACAAATGTGAGGTAACAAAAATAACATATTTCAATAACCTAAATGTCTACACTGTGTTCATTCACCCTTTCTCAATAACTCATGCTTTCATAATTTTCCTCCTATATAAATGGAATCACATAGTAATTAGGCTAAACATATTGGCTTCTTTCACATAGTATAGTGATGTACATTCAAGGCTTAATCAAATAGTATTCCATAGTCTTCATGTGAAATTTCACGTGTGTTCATCTGCTGAGGGAAACTTTGTTGGTTCAGGTCATGAAGTGTATGTGTGTGTGTGTGTGGGGGGGAGAGATTTGGTGTCTTTGCCTAGATTCTATTGCCTTCATGTATGCAGATGTCAAGTTGTTTGGAAATGATATTTAATGTATTATCTGTGTACACAACCATTGTATTGCTTTTAGTTCTTTATTCAAGATCTTGTCTTATTTGACAACTGTCATGTGTTTCTGAAGAGGTAAACTGGTGACAATGACATACTTGGTTCATTATGTCCCCACTGATAATGGAAATAAGATTATGATAAAGAAAACTGACAACGTAAGTAAGTATAAAGTATCACTCTACAGAAGAATAAATTAGAAGCATGGGTGGGAGAAATTAACAATGGATTAAGAATTTGTTGTCCCAGTCAATACAAGTGAAAACCCACCAAATATGACAGTGCTTAAGTTAATTTTGCATGTTTATTTGGTGGTGTTGGGTTTGTAATCACTGTAATTTTCTTAGATTCTTAGTTGATTTTTCAATTCAGGGAAATATAATTAGAAAAAAATTATGAGGTTAAATATCTTCCAAGAAATGCCAACACTTCTCTAAAATAGTGTTAGCAAGGCACTCAGTCTATTAGAGAGGATCGTTTTCTACAGTAAGGTCTAATTTTATCAGTTATGTTATCTTGTTCCTGAGATAAAATAGCCAGATCAAAGCTATTTAGAGCATGAAGGGTTTATACCTGTGTCCAGGCATAAAGCTAGAGTGTGTAGCAGCTGTTCTGCAATCAGGAAGTAAGGAGTTGTGAACTCTAGAGTTCGTTGCTTTCTTTCTCCCTTTTAAATTAAATTTGATTTTTTTTCTTATTTACTTTACATCCTGTTCATAGTCCCCCTCCTGATCGCTTCCCCGACACAATTCTCCTATCTCCCTCCCCTTCTACTAAGAGTGGGTGGGGGCCCACCTGGGTATCCCCCCACCCTGGCACTTTAAGTCTCTGTCAGGCTAGGTGCCTCTTCTCCCATTGAGGACAGACAAGGCAGTCCAGCTAGAAGAATATCCCACTGACAGGCAACAGCTTTGGGGACTGGCCCCATTCCAGTTGTTCAGGACCCACGTAAAGAGCAATCTGAACATCTGTTACATACGGGCTGGGAGGCCTAGCTCAAGCCTGTGTATATTCTTTGGTTAGTGGAAGTTCTGAGAGTCCCAACAATCCAGGATAGTTGATTCTGTTGGTTTTTCTGTGGATTTCCTATCCCCTTCTGGGCCACAATCCTCCTTCCTATTCTTCCATAAGAGTCCCCTAGTTCCATCCACTGTTCGGCTGTGGGTGTTATTATCTGTCTAAGTCAGCTGCTGGGTGACAGAGGACACCTTGCTCCTGTCGGCAAGCATACCAGAATATCAACAGTGTTAGGAATTGGTGTTTGCCCATGGGATAGGTCTCATGTTGGGCCAATATTGGTTGCTCCATCTACCATGCCTACATTTTTTTGTGGACAGGATAATTTGGGTTCAAAAGTTTTTTTGGGTGAGTTTGTGTTTTTATCGCTCCACTGGGGTTCCTGTCTGGCTACAGGAGAGGACCTCTTCAGGTTCCATGTGCCAATGTAATGAGTCACAGCTAAGGTCACCCCCATTAATTTTTGGGTACCTCCCTTATCCCATGTCTCTGTCTTGTCCTGGAGATCACCCCATCTCCTTACCTCTGTCTGTTGTAGATTTCTTTTCATTTTCATGGCCATCTAGCCATCTGTCCTGTCATTCCAAACACCTGATCATGAACCCCCAATTCCCTTCCCCATCCCCTCTCCCACTAATTCCCTCTCTCCATCTACCTCTTATGGCTACTTTATTCCTCTTTGTCAGTGAGATTCAAGCTACCTTGCTTGCTCCTTCTTGTTTAGCTTCTTTGGGTCTGTGCAGTGTATCATGGTACCTGTATTTTATGGCTAATGTCCACTTATAAGTGAGTATATTCCATGAATGTTCTTTTGGTAGTGAGTTACCTCACTCAGGATATTTTTCAAGTTACATCCATTTACTAACAAATTCATGTCTTTCCTTTTAATAGCTGAACAGATGTACCACCTTTCTCTCTCTCTGTCTCTCTGTCTTTCTGTCTCTCTGTCTCTCTCTCTTTCTCTCTCTCTCTCTCCCCTTCCTTCCTCCCTCCCTCCCTCCCTCCCTCCCTCCCTCCCTCCCTCCCTCCCTCCCTCCCTTCCTTCCTTCCTTCCTTCCTTCCTTCCTTCCTTCCTTCCTTCCTTCCTTCCTTCCTTCCTTCCTTCCTTCCTTCCTTGCTTTTTATTGGCTATTTTATTTACTTATATTTCAAAAGTTGTTCCCTGTCTCCCCTCTGCAACCCCTCCATATCATACCCTTCCCCTTTGCCTCTTAGAGGGTGATCCATTGATTCTTCAGTTTAGTGCCATCTAAGTTGTTTCTAGTTTCTGTTTTTTACAAATAAAACTGCTATCAACACAATTGAGCAAGCGTCTTTCTGGTATGTTGGAGCATCTTTTGGGTTTATGCCCAGCAGTTTATAGTTTGGTCTTGTGGTAGAACTATTCCCAGTTTTCTGAGAAACCACCAGATTGATTTCCAAAGTGGTTGTACAAGTTTGCACTCCCATCAGCAGTGAAGAAACATTCTTGCTCCACATCCTTGACAGCATATGCTATTTCTTGAGTTTTTGATCTTAGCCATTCTGGGTGTAAGGTTGAACCTTAGAGTCATTTTGATTTGCATTTTCTGGACGACCAAGGACTTTGAACATTTCCTTAAGTATTTCTTGGCCATTTGAGAGTCCTCTATTGAGAATTCTGTTTTGTTCTGTACCCCGTTTTTAATTGGTTCATTTGGGTTGTTGCTGTCTAATTTCTTGTGTTCTTTATAATTTTTGGATATTAGCCCTCTGTCAGATGTAAGGATGGTGAAAATAATTTCCCAATCTGTAGGCTGCAAATTTGTCCTATTGACAGTGTCCTTTGCCTTACAGAAGCTTTGCAGTTTCATGAGGTCTCATCTATCAATTGATGATATGAGTGCCTGAGCCATTGGTGTTCTGTTCAGGAAATTTTCTATCATACCAATGCATTCAATTCATTCCACCTTTTTCTTCCGTGGGAATTAGTGTATTCAGTTTGATGCTCCACTTGGACTTGAGTTTTGTGCAGGGTGATAAATATGGATTTATTTTCATTCTTTTACATGTATATATCCAGTTAGCTCAGCACTATTTGTTGAAGATGCTTCCATTTTCCATTGTATGGTTTTGGCTTCTTTATCAAAATCAAGTGTCCATCAGTAAGTGGGTTTATTTCTGGATCTTGAATTTGATTCCATTGATCAATGTGTTTATTTCTGGATCATGTAGTTTTTATCACTATTTTTCTATAGTATAGCTTGAGGTCAGGGATGGTGATTCTTCCCAAGGTGCTTTTATTGTTCAGAATGTTTTGGCTATCCTGGGCTTTTTGTTTTTCCATATGAATTGGAGACTTGCTCTTTCTATGTCTGTGAAGAATTGAGTTGGGATTTTGATAGGGATTGCATTGCACTGGTAGATTGCTTTTGGAAAGATGGCCATTTTCACTATGGTAATCCATGAGCATAGATTTTTCCATCTTCTGATATCTTCTTCAATTTCTTTCTTCAGGGACATGAAGATCTTGTCATACAGATCTTTCACTTGCTTGTTCAGAGTGACACTAAGATATTTTATATTATTTGTGGGTATTGTAAAGAGTGTTGTTTCCCTAATTTCTTTCTTGGCTCATTTATTATTTGTCTAACGGAGGGCTACTGATTTCTTTCCGTTTCATTTAATTCAATCTTAATATTGCCTCATAGGTACGTCCAGGAGCTTGTCTCCTAGATGACACTTATTACTGCTAGACTGATATTCAATATAAACCACCACCACATTGGCAAACACTGCAAAAATACCACAACAAAGACAATTCCAATACAAATTAATAATAATGGACAGCTCGTTTAAACTTATTTTTAAAAGAGTATAAATTTGTGCTCAATGGTCAGTCCTGGGCTTGTTTCAAGCACGTTAAAAAATAAATCAAGCAGTTAAAATGAGTAGAACCTCCCATACTAAAAGTCTCTTTTCTGTAAAATAATGAAAAAAATAGAAATTTTGGTATTTACATTATGTAAAATTTGTCATATTTAAAGAATAATTTATAAAAATCTTTTATAATATTAGGTAGAGTTTAGAAATCAAGTAAGCACACATGTGAACTGGCTTATTTATACTTCTTGTCTAAAATCATTTTCATTGTAAGTAAAATGATAAGTTGGTTTATAGAGTTCACTGGTCAGGTTTACTCAAGAGTGCCAGTACTGTTTAACCATATATGTTACATATAATCTGGCTTTTAGAATAACTTATTAGCTCTTTTAACAATATCTGTGGATTTATCACACAGAAAAATTATCTTTGTCCTTGTAGGCCACATTCCTACCATTCCCTACTTTAGGGATTTGAGGGATTACTTGAGTACAAAACAGAAACCAGTTTTCTAAAGTGTTGAGCTTCTTGCCTATCTCTTGTGGTCCATAATTTTCCATATTCTTTGCTCCTGGCTAAAGCTGTTATTCAAAACTTCAGAACATTTTGAAAATGTAAGGAAAACCTTGATAGATTAACAGAGTGCTAAGGTGCATGTATCAACATAATCTAAGAATATTAGTAACAACAGTAACATAACAGTGGTTTCTTGACAGATTATGTGAACATACCTCAGTGATACAGAAATTTCACTGTGATTCTGTTAAGTGTGTTAGTGTGTGTATGTGTGTGTGTTTCTGTGTGTACACTTCAATGTATAGATGACAATACTGTGATCCTGAATTGCCTACCACTACTTCATGTGTCATGCTTTACACTAAAGAAAATAACAATAGAAACTCTCTGTGAAATTTGCTGAAGATATGTTAACAATGATCTGTAGAATATTGAGGGCATATTTAATACATACCTATACAAAAATTTCCAAATACTAGTGCCTCTCATGTTTTCTACAGAAGCTGAAGTATACAATGTTGGGGCATTAATTAGATTTAATTGGTGGTAGAGTTCCTCTGTTTGTACTTCTTTGTCCATTACGTATAACTGAGGTCTTATTTCTATTCCTCATATGGAAAGTACCCACATCATTACACATGGTTGGAAATATTGTTTTTATCACTCTTAGTGACTATAATTCAGGTTCCCCTGCCTATAGACAGTTTCAGAAAATTATACACCAATTAATCACAAAATGCACTTTTGGAGAGCTTAATTTTGTTAATTGAAGTAGATTTTTATAGCCTCAATTAAGGAAGCTTCCATTACCATATTAAATTTAGACAGACTTTGAATTTGAATGTATTTCCATTCTTAAGATTTTCTTATTCAAACTTTGGTTTGGCTAGCCTCATTCATGTTGAAATATAACAGTGTTGACTGAGATGAATATAAACATCAGAGCTTTGCAAAATCAGAATATTTTCAACATGAGTACAATGTGTGCTTAATTGCAAATACACTCCAATTGTGTACATTGACAGATTAAGATTTTATGGATATGAATATTCCTTTTTCCATGATTAACAAGGCATTACTTTCAAATATTAAAACAGTCATCACCACCTCCACAACGTTCATCTTAATATTGGAATGTTATTTGCCCACTGAAGTTTAAAAAGGTTGCCAAATATATTTGACTCTATTTTTTAAACTACTAAGCATAACTAAAATATTTTCATTTATGTAATATAGTTATAGTTTTCTTCAATAGAATATTTTTGTTGAATATGCAGGAATGAAACATTTTGCACTGTCAAAGAATAAAAATCATCTATAGCTCTCAGGTTGACAAAACAGTGGGAAACTAAAAAGAAGTTCCCCAGGCAAAGAACATTTGTAGTAAAGCATAAAAACTGCCCAGAATTTAGCATTAAATGTGTAATAGTAAAAACATGTAACAATAAATATTACTGCCTTAGACTCTATCAATTTTCAAAATGTTCCCATGGAGACATGTAATTTAATGCTTAAAATAATAATACCACACACTACATGTCTACTATACTATAACTGTGAGCTTTAGAAATAACCACATACTGTTCTTATTGTCATTGTTATTTGAAAGGAAAAATTTCTAACTAGTTCCAAATTCGTCTTTGAGCTTTGAAGTAAGGTTTAGACACAGGAGGGGTCTGGAGAGATGGATCAGAGTTTCAGAGCACCCAGTACACTTCCAGAAGTTCCGGGTTTAATTCTCAGCACTCACATGGCAGCCATAACCATCTGTAACTCCAGAACTAGAAGATTTGACACTTCTGATTTCCAAGGATACCTATACATATACTTCATACACAAAATCATCCTTAATTAGAAATAACAAAACACATCTTCAAAAAGAGATACAAACAACCATCAAGCCCTAGGCAAGGTGTACTTTTCTCCACTGTCAACCATCAGTTTCTTTTCTTATCTACCATGATCTGCCCATTTACACTGTCACAATGGTGTTTTCTTTCAGTGAGGCAAGTTCTGTCTCCACTTGAACACCAGATCTTCAGTTTGTCCATTCCTTGAACTCTTCTTTGAGAAATGTTAAATCACTTGGGATCTATTACTTCAGTTAATTTGACAGTCCAAAGCAGAAGCACAAATCTTTTTAGATTGCCTTTTCTCCTACCAGGGGAATAAAAGCTTGGAATCCCACCCATAATACTATTTGATGGGACATAATTGATTAAATAATTTCCATTATATAAGAAAGAACAGGAAACATAGGAGGTAGGGAAGAGAGAGAAAGAGAAAGAGGGAGAAACAGATACAAAGGGAAAAACAGAGATAGAAGAGACAGAGTGAGAAGTGACATTACTATGGGGATGTGAACTATAAAATAAAAATGCCAGAACATATACTTTATTTAATATGTGTCAGCATTTTGTCTGTTTATTTTTAGTTTGGATCTTTAGGTTACTGAATATTTGTAGCACTCATTGGGGAAAAACTACCTTTTGTCAATTTAACAAAAACTAGAGTCATTTGGGAGTAGGAAACCCTAAATAAGACTTGCTTTCATCAGATTGACATGTGAGCATCCTCATGGGATAATTTCCTAATTCATGATTGATGTTGGAAGACCTATACCATGGTGGGCTGTGCCACCTCTTGCCAGGTGGTCATGGATTAAGTAAGAAAACAAACTGAGAGAGTCATGGAAAGGCATTATTCTGCAGCTTCTGCTTCATGCCGGGGCTCCCTGCCTCCAGGTTTCTGTCCCAATTTCCCTTTATGATGGAGTATGCAGTCAAAAATCTGCAGGCAAATGAGTGAATCTGAGAGTCAGAGAGGTGGTTGTCCCTAGAGAAGAGCACACCAATTAATTGTTCAGTACCAAGCAGTGAGTCCTAAAACCATACATATTTGTAATATTATATGGTCTTTACAAGTCATATTTAAGAATATATGTTTATATAAATAAATACATATATACATGCAATAGTAATTATTGAACCAGGAAGCCATGAGTTTGAAGGAGAGCCGGAGGTATATATGGGGTAGGGTTGGAGGGAAGAAAGGGAAGGGAGCAATATTGTGATTAAATTACAATCTCAATAATAAAAAAGCAAGCAATATACATCTATATCTCCCTCAGATGATGTTAGTTCATAGTTTATTACAACAAACTGCAAGCTTGTTCTCAAGCAAGAGGATTTCAGGTCAGATCTAGCTCAGGTTCTCTTGAGTCTATAGCTAAAGAGCATAGTATCTTCGGCAATAGAGGCTTACCTTTCACCAAACCACATGAAGAAACCAAGAACAACAGTAATAGTATACAATGTTTTGGGAGTACCTTGCAAAATCCTGTCCAACAACTCAAAAGGAGGATTCTAACTCATGCTGTGGCATTATATTTTAAGTTAGTCTATAACCCATAGGGAGCACTGTTATCTCAGATGGAAAAATATAATTTAAAGTATGTATGTATGCACAAACCTATAAATACTGTATGGAATTTTAGGTATATAGATAATAATAAGATACCTTATGTTTTTCAGACACTCTAGCTGTTATTTAACCTTCTTATTCTGTATTAATTTCCTAATACCTCCCTATATAAGGTTCCCTCCATTTTTTCCAGTTTCCCCTTCAGTGACTTGTACCATGCTATTTCTGTATCAATCTCCCACACCCTATTGTTACATGTCACTTTTATGATTTCTGCAGTTACTTCAGGTTTAAATACCCACATATAAAAATTTGAGGACAGAACATGGAGATGAGAGACAGCATGTGTGTTTTTCTGCCTCCGGGTTATATTATTCAATATGATCTTTTCTATTTTCCTTCATTAACCTAAAATTCATCTTTTCTTACTGATGAGTGGTATTTCATACTGGATAAGTATCACATTTTCATAATCAGCTAATCAGTTAAAGGACGTTTAGGTTGTTTTCACCCTTTTCATTGTGAATGAACAACAATGAGCCCAACTGAGGAAGTTTCTGCACAGTAGCATGTGGAATGCTCAGAGTAAATGCCAAGGGATGTTATACCTGGGTCAGGTGTTGGTTTTTATTTATCTTTTAAACATTCTACACATTCTTTTCCAGAGTTTCTGCACTAGTTTATAATACTATCAACAATGAGTGTGTGTTCCCTTTCTCCCAAACGTTATCTCCAGCATTTGTTTTTAGTTGAATCGATGTTCTTTCTGTTTTGCTTAGGGCAAGATGAAATCTCAAATTTCCTTTTGATTTGCTTTCTCTGATTGCTAGGGAGAATGCAATCTCTTGGATCTGCCTAACTCTCTACTTATCGAGAAATACTGCTTTTTTGTTTGTTCTATAATATGTTTCTTTGTTGGATATAATATTTTAGAGCTGTTTATAATATGGGAAGATTTTCTCTGTCCTTCAACTATGGCAGATAGTTTTAATCTGCACATTAATCTCTTGGTATTT
This sequence comes from Uromys caudimaculatus, assembly GCA_028551405.1. Lineage (NCBI taxonomy): Eukaryota > Metazoa > Chordata > Mammalia > Rodentia > Muridae > Uromys > Uromys caudimaculatus. The sequence goes on from CM052704.1 coordinate 54,853,427, forward strand.
TAGGAATTTGAATGTCTTATGCCATGCTCATCTGGATTTCAAGGTTTTCCTTGACAAACCACCTATTGTCACAAGTTATTTTTATATGTGACTTCTGTTTTACAACTTGCAGCTTCAATACTCTATTCTGTCTATTTTACCTATGGTATGCCATAGTGAGTTTCTTTCTTTTTTTTTTTTTTTTCTTTTTTTGAAGTCATAAAATTTATTAGCTTTTTTCCTAAGATTTGTATCCTTAGGTTTTGTTGGAAGCATTTTTACTTACACAGGTATTTTCATACATTTTTCCTCAATGGTTTTCATATCTAAAGCTTTAAGCTTTTTTATTTTTGTTTTTTATGTTTTTGGGTGTTTTGGCTGTGTTTTTACTGAGAAGGTCAGAAGAGGATGGTGGAGTCCCTGGGACTGGAGGTAAAGATGGTTGTGAGCTGCCATGTAGGTGCTGAGAATTGAACTTGCAAGACAAGCAAGGGCTGTTAACTGCTGAGCTATTTCTCTAGCCCCTGTATTTATATCTTAGTTCACCTGTACTTCATCTTTGTATAAGATATGATATTGGGATTTAGCTTGCTCCCTTTAATTTAAAAGGAATTTGTTTTTATATCATCTATACTATAGTGGCTCTTACTGGATTCTAAGAAATAGACATATAATCACATTTATTATTTATGTATTACTATTTTTAAGATTAAAGAAATTAGAAAACTTTAAATAAAAGTAACATTTTAATGTTCTAGATAAGAGATCTTGTCAATTTGGTGTTCTGTGTGATTCTTTTATTTGTATGGTTATGCATTATTTTGTCAAAACTTTATTCTGTCTTGTTGATGATCTTATCTCTTCCATTAATTTGAGATTATTCTCCTTCATCCATGCCTATAATTGGAAGATTTTACCTGGCATTTCTTGCACATTCTTTTACTGTGCTTTAAATTTCTTTAGTTTTAAAAATTTTAATTGAAAATAGATTATTCTCTCATAAAATAGTATTTAACACAGCTTACCCTCCATCTTTTCCTTTCATAGTATTGGGCTATTTTGTCTAGACCTTCTACTTTATTGTCCACTTTTGATATTCTACCTTCTTGTAACTTGTAAGTCTACCTGTAAGTCTTTCCCTTATTTCTAGTTGAACTATTAGTGTTTTGTCAGTTACAACCTTAGCGTGAGCTCTCTTCATTGTTTCTATCTCTTTATTGAATTCTATTTTCTGACTATAGAATGCTTCATCATGTCCAAAAGCCTGATATTAGGGCTTTCTTGAATATCACTCAGGTAGTTCATATTCATTCTCTTTAAACTAATTAACTTGTTTCTTTGAAACTTCTTTTTTTAATTTAATACTTTATTTACATTTCAAATATTTTCCCTTTCCAGGTCTCCCCTTTAGAAACCCCCTATCCCATCCTCCCTCCCTCTATCTCTATGAGGGTATTCCCCCACCTATCCGTCCACCCACTCATGTCTTCCCTCCCAGGTATTCCCCTATACTGGGGCATCTAATACTCTCAGACCCAAGGGCTTCTCCTCCCACTGATGGTCAACAAGGCCCTCCTTAGCCACATATGTGGCCAGCACCATGGCCCCTCCATATGCATTCTTTGGTTGGTGGTCCAGTCTCTGGGAGCACTGGTGGGCCTGACCAGTTGACACTGTTGCTCTCCCCCCATGGAGCTGAAAACTCCCTCAGTTCCTTCAGTTCTTTCTCCAACTCCTCTATCTGGGACCCCACACCCAGTCCAACAGTTGCTGTGAATTTAATCATGGGAGTTCTGAACTTTTGGGCTAATATCCACTTATCAGTGAGTAAATACCGTGTTCATTCTTTTGTGACTGAGTTGCCTCACACAGGATATTTTCAAGGTCCATCCATTTGCCTGCGAATTTCATGAAGTCATTGTTTTTAAATAGCTGAGTAGTATTCCATTGTGTGAATGTAACACATTTTCTGTATCCGTTCCTCTGCTGAGGGATATCTGGGTTGTTTCTAGCTTCTGGCTATTATAAATATGGCTGCTATAAATATAGTGGAGCATGTTTCCTTATTACATGTTGAAGCATCTTCTGGGTACATGCCCAGGAGTGGTATAGCTGGGTCCTTAGGTGGAATTATGTCCATTTTTCTGAGGGTCTGCCAAACTGATTTCCAGAGTGTTTCTACCAGATTGCAATCCCACCAACAATGAAGGAGTGTTACTCTTTCTCCACATCCTCGCCAGCATCTGCTGTCACTGAGTTTTTGATCTTAGCCATTCTGACTGGTGTGAGGTGGAATCTCAGGGTTATTTTGATTTGCATTTCTCTGATGACTAAGGATGTTGAACATTTCATTAGGTGCTTCTCAGCCATTCGAGTTTCCTCAGTTGAGAATTCTCTGTTTAGCTCTGTTCCCCATTTTTTTTTTTTTTTTGATAGGGTTATTTGGTTCTCTGGAGTCTAACTTCTTGAGGTTTTGTATATACTGTACATTAGCCCTCTATCAAATGTAGGATTGGTTAAGATCTTTTCCCAATCTGTTGGTTGCTGTTTTGTACTATTGACAGTGTCATTTGCCTAATAGAAGCTTTGCAATTTTATGAGGTCTCCTTTGTTGATTCTTGATCTTAGAGCATTGGTGTTCTGTTCAGAAACTTTTCCCCTGTGCCCATATGTTCAAGACATTTCCCCACTTTCTCTTCTATTAGATTCAGTGTATCTCGTTTTATGTGGATCCACTTAGACTTGGGTTTTGTACAGGGAGATAGGAATGGATCAATTGCATTCTTCTACATGTTGACTGCCAGTTGAGCCAGTGCCATTTGTTGAAAATGCTGTTTTGTTTTCACTGGATGGTTTTAGCTGCTTTGTCAAAGATCAAGTGACCGTAGGTGTGTGGGTTCATTTCTGGGTCTTCAATTCTATTCCATTGATCTACCAATGTCATGCAGTTTTTATCACTACTGCTCTGTAGTACAGCTTGAGGTCAGGGATGCTGATTCCCCAAGAAGTTCTTTTATTGTTGAGAATAGTTTTTGCTATCCTGGGTTTTTTGTTATTCCAAATGAATTTGATAATTGCTCTTTCTAAGTCTATGATGGATTGAGTTGGAATTTTGATGGGGATTGTATTGAATGTGTAGATTGCTTTCGGCAGCATGGCCATTTTTACTATATTAATCCTGCCAATCCATGAGCATGGGAGGTCTTTCTATCTTCTGAGGTCTTCTCAATTTCTTTCTTCAGAGACTTGAAGTTTTTGTCATACAGATCTTTCACTTGTTTCGTTAGAGTCACACTAAGATACTTTATATTGTTTGTGACTCTTGTGAAGGGTGTCATTTCCCTAATTTCTTTCTCAGCCTGTTTATCCCTCGAGTATAGGAAGGCTACTGATTTGTTTGAGCTAATTTTATATCCAGCCACTTTGCTGAAGTTGTTTTTTCAGCTGTAGCAATTCTCTGGTGGAGTTTTTTGTGTCACTTAAGTATACAATCATATTATCTGCAAATAGTGATATTTAGATTTTTTTCCTTTCCAATTTGTATCCTTTTGACTTCCTTTTGTTGTCTAATTCCTCTAGCTAGAACTTCAAGTACTATAATGAATAGATAGGAAGAGAGTGGACAGCCTTGTCTAGTCCCTGATTTTAGTGGGAATGCTTCAAGCTTCTCCCCATTTAGTTTGATGTTTGCTACTGGTTTTCTGTATATTGCTTTTACTATGTTTAGGTATGAGCCTTTAATTCCTGATCTTTCCAAGACTTTTATCATGAAGGGATGTTGAATTTTGTCAAATGCTTTTTCAGCAGCTAATGAAATGACCATGTGTTTTTTCTTTGAGTTTGTTTATGTAGTGGATTACATTGATGGATTACCGGGTATTGAACCATCCTTGCATCCCTGGGATGAAGCCTACTTGATCATGATGAATGATCGTTTTGATGTGTTCTTGGATTCGGTTTTTGAGAATTTTATTGAATATTTTTGCATCGATATTCATAGGGGAAATTGGTCTGTGGTTTTCTTTCTTTGTTAGGTCTTTGTGAGGTTTTGGTATCAGTGTATCTGTGGCCTCATAGAATGAATTAGGTAGTGTTCCTTGTGTTTCTATTTTGTGGAATAGTTTGAAGAGTATTGCTATTAGGTCCTCTTTGAAGGTCTGATAGGATTCTGTACTGAACCCATCTGGTCCTGGGCTTTTTTTCATTGGGAGACTGTTAATGGCTGCTTCTATTTCTTTAGGCATTATGGGACTGTTTAGATGGTTTATCTGATCCTGACTTAACTTTGTTATTTGATATCTGTCTAAAAAGTTGTCCATTTCATCCAGATTTTCCAATTTTGTTGAGTATAGGCTTTTGTAGTAGGATCTGATGATTTTTTGAATTTCCTCAGAATCTATTATGTCTCCCTTTTCATTTCTGGTTTTTTTTTTTTTGTTTGTTTGTTTGGTTGGTTGGCTTTTTTTTTGTTTTGGAGACAGAGTTTGTCTGTGTAGCCTGGCTGGCCTGGAACTCACTCTGTAGACCAGGCTGGCCTCAAACTCAGAAATCCACCTGCCTCTGCCTCCAAAGTGCTGCGATTAAAGGCATGTGCCACCGATGCCCAGCTTCATTTTGATTTTGTTAATTTGGATACTGTCTCTGTGTCCTCTGGTTAGTCTTGCTAAGGTTTTTGTCTATTTTGTTGATTTTCTCAAAAAACCAGCTCCTGGTTTTGTTGATCCTTTGTATAGTTCTTTTTGTTTCTACTTGGTTGATTTCAGCCCTGATTTTGATTATTTCTTGCCTTCTACTCCTCTTGGGCCTATTAGCTTCCTTTTGTTCTAGAGCTTTCATCTGTCCTGTTAAGCTGCTTGTGTATGCTCTCTCCAGTTTCTCTTTGGAGGCACTCATAGCTATGAGTTTTCCTCTTAACACTGCTTTCATTGTGTTCCATTAAGTTTGGATATGTTGTACTTTCATTTTCATTAAACTCTAGGAAGTCTTTGATTTCTTTCTTTATTTCTTCCTTGACCAAGTTATCATTGAGTAGAGTGTTGTTCAGCTTCCATGGGTATGTGGTCTTTCTGTTGTTTTTGTTGCCCTTGAAGACCAAACTTAATCCGTAGTGTTCTGATTGGAGGCATGGGATTATTTCAATCTTCTTTTATCTGTTGATGTTTGTTTTGTGACCGATTATATGGTCAATTTTGGAGAAGGTATCATGAGGTGCTGAGAAGAAGGTATATCCTTTGGATTTAGGATGAAATGTTCTATAGATATCTGTTAAATCCATTTGGTCCATAACTTCTGTTAGTTTTACAGTGTCTCTGTTTAGTTTGTGTTTCCAAGATATGTCCATTGATGAGAGTGGAGTGAAGTCTTCCACTATTATTGTGTGAGGTGCAATGTATGCTTTGAGATTTAGTAAAGTTTCTTTTATGAATGTGAGTGCCCTTGCATTTGGAGCATAGATGTTCAGAATTGAGAGTTCTTCTTGGTAGATTTTTCCTTTGATGAGGATGAAGTGTCCTTCCTTATCTTTTTTGATGGTTTCTGATTGAAAGTTGATTTTATCAGATTTAGAATGGCTACTTCAACCTGTTTCTTGGGAACATTTTCCTGGAAAATTGTTTTCCAGCCCTTTACTCTGAGGTAGTGTTTGTCTTTAACCCTGAGGTGCGTTTCTTGTGTGCAGCAAAATGCTGGGTCTTGTTTATGTATCCAGTCTGTTAGTCTATGTCTGTTTATTGGGGACTTGAGTCCATTGATGTTAAGAGATATTAAGGAATAGTGATTGTTGCTTCCTGTTGTTTTCGATGTTATTTTTATGCTTGTGCAGCTATCTTTTTTGGGTTTGTTGAAAGATTACTTTCTTGTTTTTTCTAGGGTATTGTTTCCCTCCTTATGTTGGGGTTTTCCAACTATTATCCTTTGTAAGGCTGGGTTTGTGCAAAGATATTGTGTAAATTTGGAATATCTTGGTGTCACCATCTATGGTAATTGAGAGTTTTTCTGGGTATAGCAGCCTGGCCTGGCACTTGTGTTCTCTTAGGGTCTGTATGAGATCTGTCCAGGATTTTCTAGTTTCATAGTCTCTGGTGAGAAGTCTGGTGTAATTCTGATAGGTCTGCCTTTATATGTGACTTGACCTTTTCCCCTTACTGCTTTTAATATTCTTTCCTTGTTTTGTGCATTTGGTGTTTTGACTATTATGTGACAGGAGGAATTTCTTTTCTGGTCCAATCTATTTGGAATTCTGTAGTTTTCTTGAATGTTTATGTTCATCTGTTTTTTTAGGTTAGGGAAGTTTCCTTCTATGATTTTGTTGAAGATATTTACTGGCCCTTTAAGTTGGGAATCTTCACTCTCTTCTATACCTATTTTCCTTAGGTTTGAACTTCTCATTGTGTCCTGGATTTCCTGGATGTTTTGGGTTAGGAGCTTTTTTCATTTTGAATTTTCTTTGATTGTTGTGTCAATGTTTTCTATGGTATCTTCTGCTCCTGAGATTCTCTCTTCTATCTCTTGTATTCTGTTGTTGATGCTTGCAGCTATGAATCTTGATCTCTTTCCTAGGGTTTCTATCTCCAGGGTTGTCTCCCTTTGTGATTTCTTTAATGTTTCTATTTCCATCTTTAGATCCTTGATGGGTTTGTTCATTTCCTTTGCCTGTTTGATTGTGTTTTCCATGTATTTCCTCTTTAAGGGCTTCTAGCTGTTTACCAGTGTTCTCTTGTTTTCCTTTAAGGGAGTTATTTATTTCCTTCTTAAAGTCTTCTATCAACATCATGAGAAGTGATTTTAAATCTGAGTCTTCCTTTTCTGGTGTGTTGGGGTATCCAGGGCTTGCTGTGCTGGGAGAACTGGGTTATGATGATGTCAAGTTCCTTGGTTTCTATTCTTTATATTCTTGCCCTTGCCTTTTGCCATCTGGTTATCTCTGGTGTTAGCTGGTCTTGCTATCTATGACTGTGGCTTGTGCATCCTGCAAGCCTTTACTTCTTGCAATACTACTTGGAGACCAGCTCTCTGAGAGGAATTTTGGTTTGGAGAGCTGTGGTACAGTGTCAGCTCTGGGATGCAGACAGACACCAGAAGGATCATGTCCCCAGCTGTTCTTTGGTTCCTGTGTCCTGATGGCTCTCTGAGGGTCCCTCTTGATTGAGGAATTTGAGAGAAGTGATGATCTTCCTGTGCTCAAAGGTGTGTCGGTACTCCTGGGAGACCAGCTCTCTCCTTTCACTGAGTATGGGGCCCTGTGTCACAGGATCAGCTCCCTGGCCTCAGAAGGAAACCAGAAGGCCACTTCCCAATCCCTGTGTCCTGAGGGTTCTAGATGGATCTCTCTGAGCAGAGGTGCTGGCCTTAACCCTGATCATAGGCTTGTCCACACTCCTGGGAGGATAGCTCTTTCCCTTTGCTATTTGGTTATAGAGCCCCATGGCACAGGCCACAGGTATAAACTGGAAGGCTCCTGTCCCAGGCTCGAGGCATCTTTTTTTAATTGGAAATAGACTAATCTCTCACACAATACATTCAAATCATAGTTTCTCCTTCCTCTACTCCTTCCAGTTCCCCCTTTCTGTCTTTTCTCCCTCAGATACATTTCCCCTCCATTTCCTCTTCAGAGAAGTGTAGGCCTCTAGAAGATGACAGTCACACAGGACAAAAGAAGGTATAATAAGACAAGGCAAAAGCACTCATATTGAGGCTGAACAAAGAAACTCAATAAGAGTAAAAGACTCTCAAGACCCTGTCTCGAAAAACCAAAAAAAAAAAAAAAAAAAAAAAAAAAAGAGTCTCAAGAGCAGGCAAAGAGTGATTTTTGAATCTCTATGAATTCCATGAATTCATGAATTTCAAGAATGTTCTTTTAGGTCATGTGACCTATGCGTAAATAGATCATTTTGGTGACTAATTCTATTAGAATGGAGGAATTCTTTTTTTCTCAGGGAATATTTCCTTAATCTTTAATGTTTGTGTTTTGCAATGAGATTTGAGCCTGTGAACTTCATTGTTAGTTCTCTGGGTGATATGGACAGTGTAAGTTGGGGAAGAATACAGGATGTGTAGTCATGTTGGTCTTAAGATTGAATATGGCTTAGGTAGGATGAGATCAGGTTGATAGACTGGGCTGACATATAGGGAAAATATGGGAAGAGGAGGATCAGGCTGACTCGCCAAGCTAGACCTTAGCACCAAATGTGTGAGATCTTGATGGACAGAAAGGTTGGAAGATACATAGAGCCTAGAGACTGTAGATGAGTTTAGAGCATGTGGGACCATGCTCTACATAACAGCTGGCAAGATTGGGTGAGCTCAGACCCCCAAAATCTCAAGTGGACAAGATCACTACCTGTCTTTGTATCTGATATGGAACACATAACCACAGACACACGACTGAGGACCACAGTCCTGTAGCATAACACATCAAGTTTTTCTCTGTGCTAGTGAGGTATCTAGATAGCCCTGAGCTTTCAGCCAATGAGCTTGCCTTCCTGGGTATTCCTTGACCACAAAAGATATAAAATCCCTATTTCATACCAAATAAAGTGTATGTTTTTATATCCACCATCAAACAAATGAGTATGAACAAGCAAGGATCATCTCAGAGAGTGGTTTCATTATGGATCACCTTGGGGAAAGCCTTCCACTGAAAAGTTGTACTTAAAACTCACAAGAATAGCTTTCTCCCTTCACTACTTCTACAATACACTCAGTCATTTCTCCCAATCAGACTGGGTTCTGGTTAATCCAGCCTCAGTCTCACCTCTTCAACTGTTGAGCAGATGCCCAGTGGGGAAAGGTAGACCTCAGACTCCTGGTTCCTAAATTACCCTCCCAATGGTATGCCATTGGTTCCTGGGTAGCCAGGGAAGAGGCTTGCCTAGTTGTCAGGGGAGGGGCAAAACACAGTACGACAGATGGTCATTTCTTGTCTTGGCCAGATCCTGGAGATTGGTGTCATGGTAGCAGACTAGTTTAGGGACTACATATGAACTGAAGCTCTATCTGGGCTTCAATTGTCCATTGTGCCTGGATGGGAGGATCAGGTACACTTACTCTGGTAGACCTTGTTGAAAGATGTTCTATATTTCATTTTAAAGACTTCTTTCTGCTTGTTTGCCATGTTTTTTCCCAATGTAACTCGAAATTATGTAAAAAGTATTAGAATTATTTTTTGCATTACAATTATCAACTTATTCTTAATTAAACACATGCTGACAATGATTCTTATTTACATCTATAAAAAGCTTCTTATCACGAATATGGCGGTTCCTATGATAACTGCAACTAATTTCTCGACCTTTCTCTGTGATGCTTCATCATTCTTCCAATTTTGATGCTCCATATTATTATATTCTGAGTTTAGTTTAAAATAGTTTTATTTTTAATTTTATTTTTAAGTTCTGCTTTTTAATGTTTTGAAAATTTGAAATCACCTCTTATTTTGCAAGGAATATATATCTTCCTAAAAGTGTGACTTTTCTACATTTCTTTCATAATCTCTGTCATGTAAAGCTCTACAGTCTTAACATTTTTTTTAATGAGAAAACGCCTATCTAATGATAAATTCTTTTAAGAAAAAAAGAAATATTCTGGGAGGGAGGAGATCAGGAAAGGGGATAACATTTGAAATGTAAATAAAGAAAATATCCAATAAAAAATAAAACAAAACAAAAAGAAACTTAAAAAAAAGAAAATATATTTTGCCATTAGCTTGAACTTTCTGATTTTATTATACCTTATGTTAATTGATGTCCCCAACATTCACTGGAGCAGGAATTAGATCATATTCTATAATGACTGTTCACTAGGTTTTATAAATCTAATGTTGCAAGACTTGTATTGTACTTGCTTAGCCACTAAAGCACAAGGCAATGCTCAATTGCTAATCACATGTTATTCATATTTTAATACGTCTGTAATGAATCAATATTGTAACCTATTATGTCCAGCTATTTTGTTTATAATGTAGAAAAGACAGTGTAATGTGTTTGTGATGATTATATATATGCATATATATATGTATATATATTTTGCTTTTTTTATTGGTTATATTTTATGTTTTAAATGTTGTCTCCCTCTGGTTGTTACTTCACAAACCCCCTATCCCCTTCTGCTGCTTCTATGGTGGTGCTCCCCAACCCAAATCACCCACCCACTCCCACCTCACCAACATAGAATCCCCCTATGCTGGGGCATTGAGCCTCCATAGGAACAAGGGCCTCTCCTCTCACTGATGCTTGATAAGGCTGTCCTTTGCTACATATGCAGCTGGAGCCATGGGTCCCTCCGTGTGATGTGTACTCTTTGGTTGGTGGTTTCATCTGTGGGAGCTCTGGGCGGGGGGTCTGGTTGGTTGATATTGTTGTTCTTCCTATGGGGTTGCACACCCCTTCAACTTCTTCAGTCCTTCCTCTAACTCCTCCATTGGCATTCCTGTGCTCAGTCTGATGGTTGACTGTGAGAATCTGCATCTGTATTAGTCAGGCTCTGTCAAAGCCTCTCAGCAGATATCTATACCAGGCTCCTGTCATCAAGTTCTTCATGGCATCAGCAATAGTGTTTGAGTTTGGTGTCTGCAGATGGAATGGTCTCTGGATGGTCTTTCCTTCAGTCTCTGCTCCTCTCTTTGTCTCTGCATATGTATAATAGCCAGAGGCTGGAAATAACACAGATGTCACTCAACAAAGGAATGAATACAGAAAATGTGGCACATTTACACAATCAAATACTATTCAGCTATTAAAAAAAATGATTTCATGAAACTCATAGGCAAATGGTTGGAACTAGAAAATATCATGCTGAGTGAGGTAACCCAGTCACAAAAGGACTATTTTCATTTTAAGTGGATGCTTCTCAAACCAATGTTATTAAGAAAGCATTAAAAGTTTGCAGTTATTTCTTACTGGTACAGATTGTTCAGCAAGATTATAAAATTTTACAGTAAGGTAGCTTCAAATTTAGTATTTATCTATTCTATATTAACTTCCTTCACAGTGAATATGACAGCAGTTTTTTTGTTATTAGTTTCTAATTATATTTTTGGAACTTCACGTGAGTTATATAGTTGAGACTATTAATGTTAAAAATGTTTTATGCCATTGAATATATCTTATTTAAATGTGATATGATTATATTATTAGAAGATATATATTTATACTTTAATTTGTTGTTAATCATGAGGCCACAAAAGTCAATATGCAAATTCATGTGAATCTTTTATCAAAAAACCCCATAAATTAATTGTGAGTGGTGTATACAATAATAATTGCAATATTTCAAGAAAAGTGCTTAAGTGAGTATTAAATGCTTTGATTAAGTGATCTGAAAAACTTATTTTATTTAAAAATGAGACAAACGGTAGATACAATGAATCTCATAAAAAAGAATTAAAACATAAACAAATCATAAATTCAGTAAAACAAGTAGCTAAATTCTAAAACTACTCCTTTAAATTGCTACCAAATATATATCAGATGGAGGAAAAATTTAGAGAAACCTGGATGATTCATTAAAAACTATAAATTCCCCAAAGCAACACAAATGAAAGTGGAAATTTGACTCTTAGCTCACAGAAGAGAATGAAAAGCAGGTCAGTACTTACAAGAGGACTGGAACATGTAGATTCACAACTGACTGTCATCATTTAAAAGAATCTAACTTTCTTGATTTTTATGTCTAATTTTTCTATTTTAATGTGTCAGATATGTTTTTATTGGTTACTTTATTTATTTGCATTTCAAATTTTGTCCCCCTTCCCGTTGTCCCCTCCACAAATTCCCCATGCCATCCCCCTCCCCTCTGCCTCTAAGAGGGTGCTCCCTCACCCACTCTCCCACTACTACCTCATCCCTCTAGCATCCCCCTATTCTGGGACATTAAGCTTCCTAGGACCAAGGGCCTCCCCTTCAATTCATGTCAGATAAGGCCATCCTCTGCTACATGTGAGAGTAGAGCCATGGACCCATTCGTGTATACTCTTTGCTTTGGTGCTTTAGTCCCTGGGAGTTCTGATGGGGGTCTGGTTAGTTGATTGTTCTTCCTATGGAGTTGCAATCCCCTTTAGCTGCTTCAGTCCTTCCTTTAACTCTTCCATTGGGGTCTGATGGCTCAGTCCAATGGTTAGCTGTGAGTGTCTGTGTCTGTGTCAGGTGCTGGCAGAGTCTCTCAGGAACGTCTATACCAGGCTCCTCTCAGCAAGTACTTCTTGGCATCAGTGATAGTGTCAGAGTTTGATGTCTGCAGATATTTTTTCATTAATTAATTTACTTGTTTGACTTAAATCCTAATCTGAACTCCCCTCCCCCTCTCTTCCCAGCTCCTCCCTCTCCCATATGCCCCATTCCCTTGCTCCTCAGAGTAGGGGAGACCTCCCATATATTTCATCCCACCATTGCATATCAAGCTGTAGTAAGACTAGGTGCATCTTCTTCTATTTGGACTAGGCAAGGCTGTGCAGTTAGAGGAAAGTGATCCAAAGGCAGGTAACAGAGCCAGAGACAGCCTCTGCTCGTGCTGTTTGAGGTCCCATATGAGGACTAAGCTCTATATATGTTAAATATGTGTAAGGAAATTGGGTCCATCCGAGGTGTGCTGTCTTGGTGCTTCAGTCTCTCTGAGCCTCTATGTGTTTAGTTTAGTTGATTCTGCATGTTTTCTTTTGGTGTTTTTATTTTAACCTCTCTCTTTCAATCCTTCCTCCCCATCTTCCACAAGATTCCTTGAATTATGCCTAGTATCTATTTTTATCAGTTGCTGGGTGAAGCCACTCAGATGTCTGTTATGCTATCATCTTGTCTTCAAGTATAGCAGAATATTTTTAGTAGTTTCAGGGGTGGGCTCTCTCTCATGTCATGGGACTCAAGTTGGGCTAGCCATTGCTTGGCCATTTCCCCACTCTCTGCTCCCTCTTTATCCCTGCATCTCTTACAGGCAGAAGATATTGTGGGTTGAAGGTTATTTGGCTGGGTTGGTATCCCCATGCCTCTATTGAAAGTTGTGCCTGGTTACAGGAGCTGACTTTTTCATGTTCCATATCCCCTACTGCTAAGGGACTTAGCTGGAGTTACTGTCATAGGTTCCTAGGGATTCCCATTGTCCTAGGTTTCTAGCTTGTTCCAGAGATACCCCCCCAACCACAGATTCCAATTCTCCCTCTCAAATCTCTTTTCCACCATCCTCCCCACAATTGATCGGTCCTGTTCAATTCCCCACTCCTTCTCCCAACCAGTTCCCCTTCCATCCCTCCCAGATGTCTATGTTATTTCCACTTCTCAGTGAGAATCATGTATCATACCTTGGACCCGACTTGTTACTGAACTTCTTTGGGTCTGTTGGTTGTAGCATGGTTATCCTGTATTTTACAGTCAATATCCACTTACAAGTGAGTTCTTGCCATGGTTGTTTTTCCGGGTCTGGGTTACCTCATTCAGGATGATCTGTTCTAGTTCTATCCACATTCCTGCAAGCTCCATGATGTCCTTGTTTTTAGTCGCTAAGAAATATTCTCTTGTGTAAATGTACCAAATTTTCTTTATCCACTCCAACTGAGGGACCTCTAGGTTAATTCTTCTAGTTTTGGGCTGTTACAAGTAAATCTACTTGAACATAGTTGAGTAAGTGTCCTGGTGGTTTAGTGGAGCATCTTTTGGATATATGTCCAGGAGTGGTATAGCTGTGTGTTGAGATAAAGTATTCTCAGTTTTTCTGAGAAACCACCAAATTAATTTTCAAAGTAGTTATACAAGTTTGCATTCACAACACACAATGGGTGTGTTCCCCCTCTTCCACATCCTTGACAACATGTACTGTTACTTGAGTTTTTGATCTTAGACATTTTGATGGGAGTAGGATGGAATCTCAGAGTTGTTTTGGTTTGCATTTTCCTGATGACTAAGGATGTTGAAGATTTCTTTAAGTGCTTCTCAGCTATTAAAGAACTTCTTTAGGTATCATTATCTCTGATCCCAATCTGTACTAATGAACAACAGTAGTAAAAAGTAAATAATGTTGGCATAAAAACAGAAAGGATAACTAATGGAATTGAATCAAAGACCCAGAAGAAAATCCCTATACACCTATGCACATTTGATTTTTGACAAAGAAGGCAAAACTATACAATATAGTAACAAGTATTTTCAACAAATTGTGTTGATCTAACTGGGTGTCTGCAACTAGAAGAATGGAAATATATCCAAATCTACAACCCTGCAGAAACCTCAAGTCCAAGTGGATCAAATACCTCACCATAAAATCAAATACATTAAATATGATAAAAGAAAAGGTGGGTAATATCTTTGAAGACATTAGTACAGGGGAAAACTTCCTGAAGAGAACATCAGTAGCTCAGACACTAAGATCATCAATGAATAAATAAGAAACTGAAACTCATGCAACTGAAAAGCAAGGCAAAGGACAGTCAAAAGGACAAAATAGAAGCCTACAGAATGGGAAAAGATATTAACTAATTCTTCATTCAACAGAGGGCAGATTTCCAAAACTTTATAAAGAATCTAAAAATTTAGACAGCAACAAATCAAAAAAACCAATGTAAAAATGAGGTACAGAACTAAACAAGAGAATTCCTGACAGAAGAGTCTAACTTTCAAAAGCCTTATAAAGCTAGTGATATTAAGGTACTAGTTTTCAAAGAAATGTAAATAATAATCATATTAGTATATATTACCTTAATTTTAAATTTGCAGATTACTTCAAATATTATTTTTAATTTTTACAAATTTTCAAAATTTATTGATCCATCTTGTACCCCAATATAGGCTTCCCGATACTCACTCCTCACACAATTCTCCCTCAATTCCCCTCTCCTCTTCTCCTCTGAGAAGGGGGAGTCCCCCTGATATGGACCCCCTCTAGCACATTAATTCACTGAAGGACTAAAGACTTTAAGGTCAAAATAATTTTGAAGAATCTTTGAGATTTTATTACGCACTTTTTTTCTGAATTCTATAGAACTTTGAGATTTATACCTTCATAAATTTAGCTAAGAAGTTGTGTGTGTGTGCACACACAAGCACATGTGTGTGGTGTGTTTTGTCATGAGGGAGAGGATAGAAGAGTAATTTTCTTCCTGGATATATTTATGTATTTATATTTCTTAGTATATTTGTGAATGAGATGACATATCATATATGAGATCTTCTTTATTACAAGAATTCCATTTGTTGTTAGATAAACAGAATTCTGTTAGAAAAATCTCCTTAGAAACAAAGGAATATTCCAACAGGTATATTTTAACCACTTTCTCAGTAATACTGCCTGATTCTACAAAAAATAATATATCAGATCTGTTTGTTATTTATATATATATTGCTTCTGGAAGGGCAAAGATGAAATATTGACCTTGATTTGTTTTTTCTGCACATTGTTTATCTTACTTCTGTTTACAGACAAATATAATCACTTTGCAAATTGGCTTTTGACTAGTCAAAGGCAAGATCAGAGATAAAAGGGAATTAAATCCTTCTGATTCTTGCTCTGATTCACTTCATTAGCAGAGAGCCTTATGGCCTCTTGAACTCAGAGTTCCACTGTGATCCATTATGTTGTGTCTGCTTTGATTTTCTGTTAATGATGTGACTGCTCCAGAGATTTTTGGTGTCTCTGACCCAGGAGAACTCTGAATAAGCCTCAGTGGTGCCAGTCCATGAGCTCTGACAATAGATAGGGAGTGATTACACATTTATTGTTAAATAATTGGGGTGCTTCCCAAAATAAAGCTTATTCAGAGGCCAAGTAAACACTGGTAATAAGTAGAACTTTGCAGCTCAATCAAACAAATGGTGTATTATAGTCTCAGAAATTTCATCTTGTAGTTTGGTAAAAGAGGGATCCCTTGGGCATACTTTACCCAGAATAATTTTGTGTAAAGCAACATTGCTTAATAATGTTATTGTATAACATATTTTTTAAAGATTTTAACAACCTAAATACACTAGAGTCTTTTTAGTCAAGGTATTTAAGACTTTATTGCTAAAGAAATAATATTTAAGTAATACAATATTCAATCTACTATGCAAAATTTGTCAATTTTACATTAAAAACTTTAATAAAAAAAAAAAAACAGAGCACATGAGCATATTTAAAAGCCTAGAGATTTTGGCCAGATCAAATTTAAGTTACTGATAAATAAAATAAAAAGTAAAGAGATAAAGCAATGAAATGGAAAACTGTAACATACAAGAGATTGGTGGAACATTGAAATTTAAGTAGCAGAATTACACATAGGTACAAAATTGCAGAGTATACACCATAAACCTTTACATAAATATGAATAATTAGCCTCTCATGTGGAATTTTACAGAGCTTCTGCTTTCTATAATTACAGAATTTTGAGTGCTGTCATATCATTCCTCATTGAAACCCTCTAGCAATAAGCTTATGCCCTGCAGCATGAGATTTTAATTACTCCTGTCAGTGTTGGAACACACACTAAATATACTAATCAAAGTGAATGTGTACATGGTTTTCTATAGAAAAACAAATATTATCAAGATCTAAATACAAGTATCATTAAAGATGCTTTAAATGAATCTTAAGTAGCACAGAGAATCCATCAAACATAAAACAGTATCAAGACCATGTTGTTTCAAGCAATTTTGCTCAATGCTTGTAATCTAGATAGGGTGTTTCAATGTTTACAGGGAATAACATTAAAAACAAAATAATTCTAGGGAGGGAATTGTGGTTTTCCTTAGCGCAGTCTGTTTCATTTTTTGTTAGAATATTGTAATACTTTCAGACATGCATGAACACATTGCCTTTTCTATCAACTACTGTCAAATTTGACCATCTCAAATCCTTCCCTACTTTCCTAAAGTATAATTACACACCATCTATGCACCCAGTGTGATGTATTCTGAAGACCAATGGTGATTTCCTGCTCCCCATTGCATAATCTAGCATTACAGCTAAACCAACTTTACTTAGATCATTCTAAATTGTATTAATAAAAATTTATAAAGAAATATCTTAGATGCTTTTTCTGTAACCAAATTATGCTTTTCATTTCAAATCCTGCTGCCTTTCTTTGATATGAATATTTTCCTCTTGGGAAACTAAAATGCTCTGGTGTTGTCTTGTTCTTCTTTGAAGATGTAATATTTCTACAAATAAAAGACAGTTCTTAGCATATCAGTATATTTATGTATAGAATTATAACATCAACTAAACAAAAACAAAAATATATCCTTGATGTTTGTATTTTATATTATGGACTTTAAAGCCATATATATACATGAATGAGAAAAATATAATAATATAATAATGCAACAAAAATATAATAATATAATAATTTAAAAATATAATAATAATAATGTAAAAATATAATAGTATAATAATGTAACAAAAATCCATGTGTTCCCAAACATTTAAAAATGCTTTTCATTGGCATCTCTTTCTCTTTATTTATAAAGTCATTTAATACATACACAGACAAGACTTTATCATTTTTCCGATTCTCTCTCTCATGTCCACAATTATATATCCCCATTTACGTGCTCGGAAAGACATGTTCTATGTTTGTAGTAATGTGATATATCTCTGAATAATATTCATTGAACTAACATAGTCATAGAAGCTAAACTATATATATTCTAGCCTGAATCTTAGATTACATGTGTGCCTTAGGAAAATCTTAGGGTAAAAGGAGTTGGAAACTGGAAAGTCACTCTGATAGAAAAGAAAGTTGGCTGATATTTTCCGCAATTATAGACTAGGAAATGATGGTGGCTCCTACAATCAAAGAATTGTAAATGATCACAATGGCACAGTAAATCCTTTAAAAAATCCTCCACTGACTGTTTTTAGGTAATACATCACCCAGTAGAATTGTATTGCTATTTCCTGTATTAAGTCTACACGCTTTTCTTTCCTGAATTTAGTGAATGTCTAAATGATTTTTGTTTCATTGGATTTCCCTCACTGTCTATCAGTATTTAATAATGTATCTGGAAATATAAGTCAGTGCAGAAAATTTCTTGTGTTCTAGACAGGTTCCTTGTATTCTTTTGTGGTGAAATTGCAAAAAGGTATAACAGTTTCCGATTGTAAGTTAAATATCCAGTTCTTGAGAATATTTCTGTGTGTCCTCTTGTACACAAAATAACATAACTCAACGTCAGAAAAAATGTGAAGTCATCCCATCTGGAGGAGCATATGCAAACCGCCACAAATGTGGGAAAAGTTTCATTAAGTTTCAATAATAACAAATAAGAGCATCATAAACAAATGATTTTCCGAATAATATGGAGGAAACATTCAGGAGGTAGGCAGAAGTGAAGCAGAGGCCCTGTCATAAGTCCCAGAAAATATCTGATGGCATTTTGAGCTCTTTGTTGTCTGGGAACTAGTGTTCTGTTTGTAAATTCCAAATTATATATCTAACGGTCACAAAGATGTTAAAGAAGTTATGGAGATGGACAATAAATGACAATTTTGGGGGATGAAGGTACCCTAAAAGAATAAACCTGTGGAACTGCAATAATTCTAATTTGTTAATCACCCCTGCAGAATACTTATTGGAAGGCGCATCTTTTCAGTAATTTTGTGCACAGTGCTTGTACTACAAACAACGATGCCTTATTTTTGTCTGCTCTATGATACATCTCCAGCTGGATGTTTATGATAAGATAGAGATGGATGTGCTCTGTTGGAGACGTCCTGAGAAAACCAACTTAAAGCAACAATGCTGAGAGGACTGTGCAGAGGAAGGAGTTTATTTACAGCAAGCTTGCAAAATGGGTCCTGATTATCCTTAAAGGGAGTTCTAGGATGGCCTAGTTTTGCACAAGGATGACACATTTTGTAACCTGTTATTACCCAGTCACCATGGTGGCTGTCCCTTAGAAATAAATACAGCATCTATTTGGCTATTTCTTCACTGCATAAGGTGGCAATTAATAGCAAATGGCAAAATTCTTGAATCTTAAACTTTCTGTTTTGTCATTAATAGTTTAATCATTTTCTTATGACAGAGTAGACTGGTATCTCCAGTCACCAGCAAAATTGGAAGACTATCTTTATCATGAAAGAAAGGTCATTCCTGTAGCTTCTCCAGTTCTTGATATTGAAATTATTGAAACCGCCACATAGCAGACTCTTACCCAAATGGTAGTGGCTGTGTCTGAAGCCTCTAGCATACTTGCCACTTCTCTTCTATAGCTCAATTCTGAGTCTGTAGCATCTACAACCTCTCCATGTCTCAGCCAGTTTCTAAGAACTTACCTTACCCTATTGTGAGACTCTCCTTATGATTTTATCAGGTTTTTGCTTTTCAGACCTTTACAAACCTTTGAACTGTTCTTGGCTCCTTAACCATTTATAGTCAGTCTATAATATATGCAAATGTATATAGCAATTTATTGTATGATGTGTGATTTGCTAGTTATAAGGACTTTTATAAGAGGGTCTGTGTTTACCTTGCCAGGAATACCAAGAAAAGTGATATATGTCAGATTAATAATAATTAAATCACCCTACCTTGTTAGTATATTGATAATTATTTTGACATTGTGGAGAGTTATAAATGTCTATCCTTTGATTCTAACATACCACAATCATGCCACAACTCACTCAACTTAATTTTATCTCTTAGTAGAGTTTCTAGGGAAAAGGTCTAGATGCTATAGTAAAATATATATCTTTAAATTCTCCCAGAAGAGGTTTTTCTATAACTATCTTACACAATGAATACATTATTAGTGTATTTTTATAAATACGTAAAGAAATCAGAATGGAGAAACAGAAGTCTTCAATATTATTAGGATTCAGTGACCTAGGAATGTTTAAATATTTAGATAGAAAGTGATCATTTTTATATCATATTTTTCTAAGTATTTATTTATAACCTTTGCCAAGGTTATTGTCCTTTTTTTTTTTTTTTTTTTTTTTTTTTACAAATGTTATCAGACAAAGTTCTTCAGAAAGTATCATATGAATCATGTAAATTATGGAACTTGTTCATTCAACTATGGAGTCTTAGAAATATAAAGATTTATTGCTGGCAAGCTAGAGACCTGACAGCAGTGAGGTGGAGGTCTCATATGAAATTGACAGGTTTGAGGCTCAGGAGTAGATAATGTTTCTTTTTATAACCTATAGCAGCATGAAGATATCTAAATGAGATCACATACAGTAGTCCAGGAGACATACTTCTTATTCCATTTTTCCTTTCTTAAAATATTACTTTATTCCTTAAAACTTCCACGTATTTATACAATGTATATTAATCATTTACATTAACCACTATCTCCCCACTATTTCCCCTTGTGCCCCATCCCATATTCCTCTGAGCTCCTTTGCCTCATTTATTTGTTTTTGTTAATAAGCCCCCGAGTCCAATTAGTGTTGCCCATATGCACATGAGCATCCTACAAGAGCACAAATCCTCAAAGCTCTCAACAGCCATTAAATGAGGATTCTTTCCTCATCCTGTTATGCTCATCTTGTGCAGGTAACCACAGCTGTTACTATTTCATTTGAACAACAGTTTGTTCCTGCCCACAGGTCAGCATTTCCTTGTTCTCCTGAACCATTAGCTGTTAGGCTGCTTCCATTTCCTTCTTACCTGATGTTCCCACAGCTTTAAACAGTGAGAGGCAACTTTTCACTCTATTTCTGTGAACTGGGTTATGTCAAACCAATGTCAGAGAGAGCAACTTGCATTACTCAGTTTATTTATTCAATTGTTATTTGACTAAGAAGGCAGAAACACCAAGATTTTTGTGTACATATTTAGACCAAAGTCCAGTCAAAAACTCATCATCTATATTATCTTTGATAAAACTTCACTCGCTTTGAAGAGAAAAACTCCAAATTAACAGACATTCAAGTTGACAAGATAACTCATCACAACTGTCATTTGACCTACTTAATAAATGTTACTTTTTTGACAATTCCTTGAGTGTAGTACATTCTCATCATTACTATCCCTTTGCCCTTTCTTATCTCTTATACACCGAGACCAAGCTGATCTACACTCCCAAAAATCTACATCTCTTTTTCATATCTTTATGTTCTGCTTTTGTTTTTGTTGCATTTCATAGGCTATTCATTGGAGCGGAAAAAAAATACCTCATCAGTGGATATATCACTTTAAGACAGCAACCTTTTCTCCTCAAGCTGTCTTAATTGTCATTAGCTTCCCTAGGTAGGATGGGGCCCCACAATCCACAGTCTCCTAAATCTTGCTGGGTTAAGCTTGTCTAGACATCTGTATTTTCTGACACTCCATGAGTGCTATGGCCATGCCATGTGCATAAAACAATATATCACACTCCTCCTCTCTATTCTGGCTCTTACATTGTTTCTGTCTCTTCTTCCTGAGTGTTCTCTGAGCCTTGAAGAGGTTAAGAGAGTTTCTTATTGAAGGCTTAAAATTTAGCAGTCACTATCTTTAGCACCTTGCACAGCCTTTATTCTGCATTATCTGCTGTTCTTTACAAACAGTAGCATTTTCGATGAAGGCTGAGAATAGCATTTGCCTATTGATATAACCATACGTTTTTAGGAGGCATTTTGAATTAGCCCATTTAGCAAAGCAACATAGTCGGTTCACCCTCATTTTCTATGACCTTTGCAGCATTTTACCAGGTTCACAGTCCCAGGCATTAATTTCTTTATGTGGAATGGGCCCTCTCACTCAAGCAGAAGTCAATTAGTTACCTCCTCGACAACAGTGTCATTCTTGCACCACCAGGCAGGTGGTTATGGTAGCATGCTAGATCTAAATAATTATCTTTCACTCTACTGCCTGCATAGCAACTTCCAGCTATTAGGGAGAAAGCTTCCAGTTCCGTCTCAGAACTGTTTCAGTATATTTTTCAACCAGCGCGTGTGGTGTCTTATTCAATAAAGGGCTATCATCCATTCTTAATGAGAAAGTGAGAGCATTATCAAGAGCCTGTACTGTTTTGGAAAACTCTTTGGTCAGAAATTCTTGGGAAGGTATCCTATACCTGGAATTGTTGTTTAATAACCCATGGCTTCTAAGATTGTCATTATCCATCAATATAATGCATTCATTCAAATTGCTTTTTAGCTGTTTTTCATGACTAGCATCTGTCTGTCACTACTTGCTATCTGTTTTCCGTTCATTTGCGTATCATTTCTATAGTGGATTTAAATGATTTCCTTTACATTTTGAGATTATAATATTATTACATCATTTTCCCTTTTCTTTCTTCCTCAAACCCTTGCTACACGAATCCTTGTTCTCCTTCAAAGTCATAGACTCATTTATCATTAATTGTTGTTACATGCATGTATATGCATAAATGTTCCTATGTACACGATCATTTTGCTAATGAAGTAGCAGGTTTCACTGTGGCTTCATCATGCGACCTTACTGTAAGTCATCCCATCCTCCATACCCTTTTTGTCTCCTAATACTCTAGCTCTGTTTAAACACTGTCACCATAGTCTCCTCTTGCTGTTTTCATATTACATTAATACTACCATTCCACCCCTCCTTAATGCCTCCTTGTTCTCACAGTATGGCCTTTTGTAGCTTCCAGTCCTCTACAAATGGTCCAACATAAAGAAACAAAGCTAAAACTTCAAAGGTATGAGCCACATAAGGGAGAAAACATAAAAAGCATACTTTTTGGGACCTGGCTTTCCTTAGTGCAGAATTTTCCAACACCTCCATTCTCTTCAAGTTTCAGACTTTCATTTTTAACAGCTGAATAAAATTGAGTTCTTTATGTGCACCTGCAATTTCATTATCCACTTATCAGTGGATGGACATCTTCTGGCATTCTATTTCTTATCTCTTGTAATAAAGCAGCAATGAGTGTGGATGAAGTACTAGTGGAGTAAGTTCTAAAAGTGTTGTCTGTAATACTAGGAGCTGGGTCTATAGTTCTATATTTAGCTCTCTCCCTCTCTCTTTCTCTCTCTCTCTCTCTCCTCCTTCCTTCCTTCCTTCCTTCCTTCCTTCCTTCCTTCCTTCCTTCCTTCCTTCCTTTCTTCATTTTTTTGAGAAACGCCCAAGCTGATTTACATAGTAGCAGCACTACATTATATTTCTACCATCAGTATTATGACTTTCCTTTTCATGAAACACACTCCAGCATTTGTGGACATTTTTGTTCTTGATGATGGTCATTCTGGCTGGGATAGGATGGAATCTCAAAGAGGTCTAATTCTGCATTCTTCTGATGACTCATGATTCGAATACAATTTTAAAGAAAGTGGTTGTACCAAATACTGGAAGAAACAAGTTTAAGAATGTAAAAAAGAGTCAAATCTGAGAATAAGAAATCATTTCCAATTGAACCTTCAACTGTGATGTCCATTACTTTATTTTTTCTAATAAGCTTTTAAAAGAAATGATGACAAATTGCATCCCAGAAGAATTTAAGGTTATTGTAGATGAGACATATTAAATCAACCACTTTTCATCTTTGGATTTCAACCAATTCTTCTGTTTTATCAGTTCTCTAATGAATCATAAAATTCATAAAATGTTGAGCAACGTTGCATTTATTTCTAGATATGACCTCTTTATTCTCGGAGTCAGATGTCTTTGAATAATTTTCCAGTGTTTTGCCCTTAATCTTTGTAACATAGCCTCCTCCTGTGTTGATTTAAGTTTTCAGTTTGCTCTTTGTCTTTTCTTCTTGTTTACAGACTTAACAAGTTCTCATTCGTCACTGTTATATAAGATGCTACTTAAGAACTATTAGCATTTTTATTCCACTAAGATTTTTGATTTTTGTGACCTTTATTATTGTGCACTGACTTGTAGACTAATATAATATTGCTTCATTATAAAATGAAAACAGTTTCAATACTTCAAAAGACTGATGGCAATACATAGGTCTGCCTTAAATGCCTGTTCTCTGGACAGAGGAGCTGTTTTGGGACTTTTGGTAACCTTTAGTGTGACTTTGCTGGTGGAAGCAGTTCATTGGATTCAGAACTTCAAGGTTTATACTTGCCCCTGATTCTGGCCTCACCTCTGTTTCACAGGCTGTCACTGTGAAAAGTCTTTTTGCTCCTACCTACACAGTGACACCCCTGCATTGTGACACATTGCATCCTATTTACTTAATTCTCAATATGGTGGTATATCTTAGAGCTCTGAATATAACTACATTAGTCAACAATCAGGCTGATTTTGATGTGAATTAATTTAAGCATTTAAATGCTTTAATATAATTATGGTACTTCTAGGTAAGAATCAAAATACACTCATATTTATGATGCACTAATATTCAGTTCTGAGAAATATTTAGTAATTAGTATAAAAATAATACATGCTTCCTCAATCTTTTTCATCTCTTTTAAAAATAATTTTAAAATTTCAATTAAAATATAATTACATCATTTCCCCTTTTAATTTCATCCCATTGCCTCCTCCTCTGTTTTCCCCTTACCCTCAGATTTTTGGCATTTTCTTTTATTATTATTGATATATAAAATGTATTTCTATGTCTATGCATAGACATAGAAATACATAAACACATATTAACCAATACATAAATACAATCTGCTAAATCTGTTTAGGGGGTATCTTTTCTTGATTATTGTTATACACACATCATGCTAAGTATTTTTTAGTGTTGCTTACATTTACATTATTCAAGTATAGTCCATTTATTATTTATAACAAATTAAGGGGCTCACCCCTAGGGAGAACTAACTCTCCCTCACTCAGCAGTCATTAGTTGCCTGTAGTTCTTTGTCTAGTTATGGGAGCCTCTGAGAGTGCCTCCTTTTGTTAGAATGTCTCTTTGTGTCTTCACTGCTCAGGCCTTGTTTAGACAGACTTATTGCGGTATGACATGTAGATAACTTTTCATTTCTAGGAGACACACTTTTACAGCAGACATCATTGCCCTTTGACTCATACTTTCTGTCCCCTCTTCTTTCCCTTAGCTTTAGGCACCAGTTGTGTCCTTTTTTTCATATTAAAAATATGTAACCTGCTGGCATATAGTTACCAAAAATATTAGCTTGGGTCAAAACTTAGAGTTTTTTCTTCCTCATTGCAGCAGGTTAGGTATTTGAGATATTATTTCAAATAATTTTTACTCACTGGTACTTTTTACTTATTTTGAATATTGTGAGGTTTTTAACTTTTTTAAAAGTATGCTCAAATATTAAAAATATATTTACTTCTAGTGCAGTGATGACAACATTTTGGACACAATGAAAAATGTTATCATTACTTTTAGACTCACTTTTCTGTCCTGTCATTTGAACAATGCCAATATGGTGATTTTTTTTTTTTTTTTTTTTTTTTTTTGTATCAGTTGTTTTACTCAGAACAGGAACTTTGTCCTCTTTGTTTTGGTTCAGAAATCTGACACACTTCATTATATACCAAAATAAGTATTTTGATAGAATAATCAGAAGCTGAAAATGTTTAAGTGGATCATATTTAGTTTCGTTTTCAGAAACCTGACATCTGAGTCTGATCTCATTTCCCTGCCATCTGACATCTTTGCTTTCTTAAGAATCAGTGATTCAGAAAAATCTCCATATTCCCAGTCTTGTTTTACTGCTCTGTTTTGAAAAATAAACTTGTTTCATCACATAGGATATAAAATGTGTGTAGTTTCTCTTCTATCGTCCTCATCTTCATGGATTTTATTACTTACACTCAGGTGCACATTCCTTGTACAAATGAAATTAATTACTCCTACATACAAGAGTGACTAAATTCCAAAATATTACATTATGTCATCATATTATTTTTCAGAATGTGCAAACACTGCTTATAACTCTCAGGATTACATCTTTTTTTTTTTTTTTTTTCGAGACAGGGTTTCTCTGTGTAGCCCTGGCTGTCCTGGAACTCACTCTGTAGACCAGGCTGGCCTCGAACTCAGAAATCCACATGCCTCTGCCTCCCAAGTGCTGGGATTAAAGGCGTGCACCACAACTGCCCGGCTCAGGATTACATCTTAAACGGTAAAATTACATTTATATAAAATTAAAGACAACTTTTGTGATCTAATTTTCTGAAAGTAGAATCTTTTCTCATACAATACATCCAACCAGTTTCCTCTTCCTCCACTCCTTTTTCCTCCCTTCATCTTTCCCTCCTCCCCAGATGTACTCTTTCCATTTCCTTTTCAGAAAAGAGCAGTTCTCCAATAGGAGAAAATAAGATATAATAAGGAATAAGACAAGGCACAAGCCCTCATATCAAGGCTTGATAAGATAACCCAAAAGGAGGAAGAGAGTCTCAAGAGCAAGCAAAATAATCAGAGATCCACCTTTTACCCACTGTTTGGAATCTCACAAGATAAAGAATTTTATCAGTCATTACTTTTTAGACTCACTTTTCTGTCCTGTCATTTGAACAATGCAATATGGTGACGTTTTTGTCTCTATTGTTTTATTCAGAGCATGAACTTTGTCCTCTTTGTTAGCAGCCATAACAAATATACAGAGAACCTGGAGCCGATTGATGCAGACCATGTGCTTGTCATTTCAGTCTCTATGAGCCCATGTGAACCTTGCTTAGTTGACTTGGTAGTTCATGGTCTCCTGGTGTTCTCCATCTCCTCCGACTCCTACAGTCTCACCTCCCCATCTTCCATGGGTTGCCAGATCTCAGAGGGGATGGGCCCAATGGTAAACCTTCAGTTAAGACTCTTTCTCTGCATTATGTCTGGCTGAAAGTCTTTGTCCCACCTACCATCTGCTGCTGGAGAAAATCTCTCTGATGATGACTGGATATCACATAGGTATATAAATGTGAAGAATATGATTAGTAATAATTTCATTGACTATTTTTTCCAATTGTATGTATTTTGTCTTATCTAAGTCTCTGAGCTATCCAGTCCCCAGTTTCTGGCCATCCAGTCAGTGTCAGGCATGGGTTACTCTCCTGGGAGGGACCTCAAATTGGGTCAGTAATTGGTTGGTCACTTCCATAATTTCTGAGCTACCATTGTCCTAGTACAACTTGCAGGCAGGACAGTTTATAGGTGGATGGTATTGTGGCTGGGGTGGTGTCTAAGTATCTTTTTCCAGAGCCTGGAAACTACCATAGAATCTAGGAGGTAGAGATGAAGGCTCTAAGTCTGCACCAGCTCAACTTCTCTACATTTGTTGAGCTGAGTGGAAGGTGGTTTTGGCAAGGGGGCCCCACTGTCAGTATTTAGAGGGTGACTTCTGCCTTAGCATCAGCTTGGAATGTTTCAAGGTTTCCATGGAGCATCTTCAGCCAACAACTCAAACGAAAATTTCCTAGCCCCACCGCTGGAAGCCTTGCCTGATTACAAAAGATAGCCAGTTCAGAATCTTCATCTCTAATCACATCACCCTTGTAGGTTCCAGGAAGTCTCCACTGCACTAGGTTTCCACCTAGCTCCCTCCCTAAAATGTCCTCCAGGTTCACCTGTTGTTCCCCATACTTTCTCTGCACATTATCTCCAAACTGTTCCCTTCTGCTCCTGTCCCCACCCTTCCCCATCCACCCTCAGAAACTATTCTATTCCACTTTCAAGGAAGAACTTTGAGCTCCACCTATAGTGCCACTCTTTGTCTAAACTCTCTGGGTTTGTGGATTGTAGTTTGGTTGTCATTTATTTCTCAGTTGATATCCATTCATAAGTAAATACATACCATATTTGTTTTTTGAGTCTTGTTTACATCACTCAGGTTGACTTTTTTCTAGCTGCATTTATTTTCCTGCAAATTTCATTATACCATTTCTTTAATTGCTGAGTAATATTTCATTATTTAAATGTATCTCGATTTCTTTATCCATTCTTCAGTTGAGACCTATCTAGGCTGTTTCCAGTTTCTAACTATTATGAATAAAACTGCAACAAACATAGTTGAGCAAATGTCCTTGTGACTGAATAAAACACCATTTGGGTACACATCCAAGAGTTGTATAGCTGGTCTTGAGGAAGATGACTTCCTGGTTTTCTGAGCAACCTCCATATTGATTTCCATAGGGGCTGTACAGTGTTGCCCTTTCTCCATATTCTTAGCAGCATGAGTGCCACTTGTGTTACTGATCTTAGCCATTCTGACAGGAATAAAATGGAATATCATAGGAGTTTTGATTTATATTTCCTTAATGGCTAAGGATATTAAACATTTTTTGTTTTGTTTTGTTTTTTGACCATTTGAGATTCCTTTGTTATTGCAGTGTTTGGCTTTTTAATATCGAGTTTCTTGAGTTCTTTATATGTTTTGGATAATAGATGACTATCAGATGTGGAGTTACAAAAAATCTTTTTCCATTCTGTAGGGTGTTTCTTTGTCTTATTGACAGTTGCTTTTGATTACAGAATCTTCTCAATCTTATGAGTTCCCATTTATCAATTGCTAATCTTAGTGCCTATGCTTTGGGTGTTCTGTTCAGGAAGTTGTTTCCTGTGCTAATATGTTCAAGGTTGTTCTCCACTTTCTCATCTATGAGGTTCAGTGTGTCTGGTTTCATATTGAGATCTTTGATATGCTTGGAATTGAGTTTTATGTGGAAGATAAATATGGATCTATTTGTAAACTTCTGCAAGCAGACATTCAATTTGACTGTCACCATTTGTTGGCTTGCTTTTTTCCAGTATGTTTTTCTGGCTTATCTATGAAAAAAAAAAATCAAGTGTCTATATGTGGACCCATTTTTGCCTGGATGTTTAATTTAATTCAATTGATAAACATGCTTCATTCATGCCAATACCATATGGATTTTTTCTTTTTACTATAGCTCTGCAGTACAACTTCAAATCAGGGATTGTGATACCTTAGGCTGTTCTTTTCGTCTATAGGATTATCTTATATATCCTGAAGGCTTTTTAATTTTTTTAATATAAAGTTGAGAATTGTCTTTTCAACATTTATAAAGAAATCTGTTGGAATTTTCTTTAGGATTGTGTTGAATCTATAAATTTGCTTTTGGTAGGATGGCCATTTTTACTATGTTAATCCTACTGATCCATGAGAATGGGAGATCATTCCTTTTTCTGAAAAATTCTACAATTTCTTTTTCAAAGTATTGAAATTTTTATCATACAAGTCTTTTACTTTCTTGGAGAGAGTTACCCCAAGATATTTTAAAATAATGTTTGGAATATTTAATACATTCACAGTTATATTTTTATTACTTCTTTAAGCAAAATAACATAATGTAACTATATTATTTTTGCATACTCTTATATACTTTGCATAATTCACTAATTATAGATCAAATGAAATATTAATCTTTGAATTTATTAAAATAATATTATACCAGGGTAAATGCTGGGTAGACTATTAGAACAATTAGATACCTTTTTAAAAAATTTAGCTCAAGGGATTTATATTTAAAATTGTTACAGCATGGATATGGAAGAGTTAATCAGAATAGTAGCCTTCCAAGGATAGAGCACTTGAAAAAACTCTAGATTAAATGGGAAGACAATGAAAGCTTTTCTAGTCAGGCCAGAAAGATATGACATAGTGAGATGAGGTTTTGAAAAATTTAAAAGCTAGATAAAAATGAAGCTGCCATCAGCTCCCTTCAGCCACAGTGGCTAGCACAGATGGGTCACACACTCCAGCTGGATGCTCCATTCCCTCATGACCTATTTGCCACCTGCTGCACATAGGACTTTTAATATGAAACCGTAGTTTAATCATAATCTTTTGAAGACTCACAAAATCAAACATCTTACATTTATCAACGTGTTTTTTTATGATAATGAAATCCACAGCAAATATATTAGCTTAAATATATTTATTATGTATTGATTTATGAACATTACTAATAATTATATTTCCCATTAAAGGTCAATATTTTGGAACTGAACTTTTCCTTCTGATCGCCTGTATTTCAAACTTGCTGCACTGTTGGTCTGAATATCATTCAACTTATTTTAGGCTATTTATTCCCATTCTTGCATTTATTTGGAAAGCAATACATTTGAAGTTATGAAGTTATTTTCATATAAAATTTCTCAGTTTTTCTTTAATATGTATTTAAAGAATGAGTTTTAACATTTCAAGAGCAAATATGTTCTTTACCAATAGAGAAAAATTATGCTGAATTAAATATTTTTTTAAAAATTTATGTATATATATCTTACATATATGTACGTGTATGTATATGATATATATGTATATTAATGTGCACTTGTACATGCATACAGACAGGCACATGAACAGGTACTTGAAAATTACATCTATAGTACACATATACACGTATGTATATGCAATGTTATGTATATGCATGTTTGCCTGTTGTATATCTGTGTCCCAGAAGCATGCCTGGTACCTGTGGGGAAGAGCAGATAGCATTAGATCCCTTGGAGCTGGAGTTCTAGACAGTTGTGAATTGCCCTGTGGGTGCTGGGAATTGAATCAGGGTGCTCAGGAAGAAGAGCAGCTGCTCTTATCACTTTATCTCACTTATACTCATCTATTTAGCTCACTTCTGCTCCAATTCAGACAGCTGAAAATATTGAAAGTAGTTGAGTTGCTTCTATGCCTAAAGATATATGTGTTATAAAGGCCAATATAAAAGTCAAAAGCATTTTACTTATTTCTCATTTAGAAAGTAATATCCAACCATCTTTTTATAAGAATATTGTTATGGAAAAGCTGATAATAGAAGAAATCTTTTTTCTTTATGAGTATTTGCTTTCTGCTGGAAATGAATAAATATGTATATATATCTTTATAATCAAGTTCTTTAAAACTCCTTTTATTTACAGTTGTGATTTTTTTCTTATGTCAAAATTGATCTTAAAATCTCTTTTAAGTAATGGATAAATAATGGAAGAAACAAAACAAAATACAGATAAATATTTTGTGTTCACTCTTATAAATGGACCAAATTTTTATGTTTTATATATATATATATATATATATATATATATATATATCGTGGAGTTTATATTCATATGTATACATACATTTTTCATGTATTTTCATATATGAAAATATATGTATACATATGAACTCTATGGATGTACACACATTTATGTATATGTTTGACATAGAAACTGAAGTGGAGATATTTGGGGGAGGAAGAGAAGTTAACCGGTATGAGGGATTAGTAAAGACAAGCAAGGGTTGGGAGGAGGAAGATATGATCAAAGCTTGATTGTATACATTATAAAAAAGTCACAAAGCTAATTTTCTCTAAAGTTTCTCAAACACTTTCAGGGCTACAGAGTCTGTTCCGGAGATAAAGTGCTTAATGTTGAGGTCGGATCCTTATGACCCATGCAAAGTGAGACTTGATGCTATCATTCTCTTATACAGAAAAGTGGGAAGCAGAGACAAGAGTGGGCCGGGAAGCCTGTTGCATGAAGTAGCAAACATGACGTCCTTTCTTGAAGACACAGTATATAAGGAATATACTCAAGGTTGTCCTTTGACCTCCAAAGACAAACAGTTGCATAGAGACATGCCTATTCATTGACACACAGAGCTACACACAAGAGAGCAGTGTGTGTGTGTGTGTGTGTGTGTGTGTGTGTGTGTGTGAATTACAAGTTTTGTATTTACTTGTGAATTGACTGATTTCTTTCTTCTCAGCTTACTTTCCCTATGTCTGATAGTTTTGGAAAGAGTTGGTGGTACTGACTTTAAAAGCCCATATTCATTAACTTTTCTGGACATATTTTATCACATCTTTTCAAATATTCTTTGTCTAATTCAGCATTCTAATGACAGCTCAGGTTCATTTGACTTGAACTCTTCTCTAATTTTTTTTTTTACTTTTTTGTTTCTCTTTCTGTTCTTTTGTAATTTAAATATTTTAGATATACTCATCATACTGAGTTTAGATTTATCAGTATTTTACATACTACAATTGATTTGAGGGCTACAGTAACAAGTATTCATGGTTAACTTGCTAATGTGGACACTGTTATGTGATTTCAGATTTGGGTACTGTCTTAGGGTTTCTATTTCTGTGAAGAGATATGATGATGATGACAACTCTTATAAACAAAAATAATTAATTGAGACTGGCTTATAGTTCAAATTTAGTACATTATCATCATGGTGGGAAACACGGCAGCACTCAGGCAGACATAGTTCTGGAGAAAGAGCTGAGACTCCTACGTGTTGATTTACACACAGCAAGGAGAGAACTGACTTGAGCTTCTGATATTTCAAAGCCATCCCCACAGTGACACAGCTCCTTCAGCAAAGCCACACACACTCCAACAAGGCCACACCTTCTAATAGTGCCACTCCCTATGGGCCAAGCATTCAAACATATGAGTCCGTGGGAGATAAACCTATTCAAACAACCACAGGTACACATGGATTGCAAAACAAATAATGTATTAAATTTTTATTGATAGTGTTGGAATTTCATGCATAGTGTGGAAATTTCATATATAAAGTATTTAGATCCCATCTACCTCTGACTTCCTACCTTCAGTTTCTCCTAGTCTCTCCCTTCATCCCAATCCCAGCTTCCTTCCTCCTCCTCCTCCTCTTCCTCCTCCTCCTCCTCTTCCTCCTCCTCCTCCTCTTCCTCCTCCTCCTCCTCCCCCCCTCCTCCTCCCCTTCCTCCTCCTCCTCCTCCTCCTCCTCCTCCTCCTCCTCCTCCTTCTTTTTACTTTCTAATCATGTCTAATTAGCACTGCCTTTTTACATATATATTCAGGGCACCTTCCATTGGACCATGGTCAATGCATTATGGTTGGTCACAGGAAGAAAACTGACTCTCCCCCTTCCACTCTATAACTTCTAGTGTCTACCGTCTTTTGCTCCTGAGCATGCTGTGCGGCTTTGTGAGCCCCTTCTTCTCTATGCTACAATGTTGCTTGGCCCTATATTGAACAAGTCTCTTTTAGGCAACTAACGCTGATCTGGTTTAATGATTGCTATGGCTCCATCATGCCTAAAAGACATTCGTTTGCAGAAATCTTCCCTGACATATGTTTCTTACTACCTTTCCTACCCATCTTCTTTGATTTTCCTGAACCTTATGAAGAAAGGATGTGGTATAGAAATTTCATGAAGACCTAAACGGTTTTTTTGCTTATTTTCTGCACTTTGATCAGTTGTGAGTTTGAATTAACTGCTATTTGCTACATAATGAAGGTTTTCTCATAAGGGTGAGAATGGCACTAGTCTATGGCTATAAAGATAAGTATTTAGAAAACAGTTTGATAATATGTTCTTTTAAAAAGTTAATTTTCGTAGGGTGTATGACCTCTAAGCTGCAAGTTCTAGATTTATTGTACCATGCATTTCTTCCTACAGGCAAGGCCTTGATTCCAGTGAAAATGTTGTTGGTTAGCTCCATGAGATTTCCCCCATCAATGGAGCATGTCTTGCCAAGTTAATCATTACTATATTTCTCAATGGTCACAGCTGTGTAAGACAGCTAATGTCTTTCCCAGTCCCATATAATCATCTAGCATTATGCAAACTAGCCAGCCAGCAGGGCAAATGCTTCCAATTCAGTCCCAATTTGATTTATGCCCTATGATCAAAGAGAGTGGTGGTATTTCCAGCATTCACATTATACCATCAAATACTGGTGGATAACCAAGAGCAATGGCAATAGCTTTTGTCGTTTTTCCAGTCTCTGGGAGGAGAATTTATCTGGGCAGTGCTGATTGGACTGAGTGGGTTGTTAAGGAAGGAAAAAAGACACAAAAAGCTGGGAGGTGATTGGAAAGGTGATCTGGGAAGGGATGAAGGCGGGGCTTGGGGAATTACGAATATATCCTAATTTCTTTGTATTTTTTAATTGTGAGATTTTTGAGAGGTATCCCAATCTGGCACTAGGCTTCTTTTGGAACCAGAGCATTATCTATTCCTTTGGATAGGGTAACTCAATTACATTTTTAAAAAAATCTATGCTTTTAGGAAGCTTATAAAATAGAAGATTTCCATATGATATTTTCAAATATCCTTAGTGTTCTTCCTCCTTCTTATCCAGCCTCTCTACCATCTCATTACCCTCCCTCTTTACATCTGCTCTCCATTGCTCTTCCTGCCTCTCCTTTCACTAGTCACAACCCGGATCCCTTCCCCTTAAGCTTTCTTCTTTCTCCTGTACCAATACATTCCCATTGATCACCCACACAAATAATGAAATATTTTCTTTCCCTATGGATTTTATCACAGTTTCTATAAGATGGTCTCTAGCATATTTCAGCA
The DNA here is from genome assembly GCA_028551405.1 of Uromys caudimaculatus. NCBI lineage: Eukaryota > Metazoa > Chordata > Mammalia > Rodentia > Muridae > Uromys > Uromys caudimaculatus. The sequence goes on from CM052704.1 coordinate 54,887,498, forward strand.
CTACTTTTTAGATTAAGAAACAAAACAAACAAAGAAACAACAACTACAAAAAAAAGCCCTCACACTGCTAAATGTTTCAACTAAAGTCTCCTTTTTGCCCAAAACTATTTCAGTGGCTTTGGTATTATGTCAACTTTCTGAAATTTTTAATTTTCAATGTTCCAAAGCATTTTGTCGCTACTCCAAATTGTGTACAATAAGAGGTGCCTATAGTTTTAATAGTAGGTTTTTGTTTATTGTTTTCTTTATTTTTTTATTTTTCAGCTATGTCTTTTAATTATAGATATACTTAATTTATACAATTATCATAAATCAATATAATAAATGCTTTCCAGCATTTCTTATTATTTATGTATATGCATTTTCTCAGAAACTTTAACTTGAAAAACCACAAAAAAATTGTGAAACTGTCCATGAAGTTTTCCAGTAGTAAATAAACTTGTGAAATTTACCTTTTCTGAAAGAGCAAACAAGTAGTACTGACATGAGGTGAATTCTTGGTAAGCAAAACTGTATCTTCTTCTTTAATATTATTGAGGTCTACCCATGTAGTTTGAATTTTCTTTTCCCTAAACATTTCATGCAGATGGCAAGATTTTTGAGAGCAGAAGCTTTATCATAGCCAGTTGTAAAGATAATTCCCTTAATGTTCTCACCTTATCACAAAATTTAGCTTACTTAGTGGTAGCTCTTTCTACCCACCTGCCAAGTTGTAAAAGGGAAATTGTTAAATTTTCTTCCTTATTTTATGAAGATCTGAGATGTGAAAATCATAATTCTTTCCGGAAATTTGACAAATACATATTTTTTACTCTAGCTTCTTGAAAGCCCCTTTGTTTGATGACTCCCACTGGTGCTGTGAGGACTAGTTGGAAAAACTAGTCTAAGATTTTTGTGTACTTGAAATGAAGATATAAATGAAATAAACTTAAAAAATTATCTACTAGGTTATAAGAATAATGTGTTAAAATCAACTACTATGTTGTAAGACTAATGCATCTTTATATTATTATTATTATTATTATTATTTTAAAATAATATTCACCCATATGTACTCTTTGTATCATTTTCCTTCATCCCTCAGGTCTTTTTCCTATCTCCCAAACATGATCTTCTCAAACTCATGTCCTCTTTAAAAATTATTATTACACACACACACACACACACACACACACACACATACACACAGACAGACACACACACTCAGATACATAAACACTCACACGTTAATATAGAAATGCAACTTTCTGGTTTCGTATATTGTTTACTCATATGTGTGTGTTTGTAGTCTTGTAGTTTGTATGTTCGAAATGGTCTTAGATAACAAATTAGGGAGCTCTTCTCGAGCTACAGATGGGGTTTGTATCAACTGGAGTACCATGGTCAATGATTCTCGGTATTATCACAAATTGTACCTTTTTGTGATGGTAGTCTTCAGTTTCAAAATTAAGCTTCTTGGATAAGGGTGAGCTCTACATCTTTCTGTTGGCATAAGGAAAAGTATTAAGAATGCAGTTAGAGACTGTACTGAATTGGGAAAGTAGCAGTACATCCTGTCATCACCTTAAATGTCACCAAATATCTATCTTCTTTGTTTAGAGACTTTAAATCATGTCTCTGTGTAGCCAGATTGACATTTTTTGTGTGTCTGTGCTCACACTACATGCTCCTAGTTTTTTTCACTCCACTCTTTTCCAGAAAGCATCTGGACTTGCAGTGCATAGTTTATTTTGCAGTATTGTGGTCTAGCCACAGATATCTAGAAAATAACACTTTAGTTTTATACAGTACAGCTTTTTCTTTCACACAATTTTATAGTCTCAATAATAAATTTTATTTGTATCTGTTTAAAATCATATTAGTATGTAAAAAATGTTATACCACTAATTATGGACTTTCAAAAAATCTAATGGTTATATTATTATAATAGTGACTACTCAACAACTGTCTACAAACTTAGTAAATTACAAACTCAAATTCTTACAAAGACAAAAATATAGAAGAAATTATAATGTGAATGGCTGAGTTTAAGATCATGTAATATCACCAATTTCCATGACAAATACATTAATTAGTGATTATTTTATCACTTATAAATTCTTTAATTATTTATGCTAGAAAATCAACACTATGTTTCTCATTAGTAAAGTACACTGCAAAGCTGTTATAATAATTGTTATGCTTATTTAATTTGGGTATCTTTAGCAAATAGACTCTGCTCTAATAATTAACTGAATGTGAATTTTCAAAAGAATAGAAACTATAATTTTTTCACCAGATGGATTCATTTTTACATTCTTATATTTTAAATCAAAATATAATAGTAGATTTATGTTACTATTAGAACACAAAATTGTCATTATCTCAAATTTTGTTTTCAGGTCAAATATTACTCTTTCATTATATCTTTAATTCTTAAATATAAAACCATAAAATAATTATTATAATAAAGAGTGCTTGCATGTATAACTAACATGCATATATTTTAGTGAACGATTATCATTTTGATTCTTTTGTTCATGCTTACTGCATGTCTCTGTGTCTTTCTAAACATATATCACCACTTAATTTCCTCCCTTCAAATGGTAAAATTTCCACTCTGGATTTCAATTATTTTTTTATGTTGTTAAACACTCATAGGACATTTAAGGTCAAGAACATGCAGGTATTTCAGAGTCCATAAAACAAAGATCTTCTTTGTGGCACATTTATAAAATTATAATTTATTATATTTGACACGGTACATACTGATTGTTTCCATGTAGTAGTTATGGACTTAATTTTGATGCAAATGAACTTATTATAAAACAACCCAGACTTCTTATGTTTGAAAGTAAATGTAAATCCTAAGTGTCATTATGTATGTATTTTCATAATTGCAATTGCATCCTCTCATCCTCTTACGTGTCTAACCATTAGACACTTAATTAGGTAAATATTTGAAATTGGATCATATGTAATTAAAAAATAATTCGTGTATTTAAGTCTATAATTTAAGCCTATCATGTTTTTAATAATGATCTTTTCAATAATTGAATATTGAAAACATTCTTCAATTCAATAGCAAGTTCTTTGTCCTTTGCTTGCACATGAAGGACTTAGCAGGCATTTATGGTAAGAGTAATATTGTCAGAGGACTAAGATCTTCTCATCAGTATGTATTCAGCCAAAGAAGTCATTATGGAAAAACAATATATAGAGTTTTCGGATTGTATTTTCCACAAAAATACTTATATTAAACTATAAGAGATATTAAGAGATTTTATAGCATATATAAGCTTATTAATGACATATTTGTTATAAAAAATAAGAAATTAGTTCATACACTATGATCTATTAAAAGCTTCTTTTTTTTTTTTTTTTTTTTTTGGTTATTTGAGACAGGGTTTCTCTGTGTAGCCCTGGCTGCCCTGGAACTCACTCTGTAGACCAGGCTGGCCTTGAACTCAGAAATTGGCCTGTCTCTGCTGGGATTAAAGGCATGCGCCACCACTGCCCTGCAAAAGCTTATTTTTTTATTATTATTTTTTTAATTTTTAATTTTTTAAATTTTTTTAATTTTTTTAAATTTTTTGATACTTTATTTACATTTCCAATGTTTCCCCCTTTCTAGGTCTCCTCTTTGGAGACCACCTATCCATTCCCCCTCCCCCATCTCTATGAGGGATTTCCACCTCCCACCCACCCGCCTGCCCACTCCCATATTCCCACCTTGACATTCCCCTTTACTGGGGCCTCTCCTCCCCCTGATGGCCAACAAGGCCCTCCTCTGCCACGTATGTGGTCCGAACCATGGATCTCTCCATGTGTATTTTTTGGGCTGCAGACTACCTCAGCTCCTTTAGTCCCTTCTCGAACTCCTCCATCTGGGAGAGGTGGCTCAGCGGTTAAGAGCACTGACTGCTCTTCCAGAGGTCCTGAGTTCAATTCCCAGCAACCACATGGTGGCTCACAGCCAACTGTAATGGGATCTGATGCCCTCTTCTGGTGTGTCTGAAGACAGCAACAGTGTACTCACATACATGAAATTCTAACACTAAAATCCCTAAACCCCAGGTCCGATCATAGGAGTTCCTACAAAACCCCTTTAGCCTTCATCTATAAGTATGATGATTTCACCACCATGGTGAAATACCCAACACAGGCTGTTAACAAGAGCTTATTTTTTACGCAACACTATTCAATACCTTATATATGTCATCTTTTGCTGTAAGATCTCATACCCACAATACGTTTTAGACTTTATTGTTTGCTCTTGGACAACGTGATATAACATGAACCCTTATTATAGTGTCCTATCTCTAACCTCTCTCCTATCTCCATTATCCAGTTCATCCTCCCCGCAAATGACCTTCCTATATCCATGATTATTTTTATTTTTGTTTGAAGACAGTGAATTTAATTAGGATCAATATCCCTATGGCTTTGGAACTATGTCCTGGCACCTGAAGGCCTTCTTTGTTTTTATATGACTGAAGACCATGATGGCCTCTTCCTCAGATTACATCAGGAGACAACAGCTCGTCAGAAATGCAGAGTCCTGTAAACGTCTCCCAATCCATTATTAACTGCTTTGGAGACCCAGTTCTTTATAGGTCCAATTCAGGTTACCATAGCTTTTGTGCCCGGAAAGCAGAACTTCACAGCCCTTCAGCTAAAATCCTAATTCTTAGTTTTTCCACTTCCTCCTCTACAATGCTCCCTGAGCCTTAGAGGTGCAGGATGAAAGTTCTGCCTAGGACTGGTCCTAACCTTCACTTACTTCAGCACCTTGGAAGCCATGTATATCTACACCCACCATTAATTGCAAAGAAGGGTTTCTATGATCAGAATCTAGTGTGAATTCACATTTGTCCATGTGTATAAACATAGACAGTTATAAGGCAGCTTGTACTAGGATAATTGAGAAGCATTATCCAGACAGGCAGAATACTTCCCTTTGTTTCTCTCTCTGTCTCTGTCTCTCTGTCTCTCTGTCTGTCTCTCTCTTCTCTCTCTCTCTCTCTCTCTCTCTCTCTCTCTCTCTCTCTCTCTCTCACACACACACACACACACACACACACACACACACACCCACTTATAGTATTAAATTGGTTTACAAAGTAATAAGTTTCCAAAGAGCTTTCGCACATAATTAGTTTTAGTGAGCTAGTGAGCCCTCTGCCCTCTGTCACCTGGTGTATAGTATATACCCATACCACTGTACCGATTTAAAATTCCACCCATCAAATGTGCATTCTGGTTTTACATCGTCAATGTTGTACTATCCCCTTCTCTTAAGATGTCCCCAATCCCAATGAACAATTTTTAGTTTCTTTATATTCTTCTATAAGTTTTCCAGATTGAGCACACAAATCTGAATATATGAAGTTAGGATCCACCTGTGAAAGGGAACACTGAGCCAATTGCACAATGCTATGCCCTCTGCTCTTTCTCTTAACTGTGCAAAGAACCTACTTTCTTCTGCAATCTCTTCATCTCTTTAAGGATTTTCAGTTTCTCACTACTTATTTTATACCTTCACACATGCAAAATCACAAGTGGCCCTCAATTCTCCCCAAATTTACTCCAAACTCTATAATTTCACTGTATTTGTTATCAGCCTCTGTGTGTGTGTGTGTGTGTGTACCTTTTCTTGCCACTCAACTATTGAATTGTGGAGCCAAAGACTGAGGGTTTATAAGTGTAATTTTGGAAGTTCTGTAGTCCATGAAATCAGCATTCCACGAAGGGGAACAGGCATTATCACAAATGTGTCATTAACAGGAGCAATACCGTCTGTAAAGATAATCAAAGAAAGTCTTTCTCACAGGACAGTAGAACAGGTACATTATTTAAATGCTAAGAAAAAATGTATTTAAAATAAAATATAATAAAATTATGATTAAATTAAGTAAAAAGACTTTTATCATTATATTTTACTGGCAGTGTATTTATAACAGCAAGATTAAATATGTAATGAGCATTATTTCATACTTACCAATGTGCTTTCTTTGACATGAATTTTTATAATTAAATTGACTGTAGCAACATGAACGTTATTAAGATAATGGTCAGGAAACTAGGTGAAAAAAGCTTGTGTATTTTCATATATTCATATGTTACAATGTTAAAAAATAAATGCATTATAAAATTGTAATAACTTAATTTTACTAAATAACTCTCCTATTAACCACTTCCATGAATTTATAAACTTCAAAGCACTGTAACACCGATAGTTTTAACAATGTTTAATGTTTTCTTTATGATATATACTATATGCAAATAAATACATGATACATATATGTGTTCTACTGTTCTGCAAATCCATACTTTACTATTTTTTGGTGGTATTTGTTTGGGAAATAAATAACAGACATCAAAGTTTTGAAAAGACATTTAAACTAATTAGCCTACTATGATAATGATTCTTATGCTATAAATTAAAATATTGATAATTATTAGTCTTAATTATATTTTCTATTTTGATAACAGTAAGCTAAGTTAAAAAATTACCAGTGTGGCTTTGTATATATGGTTATACAGTTTCCATAGATCTTTTAGGACCACTGTACTTACTTATAAAACAATTATATATGTCAACATAATTTTATATAGTGGTTTGTTTTGGCTACACTACTTTGGCTCCTAGTGGCTCACATGCATGCACCTGCCCAGGAGCTATCTTTGCCTCCTAGAATAAAAGACACATACATTAAATTATTTTTAAAAATGTCATTGCTACCTTAAAGGCTTGGCACTCCAAAACCTTCCCCTGCTACCCCAGGCCCAATCTGGGAAGTGGCCAGTGGCCTCTTACAGGAAATCTTACCTGGCTAGTTGGCTTTCTGCTCTTTCTACCGTGAGTCATGGCGATTCTCTCTTATTCCTCTCTGTGTCCTGGCCTGCACAACTCTATGTATCCTGCCCCACGCCCAGTCATTATCCTTTGGCATATTTATTGGTTTATCAAAAACCAATTGGACCTTGATTATTTGGGCATGCAGATTCCTGATTGAATCAAAGCATTAGAACCAATCTCCAACCATTTTTATTAACTATTTTATGTTAACTTAATTGCTTTAAAAATTTTAAGAGATTCTTGTTTATATCCAAGTGATTCTTCCGAATTTATCCTTTTATCCAATTTACTTTTAAATGTTTTCTTGTCACAAAATGCTCTCAAAGATATAACATAAAATTACCAAAGGCTTGGGATACAAAAGTTTATAGCTAATTCCCAGGAAAGTAGAATCATTAAATAATTATTAATCAATTCATGACACAAGTATTGTTGGCTACTTTAACCTCTGTTTATGTTTTATGGTGCCTGTTTACATTACAAAATTACAATGCTTTAAAATTTTTCTAAGAAATACTGTAATACAAAGTGAAAAATGCATTTTATAGGTGCAAAAATATACTTATTTTAAAAATTGACTGCCATTTCAGAAAATATTTTGAAGCAATATTAAAACTGATCTATATAAGCATATATTAATATGTTGCTGTACAGCAAAATACACTGTCAGTATCTGTTAAGCCTATTTGACCTCATATAATATGAGCAATAGTTATATATCATAAAATCATGCTGGATGAAACCAGTTAGGATTGGCTCAAGAAGACCAAGCCATGAGGTGTGTGATTCTTCTGCTTCTCATGAAATAGTATATTTAAACCACTGTCAGGTTTTTGAAATTTGAAAAATCACCCATCCCTCAATATTGAGCTAACCAATTCTCTCACTATATAAAGAAAATAATTATATTGAACTAACTCAATTAATTGATAAGCCCTGCATACCTCAGCTTTTCTTTTCCCACATATTGTTACAGAAACTGATCTTCCTTCTATCACTTTTTTCTACCCATGCTTTGTATCAATAAAATCAGTAATATTGCCATTTTCTTTACCTTACTTTCCTTCCATTATTTAGATGTTTTCTAACTCTACTGTACTAAGTACAAAAATAATGGTAACAGCATAAAGCTAAATGACAACTGGATAAAATGAAACAGGAAGTCTTATGAACAAAACCACATAACTCAAGTTATTCTTTACTAGTTGGTTTATGATGAAAATTTTATCAGCATGTACATTTTATAGTATCCTTTTCCTTATTTGAATAATTCCAATATTACATCTAAACCCACAAGAGAAACAAAATAGTATTTTATCTGAAGGTAATGATTTCACCTAGCTCAATAACTCTAATGGGTATTTTTAAGAGATAATTGTACTTGACCTCTGAGAAGAATCTATACAATTGAAAACTTACTTCATAAATAATGCATTAGCTGGGAGCCTATGATTCCTTGTGCTCATGGTTATTAATCCTAAAGTTTCCTATCTTTCCATTCTCTTTCTGTGGATAATTAAACCTTATATTTGTACTAATTTTGAATATGTAATTCTAGAATATTTGATTTACCTTTCTTCTCTGAATAAAGACCGTGGTTATTTATAAAGAAGCTAAAGGTTTCAAAAAGTATGTGTTTTCTTGAAATAATCATCCATGAATTCTAGACCATAAGTATCCTTTCTTGGAACCAGTAATTTACTGTATTAATCTTGTCTCACTGTATTTTTAATTATTAGGCAGAAATTAGAGAGAAAATGCATTTAGTTGCAAATTGGCTAAGTCAGAGAAAGACTGTTACTTTCTCTCCATTATTTCTATAGCAATGTTACCACCATTTTAAAGAAATGATGAGAAAAATCCAAGATTATATAACACACATTAGACAAGCGTGCGTGCGCGCACATGTGTGTGTGTATGGGTGTGTTTGTTTGCGTGTGTGTATAATCCAGAAAATATTGCAGTCTATTATGTTTCCAAAGAAAGGGTAATAAAGGTGGATCTTATAGTCTGAGTATGTAGAATGTTGGCCTACGTGCTGGGAGGCTTCCTCAGTGATCTCTGGCCCGGCCAAATGGTGAGGGTTCAGGCAAAGGGAAGAGCATGAGCGGGGACTGAGTCTCCTCCACCTCAGTCTCCACAGTTGGTTGCTCCAAGACACTGCAACTGCCTTCCTGTGCTGAGTCAGGCCAGAGTGAGCCCACCAGAGGCGGACTAGCCGGTGAGGAGTGCGGGAAACTTCTGGTGGCGTTCTGGAGAGCAGATCTCTTCCCGGGCAGCAGTGTTTACAGCACTTATTATAGAAGCTCTTGGACAACAGAGTAGTTCTCAGACCTTTATTCCTTCTTGATGGGGATCTTTCCTATACAGGTTGGGATGGTCTAATATACAGTTTGTGATGGGTCAGGGGTCTGACCACAGGTACTTCCCATTGGCTTGGTCTGAGAACTTAAGGGCACCATATTTGCATGTGGGAGGGCTTGGCGTTGCTCCTACATGACAAATCTCACGTGACAGGCCTCTCTGCAGGGGTTGTGGAGACTGTAACTATTTTACAAGAGTCTTCCATGAGCGTTGGCAAAAACCTTTTCTGGTCCCTTGTGGATTGTTCCATTGGGTTGCCCAGAGTTTTCAGCCTGTGCTCAACCGAGTGCCAGACTGCCTGCCACAGACCACTGCCCCACAGTAGAATATGGAAGCCACCCTCTGGGTGTCAATACCTCCCTCCCCAATAGACATCAAATTGGGACTAGGCACATTCTCTCCTACTGAGGCCACAAAAGGCTGTCCATTTAAGAGTGCAGGATTTACATGCAGGTAGGCAGGCAGGCAGACAGTCAGTCAGTCAGTTATTCAGTCAGTCAGTCAGGCAGGCCAGCAACAGACTCAGGGACAGACCCTGTTCCAGTTGTTTGGGAACCCTCATGAAGAACAAGCTGCTCATCTGGTACATATATGTTGGAGACGTAGGTCCAGCCCATGCTTGCTTTTTGGATGGTGTTTCAGTCTCTGGGAGGCCCCCTCTGTTGTTCTTCCTATGGAGTACTTTCCCTCTTTGGGCTCCGCAATATTTCTCCCAATTTCTCAGTAAGACTCTCTGAGCTCCATCTAATGTTTGGGATAGGTTTCTGCATGTTTTTCCATTGTCTGCTGAGTGGAGCCTCTCAGAGGACAGTTGTGCTAGGATCCTGTCTGCAAGCATAGCAGAGTATAATTGATAGTGTCAGGGATTGTTTCTTGCCTATGAGGTGGTCCTCAATTTGGGTCAGTCATTGGTTGGCCATTCACTCCATCTCTGCTTCATCTTTGTCCCTACACACTTTGTAGGCAGGAAATATTTTGGGTCATTGGCTTTGCAAATGGGTCGCTGTCCTTATCCTTCTACTGGTAGTCTTCCCTGGCTGCAGGAAGTGGCCACTTCAGGATTCATGTCATAAACTGCTAAGAATCTCAGCTATAGTTGCCCCCTTCTGGAGCCTCTCCTGAATCTGGGACTCTGGCATATCCTAGAGATTGCCTCCCTGCCCTGGGGCCAATCTCTCTCCCCTGCCCTCCCTACATATGATTTTCTTACCCCACCCTCCCCATCCCTTCTTTTACCCAGTTTCCTCCTTCCATTGAACTGAGATATTTATTTTGTTTCCCTTTTCGAGAAAGATTCAGACATCTTCCCTTGTTCCCTCCTTGTTATTTTGCTTCTATGGGTCTGTTGATTATAACATGTTTATCCTATATTTTATGGCTAATACCCACTTATAAATGAATACATACCATGGATGGTCATTTTAGGTCTGGATTACCTTACTCATGAAGTTATTTTTTAGTTCCATCCATTTGCCAGTGAAATTCATGATGTCCTTGTTTGTAGTGGCTGAAAAATATTTCATGGTATAAATGAACCACATTTTCTGTTTTCATTCTCCAGTTGAGAGACATCTAGGTTATTTCCAATTCTAGCTATTACAAATGAAGCTGCGATGAACATGGTTGATCACCTGTCCTTGTGGAATAATGGGGCATCTTTTGGGTATATGCCTATGAGTAGTATACTGGGTTTTGAGGTAGAACTATTCCCAACAATTCTGAGAAACTGATTAATAGATTTTCATAGTGGTTGTAAAAGATTGCACTCCCATCAGCAGTGGAGGAATGTGTGTAGATAGAAATTGTAAGTAGAAGTTTGGTGTCACGGTTTTCCAAAGAATATAAATCTGTAATTCTTTCAACAAGGATGGTGATGGCTCTCAAAGCCAATGTTTGGTACATTCACCAAACTTTGTGGGAGGTTGATACCTAAGTAAGCGGTATGAACACCTTATAGTCAAAAATACTGTCAAAGAAAACCGAGTGTATAGAGCTTAAAACAAATGAAGAAATGATAAAAATGCTTATTCTTTAGTCTTTAACTTATCTAGCTAGAAATACCTCAATTCTTTTCTGAGCCCATGTCCCTGGCAACATCCTTATCTCCTGTGATGTAATCTATTAGTCATTGTGCCAGTTCTGAGAAATGCTCCAAATCCAGTGCCACGTTATTCTATGCCATGGCCACCATCTGCCTGTGTTACCTCAGTAATACATTCTTGGTTCCTGCTTTTTAATTCTATCATTGCCTTTCTTAAACTAACTTAAAGAAATGACCAACATATTTGTGGTTGTATTTAAATATCATTCTGATAACATTACTAGCTTAAGAAGAGATGTTCAAAGATCTCTTAGTGGTCTCAGACTAAAATCCAAAATCCTTATAAACATTTTCATGGCCTCCCTGATAGCACCTTCTGCTGAACTCTGTCCACTTTATCTAATCCACTCAAATTGGACTCACAATTGTTTTTCTCTCTTGTGCAAATTTTCTTAGACATGCAAATTAATTCCAGGTAGGTCCAGTGAAAAAGTCCACTGAATTATAGGGTTTTTCCATTTAAACTGTTTATATGGAAACCCAGTATTGGAGAAGCTTAATACAGTAAAAAATTTTAAGCACCAAAGAAAGAAATTGAAAAAGATACAATATCAAAGGACAATCATGGACATGGATCAGTAGATCCAATATTGTTAGTAATACTTTAGTTCAAAAGGCAATCTGTAGATTCAGACAATTCTCATCAATATGCAAGTGTGATTCTTTATAATAAAATAGAAGCAAAGAAATCACAAAATTCGTGTGGAAGCAAAAAGACCTTGAATATTTAAAGCAACTCTGAGCTAAAAAGGATAATCATAAAAAATCAACAAGTAACTACAGTCACAAAACAGAATGATATTGGACAAGAAATAGTAAGAAACAGGTACTATGTTTATAGCAGCCTTATTTATAATAGAGGCTGGAAACAACCCAGATGTCCCTCAACAGAGGAATGGATACAGATTTGTGGTATATTTACACAATGGAGTACTACTCAGCTATTAAAAACAATGATTTCTGCTCCACTCTTTGTCCCTGAATTTCCTTTAGGCAAGAGCAATTCTGGGTTAAAATATTGGAGATTGGTGCGTGGTCCCATCCCTCAATGTGGGGCGGGGTCATGCCTAACCTCTGGATAAGGCCTCTACAGGTTCTCCCTCCTTTTTGTGGAGTATTTCAGCTAATGTCATCCCTGTGGGGTCCTGGGAGTCTCTTTCTTTCCTGGCATCTTGGCATTTCTGTTTGCTATCCCCATCTCCCCATCCCGCATTGGTACACAACTCTGTTCAATTTCCTGGCCCTCTAAACATCTCCTCCATCTCCTCCCATTCCTGATTCTTCCCCTCTTTTTCCTTTCCCCCTCTTCTCTTCTTCCCAAGTTCCTCCCACTCTCTATTTCCCTTGATTATTTTGTTCCACCTTCTAAGTAGGACTGAAGCATCCACTCTTTGGTCTTCTTTCCTGTTGAGCTTCATGCGGTCCATGAGTTGTATCATGGGTATTCCATGCTCTTTGTCTAATACCCACTTATCAGTGAGTACATACAATGTGTGGTCTTTTGTGACTGAGTTCCTTCACTCAGAGTGATATTTTCTAGATCTATCCATTTGCTTGTGGATTTCATGAAGTCATTGTTTTTAATAGCTGAGTAGTACTCCATTGTGTAAACGTACCACATTTTCTGTGTCCATTCCTCTGTTGAGGAACATCTGGGTTGTTTCCAGCTTCTGGATATTATAAATAAGGCAGCTATGAACATAATGGAGCATGTGTCCTTGTAATATGTTGGAACATCTTTTGGGAACATGCCCAGGAGTGGTATAATTGGTTCCTCAGGTATTACTATGTCCAATTTTCTGAGGAACTGCCAGACTGATTTACAGAGTGGTTGTAACAGCTTGCAATCCCACAGGGACAAAGAGTAGAGCAGAGATTGAAGGAAAGGCCATCTAGAAACTACCCCATCTGGGGGTCTATCCCACATGCAGATATCAAACCCAGACACTATTGCAGATGCCAAGAAGTGCTTGCTGACAGAAGCCTGATACAGCTGTCTCCTGAGATGCTTTGCCAGATCCTGACCAATACAGATGTGGACACTTGCAGCCGACTATCAAATTGAGTACAGGGACCCTGATGAAGGAGTTAGGGGAAGGACTGAAGGAGCTGAAGGGGCTTTATCTGGCTTCAATGGGAGGGGAGGTCCTTGATCCTGTGAAGGCTTGATGCCCTCTTATAAAGGAATGCTAGGGCAATGAGGCAGGAGTGGGTAGGTGGGTGGGGGAGCACCCTCATAGAAGCAGGGTAATGGGGGATGGGATTGGGGTTTTGCAGAGGGGAAACCAGGAAAGGGGATAATATTTGAAATGTAAATAAATAACAAAACTAACAAAAAACTCCAAAACCAACCAAACAAAAAAACCCAATGATTTCCTGAAATTCACAGGCAAATGGATGGAACTTGAAATATCACCCTGAGTGAGGTAACCCAGTCACAAAAGAACACACATGGTATGTACTCACTGATAAGTGGATATCTTCCAAATGGAAGCTTGAAATACCCATGATACAACTCACACCATATGAAACCCAAGAAGAAATAAGATCACACCAAAGTGTGGATGCTACAGTTCTACTCAGTAGGGGGAAGAATATAATCTCCAGGAAGTACAAGGAGAGAGAGTTCTGGGCGAGAGAGAGGAGGGGGGGAAAGTAGGGTACGGAGGGTCAATAATTTGAAAGTAGGTGTGTAAATGTGGAGGAGGGCGAACTGGGGGTAGCCACTAAAGAGTCCCAGATGCCAGGGACCCAAGAGGTTCCCAGGATCTAACAGGGATGACTTTACCCAAAATACCCAAAAAAGGGAAAATAGAACCTATAGAGACCATATTCAGTGGATAGGTACAGCCACCAGTTGAGGGATGGGGCCACCTATCCACCTCAAAAATATTAATCCATAATTTCTCCTGTCAAAAGGAAATGCAGGGACAAAGAGTGGAGCAGAAATTGAAGGAAAGGCAATCCAGAGACTGCCCCACCTGGGAATCCATCCCATCTGCTGACACCAAACCTAGACACTATTGCTGATGCCAAGAAGTGCTTACTGACAGGAGCCTGGTATAGCTGTTCCCTGAGAGGTTCTGCCAGAGCCAGACCAGTACAGATGCAGATGTGCACAGTCAAACACTGGACTGGATGTGGAGAACCCAATGGAGCAGTTAGGGCAAGGACTGTAGGAGCTGAAAGGGTTTGCAAGCTCATAGGAAGAACAACAATATCAACCAACCAAATCCCCCAAAGCTCCCAGGGACTAAATCACCAACCAAAGAGTACACAGAAGGTACCCACAGCTCCAGCTGGATATGTAACCTTATCTGGCATTACTGGGAGGGGAGCCCCTTGTTCCTATGGTGTTTGATGACCCAGGATAGGGGAAAGCTAGGCTACTGAAAGGAGTAGGTGGGCAGGTGGGGGAGTACCCATATAGAGGCAGCAGGAAGGTAGGAGGAGATGGGGGCTTGTGAGGAGAACCTGTGAAGGGGGATAACATTTGAAATGTAAATCAATAAAATAACCAATAAAAATGCAAAAAGAAATATGCATATAGACAGAATAAAACAGACAATCCAGACAAAACCGACAATTAAGGAAAGCCATGTGAATCTTGACAAAGGTCACCAAATCAAATAACTGAAGTAAAGAGTCTTTCCAACAAATGTTCCTGGGAACATATCTTTCCACAAGTAAAAGAATAAAATGAAGTCAGAATCTTTCCAGATACAAAAAAAATGCTAATAATTCAAATAACGTTTTGTAAGAATTGAAAGTTTTAAAATCTAGAGGAAAATATTGAAAATTTACAGATATAGACATAAGCATACATTTTAATAACCCAGAAATAATTTCCCAAATGTACTAATGAGATCACCTGAAATTAAAAGCATATGCACAGCCAAAGGAATTATTCAGAGTAAAGAAACAGAGTGGAGAATAGGAAAAATTATTTGCCTGCTATATATAATATTATGTTACTATTTATAATATATATATATTAAACATCATTAAACTTTTCAGATATTTCAATCAGTAAATAGTTGAAGAAGTGAACATTCACTTGGAAAGAGTTGAAATATCAATAACCAATAAGCATGAAAAATGTTTAAGATCCTCCATTATCTGAGCTATTGAAATTAAAATTACAATCAAGTTTCAACTTACCCTAGTCAGAATGGCTGACCATTAAGAAAAAATTAGGTGCAGATGCTGTTGCAGGGAAAGTAGGAAGTATATGGGACCAGTAGGAATGAAAATTAATTTAGATACAACAGAAAATTGCATAAGGACAGCACAAAATTGAAATATATAACTACCAAACACATAGTTTGAAGTGCACAAAGACATTTACTTCATCACATCACTGAGACTCTTGTACATCCTTGTTTATTAAAATATTTTTTTAAATACAAAACATGAAAATTGCCTAAATGTATCATGGATAAAAATGTATTCATAAAAATGGTGTAGTGTACATTTACAATAGAGATTTCTAGAACCATATCGAGGAATACAATTTTGTTGTTTGCAGGACCATGAATGCCATTGGATGGTGTAATACTGAGTATAATGAGGAAGATACAGAAAGATAAATGCTACTAGTTTTTTTTTTTCAGTTTTTGGTTCAATATTTTATATATACAAGATATCATTTATGTATGCAAAATAAACCTAGAATCAAGACTGTACTAGAGAAAAAATTGGAAGTGTGGGAGTAAAGAGAAGAAGAAATTTGGGTAAATATACTCAAGGAACATGACATTCTTGTATAAAATTATATATATGAAATAATCCACATGTGAAATGACTATATGATGATAAAACTACCAGTGTATCAATAACTATAAGAAATTTCACATATAATAGTCTTTCAGATTGACAGTATTTTATAAATTGACTATATATATATATGCATATATACATATATATGTATAACTTAACTGAGTTTTTATTGAGTTTGAAATTTTAATGAAGATTTTTACTGAAAGTTTTGATTGGTATTAATTTAATCCTAGATTATATGTATATTTAATATTTGATATTTTATTTGGAATATGTTTTAAAATTATTTTAGGTGAGATCTTGAAATTTTAAGGAGAATAAATTCTGTTTGAATCTTAAATGAGAAGTTACTGATTACACAGTATCTAATTTAAAACTTGAAAAATGTAATATTTTGAGATTATTTTGTAACTAGTAAAGAGGATGCCAAGTTGATGTACAGCTTTGACTGTAGCAACTTTTAATAAAACATAAACATATTTTAATAAAAACATAAACATATTAAAAACATATTATCAACATTAGCCTTAAAAAAAGAACAATTCTAATTTAAGTTGAAGTAAAGGCAGTCTTTTATACTACTTTAATGAGAATTTTCACTTTATTCCTAAATATTTACTATTGCCAATATTTTATAATTAATATTTACTTGACTACAAATTTAGAAACTATTATTATCTATTGAGAATAAATGGAATGAGAATTGAAGAGGCATGACTAACTATTACTCATAGCCTTTTATTTCTAATATGTATATGGTTTTCTTAACAGATATATGTGCACCAAGATTTATTATTAATTGGATAATTTCCAAAATTATGTTTTGATGTACATGTATAGAAAACATTTGACTCATGCTGATGATAAAACTTTGTATAAGCATATGAGTAACACACTTACTTAAAGATTTTGACCTATTTCTGTTTTCATTACAGCAGGAAAAAAGTCAAGAAAGTTCAAGAATCAAAGGTAAGAAATGAATATTTTAAAATAATTTTTCAAAGGTTTAATAGACAATTATGTAATACATTCTTGGGTTTTTTTTGTTTTTTTTTTTTGTTTGTTTGTTTTTGTTTGTTTTTGAGACAGAGTTGCTCTGTATAGCCCTGGCTGTCCTGGAACTCACTCTGTAGACCAGGCTGGCCTCGAACTCAGAAATCTGCCTGCCTCCGCCTCCCAAGTGCTGGGATTAAAGGCGTGCGCCACCACTGCCCTGCCCTGTAATACATTCTTAAAATAGTTATAATAGTATTATTCAGGAACTGCAGTATAATTCTAAATGATTTGAACCTCTGGATACTCTGCGTGGCCAGCACACTTCTCTGTTGAGAAAATCTTTGTTCATAGGATGGTCCAGATAAGATCACTGCCCCAACCATTGTTGCTAGCATTTAGTGTTTTGTCACATCTATCAATACATAAATGATACTTTTCAACATACATTCTATAATGAACTCAGTATTGGGCCATTTCTATCTTAATTTACTTATATTTAAAATATTGATTATATTTATTAATGTTTTTAAATTGGTAATAGCATAGCATGAAATGTCTCTAATAAGAAAAGGGAAACTGGAAAGTCCTGAGTTGACAATTAAATTAAGTAAATTATGTTTGGACAATAGGGAGCATGGCATATTTTTGTCTCTGAAATTATTATACACATTTATCTTCAACAAACTAATGCTAGATTTGAGGTGCACACTTTTGGGTTGCAAATGAGAATTTCTGTTCTAAGATGTGCTGTCTGATATGCATTCAAATGACGTGAATTTCTGGCACACTGATTGCACATCTTCCTGCCCGTGAAGTGTTCCAGTGTACCAGGTTAACATTAAATCACATTTAAATTCTGTTGTGGAAGCAGAAGTAAGTTTAGTGAAACATTCTTCTCGATGTTTTATTACCTTGGACATACAAATCACACAATTTCAAGTAGAAATTATATTTTGCAAGTATTGTCTGGGACTGTGTTTTAGCAGTGTAATTTTTGAGAGGATGTTTGCCAGGTCTTCTTCTCTTCTCAGTTGACATATGATTCAAAACTCACACACACAGGATGTCGTTTTGCAATTCCTGACTTGTATGCAAATGGGAGCTGAATTCTGACCCCAGAACTTACTTATTTGGATTAAATGGACTGCTGTTTTCTTGTGTAGAGGAATAATGTCATCTTCTAAAGAATAGCTTTTATAGTGTCAATGCTAAATAAAACAAAAACAAATAATACAGCATGAAGCTATAGCTTATTAAGAACTATTAAACAATTTTGAAAATTGTATGTTTCAAATAATTATTGTAGTTTATGTTAATATATTTATAACTTATTTTCATCTCGTAGTTCTGTGAACTTCCTGTGTAATGGCTAATCTCATTTATTCAAACAAGTTTATTACATGGAATTAAGTCCAGAAAAATGCTTTAATCTAATTTCCTGCATTTGGGCCTGGTTTTGCTCATAACAAGAACCCCAACTTAATGATTCTAACTTAATGTTTCCAGCGCTCTTCCATAAACAAATTATAAAGCAGTCAAATGAATCTTGATTACTAGTTTTTCATGTATGTAGGAATAAATTTTGAAAAATCTATATTTTAATTGTGTAACATGTTAATATTTGTAGAATATGATCTTCATTTGAAATATCCTGGAAAATAATATTTTTATATTTTCTAAAATTACGTGTTTATATGATTTAACCAAGAACATGCATTTAATTGAATTGTAAATGGTTTGAGTGTATATATTTTCTATATTTAATAAGTTAGGTGTGAATCTTTAATTTCTAATTTGAGAGATTTTTTTTTTGATACTTTATTTACATTTCCAATGTTTCCCCCTTTCTAGGTCTCCTCTTTGGAAACCACCTAAACTCTCCCCCTTCCCCACCTCTATGAGGGAATTCCACCTCCCACCCACCCGCCCACCCATTCCCTTATTCCCACCTTGACATTCCCCTTTACTGGGGTCTCTCCTCCCCCTGATGGCCAACAAGACCCTCCTCTGCCACATATGTGGTCCGAACCATGGGTCCCTCCATGTGTATTCTTTGGTTGGTGGTCCAGCCTCCATGAGGACTGGGGAGGGGGGCATCAGGCCAGTTGACACTGTTGCTCCCTCCATGGGGCTACAGACACCTTCAGCTCCTTCAGTCCCTTTTCCAACTCCTCCATCTGGGACCTCACTCTCAGTCCAGTGGTTACTGTAAAGTGAAACTTGGGTATTCCGAAATTTTGGGCTAATATCCACTTATCAGTGAGTACATACCATGTTCATTCTTTTGTGACTGAGTTACCTCACTCAGGATGATATTTTCAAGTTCATCCATTTGCCTGCAAATTTCATGAAGTCATTGTTTTTAATAGCTGAGTAGTACTCCATTGTGTAAATGTACCACATTTTCTGTATCCATTCCTCTGATGAGGGACATCGGGTTGTTTCCAGCTTCTGGCCATTATAAATATGGCTACTATGAACACAGTGGAGCATGTGTCTTTATTATATGTTGGAGCATCTTCTGGATATACGCCCAGGAGTGGTATAGCTGAGTCTTCAGGTAGTATTATGTCCATTTTTCTGAGGGTCTGCCAACCCGATTTCCAGAGTGGTTGTACCAGCTTGCAATCCTACCAACAATGGAGGAGTGTTCCTCTTTCTCCACATCTTCGCCAGCATCTGCTGTCACCTGAGTTTTTGATCTTAGCCATTCTGACTGGTGTGAGGTGGAATCTCAGACTTGTTTTGATTTGCATTTCCCTGATGACTAAGGATGTTGAGCATTTCTTTAGGTGCTTCTCAGCCCTATGAATTTCCTCAGTTGAGAATTCTCGGTTTAGCTCTGTTCCCCATTTTTTGATGGGGTTATTTGGGTTTTTGGAGTCTAACTTCTTGAGTTCTTTGTATATGTTGGATATTAGCCCTCTATTGAACGTAGGATTGGTAAAGATCTTTTCCCAATCTGTTGGTTGCCATTTTATCCTATTGACAGTGTCCTTTGCCTTTCAGAAGCTTTGCATTTTCATGAGGTCCCATTTGTCGATTCTTGATCATAGAGCATAAGCCATTTGATTTCTGTTCAGAAACTTTTCCCCTGTACCCATGTGTTCGAGGCTTTTCCCCACTTTCTCTTCTATTAGATTCAGTGTATCTGGTTTTATGTGGAGAGGTTTATAATTGTTTAACATAGTCTTTCCAATTTTAAGGTGTACTGATGAATACAGTACAAAAATCAAGACAGTGGTATAAATCTGAAAGGTTTTATATTCAGACTATCTCTAACACACTTTCACAGGAATATTATGTTATATAATATTAGTATATCATATATTGCATTGAATTCATTAATTTTTATAAAAATACTGTCAGCAAATAATTCACTTTGAAAATATTTTAAAATAAGTAACACAATAAGTTCATTAAAACCTGGCAGTATTTCACAAAGAAGTGTGTTATTTGGTCATCTACACACTTCAAATTAAAATTATGTTTCCTTAGACCACAGTGATGAAACAAAAGTTTGAATAAGATTGACATAATACATGACTTACAAATAGCTTTAAATTTCTACTAAGTTTACAACCCTATAAGTCACTCAAATAGTTTAAAAAAAACCTGTTGAAATATTTAAAGAGAGTTTGCCTGTGATTATCTCTTGGTGAAATTATGTGAATCATCTTTTCTACTGCTTTATACATAAAAGAGTAAGTGCCCATCCTTAAGAGCAAAACTGTGCATCTAGCACCCTCACCCTTTCTCATCTTTTTAATGAACACACTGTGTTCTTCTCATTCAGAAATAATAGAAATAAAATATGCATCCCTTCTGTAGTTAGCTATGGTTTGAGTAACCTAATGTTTTACAGTGAAGAGGCACTGAGACCTATGTGACTTTCTTGATGTGTGTAACTTTTTGTTAAATTACTAATAAATGTCAGACACTGTGTAGGACTATTTACCCATGTGACATCATTTTAATACTTAACAAATATTATTAAATATGGTTTAGTCTTTAAAATGATAAGAATGGTAAATCATATCAAAAGAAAATAATATATATCAATATCATTATATGTGTTTTATTTTAAATAAATAACACTTCATTTAATCAATTAGTTGTACATTGGGAAATTTGCCATGTTTAATTAAAAATGTTTTTTCTATATTCAGATTTTAAAGATATAAATTTTACTGATTTCTGTTATTTTCCTTTATGCCACAGGGACAAATATTGTCCAACATGCAGTTCAATTCTTCCAAGGACTTGGAAACTTAGTGAACTTAGTGAAGGGAACTCACAGTATACTGAATAGCTTGTATTTATATATTTAGAAACTCATTTTTAAATACATATATGTGTGTAACAAAAATGATAAACAGGAGGCAAAAATTTGGAAAGGTAACAAGTAGAAAAATATGGGATTATTTGAAGGAAGGACAAGGATAGGTAAAATGATGCATTTATAGTCTAATTTTTAATACTATAAGAGCTTTGTATAATTTTATTATGATAAACATCCACTCTGAAAAACACTGTAATTTTTAAAAGGCTCTCTACTAGATACTTTCTTTTGACTACATGTCTAACTAAAACAACTGAAGGAAGGATGGATTTGTTTTGTGTTACAGTGGGATGATAAATCCACCATGGTTGGAAAGGCATGTGGATGAAAGTGTGAAGCCATGGTCACTTTTATTCCCAGGTTAAGAAGCAGAGAGAGATGAATGTGGTTACTTTGCTTACTTCTTCCCTTTATTTAGTCTAGAACCCAACCCTATGGGATGGTGATATGAACAATTAAGATGTGTCCCCCCCATTTTATTTAATGGAATAATGCTTCACAAATGTGTCCAGTGGCTTATGTTCTATGGGATTCTAGATCCTGTCACAGTGACAAATACTGATACTTGTGGGAAAAAAGATGAATGATGGAATCTCTTATAGATACAATAAGTTCGTTTGGATGCTTCTTAGAGATTCAGGCTTCTGGAGTTGCACACTAATGCAACTTCATAAATGAAGAAATGTGTTAGCACATTAACAGTGAACAATTTGAATGATGCCAACAGTTGTTCCCTTGGATTTTAAGTTTGCTGTCAATAAGATGCATCTGATCACTTTTCCTAGAATTTAAGAGAATATTCCTTCAGATTTTTTCAAGTTTTCTGTCGATGGGATGCATTTGATCACTTTATCTAGGATTTAGAGTAATATGCTTTCCATCTTTTAAGAATTCATCTAGATAGATCTGGGAGAAAATCTCTGCTGTTCAAGCTTTGTTATCTAAGGACCATACTTAACACCTTCTTATTAATACAAACTGGGTGCAGAAGTCTGTGTCTAAAACCCCAGTATTGGGGTGATGGGAGAGAAAACAGAATACCAAGACCATCCAGATGGCGAGTCCAGCCTACTTGGCTAGCTCCAGGTTAGTTAGAGAATTAGAGAGAGAGAAAATATAAATACAGGAAGAAAATTACTAAGGAAGACATCTGAATATAACTTCTAGTCTGTACA
Source organism: Uromys caudimaculatus (assembly GCA_028551405.1). Lineage (NCBI taxonomy): Eukaryota > Metazoa > Chordata > Mammalia > Rodentia > Muridae > Uromys > Uromys caudimaculatus. The sequence goes on from CM052704.1 coordinate 54,910,096, forward strand.
TACACTCACGTTGGTGGAAACACTTGCAAGTACACTTGAACACATAAATACATCACAATAAGTTCTCTCTCTCTCTCTCTCTCTCTCTCTCTCTCTCTCTCTCCCTCTCAAACACTAAATTGAGTTTGTAGGGAGTTCAAAAGGATGTGAGGAATTTAAAGAGAGGAATATATATATATATATGATGAAAAAAATTAAATAAAAATATTCACCAAAAAAAGTTGTTACAATTTTAAATGATCCTCACTAATGTTATCCTGCAACATCAACCTGGAAGACAAACATCTTTTCTTATAGAATGATTCTACTAAGGCCAGTAGAATAGAGTTCAAAAGCAACAGTTTAAGTTTATTATTTTTGCAGAGCAGAGTTCATTTTACTTTATGTCAAAGCATATTGCCTCTTTGAACCATTTTCCATGTTATTTAGGTTTCTGAAAACTTTCAATGAATCATGTTATCCAACGCATTTATTTTTGTTCAAAATAATTTGTGCTGCAAATTCTTGCCCACCAACAGCTAGTGCAAGTTAAAAGATGGCAGAAGATAACAGATCTGGAGCTGTTGAGACAACAGACTCCAAATGACTATGTTTTCTAAATAATTTAATGCTTCATATAAAATATAATTGAAATTTTCTGTATTTAAGTCAGTGATTTTATGATTCAGTACATTTTAAACCATACACTACCTTATCAACATTGACCTTTCCTTTAATTTCTAATGTAAGGCTTCTTTTATTATGAACTTTTAAAAAGCTAAGTGCATTCAGCAGATATTTTATTTTAGAAAGTATATATTATCTTTGATATAGCCACATAACTAATATTTCAATAAGAAACCTAACTTATATTTAAGGTTTTATATATTTAGTGTAAAGAAATAGTTTCTTCTAGAGTGAATAATGTCTTGAATGATTATTTCCTGAAATAATCTTGTGGCTGAATGTTTCAGTTTTGTGTTGTACTGGAGTCCCTGTTTTATATGTCAAAGAAAACAATCTTTGGTCTATTTCCTGTTTTGCTTTCTTGTTTTGTTTGATACTTGGGAAAATTAAATATGACATTTACTTCATTAGAGGGAATATATTACCTTGTGTTTTTTGAATATCTATTTGTAGTTTGTTCCCCAAGATAATTTAATATCATGAATTTTAAATGCTTTGTGAGGTATCTGAGTTTCTTTGAAATAAAGCAAATTAGATGTTATACCAAAAAGTGATGTTATATTTAGGTTTTTTCTGTTGTTAATTAATTATTCCATACCCAGCTTTGGCAGTTCTTGTAATGTTTGTGAAATATATAAAAATTTCCCTTTAAATTATGATACATTTTTATTTCTATGTTTTATGTGAATATATAAAGTCCTATATAATATGATTAGTGACAAAATTTACACCTTTATACTCAAATTATGACTTGCTAAATTATTGGTGGATTTATCCTAATGCATGAGAATAATAATGCATATGTGGCTTAAATGCATAATGCCAATGCAAGTTTTTCCCATGATCATAGTGTTGTTTGCCTTTGTTTAATTATATATTTCAAGTCTTTAATTTGATCAAGGGCTGCTACTCTATCATTCACCTTCCAGGAAATAGTAGTTATGATTCACAGCATTAGAGTAATTGAGCATACATTCTGAGAAAGGCTAATTTTTGCTATATTCGTCAATTATTCATCCTTTCATGAAGCTTTCCGTATTTTCTCTTCTCACGGCTAACATAAATTTACTAAAGGATACTCAATGAGGTATAGCATTTACGTTTTTGACACATTTGAGTAAAATGAAAAGATTTTAGATTATACAAGTTATTGTTCACATATTATTAAATGTCTACCTTATACTCATTTTTAATAGACCCATGTTTGATGAGTGGTATTGATTGCCAATTTGAGTGGCTATAGCGTAATCTAGGAACCACAACTATGGGTGCCCTGTAGGAATGTAGCAAGGAGTAACTTAAGAGAAAAGCTGACCCTGATTGTGTGTGGTGTGTTCCAACTGGTAGAGTGGCTAGAACAGGGTTCAGGGGAAATGGTGATTCACAGTTCTGCCTTTGCCTCATTTTTCTGAGAAAGTGTGCACTTATTTCTGTAGTCTACTAGCAGAAGACTCCAGTTTCTTCAGCATCATTGTGTGGAATCAATATCAGTGCATCTATGTAGCTGTGAGGCTTTTAGCACAGGATCTAGAGTAATGACATCTAGATCAGATACTTGGACTGAGTAATTACAGGATTTTCAACCTCTTTAACACACAGATGAGGACTGTGAACCTCCCAGTTCTATTTGTAAACTAACTCAATAATCCCCTTTTATGGCATATATTTTTGTGCACTTCATTTCATTTCTTAGAGAATGCTATGTAATATAAAATGGTAGAAAAATACATATTATAAAAACCTCAAATACATAAATATACAAAAATGAAAGAATATATCAAATTGATGTTTATGTTATTTCATTATTTTAATTATTCTATTGCAATTTGGAGAATTCTCAAGTTTGTTGAGATCTAGTCTACTAATGATGTAATGAGGAGTAGATATGAGTTTTCACATCATGACTGTTTTAGACTAAATTTCTTTCTATGTCAACACAAAATCACAGTTATTACAGCAAAGGGAATAAGAGATATTTTGTTCAAGAGCTACATATAACTCCAGGAATATAGATTCACATTTATTCAAATACCATATTCCACAATGGAAGTGGTTATAGAGGATTTTGTTGGTTAGAAAATAAAAAAGGAACATAAATCAAAGTGTTTGACAAATCAGGGCCAAAGAAAATCAAGGAAACTCTGCCTTATGTCTGAGATACTATCTGATGACATTCCTAGTTTTTGGACAGGGAACAGCTAATGGTGTGCTATGACTATATTATACAATTTTTATAGTCACAGGCCATGTACAGGTGTGGGGAATAGGTGGCTTTCAAAAGGAAACAAAAACAGCCTAAGATAAGGTGTCTCTGGTATGCAGAATTTTAACTCTGTACTTTATAATCGTGAAGTTTAGTCATGAAATTACCAATAACTGTAAAGACTGTCACGTATACGCTTGGCTAGTAAATTAACCTGATAATTATATGTATGCTGGCTGTGAGGGTTAGCTTTCCCTGACAAATCAACAAAATCTGGTGTCACCTGGTTTAAGTGTTTCAATGAGGAGCTCCATAAATTAAACTGGTCTGTTATTTCATGGATGGATTATGTTGAATATGTTAACTGAGATGTAACGGCCTGCTCTTTGTTAGCAGCACCATTCCCTTGACATGAACTTTGAGCAATGGTATGCGTTCAATTCTCTTCTCAGTTTTTTTTACTATCAATGTAATGGAATTGCTGCTTAAATTTACTACCTCATCGAATGATGGACTTGGAACTGTGAGCCAAATGACCCATTTTTCTGTGTATTTTCTTTAACCAGGGAATTTTATCACAGCAACAGAAAGCAAAACTATGACCCTGGCTGGAGAGATGAGTCTCACTTATGAAAGAAAAGAACAGTTTCAGTACCTGTGGCCAAACTAAGTGATGAAAAGCAAGACACGCAATGCTCCCTCCCCCCATTCTGTCACATTCAGTTAAAGAAGTCCACATACTTTTAAATGAAAAGGGTTAGAGGGAGAATAACGCAGACTGGGTGTAGCAAGGAGAGAGAAAGAGTAATAGGATATTGTTATCTTTTTACTAAACTGTATTAAAATAATAATAAATAAATGGGACTTCTTTGATCATTGAGAAAGACTCCAGGAAGCAAGCTCATGTACAGTACTCATGCAGACAACCAGGAACACATTCATTTTTAGATACATGACAAAAATATGTTTAGCCAGTTCAGCATAGGGATCCAATGGAAAAAATTATTAATCCAGCTTGAATGGTGGTTCTCACAACTCTCCTTCTAACTTAAATGCTGAACATAGCTATGTTTGAATATACTGATGATTACTAGAATACAGTAATAAGCCAAAGATGAAAAAATTTGCTTTGATAGATCTCAGGTTAGTGATCCTTAAAAATGTATTCACAACACAGAAGAGTCAGCATTTCCATGAAGCAACGAAGCTGCACCCAACAGATCAGGTGGGATTTCTTACAGACCCTGATAACCATGAGCAATTTCTTTATTTTGCCCTACGACCCATGATTCTCATAAGCCCACAAAGGACTCAGTTCAAACTGAAGTACATTTTTATTATTCATTTTATTATTTCAGAAGAATTGGTAGTAAGGTCCTAAACAGTAAGACCCAGAGCATAGAGTGATCTAACTTAGTGTCCCTCCTGAAGATATTATGACTATTGAACTTTCAGTAGAGTAAATATTCTACAATTACTATACAATTCACTATTTTCCCAAGAGTAATGCAGGATATTATCTTTTAATTTTTAATAGCCATTTCTTAAACTTTTCTCTTTAAAAGATTTAGGCATAGAAAATTTTTGTAATATACATTTTTAATATAGTGCTAATATATAATATAAAATACATTTTGATATTATATATGTTATAATGTATTCTCTAAATAATATCTACTAATACAGTCATGTTGTTTTATTTATGGTGCTGAAATTGAAAGTCAGAGTCTTTCATATATAACCAAGAATTCTAATGCTGAGTTACATTCCTAGACCAGTATAGACACAAAATTGAGTGATGGTTTGTGGTTTGCTTTCTTTGCCTTTTTTCTCCAAAATGTGTTGTGGAGACTATTAATCAATACCTTCTTATATATCATAAACTCCCCTTCCCCAAACTTATTAAATCTTATCAGAAGGCTGCCTGAAGTGGAGAAAATTTTATATGACCTTTTCTAATCCCTTACATGAAGGACATCACATAAGGTTTCTTGTGGTAGTTTCTCAGGTTTTATTCTAATACTTAAGTACTTAATCCCTTTTCAGTGACTTATTTTAAGTGACAATACACAGGAGTCTATTTTTATTCCTGTTCAGGTGATGTCCAATTTTCTCAGCATCATTTATTGAACAAGAACTCTTCTGTAATCTGTGTTTGTGTCACATTCCTGAAACATCAGTTGGGGATAGCTTTGTAGGGCTACTGCTAATCTTGTTCTGGTTTATCACTATGGTTTAGGAAAGAATAGTGTGCTTTGATTTTTTCCACTTAATGTAGTTTATTTTGAACTCAGGTAGTACGATGTTTCTAATTTTTTTCCCAGACAGCTTTAGAGTCTTGAATTTGTTATAGTGTCTGATAAACTCAAATTTAAGGTTATCCTTTTTCGTCCTCTGTAGAATATTCTGAATTGATCATAGGCACCACATTAAGACTGATATTGGTTTCAGAAGTGAGGACATAGTAAGGATATAAACAGCGCTTACTATAAACCTGGAATCCACTATGTACCTGCCAGAAGCTATTAACTGTCAGTAGTTCCTCAACTAGGGGTGTGAGTTCAAGATAACCTCCTCTTTCTTGCTAGGATTTGTCTGGGGGTAGGTCTTCTGCATTCTGTCATAACCAGTGTGAATGCATATGTGCAAATTCTCCTTTATGTCTAAAATACTGAAACACTGTTCTTAGTTCTCTACCACATCTAACTCTTACAGTCTTTCCACCCTTTTTCCTGCAATTGTTCCTGAGCCTTAGGAGAAGGGGTTATAATAGAGAAATCTCATTTGGGATGAGTTCTCCATAGTTTTATATTTTCTGCACATGGACCAGTTATGGATCTTTATTTTAGGCACCATTGACTGTAATAAGAAGATTCTCTGGTGAGGGTGAAGAGATGCAGTAATCTACCAGTATGGAAAGAAATCATTAGGACATTTGGTAGAGTAATTTTATTGTCCTCTGCACCCCACCCCACAAATGTCTATAACCTACCTACCAGCAGTTTCTTGCCCTGATAATGGTTCCACATGCAGTTTCTGTCTTGGGTAACGGGTTAATAGAAGGTAGTTGGTTCCTAGAATAATGTTCATAACACTGTTGAATCAGTGGCCATATCTTGCTAGCCCAGTATTTTTGTAACTTGCGGGGCTCACAGATGGATAAATGTGATGATGACTACACCTTTGGTAGTGCACATAGAACATTTTGGCACTCCAATTATCCAGTACAGACAAAGCCTTCAGTTCAGTTCTAGTTTAATTTCTTCCTGTTCTCTGATTCAAGTATATGAATTCTTCAGTAGGGTCTTGCTTTACACAAGGTCTTACTGTCTAGTCCTGCAAATTAACCAAGAGCAATGGTTAAAGCCTGTAATATTCATGGGCCTACAGGATTTTACTGGCCAGAATTCTAAAGGTAGTAATCCATTCTTGATGCTGTGCTTTTTGATAGTCTCTTTTGTGTCCATTTTCCCTAATTCGTCTTTGAAATTTGATGATTTGTACATGCTAAAATTGTTCCTAGTTTTAATTTTTTTTTTCTTTTCTCATAACCTTTATTCTTTCCTAAGCATTCACGATTACCTTTTTTCCTTTTTTTGAAGAACTACTTAATGTAGCTCCTATAATGCTTGGGCAGTGGCCATTGATTTACTTTGTACTTAGCTTTGAAACATTTATTTTCTGACTGACTTTTAAAGATATCTCAGGTACATACAACACCCTTGGTTGCTATTTATTTATTTTGTGGGCTTACTTTATAAAAATAGGTGATTTTCTAGTTTTTAGTGGTTCTGAAAAGGTGTTTTGAAGAGATTCTGACATATTTGCTTAGTAAATATTTCTTCACTGCAAGCATGTATAAGTAGTTCCACTCTGCTTTAAGAAAGTACAGTTGCTGGCTACTTACTTCTCTGAAGTTCAAACAGCTTAGCCCAAGGCTGTCTAGAAGAGAACTGCCTTTTGTCACTTCACTACTGATTGAATTCCTATGCAAGATCCCATTACCTTTTAGGTGTTCCCAATGTTCACTTTGTGCCTGCCACTCAAGACTGTGCATTCCTTTTGATTGTACATCTTCCATGTGTGCTGGGTGGTAAACCTTTCCATATATGAGCTTCAGTTTCAGAGCCAACATGTATATAAACTTTTGCAACTGAATATACTTATTTTACTGGCTCAAGGTGTCTTTCTGCATTCTTTGCCTGAAGACATCTATATATGCAACGTTTGTGTTTAAGTGTGCTTCTGCTGGACCTTTACACAGGTATCATAGGCCTTGGATGGATGGTTCATAACTTTTGGAGACATGATAAGCTTTCTACTCTTCTAAGCAGCCTGAAGATATTGTGGAATTTCCATCACAGTCTGCTTCCTCGTCAATTCAGTATAATAGGAGGTTTGGCATAACCTGGTCTATGTCCCACTTTTTGTTTGATTCAGATTCTGAATTGCAACATGAAATTTTGATTATGCTGTGATATTTTTCTAGAGATATTTTCTTTTCTATTTCTCTGTGTGCCAGCATGGAGGGGCAAGAAGAATTCTGTCACCTTCCTTTCACTTTCTTCAGTGTTCTAAGTTGGATCTGCTACTCACTTTTAAATATAACCTTCAGTATTTATGAAAGTGATCCATCTTTTACTGCATGTTGTTTAACACGAACGCATCTTCTCTTGCCTTCCCATGCATCTTCATGCCTTTCACAGTCACAAATCAAGTGTTTTCTTTAAAATTCACATTACCAGTACAGTATTGCTGGTTCCCACTCTGCTAACTTTTACCACCCACTATTCAGTTTTATCTATCATGTGAGTTTATTTGTAAGATCTTCTTTCCCTTATACTGGTTAATTATGGAAAGGACTTGCCAGGATATTAATTTACATGGCAAATTTAGATAAATCATGTATGTATTCATTTCTTATATACAATAAGCTTTTCTTGTGAAGGTCAAAAAAAGGATAATATATATGACTATGTAGGACATTAACTGGAATATTATAGTTGCTAATAGGATCTGAATAAAATTTCAGTTTATACCTATGTTCTATATACCTATATGCATATTTATAGCATATGTGACATGCATAATTTAAACATTTCTATAAGATTATACAGAAACAAAATCTGTTAAAAATAAATTATTTCTAAATACATACTATATAAGTAAAACCATATATATTATCTCGTGTTAAAAGAAAAACTTTATATAGAAATGTTTAAAATCAAGAAATACATCTCTATATCCTTAAATACTCATCAAGTGCCATTTTCACAAAAGTTATATAGAAAATATTTATGAATATTTTATGAAGCATAAATGAAAATTCTTCACTAAGATTGAGATGACCAGCTGCCAGTATATTGAAAGCTTCAAGTACCAGCTGGAGGCCATCAAAGAGCATGTGTATACCGAACCACATCGTACATGGGAGAAGTCATAAATATGACTATGAGGAGAAATGCAAAACCTGGTGGGGCTAATGCAGTTTGCACATGGCACAGGTGTAGGAATTCCTCCCTGAGGTGTGACAAATATGCAGATACTCTTTGCCATGCTTAAGATGGTTTCTACTCCTGGTACATACCCCAGGGCTTCATTGACTTTGACATTGAAGGCCCTAACTCTGTCCTGCAAGACCAAACAGGAGAAAGAAGATGGCTAGAGTTTCATTGTGTATGTAAGCTTCCCCAAGGCTGAAAACAACAAAGACATAGCTTACTCTCCAACCACTGCTGCCACAGGCCTTCAGACCTCTTCAGACCTTATATAAAAAGAAAAGAGACTCTTGGTCCCCAGCTCTTGACTTCTTCTAATCCTGAAGATTACAATAGCACAGCCTAGAGACCTGCCCCATGTGTCCTCTCCTTTGCCCCATCTCCAGCTTCTATCCAAATGGTTTGCCCTTCTACATCTGTCTGTACATCTCAACTTGTTCTCTTACAAGTTCTACAAATATTGCTGTGAATTTATACTTTCAAGCAGCCAGAAACAGACAAAGAGCCAGCAATATTAGTTATGGAATGGAAGCTGTGTAGGTTGAGAGTCTTTATTAGAAAATATTGTAGTATAATTTCTCAGGGAAAATCTAAGCAAAGAACAAGATACAGGCCTCAGTTTCCCTAGAGACTACATCCTTGTGAGGATAAGGCAGTCAAAGGAGTTAAGTGCAAGATCTACTGCAGTGTAGGTTAATGGCAGAGTCCTCAAAAACCGAACTCAATGGACGAGACCTTATACTGAGCTGGAAGACTAGGTGAAGGACATTGCAACAAGTAAGCAGCATAGTATTAGTAGAAGATTCCAAGAAAGTTTACACTTGGAAAAACAATGACTTGCTTTGGATTAAATCATCACATTTTGGGAAAGTGTGGGGATAACTTTCTATGAACATGTGACATGTATTCATTTTGCTGTTTCAGTCTCTATCAATTTGTAGCTTTTTGTTCCTTTCTCGAAGTCCCTGTATTATGCAAATTAACTGAAAGGTGTGCCAGAAGTGAGGAAGAGCACATGCTGCAAAAAATGCTCAGAAAACCTTCTTTTTTTCATTCTGCTAGGTGTCTTCTCTAAGTTACTATTCAAAATGTCAATGAGAACTAGGCTTGGAGAGACAGAACCTCTTGCAAATCTAAGGTAGTGTTTGTATTCTAGAGTCATCAAATACACATAGATAACATTAGTAATATTTTTACAGTATTGTAATAGAACCTGAAAATATCATAGTATTTTATCATAGTAAAAATTTCTACATTATTTTATGTCTCAGTTATCAGGTGAAATGGTAGCAGTTTTCTGTTATAGAGTCAGTCTATAACAAAGCTTAGTGCTTTGCATTTTGGTGGGTTCAAAGCCAAAATACATGGTCAAAGATAAGAACAGGTTTCAACAACTGCAGTTACAGAAGCTCAGGGAATCAGCCCCAAGGCGGGGCTCTCCATGAGCAAGGAGATATGAAGAATTTTAATGGGGAAGCCTACACATATTTATAAGAAAATGTTCTTTGGAGGCTTTTACATTTGTGAGCATCATCAGTTTCATCTGAAAACTGCTGGAAATAAGTTTAAACTAAATGAAGAAAACATGGCAGATTGTAATAATTCTGGATAATTATGATCAGTTTTTTTTTTAACTTTTCTCATCCAGAAATAATCTTTTGTTAAAAATGAACAAACAAGCAAATGAATGCATAAATGAATAGAAAAGTAAATAAATGGAATTTAAAACATGAAAAACCTCACACCAGGCAGAATGGCTAAGATCAAAAACGCAGGTGACAGCAGATGATGGCAAGGATGTGGAGAAAAAGGAACACTCATCCACTGTTGATGGGATTGCAAGCTGGTACAACCACTCTGGAAATCAGTCTGGCAGTTCCTCAGAAAATTGGACATAGTACTACCTGAGGATCCAGCTATACCACTCCTGAGCATATACCCAAAATATGCTCCAACATATAACAAGGACACATGATCCACTATGTTCATAGCAGCCTTATTTATAATAACCAGAAGCTGGAAAGAACCCAGACATCCTTCAACAGAGGAATGGATACAGAAAATGTGGTACATTTACACAATGGAGTACTACTCAGCTATTAAAAACAATGAATTCATAAATTTTGCAGGCAAATGGATGGAACTAGAATGCATCATCCTGAGTGAGGTAACCTAGTCACAAAAGAACACACATTGTATGCACTCATTGATAAGTGGATATTAGCCCAACAGCTAAGAATATCTAAGATAAAATTCACAGACCAATGAAGCTCAAGAAGAAGGATGACCAAAGTGTGGATGCTTCAGTTCTTCTTAGTCGGGGGAACAAAATACTCAAAGGAGGAAATTCAAAGACAAAATGTGGAGCAGAGAATGAAGGAAAGGCCATCCAGAGACTGCCCCATTTGGGGATCCATCCCATGTACAGACATCAAACCCAGACACTATTGTGAATGCCGAGAACTACTTGCTGACAGAAGTCTGATATAGTCTACTGAGAGGCTCTGCCAGAGCCTGACAAATATAGAGGCAGATGCTTGCAGTCAACTATTGGACTGAACACAGGATTCTCAATGCTGGAGTTAAAGAAAGGACTGAAGGAACCGAAGGGGTTTGCAACCCCATAGGAAGAAAAATATCAACCAACCAGACACTTCAGAGCCCCCAGGGACTAAACCACCAACCAAAGAGTACACATGGAGGGACCTATGGTTCCAGCCACATATGTAGCAGAGGATGGCCTTGTCTGACATCAATGGGAGGAGAGGCCATTGGTTCTGGGAAAGCTTGATGCCCTGATGTAGGGGAATGCCAGGGCTGGGAGGCAGGACTGGTTGGGTGGGTAAGAGAGCACCCACATAAAAGCAGGGAGAGGGAGAATGGGATAGGGGGTTTCTGGAGGGGAAACTGGGAAAGGGGATAACATTTGAAATATAAATAAATAAAATATCCAATAAAAATAAAATAAAATGTAACATTGAAAGGAAAAAAATGAAATAATTGACCGTACCTATACGTTTATAAATCTGGAATGCAAGTAATACTTTTTTTTATTAGAAATAATGAAATGTGTTGTAAAACATTTTAGTATAACTACAATCTTATTAAAGGTGCAATTTTATACTAATGAGATGTGCTTATTTTATATAAGGAATTAAGTTTAGCTGAATATTCATACTACAATATAGCTTCTCGAGAGTTTTCCAGGATTGCTCACATCCTGATTTTATAATTGCTAATGTCATGTTGAGTAAATATATCATAGAGAATAGCAGAAGTGCATTTGATGTCTGTCAGTTGCATCACAGACCCTGCAGCTTTCTGTAATCTCTGAAATCAGGCCATGCCTCTCTGCAGCTGTTAAGCCCCAGTTGGAAAAGTCAGAATACACAGTTCTCAGTGGGAAATGGGGAGTGTCAAATTGTTCCCTCTGCCTTGTAGGTGTAATATAAATTTATTTATAGTCCCATCAATTATCTTCCTGGCATGCACATCATATGGTATTGAACTTTTCACATATTTCTAAAAGCTAGACAAATCAAGAACTTTCATTGTTTGGGGATTTCTCTGAACACTCTTTTACAGACCTTACAATTATGGTGTCCATGGTGCCTGCCTTGCTTTTCCTTATTTTAAGCTATTTCTTTGAATGAAGCTCTGCTTCATGATTTGTGTGTTAAGGCCACCCTCCTATTAAGGCCCCCAAAGGTTTGTTTTCTCTGATATGAAGATGCATTTCAGACCTCAAGAGGTAATCCTGACCCCCACAGTCAAGAGGCACTCTCTCCTAAGAAGGCTCATTCTGAAGGCTAATGATGTGCCATCTCTCAGTCTCTATATTATAACAAAGCCAATTTAAAAATTGTTGGAAATTCTGTTCTAATCTAAAATTCATTTAACAGTATTTTTTAAAATCTCCATTTAGCATCTTGTACTGCCTATTTTTGTGTGTCAACTTGACACAAGCTGAAGGTATCACAGAGAAAGGAGTTTCAGTTGAGAAAATGCCTCCATGAGATCCAGCGGTAAGGCATTTTCTCAATTAGTGATCAAGGGGGGAGGGCCCCTTTTGAGTGGTACCATCTGTGGGATGGTAGTCTTAGGTTCTATAAGAAAGCAGGCTGAGCAAGCCAGGAGAAGCAAGCAAACCAGTAAGCAACATTCCTCCATGGCCTCTGCATCAGCTCCTGCTCCTTGACCTGCTTGAGTTCCAGTTCTGATTTCCTTTTGTGATGAACAGCAGCATGGAAGTGTAAGCCGAATAAACCCTTTCCTCCCCAACTTGCTTCTTGGTCATGATGTTTGTGCAGGAATAGAAACCCTGACTAAGACACATCTCATGGAGCAATTTTTAAAATCAAACATTCTAATGCAAAACAAGGCAAAGATATTCTAATTTGGTGGTTATGTGCTGTGTAGTGTCAGTAGTAAAATATTAAAAGCCAACCAGTGTTTTCCACAATCAAAGCATTACTTTTCTGTGGATGCACTGTAAAATCATTGCCATCCATAATGTTCCATAGTCTTGAATCTGAGCTGAGGTGTTTCAGGAAGGCTTAGCTGATGTTACATAGTGTGATAGCCTGTGGAATACAAAGTATACATGTGTGTTCAGAACTAAACCTACGGGGAAGAAAGCACTGCTCGAAATGTATCTCATTCATTCTGTCTTTGGTGCTGAGTTTACTTTTCTCCATGTACAATCACAAAATGTTTACTGTTGCCCATTTCAGCGATGCAACCTCATATCAAAGATCATTGTTATTAGCTTACTTTGTAAGTGAACTAGAATTTAGTAGTGGATCCATGTGCGGTTGGCTCATTTTTGTTGGGCTATTTTTAAAATTAAAATTAGTTTTCTTTCTTTCTTTCTTTTTGTAATCACTTTATTCATTTACATTTCAAATGTCGTTCTCCTTCCTGGTCTCCCCTCCACAACCCCCCATTTGCCTCTATATGGGTACTATTCCACCTACCCATCCACTCCCATATCACTGCTATAGATTCTCCCTACACTGGGTCATCAAGCCTTCAAAGGACCAAGGGCTTCCCCTTCCATTGATGTCAGAGAAGGCCATCCTCTCCTACATAGGTACCTGGAATCATGAATCCTTCCATGTATACTCTTTGGTTGGTGGTTTAGTCTCTGGGAGGTCTGGGGCGTCCAATTAGTTGATATTGTTCTTCCTATGAAGTTGCAATTCCCTTTATTTTCTTCAGTCCTTCCCCTACCTCTTCCCCTGGGGTCGCCAGACTCAGTCCTATGGTTGGCTGTGAGTATCTGCATCTGTATTAGTCAGATGCTGGCAGAACCTCTCAGGGAACAGCCATACCAGACTCCTGTCAGCTAGTACTTCTTGGCATCAGCAGTAGTGTCCGGGTGTGGTGTCTGCAGATTGCATAGACCCATAGGTGGATCGGTCTCTGGATGGCCTTTCCTTCAGTCCCTGTTCCATTTTTTGTCCCTGTCTTTCCTTTGGACAGGAATAATTCTGGATTAAAAATTTTGAGGTGGGTGGGTGGCACCATCCCTCAACTGGGAGCCATACCTATCTAATGGAGGCGGTCTCTACAGATTCTCTCTCCCCTTTGTTGGGTATTTCGGCTAAATCATCCCTGTTGGCTCCTGGGGGCCTCTTGATTCCCTGACATCTGGGACTTCCTAGTGGCTAGCAACAGCTCCCCATCCCCATCTGCTATAGGTTTCTATTCAGTTTCCTGACCTCTGTGCTACTCTCCTGTCCCTTCCCATACATAATCCTGGCCCCCCTTTTCCCTCCCTCTCCTCGCTCCCTCTCAGTCTCTCCCTCCTTCTACCTCCCATGATTATTTTATTCCCTCTTCTATGTAGTATTGAAGCATCCACACTTTGGTTGGTCTTCCTTCTTTTTTAAGCTTCATGTGGGTTGTAGGTTGTATTATGGATATTATAAGCTTTTGGGCTAATATCCACTTATCAGTGAGTACATACTGTCTGTGTTCTTTTGTATCTGCATTACCTCACTCAGAATGATATTTTCTAGTTCCATCCACTTGCATTCAAATTTCATGAAGTCATTGTTTCTAATAGCTGAGTAATACTCCATTGTGTAAATGTACCACATTTTCTGTATACATTCTTCTGTTGAGTGTCATCTGGGTTGTTTTCAGCTTCTGGCTATCATAAATAAGGCTGCTATGAACATAGTGGAAGATGTGTCTTTGTTATATGTTGGAGCATTTTCTGGGTATATGCCTAGTAATGTTATAGCTGAGTCCTCAGGTAGAACTGTTTCCAATTTTCTGAGGAACCACCAGATTGTTTTCCAAAGTGGTCTTACCAGCTGTAATTCCTCCAGCAATGGAGGCGTGTTCTCTTTCTCCACAACCTCGCCAGCATCTGCTGTCATGTGAGGTTTTTTTTCCTTCTTTTTTTTTTATTTTTAATTTTTGATACTTTATTTACATTTCCAATGTTTCCCCCTTTCTAGGTCTCCTCTTTGAAAACCCCTTATCCCCTCCCCCTCCCTGCCTCTATGGGGGAATTCCACCTTCCACCCACCCGCCCGCCCACTCCCATATTCCCACCTTGACGTTCCCCTCCTAGTCATTCTGATTGGTGTGAAGTGGAATCTCAGGGTCATTTTGATTTGCATTTCCCTGATGACTAAGGATGTTAAACATTTCTTAGGTGCTTCTCAGTCATTTGATATTTCTCTGTTTAGTCCTGTACCCCATTTTTTAAATTGGGTTATTTGGGTTGTAGGAGTCTACCTTCTTGAATTCTTTATGCAGTTTGGATAGTAGCTGTCTGTTAGATGGAGGTTTAATGAAGATCTGTTCCCAATCTCTAAGTTTTCTGTTATTGACAGTGTCCTTTGCTTTACAGAAGCTTTTCAGTTTCATGAGGTCCCATTTATCAATTGTTGATGTTGGAGCCTGAGTCATTTGTGTTCTGTTCAAGAAACTGTCTTTTGTGCCAATGCATTCATGGCTATTTCCAATGTATTTGTTTTTATGTTAAGGTCCTTGGTCCACTTGGAGGGTAATGGTTTTGTACAGGGTGATAACTATGGATCTATTTGCATTCTTCCACATCCAGTTAGACCAGAGCTATTTGTTGAAGATGTTTTCTTTTTTCCATTGTATGATTTTTTTTCTTTTTTCAAAAATCAAGTGTCTACAGGAACCTAGCATGACTGTTCTCTGAGTCCCTAACTGAAACATATACCCACAGCTGAACATTGGACAGAGGTTGGAGACTCTTATGAAAGAGTTGGGGAAAGGATTGAAAGCTCTGAAAGGGATAAGAACTGTTAAGAAAAACCAACAGTGTCAACTAACTTGGACCCATAAGAGCTATCAGAGACTGAGCTACCAACCAAAAAGCATACACCAAAAGCTGGACCAAAGGTCCCAGAACATATGTGGCAAATGTGAAGCTCATTCTCCATGTGAGTCCCTCACCAACTGTACTAGGGGCTGTCCCTAAAGCTGTTGTCTAACTGTCAAAACAATTCCCCAACAGGGCTGCCTTGTCTTGCCTCAATGGGAGAGGATGCACCTAAGAATATTTGTGTGGCTAGATGTGAGGAAATCCAACACCTCACCTTCTAAGAGGGGAAGGAGAAGGGAGACAGGACAGCGATTCTGAGAGGAGGGACCTGGAGGTGGGATAGTGACTGGTGGTAAAAACTAAATTAAATATAAATCAAATTAGATTTTTTCCTACAATATATTCTTATTATTGTCTGCCCTCCACTATCTCCTTCCAGATACTCTCCAACTCCTTATTAAGCCAAATTAATATCTCTTCTTCCTCTCTCATTAAAATATAAACAGGCATCAAATATAATAATAAAATATGAGAAAATAATAACAATCTAGAGAAATAAGATGAAACAAACAAAAAGAAAAAGAAAAAACACAAGAAACACACAAATTCACCCACAGAGAAAAACCCACAAAGGCACAGAACAGGAAACATATGTATATGTGTATATATATATATGTGTGTGTGTGTGTGTGTGTGTGTGTGTGTGTGTGTATATATATATGAGTGTGTGTGTGTGTGTGTGTGTGTGTGTGTGTGTGCGCGCGCGCATGTGTATGTAAAGATCTGTAAAAGAAAAATCAAATTATAAAAGAAAATTCCTGGACAAAAATTAGTAAGGCAAAACACCACCAAAATTGCAATTGAGTTTGTTTTCTGTTTGCTATTTACTACTGGGTGTGAAGTCTGTTCTTAAGTATGTTTTGTATAATCAATTATATTCCATTGGAGAAAATTATTTTTTCCTTAAAAGCAGTTACTAATTGGACATATCTTCTGGGTTAGGACTTTGTGTTCACTTCAATTCTGAATAGGACTCTATGTTGTTTAGACCTATGTAGGCTCTGACATGCTATCACAGTCTACATGATTTTATATGTGTGTCAGTCCTTGTCTATTTAGAAGGCCTTGGTACCTTTGTGTCCTCAGTCCCCACTGGCCCTTCAATCTTTTGCCATTCTTGCAGGGTTCTCTGAGCCCTGAAGGAGGAGGGGATTGATGGAGATATCCCATTTAGAACATAATGTTCTAAGTTATCTCACTGTCTGCAAATTACTCCTAGTGGGTCTCCCTTTTTGTTCCCATCTAGTTCAGTAAGGATTGCAAGCTGATACAACCACTCTGGAAATCAGCAGACCCTCAAAAAAATGGACATAATACTACCTGAGGACCCAGCTATACCACTCCTGGGCATATACCCAGAAGATGCTCCAACATGTAATAAAGACACATGCTCCACTATGTTCATAGCAGCCATATTTATAATAGCCAGAAGCTGGAAACAACCCAGATGTCCCTCATCAGAGGAATGGATACAGAAAATGTGGTACATTTACACAATG
>CM052704.1:54927836-54960846 GCA_028551405.1 Uromys caudimaculatus
ATATGGGAATGGGTGGGCGGGTAGGTGGGAGGAGCAATTCCCTCACAGAGGCGGGGAGGTGGAGGGGACACGGGGTTTCCAAAGAAAAGGGGAAACATCGGAAATGTAAATAAAGTATCAAAAATAAAAATTAAAAAAAAAAAGAAAATATTACCTAGCTTGATATGCCTTTAATTCTAATATATCAATTGAAGCATTATTTTTTTTTACTATTTCTAACTCTATTGAATACTACCATATGCTGTATTGCTACCCTTGCTTCATTCAGTTGAATTCCCAAATCTGCTAGTTGACTTAGGAACTGGAGGGAATGAAAGGCAATATCACGATAGGCATAAGTCTTCAATCAATGTAATAAAAAGTCAATGTGAGAAAAATAAAAAAGTTAGTTTGGGAGTTTTAGGATCCACACTTTAAATATTCTAAGAAGATTGTAGGTAAGAAGTAAAAAAAGAATATAGCATGAGACAGAGAGATTTAGAAAGATTTTACAAAGGAGAATAGTAGAGCTTATCACAGATTGAGTGTTGAAATGTATTAAAAAAATCATCAAACCCTGTCATCTAAAACCTAAACCAAATCCCTTAATAATTATGTATGAAAAATGTTAAAGGAAATGCCCTCAAATTTCCCCAAACTTAAGCTGTAATGTTTTTTATCATCTATATACTTTATTAGTCTGAGATATGTTGCCTTTATTCCAATTTACTTCAGAAATTTTATTATAAAGGAATGCTGAACTGGTTCAGATGACTTTTCTGTGTCTATCAAATGCTCATGTGATTTATATCTTTATTTTTATGTTGTATTATTTATATCAAAATATAGTTATCTTAAAAACAGACTTATTACATCACCATTCACCTACTTGATGTAGCAAAAACATGAAAAGAAAAATACTCAAAGAGAGAGAAAACTTTTACGCCAATATTCATAGCATCATTACCATAAAAGAGAATGGAAGATATAAAAATGTTATTAAATGAATGAATAGTTTTGTTCCTGAATGAAATAATGTGCTATTGTGTAATAAAAGGTAAACAATGAAAGGTGAATAATTTAGATTATTCTCATTGGGTATTACACCTTTTGCAGCCTATATTCCTTTGTTTTCCCCTGGGTTTTGGATTGTATTTATTGAGTTGATGAACTACGTTATAATGTACAAAGAAATTCAAAGTAAAAAATTGTGAAACAGTTTTATATTGATAAAATATTATAGAAATAAAAATAATCTATTTCCCTTGACATAGTATATTAGCTTTACTTATGCCACCAGTTAATTGAAAATCATGATTTAAAGTTTCTAGTTTTTATTAATTATTTGAAGATATATAACTTCTTATTAAATACACTCTACTAGCCCCATAGAAGGCAATTCTTATCTAGCATAGAAACATGAATGCAAGTGTGCTTTTCATGTGTCATGCTTTGTAATCACAGCCTCTTGCATTGTAGAACAATTATCATATTCATGTTGTGCTTTGCCTTCTCAGAGAACTTTCCCATTTCATTAGCTAGTAAGGTCGTACCCTAGTTCGTAGTGTACTATTTTTCTTGATCCTCGATCTGAGAATACAATTAAAAGTGCCAGCTCTGGTTGACTTTTATATCAGACCTGTGATGAGATATTACGGACAAGTCTAAATTAAGCCTTATTAAAAGTCTACTGCTAAAAATTACACTGGACACTTATACATATTTCATTAATTTCAATGGGTCAGATTAACAAGACTGTGTGCTGCATTAGTGTCAAAGGTGTATGAGAGTGTCAGTTCTGATTATTGTAAAGGGAATAAAATTTCTAAGAGAACTTAAAACCAATCTATGATTTACTAGTAGATTAATTATTTGTAATTATGGCAATATTTTATAGAAATTATATATTTCTGTCAACCAAAACTAAAATATTCATTTTTCCCTTCATGACAATAAATAGGAAAACAATTTTCTACAACCTTGTCAACAAAATAAACTATTTTCTTTTATTGATTGCATCTCTTTCTATCACTGTGTGTGTGTGTGTGTGTGTGTATGTGTGTGTGTGATTTAGCAAGTTCCTTCTCATATACTGAGGTTTGTCCTTCCACTATGTGGTTTCCAAGGACCAAATTCAGGTCTACAGACATGGAGGCACTTACATTTACCCACTAAGCTATCTCACAACTCAAATCAAATATCTTTATGCAAGCTAAATAGATAGAGAAATGTGCCTTTTGGGAGATGAAATTGTTTTAATACAAAATAAATAATACAAATTACTATCTTAAAAGGACTATGTAACATGAGCTAATGTTTGGCAACTCATCTTTGATAGAACAAAGAATGGTCTGACGAAATTTGTGTTATAGACACCATCACTCCCCAATATTCTACCTCATTCAATGACTGCTTACTTGACAGAGATGAAATTTTATTTAATAACTCTTTTCTTCTTACTCATTATCCAAAGCAAACTTCCCTGCGATTATACTATTGTTTCTGTAGAAGTGAAACGTCCAGTCACATTCTCCCAGCACTCAAGCTGCATGAATAACTTACAGTCTCCAGTCTGAAAAGTCTAACAAAACAGATTTTTATATCATAACTTGTTTAACCAAACCAACCTATGTATTAAATGATACTTATTTAATCGAACTGTGGGAACTCTAATATCATAAGATAAGGCAACAATAGTTAAAATAAAAATATTAGAAACAATAAATTTAATCATTGGATCCTAACTTCAAAGTGCCTAAGTCTTATTCGTCCATCATTTATTTTTACTATATATTGTTCCTATGATGATAAAATACTAATATTATATTTTGTACTATATACATTATAGTTATAGTGATCAAAATAAGCAATAGTTAAAGAAATCTTGCTCTTATGCACATTGAATTAATGTAGACAAACTACATTATTTCAATTTAGTTTATATTTTAGAAATATATATCCAATTAAAATCTATTTAGTTTTGATAACAGGTTTTAAATATTTATGTCCAAGCTTGATTTCTATGGCTGTGATAAAGATATTGAACAAAAGGAACTTATGAAGGAAAGGTTTTATTTAATTTTACTGGTAATAGTTCATCATGAAAGGAGGTTAGGGCTGGCACTTGAGGTAGGAACTGAAGCAGAGACCATGGAGTAATGTTCTTTACTGGTTGGCTATACATAGCTTGGTCAGACTTTCTTATACAACTTAAGACCATTTGTCCAGGGATGGCACTACCAACAGTGGGCTAAATCCTCTTACATCATTCATTAACCAAGGAAATTCTTCACTAAATTTCCTATGGGGTAATCTAGTTGGAGGCGTATTCACAGTGGAAGTCCCCTCTTTATAGATGACATTGTCTTGTGTTAAGTTGGCAAAAATTTAACCAGGATAGCTTTTTCATACTTCCTATTAAAAACCTATTAGAAGTATATCATTTGGAATAACAGTGTTCAATAACAGATTATGAACAAATTGTTATAAGTTTATGTGTAGCCAATCTATTAACATGTTACTAATGAGCTTATGAAATTCCTTTATACACACAACTATCACTCATAGTCTGGTTATTCCTAACATCAAAGATTTACCACTTTCATGGGTTACAACGCTAGTTTAATTTCCAGTTGTAGTTGTAATAAGTAGAAATGAAATAATTTACTCAAATAATACTGTGCTCTTCATTTTGTGATTTTTGTGCATGTGTATAAAAGCTGTGTTTCCTTTATTTTCATTATTCTGTAACATTCCATTTTATAAGTAAACCAAAATACATTTGCTCACTCAACTGCTAAAAAGTGTTTGCCAACAGGAAAGTATCTCTTGTGTCTATAGTACTTTGCCTATGGGCAGTAAAAGTTTACCAAAAGCACAGAAAGATAATTTATTAAAATACACTTCAAAAAGGCAGCATGTGAGCTGAGAGAGAGAGAAAGAGAGAGAGAGAGAGAGAGAGAGAGAGAGAGAGCGCACCATGACAAGGAGGAAGGAAAACCTTGTTAGCAGCTTGAAACTTCCTTGACATTTTCCCTTGTAGGCTTTTTTTGAAGGCTCTGTACTTGAGTAGAAAATAGGAGCCTTCATTGTTTTATTCAGTAGTAAAATTTACAGCACAAGTTGTTTTTCTTGCTGCTGCTTGTTTGTGAAAGTAGCCATTGGTCAGTAGAAATTAGATTCTGGTGTTTGTGTAGAAATGCTATGTTCTTGGTAACAGGAACAAATGATCATGAACTGATTGTTGAAATCAGAAGATTTTGAAGGTATTTTTAGCCTTTTGTCAATCAACTTTTAATAAACTCTCTTCGTCTGCTTTTTGAGGGAATTGAGTGATGTGATATATTATATTCCAGGAATTGCAAAGTTAACATCGGAATCAATACACGTAGCAACAAGATAAATTTAACCAGACTCAGAAAGAGATCTGAATCTGAAACAAAACAATTACAATAACAACAAAAATCCCAGGAATACACATGTTTATTTTATCTATCTCTTTTAAAAGTATTGTTTTTTGTAAAATACATTAGTATACATAACAATTAAATATATAATTTTTTCTAATCCTGTTCAATTAGTAACCTTAGCAGATTTTTGAATAAAAGCATATTTTATCAAGTATTATTGATTTGCATAATAATGGAACCACATATTTGCATCAATTAGTACTTGACTATGTGATATAGATGAGCTAATCTGCCCAGAAGTAAAAACTACTCAAGGAAGAAGAAACATGAGCTATGAGTAGCAAACTTATGACTTAGCATTGGACTAAAAAGCCTGGTTACTAATGAAATTATGTTTTTGATCATTGCTTATTCATTGAACAGATATGTATTTTTCTTTTCTTTATTTTACCATTAATTCATTAATTAATTAATTAACTTTATATCCCTACCAGAACTTCAATTCCCTTCCAGTCCCTACCTCTCAACCCCATCCTTCTACACCCCACTCCATTTTTCCACAGAGGAGGGGGAGAACTCCCATAGATATCAACCGGCCATGGCATATCCAATCTATTTTATTTTTCTCTTTTTAGTGAGATTCAAGCATCCTCTCTTGGGCTCTACTAACTAGCTTCTTGGGTCTGTGGATTGTAACATGTCCATCCTGTAGTTCATGGCTAATATCCACATATAAATGAGTATATATCATGTTTGTCTTTCTGGGTGAATTCCTTAGGATGATCTTTTCTAGTTCCACCCATTTGCCTGCAAATTTTTTAATGTCAATATTTTTAATAGCTGAGTAGGATTCCATTGTATAAATGTATCATATTTTTTAAACAATTCTTCACTAGAGGAACATCTGGGTTGTTTCTAGTTTCCAGCTATTACAAATAAAGCTGCTATGAAAATAGTTGAGTAGTTTCCTTGTGGCATGGACATATACTCAAAAGATGTTTTTGAGTATATGCCTAGGATATAGGCTGATATAGCTGGGTCTTGAGGTAGATCTATACTCAATTTTCTAAGAAACCACCAAATTGATTTCTAAAGTGGTTGTACAAGTTTACACTCCCACCAGCAATGGATGAGTGCTCCCTGTGTTCCATGTGCTCTCCAGAATGTAATGTCCCTTGAGTTTGGTCTTAGCCATTCTGACAGGTATAAGATCAAATTAGAGGTGTTTTGATTTGTACTTCCCTGATGGTTAAGGATGTTGAAGATTATTTTAAATCCTTTTCAGCCATTACAGTTTCCTCTTTCAGAAATTTTATTAGCTCTGTACTCATTTTTTAATTGTGTTGTTTTGGTTTGTTGCTGTCTAATTTCTTGAGTTCTCTGTATATTTTAGATATCAGCCCTTTTTTGATGTAGCATTGGTGAAGACTTTCTCCTATTCTGTAGGCTGCCATTTTGTCCTTTTGATGGTGTCCTTTGCCTTATAGAAGCTTTTCAGTTTCATGAGGTCACACTGATTAAATGTTGATCTTAGTGCCTAAGCTGGTGGTGTTCTGTTCAGAAAGTTGTCTTCTGTGCCAATGGGTTCAAAGCTATTACCCACATTTTCTTTTATCAGATTTAGAGTATATGTTTTTGTTTAAGTCTTTGATCCACTTGGACTTGACTTTTATGTAAGGTAATAGATATGAATCTATTTGCATTCTTCTACTTGCAGACATCCAGTTAGACCATCACCATTTGTTGATGATGCTTTCTTTGTTCCATTGTATATAGTTTTTGCTTCTTTGTCAAAAATCGAGGGTCCATATATGTATGGGTTTAGTTTTGGGTCTTTGATTCTATTTCATTGATCAACCTGTCTATTTTTATGCTGATACAATGCAGTTTAAAATTAATATTACTCTGTAGTACAGCTTGATGTCAAGGAAAGTGATACCTCCAAAAGTTCTTTTATTTTACCGGTTGTTTTAGCTATATGACTTTCCATATGAAATTGAGAACTGTTCTTTATAGGTCTGTAAAGAATTTCATTGGAATTATGATGAGAATTGCCTTGAATCTGTTGATTGGTGTTGGTAAAATGGTCAAGAGCATGGGAGATCTTACCATCTTCTGATATCTTTTTCATTTCTTTCTTCATATACTTGAATTTCTTGTCATACAGGTCTTTCATTTGAGATAATTTAAATACTGAGCAATTCTGTCTCAGAACACCTTGATTATTTTATCGGATATATCATTTAGAAATTATTTGAAAATAGTTTTACATATTTAATAAATTCAAAATTGCTGTAGTCTCTGTGATAGGGAAGAGAATCCAGATAAATGTATTGGTTGTCAAACCATAGTTAGGCATAACACTCTCTCTATTTCTATCTCACACACACACATACACATACATACACACACAGAGAGAGAGAGAGAGAGAGAGAGAGAGAGAGAGAGAGAGAGACCTACACACAGATACAGACACAGATATAGAGACATGTAGATACACACGGACAAGATATTCTCTCTCTCTCTCTCTCTCTCTCTCTCTCTCTCTCTCACACACACACACACACACACACACACACACACACACATACACACACAAAAACACACTAATTTTTTTGTCTTTTTCTTAAGCTACTTAGAACAATAGGTAATAACTGGATTTAGATAATGTGCAATCTTGTTACAGGAATATTTGGGGTTGGAGAGGTGTCTCAGCAAATAAAAGTGCCCACTCTTCTTCCAGAGGACCCAAATTCCAATCCTGGTACCTACAATAGAAAGCTTATAAGTGCCTGTCATTCTATATTCAAGTGCTCAGATATATTCTTCTGGTCTTTGCAGCCACTTTCATACATATAGCAGACACACACACACACACACAAACACACACACACACACACACACACACACACAAATAAATGTTTAAAAATGATATTTCTAATTTGGTAATACACATTTTAGTATAGAAAGTTTATCAGAAATCAGAAATTTATTTTACTTGTATAAAAAGAACACATTTCCTTAAAAATGGTAATTTCAATAAAATTCATCTGATTTTCCTTTTTAATTTTCATAATTCTTACATTTTCATTAGCTTAATTTTACATATGAAAAACAAAATACTTTTAAAAGTCTTTTATTACACATTGTTCTTCCAATTTCTTCCAAATTTATGAGGAACCTAAATTATCAAGAATACCTATGTTAGAAGGAAATTATTTCAGTTTTTTAAGGTGCTTAATATCATGAACAATAAAAATATATGTCTTAAAAGTTTAGGAATCTATCCACCATCATGTACAAAATATGCAGAGATAATTTTAGTTCTCATAAAGCCACACTCAGGCACCTCACTGTCCTTCATATTCATGACCTATAACATCTAACATTAAATTTTATATTATCTTTACTTACCCAGTAATAATGGCTAACACTTCAGATTCATGTGAAGCTGTCAGTATTCAATCATGTGTGTCAGAGGTGGTGTAAATGTATGTGAATACCCGGTATTTGCAATAAATATGTAAAAATAACTTGCACATTCAATCAGTATCTGTAAATAGGAGCAGAAGAAGCCATGAACACTGAATGAGTGAGCTTATCAGTATAAAACCAAATTTATCCACTTTCTGTTTTTACCCACAAGTGACAGTTTATGGAAAGGGGTTTGAATGGACCTTAGCATTTGCAACTAGTTTCTGCATATCTTTGCCTAACAGAAAAGGAAAGGGCTGAAGCTTCTAATAACTTTTCTTTTCCTCCAGTAGCCTCTCAGGTTTCTGTAGTTTTAGAGGATTGTTTTCTGATCTCACTGGTCCCCCTGTAAGCAGGTTAGAGTATTCTCACTCAACAACATGGCCTTATCTATCAATTATCTATTCTGTTGTGAATTTAGGATTCACTAATATGGAATGGAAGAATGGACACGTATACAGTAACACATGGAACACTTTTCATTGAAGTTATGCTTTGTCATGCCTAACCATCTCTAGTAGTAGTGCCCATGTCGTTTTTATAATGTTGCTGTTTTGAGAATGAGTAAGGGAAACAAGATAGTGGGCACAGGGCCAATGTGAACATATGAGGACACATGACAATGAATGATTTGAGATGAGTCAAACTGAGCATGCCTCCTGCTGCTAACAAGTTAGGAATATATATATATGTATATGTATATATATATATATAATTTTAGTAATTATTATTTTTATTATTATTATATCTTATTTTATTGTAGCTAAACAATTCACAAATTAGAAAGATGTGATGCAGAAAGTCTCACATAAAATAAACATACTCCAGGCTTAAGGAGTAAACCAATTGCTTTACTTGCTTTCATGAATCTGCCCCCTTTGCACCCCTACTCCCCTATTTCTCTTTCTCCTATTTCCCTCCTTCTGTTGTCACCTTTTCCCTCTTTCTCCTCATTCTCCATCCCATTCTTGTCCTCAATGTTTCCCCCATATTTACTATATGGTGATGATTAGAAAGAGATTTCGTATATACTAAGGACTCAACACAGAAATGATTTGTTTTTGAATGAATCTAAATTGATATTATCAACTTAATACTACATATTTCATGTTTAAATTCACCTTTCTGGGAATTATTTGATATTTTTTATTTATTATTTTTAAATTTTATTATTTTATTGTTTCAGTCTCTATTGTTTTTATTTCATTGTTTTAATAAAAATATTTTTATTTCATTTAGTTTTTATTTATTTTTACTTTATAGTTTCAGTTATGGCTAAGGGTTGTACTTTGTGTCAAGAGCTGTGACTTATTTTATGCTTACTTCCCCACATTCTGTAATGGAGTTAATAGCCACAGCCATTTTGTGTAATATAATGACATTTCTTTTGGAAATAGTTTCTTAGTACTCTTTAATATCAGAGGTCCTCATAAATATTTTGTGCAATTACCCAATATATGACCTTAACTCTGTTATTTCATTTAACATAAATTTAAAGAAATGTCATTCATGTATAAAGTAGACCTTTAAAAGGTTTTCGGAAACTCTAGATGTTTCATTTTTTTAAGCATCATTTTTAAAGGTTGGTGTACTTAGTCTTATAGAGAGCTGTGTCTTTGTGTCTGGCAAGGATAAGGAGCATAGAGACTGGTTCTTGTTCCCATATCAAACCTCTTAAAACATGTTCTCCTAACAATCCTTAGAGAAGGAAATTCAAATCCAGTAGATCGGCTCACCTCATGAAGCTAAATCTCAAACTTGAGTCATCTAGTGCAGGCTGACTTTACTATATCCGTGGAATCGGCAAATAGTTACTTTTATTTTGAAATCTGCTTGTGTTAAGACACACTCTTGGGAAAAAAAGAAGAAAAGCTAGCTTCTAAAATATTTTCTAACATTAAGCTATAGTAGGACCTTCTTTGGTTGTCTCTGTGGGAATTGTTGAAGAAAGCCTGCCCAGGAGGATATTTTACATCATATTTTCAGTATGCTGTTATCTGTATGAACATGGATTATATTGAAGTTTCTATTTTTAAAATTAAGCTGTGATTAAAGCATGAATGGAATTTATAGATCCATACAAGAGTAATTCGGCTGTATTGCAGTGTTTCCCTCATACAATCACTTGTGACTATACAATCGAGTATATTTTTTCCATGAGTATAGTTTTCTTCTGAGACCATCTTAGTCAATCCCTGTGTTGGTGAATGCAGGTGTGTCGAAGGCACCCTAAAGTATTTACTGTATGGAGATAATTGGAAAGAGATTTACTAGATACTAAAGGAGACAATACAGAATAAATTTGTTTTTTAATATTATAATTAATAGTACCAAGCTAATGTTGCTACTGTTTAAAGTTTAACTTCACCTCTTAAGAATTAATGTTTATTTTCTGTCAGAACTTTAAGCATAGCTGGTACTTTAATCTGCATAGAATAGTTTTTGTTTCTATTGGCAGTTCTTCAGAAGAGCTCACTATCTTCCTTTTTCAGTTTTTTTTCGTTAATTAACTTATTTATTCACTTTATATCTCAGTAGCAGCACCGACCCCCCCCCCCCCAAGTCCAACCATCACAAATCTCTTTCCCCATCACCTTTTACCCTTCTCCTCAAAAAAGTGAAGGCCCCTTGGGTACATCTCCCAATATCAAGTCACAAGAGAACTAAGCGCATCCTCTCCCACTGAGGCCAGACCACTTATCTAGCTAGGGGAAGGAGATCCAATGACAGGCAATGGACAGAGATATCTCCTACTTCAGTTGTTAGGGGACCCACATGAAGACCAAACATCACATCTGCTACCACTATGTAGGGGGTCTAGTTCCAGCCCCTGCACTCTCCTTGGTTGAGAATTCAGTCTCTGTGAGTCCCGAGATTAGTTGACTGTATAGGTTTTCTGGTGGTGCCATTGACCCCTCCAGCTAGCTCAATCCTATCTCCCACTTCCACATGATTTCCTGAGCCAAACAATGACTGGCCCAAATGGACTGAGATCCATTCCATGGGAGAGAGCCAGCCCTGGACACTATTGGTGATCCTCTGCTATGCTTGCAGACAGGAGCCTAGCATAACTGTCCACTCAGAGACTCCATCCAGCAGCAGATGGAAAGAGATGCAGAGATCCACAGTCAAACATCACAGCGGGCTCAAGGAAAAAAAAAACAGTTTTATAAAAGTTTATAAATTTCAAAATATTTGATATATGTGGTATCCCAAATGTGTTCTCTGATAATGCCTTTAAATGAAACAAAACCTATCTAAGATTTTCACCATAAAATTTATTAATCATGAAAAATGCAATGATAAGCATGTGAAAGTATCAAAAAGATGTCCATTATTTTGCACATTTACTGAAAGTGAATTTAAAATTTCAAATAATATTTTAGAAAAAGTACTGTACTGAGATTCGTAGTACAAGCTATGATCAATTTAAATGAATAGTCTTGTATTCTTAAAATAAATTCTAAAATTATTTTTGAAAAGGAAATGAAATTTGGAGGGAGATGTGATGGGGCTCTGGGGTGGAGGGAGTCGGACAAGCTAAGTGAGGGTGGTACTATTCGCTGGATGTGACCCTAAGTTATATAAGAGCAGAAAGAGAAATGAGCAGCAACAAATGCTCATTGCTTTCTGCTTCTTGATTTTGTTTTTGTTTTCTACAACTTTTATCTATTTTAGTTTTCTTAAATTATTTTATTTTTATTTATTTAATTATTTTTATTCTTCAATCTTTTTTTACAGTCCAGTCTTGATCCCCCTCCTGGTCTGCCCTCTGACTACTCCTAAAAACACTTTTAGTTATTCCTTGAGAATTTCATAAAATATATTTTAAGTATTCATTTCATCTCCCAGACCTGTCTTACTTCAGTTGCAACTCAGTTTCATATATTTTTCTCTCACAATGATGATAATAGAAATAATGATGAAGATGATGAAGATGATGATGATGATGATGATGATGATAAGGGTGGAGGTGATGATAATGATGGTAGAAGAAGAAGGAGGAGGAGGAATAGAAGGGCAAGGAGGAGGAGTAAAGACAAACAAAGCCAAGAAAACACGCATTTGTGTCAACAAGCACTCCTGAGCATGAGGCCTGTCCCAGAATATGGTTGATATAACCAATGGGACCCATTTCTCTTTTGGCAGCAATATTTTCTAGGCTAGGCATCATATGTTGTGCCCACTTCACCATCTCTGTTCTGAAGATTTGTCTGGAAATATGCAGATACTGAGCATGTTATACAGTCTGTACTAATTCACATGTGCATCAGGCCTATTTTATCTGGAGGACACTGTTCCATTTAAATCATCTTCCATCTCTTCTTCTTGTACTCTTTCTGCCTCCTCGTCTGCATATTCCTGTGAGCCTTGGCTCTAACTTATAATGTTAGGGAGTTTATTGGAGCCTTTGGTCAATATCTCAGAAAGATGGAACCTATCTCTGGTACTGGGTGTTATATTTGGTACCATATAACATCAAGTAGGGATACTGCATCCTCCAGTTTATGGTAACTCCAATTAAAGCCTTTTATATATGTATATATTTTAGGAAGCTTCTATTGTAGTATATCTTTGTAAGGCTTCCAATATGCCTTTAGTGTCAGTTGTCACACCTCATATTCCCTGCTGTACCCACTGTCCCATATTTTGCTTAATTTAATTCTGCTTTAATTTCCTCTATAATTTATATACTATAAATATTAATATATTTATTATAAATATTAAATATTATATTATAAATTTCCTTTTATAATTTATATACTATACTGCCTTTACTCCCTAATCTTCATTTGGTATCCATGGCTATTCTAAAAGAAACCCACATTCACATATAAGAGAACAGGTGCAGTGTCTGTGTTTTGGGTCTGGGTTGGCCCCTTTGGGATCATTGTCTCTAGCGTCATCAATTTCCCTGGGAATTTCATGATTTCCCATCTCTCACAATTGAATTCAAATTTCTTTAGTGGAAAATTAGATTAAAATGTCTTTACCAAATATTCCCAATTAAAACATGAGTACATCTGAGGGCAGGAAAAGTACCAACGGATGTGCTGGAATCTTGCTTCTTGAACCTAATTTTGTTATATCTCATAGTTCATTTGAGCAATATCTGATATCTGATTTTTTAAAATTAATATTAGAAACATTTGTATTCTGAAATGCTTCCTTGGGACAAATTGCTTGAGGGTTTCTCTCTCTCTCTCTCTCTCTCTCTCTGTGTGTGTGTATGTGTATGTGTGTGTGTATGTGTGTGTGTGTATGTGTGTATTTGTGTGTGTGTGTGTGTGTGCTAAGGATGAAACTTAAGACTCAAATATATTGGGCAAATGCTCTATCGCTGAACTGAATACCACCATCCCAATATACTTATTTTACCACTGAAGCAATATCAGGTTTGGGTCTTTTGCTATCATTTATATACTTCAGACATCTATAAAAGAATTTTGGTTTTCATATAACCAGTGTTTCAGCCAGTGTTCATTTGTTCATTTCCTTCTGAGTCATTCTACTTTGCTGGGTATGAGGCTGATTCCTCTAGTAAAGATACTATGTGATCATGAATCTTTGTAGGTTGCATTTTTCCAATTGATACACATTATTGCCATCTCATTAGGGTGGGTAATCTTTATGTTGTCATTTTGTCCTTTTTGTTTGTTTTTGAGACAAGATACCTTTGTGTAGATTTGTCTGTCCTGGAACTCTCTCTGTAGACCAGTCTGGTCTCAAACTCACAGAGATTTGCCTGCCTCTACCTCATTTGTTCTAGGATTAAAATGTGTGCCACCAATGATCCGCTTATTTCTTAGACTATACATAAAATGAATGCTTTTGAGTTGGTGCCAATGGTCCTAATCTAAGTGAAAATTTCTTTTTTAACTCGTGATGTTTCCTAACAATTTTTCTGTAATTTAATCCATTTAATTTGCAGTCAATCTTTGGGACAAATTTATTCTCATTCCTGCTCATAATATTTAAAAAACTGGAAGTTATTGAGTCTTTTTCAAAAAATAATTCTGATCTAAAGACAAATATCTTTAAATACTTCTTAATTATTTAAAAAACTCACTTCATCTAATTTAAATTTTAAAATTGACAATACTTATGTCTATTACAGGATACAATAATTTGATAAATGAATGTTATATGTGATAGTTAAATAATAATTACTAATTGTAGTTTTCAAATATTAGTATATGTATGTGTGTGTGTGTGTTTGTGTGTGAATTTGTTAAATGTGTATCATGCATTACATAGGCTTTGTGAAGTTTTGTCTATTTATTTGATGTAGTAGTAATATGTTTATGCTGGGATAATGTTTGTAAAAATCTCATTGCTTATGCAGAATACTTAAAAAAATATTTCTGCAAAATTTTAAAAATAATTTTCACAAAAATCATAATTAGAAGTACTTTACTCAATACAAAATACATATTGTTACTAGATCCAGAATTGGTAGTCAGCTACTTAGATCATCCAGTACCACAGTGCGGTGATTCTTTTAGACAATTCATTTGACACCAGGAATTGGGGATGCCTTTAAATATACACCATGAAATTTATGTTTTCTGCAAAGTAAAGCAACATTTATTTTTAAACATATTTGCCCAGAAGCAACAGCATAAAATTGCAGATTGAACAGAAAATTTTTTACTATTCTTTCTCCTAAACAATTAGATTGTTCATAATTATTTATTCAAAAATACACTTAAAAAGTGCGTATTTAAATTAAGTCTTAAATTTGAATTCACAAAGTTACTCTCCAGTGCGTTGCTGCTTTTTAAAGAAAATATTGAAATTGAAGCAATGAAGTATTATTATTCGGTAGCTCTTGGTTAGAATTTTATGAAATAAGAATATTGAAAAAAAAAAAATGAAAAGGCTGGCTAATCACATGCCTGAGGGCTGGGTTTGCCTCTTGAGAAGAGTATTTCTGAGGTACAGGATACTTATAAGTCATAAAGAAGGAGAGGAAATTATACTTAAAAGATTTCTGAAATAAATACTCTACAGGAGAGAATTAGGAGCATTTAATCTGGACAATGTCTGTCTTATTGCAAGCTAAAGCATACCTTCCCCTTCTCTTGGTAATTGCAGAATGCAGTTTTTCTACTTGAATGCCTTAGAGGGACCACAGTTGGTGGCAGTCAAACTCTGCTTCTTGTGGGTTACTATCTGGAGCCTCAGGAACTCCTCCTCCGTACAGCCTTGACTATTGAAGAGTGGTACAAATACTAGTCTATATTCATATCTACATTTATGAAACCCATGTGCATGTATTATACACATCAATCTTCACATTTCACAATTTACAATCATCACAAATGTGATGGAGAGACCACATTTTCATTATTTGTAGATTTTAATTGTAAATCCAGGGTATACGGACATATAGCCACTGGAAGGAGTAGATACATATTACGTCCATCATCCACTCTTTGTATAGTAGATAGGAAATCTAGACAGGTTGCCTAGATTCTTTAGAAGTTGATACTGGGTATGTCTTTTTCTTACACATTTCCTTGTCATTTTTAGAAAATAATTCTTAGAGTTAATATATTTATATATATTGTTATAGATTATTAAGCAAACAGGATATATAAATATATGACTTATTTAATAAAAATATTGTTTACATATATTGTCATTGTACACATAAAAAATGTAAGGGATGATGCCACACTGTGAATAACTATATGAATAACAGTCCTCTATTATCTATCCTTAAAAGTTGGTGTGTGTGTTTTCATGTGAATTGAGGAGAGTTGTCTAGATAACAGTAAGTATTCTTAGAGTACAGATGAATTACTTAGATATGATTGAATCTTCAAGTTAAAGTATAGCCACAAGGTGAGATAACCTTAGGAAATAAAGAAAGTTGACAGTTTTATAAAACAATTACTAGACCAATATTTCTGAAGTGGGAAAATTGCACACCAGGTTGTGTGAAATGAGACATGCTTGCAGGAAGCGAAATGTACAATGCTGTAGGCAAAGGCAACTGAGTGGCTTTGATCAGGTCACATTAGAAAGATTGCACTGGAGGCAAAGGGGAAGGTGGGCTAAACTGAAGAGATAAATGCAGGAAAACAGAAAGCTATGAAAACTAAAAAATTAAAATTATAATGATAGAAATTAATTTGAACTGGGGAGGTTTTGAAATACTTAGAGAAGTAAAAATTTATGGAGACTACTGATATATGTAAGGAAAGGAAGGTATGTTGTAAACAATTTTAAGGTGCCTGGAAGTTTCTGATTTTGCTGAAAGCAAATCCTTTAGGGGTTTACTTTTTATTCAAATCAAGGATTTTACACATGCTAGCTGATGTATGCTAGGCACATTTTTCTACCTCTGAGCTACACTCCAGTTTCACAAAGTAAGTTTTAGTGTTTGACAGTGAAACAGCCTTTCTTCAAAGTTCTTTCAAGTCAGCCATGGTTTTGTATTACAAGGCATATTTCCTTGACAATGTTCTAGTCTGTTCTTTGCCTCTATGGATGCAGAAGGAAGGCTGCAACTGTTACTTCAGAATTTTCCTTCCCTATCTACATACCACGGTTGTGAGGGGTTCTTCTGGGCCTCAGTTGAAAAGTTATCATGAGATGAATTCTATAACACCTGATTCTTGCTAATAAATTATTATGTCTCTATACATGCCAAGCACTCATTAACATGGGGTCCTTCAAGAAACATGACAGGAACCCACATTGTGAGGAATATTCTAAAAATAAATAAAAAGGTAGGTTCCAGAGAGCTCTTTGAACGGACTCTGTCAAACTGTTCTTTTGTGCTTTCTTCAGATATTTAGGATGAAGGTAAAATCAAATCAGTACTAAAACATCTCATTAAATGTTAATACAAATGTTGGGAATCTGTCAAGTTGAAAAGCATCTAAAAAGACAAAATTTATTTATTAAATTTTTTTAAATTGGATATTTTATTTATTTACATTTCAAATGTTATCTTCTTTCCTGGCTTTACCTCTGGAAACCTGCTATCCCATCCTCCCTCTCCCTGCTGCTATTTATTTACATTTCAAATGTTATCCTCCTTCCTGGTTTTCCCTCTGGAAACCTGCTATCTTATCCTCCTTCCCCCTCCTTCCCCCTGCTCCAAATGCTTAAGTGTGGCCCTGCCTCAGTGGAAAGGTATATTTTTAGAGTTAAGCATTGCTGAGTTTTAAATATTGCCTTCTTTGACCTGACAGATGAGAACCTTGGTCCACTCCTTAAATTATCAAAGAATAATCTTTATTTCATATCCTCAGAGGTAATTTGTTTAGAGAGAGTCTGCTGCTCAAAAGGCCATGTGAGCACAGATATTGCCCCAAGTGCAGCAATCCACAAGTAGGTGCCAGGCCAGCACTGGTGTGGGAATCTGTTCCCATTGCTTCCCCTCTTTGTGAAACTGAGCAAATTACTGTACAAGGCACTTTTCTTTTCTTCATGAAGTAATTTCCATAATGACTGATAAAGTGAATATTGTAAAATATTGTCGGTATAAACTTATGTGTCTCCTTATCTAATTTGCTGCTGTACACATAAAAAGTCACTACTATTTGAGCAACGTCATTGCTTATCTAGATTTTATTTTGCCAGAACTTTTCTTTTTTATCATAGTGCACTTCATTAAATGATAGGTTTGTTGCTGTGGAAATTATAAATATTTTGCATCAATTATATATTCCAAATCAAACACATCTAGGTACAAACTCATGACAAAAGCTGAAAACTAGGCAAGCATAATATTGCCTTGCTTCACTTGTCTCAACTTCTCCTTCCTGTGGAGTGTAACGATGTGTCACAATCTCTCATACAACAAAACATCTTTGAGTAGACATGGAGATATATACCTTAGTTCTAGAACTCCAGAGACAGAAGAAGATAGACCTTGGTGACTTCAAAGAGTGTCTTCTCTATGTACAATGTGAGTTCCAGCCAGGACTACATAGCGAGATTTCCCTCAAAAAAGCAAAAGCAAAACAAACATTATCTTTCTGAGCCTAAGTTCTTTATTGTGATTAAAAAAAAATTGTTATCAATATATACCCAAAGCATAACAATATTGTTTTTGCACTTATATTTTTAATAATTAATATTACAATTAAATTTTGAGCAAATGGAAAGTTCAATTTATACTTTGGAGAAGGATATGTATTCATTGTTAATCACTGTATTCTGTCTTTTCAAAGATTAGACACCATATTTCAACTATTGCGAATAGTGGAGGCCTACAGATTTCTCCCCAGAATGCTGAATTTATTTCCTGGAACTTTTGTTCTATACAATGCTCTCTTGTTCTGAATAGTTTGTTTGTCAAGTGTGTGCATAATTTCCTCCCATGAATTTTCCAGGTCCAACAACAAAAAGCCATTTTGAATCTCAGTAGAAATAAAATTATACTCTTTCTAACATACTTGACAGTTAATCCTTAAAATTTCTTTTTAATTTGTTAAGGCATGTATATAAAATTACTTTAATGGCCAGCTAGCTTTTATTAAGTTTTGATTCTATAGGTATGATTTGGAAAGTTTTTGAAGTGTTGTATTCTGTGCTCATGATACAAGAAGCATGTTGAAACCTATAATATTGTTGTCAAAATTTAAGGGAATCCTTTTATATTCACTAGATGACATCAGGGAAATGGGGTCCATCATTGATGGTACTTAGTCTCCTGAGAATTTAAAGGATTTTTTGAGCAGACAGGGATGTGGAAAAAATAGGTAAAAGAATAATTATTCTGCCTATCCTTTAAGAAGGCTGAAGTTGAGCCTGAGTACTAGCATGGTCACTAGGGCAGATAATTGACTGGACTAGACTGTAATGCTATGTCTCTACCCAGGTCAGAGATTCTATTCTCTCAAGAGGGAGACGAAGGAGCTTTCCCTGCAGGCATTTTTATTTCTACTCTTACAATAAAAGATATGTAAAGTTAATTATGCATTTGAGATTTTTCATTAACATACATTAATTGTGCATATTAGTGGGACTCAATGATTTATCTATGAATGCATGTGACATGCATGGATTGAATCTAAACTTTTTTTCTCTCTCCCCTAATACTATCTCCAACTTCTGGACAGTAAATATTCTATTTTAAAGTCATTTTTAAGGCTTCCACTTGTGAGCATCCATGAAGTACTTGTGTTTCTGTGTCTTGTGTATTTCACAGCACAGTTTCCTTTAATTCCATGTATTTTGCTGCAAATGACAGAATTTAATTCTCATGTATAATTCTCTCTCTCTCTCTTTCTCTCTCTCTCTCTCTCTCTCTCTCTCTCACACACACACACACACACACACACACACACACACACACACACACACACACATTTGTTGATGTATAGCAAGGATAATTATAAAACTCAGGTATTATAAAACCTGCTGCATTAAATACAAACCACAAATATCTATCTGGTGTGCTGAGTTCACTTCTTGTGTCTTATGTTTTTGACTTTCTCAAAATGAAAGACTTGTTTCTCTCATTCATTCTTCAGATTCAAAGCTCAAGGCCAGCTTCTTTGAGAGATCTATTCTAACTCTCTTATTTATAACAATAAGTCCTCCCTTCTCCTAGATCTTCCTACCCATTCCCTCTGCTTTTATTTCATCATAGTCTTTTTAGTTTACAATGACATTCTGCTAAATTATCCTATTTTCTGTCTTCTGAAGACAGAGTTCTATCTGGTTCATTCACGGCTGCACTAGCTGTCTGAGGCATCTTGTCTTTCTTGGCACCTAATGTATCATGGTTGAATATTTTTAATCAGTTAATATTGTGAATGATTGTATTATACTGTGTCTTAAAATGTTATCTACAACTCATTTCTTCACATCACATTTTCCCATCACAAATGCTAAAGTTATCAGGAGATAAAGGAGACAGAATGGGAATTTCCTTAAATTGGCATCTCTTTATTTCTTAAATCTTCAATATCTAAGTTCTGCTTTGCCTTTCCAAAGTGTGAATGTCCCAGCCTTAAAAAAATAAATTTAAATTACAAAATGACAACCATTATAAAAATGATAGAGAAATCAGGGAGTTAGGAGACGTAATATACATAAAAAAGAAATTCAAAATCACTTAAAGTTATAATGTGGCATTTCTGGGATGTAAATCACAATAACACTTTTAATTTTATATCTTAAGAATATTTAAGAGAGTAACATTATAAGATATTTTGTTAAGAAATTAAAGCTAGATTTGGCCCGTATTTTGTGAAAAAATTTTCAAGTATACTCCCATTTGTTTAGATATGCAGCCTCATTATTAATAACTGGGTAGGAGCAAGATTGAGAATGTATGCCTAGCACCAAGGCATGTGGCCATGTCGCTCACACCCACGGGAACTGATCCTCCTCACACATTTCTTTCACAGGAAATAATCAGAATCTAGGTTTTCATTTAGATCATTTTAAATAGGATCATACTGCTTCATAGAAATGTAGGATGGAAATGTTACTCAAAAAGAACAAAACCCAAACTTTTAGTAAAAGTCTTTCATTCTGGCACTTCTGTCAGCTTCCAGATAACCTTGAGTTGTAAATGACACTGTAATTTCTTAAGAGCTTACACTGAAAATTCATAAAATTCGAATATTATTTATGTGACTAAATATTAATATCATATTTATAAGAATACCCTCTCCATTTTATTGTGTGTTCATTTTTGGCATCATCATAAATTTAACAATACACATCTTTAGTAACACTACTGGGCTTATGCTCACCCTCTGTATCTCTACAAGCTAGGTTCAACCATGCGTCCTTCATAAGGTAACGAAATCAGCCTAGGTAACAGAGAAGTATGGAACGGAGACTTACTCAAAAGATCCAAAGGACATACCAAATTCATCTTTGGGACATATTTAAATAACAGTGGTCAAACTGTGGTATCTCTACCTATGACTGACCAATCATTGTACCTTCTGTAAGGTGGACTAGCATGTCATAAGTTTATTTTCTCAATGAAAAGTTTGCTCTTCAGCTGGCCCAGCTGGCTTTTAAGTTTTTCTTCTAACAACATGAAGTATCTCAGCTTTTTGGGTCCACTGTTTCACTAGTCTGATAACCTTACTGGTATATACATATCTCTATAGAATATATTCATTCTTGTCATATGCATTACATTTTATTTAGGAATAATTTATATTTAACATTATTTAAATTAAATTCAACATCTTCTGTCATATACCAATGCATGCATTGTGTTTGTGTGTGCTTGCATGTGTGTGTGTGTGTGTGTGTGTGTGTGTGTGTGTGTACACTATGGTTATATGGGCACATATGCTATGACACACATAGAGAGGTAAAAGGACGTATTTGTGGGCTTGGATCTCTCTTACCTTTTTATGGATTTCAGAAATGGGTTCAGGTTCCTAGGATTGTTGAACCTCAAGTGCTTATCTCCTGAGTCATCCTGAAATCCCATATCTTAACGTTTTTATTATTCATGAAATTATAACATTTCCAATTTTTATTGAAGATGTAACAGAAAAGCAAATCCAATTTGAAAGCTCAGCTTTTATGTTCTGGATGTTTCAATAGAGAAGATACTTTCTTACACTTTAGCTTACTTCCATAATACATCTCATTGTGTTAATCTGGTGTGAAGATGCTCACATGCATCTTCCTTAAGATGAGTTACAAAGTTGAGTTTTTGAAATCAGTGTTAACTAAACAAAGAAGCAGAAGCGTCAGTTTCTATAAAATCTACCAGATTGAACTTAATTTAAATAGTTGGAAATTGCTTTCCCAAAGTTGCTTACTGAATATCTAAATTTATTTAACTTAAGTTTAGAACAAATTTGTGGTATGTGATTTTCATCAATGGGTCTGAAAGTTGCATATTCACACATGCAACTGCTACCAAAATAAACAAATATAGAGTTAAATATTGTGTGTATATATATGTGAACATTTATTTATGAGATATTTCTTTTTGGTGAATACTTTTTGGTCAGTTTAAGTATCTATTAAACATTCTGCTATCACGATAACTACCAGGATACTAAACATATCCATCACGTATATATATTTTCAAATTCACATCCATTTTAAGCAAAACTTTTCTTCCTTCTCCCAACCTTTTAAAAACACTTATCTATTTTCTTTCCCTTAATATTTACAGACTACATAATAACGTTTTAATAGGATTGACTTATTTATTGTACTGACTTTAATTGTTAATTTTATAAGTAACATAGTCTTAATATGCCAAGAAACCTGTATAAGCGTTGAGGCTAGTCCTCTTGGCATTAAAAATTGATTTTAATGTTACTCTTTGCCTGGTGCTGAAAGCTCAGCAATTCTGTTTATGAAATGAAAATCACGAAGATGAAATGAATGGTTTCAGTGAGTGATAAACTTTGGGTTGCCAACTTTAACATTCAGCCCTTCTCCTTTCATGGTGAGCATAGATAGGTTTGGTGGCAAGGATCATACAAGCTCAGATTACTATAACTTTCTGAGCTGGTGACTGGCTTATGCATTCTTTTCTATGCAAATCAAGTGAAATCATGACCCACATTGGGTGAGAGTCAGAGTGATGCTTAGTATTGATTCAAAGGTGAGGGCTCAACAGAGTGGGGTGGTTAGGTTTCCTGCATTGTCTTCAATATTGATTGAAAGTGGTGCTTGAGAGGAGTTAGAGCTTCTGCATTGTCTTCGGTGTGGATTCAAAGGTAGGATCTTCTGATAGATACGCTAAAGATGCCAATCTTTTGGCCTAACAGCTTAAGGCAGAAACATGCATGAGTATGAAAAGGATAATGAGTCATCAGACGAGTTGGTTGAACCACAAAATGTCCAAGTACCTCTTCTTAGAATCAGCCAAATCATCAAGTACAGCACGAGTCTACTCTATCAGAAAAGAAGATACCCAGAGTCAGAGACCTTTGCATTCTCAGAGGTCCTGCTTTGGGTCGTCTGTCCTGACTAGTTCCTATCTCTTATACACATTAGTGGAATTTTTGCTTTGTCCCTTAAAACATCTTATATGTAGTTAAGTATAAGTTGAGTGTGATATTTCCTGACCATTATTATTATCTTCCCTTAGTATGGAAAGGGAAGGAGATTTTATTGTACTGTTTTGTTATTTTGAGAAGTTACTTGCAACTTGCAGAAATCTCCCGAGTAACATTTTCAGACACAGGGATTGCTTATTTCTTGGCAGCCTTTATTGTGCTAGCACATGCTATCTTTTTATAGATTTTATTTTATTTCTGAATTTGCAGTAATTGTTCAAGTACAATACGCTTGGCTTGGGGGTATGAAGGTCATTGCCATATTCTACTAAATGATTATAATTTCCCATCAGACACCTTTTCAATCTGCTCCTACTGCTATCAGAAAAGTCAATATTTGCATTCTGTTGAATATGCATGACCACTAGTGTTTGAACAAAGGGCTACTTGATATAGGCACCTCTATGATTATCTTGTTTGCATTCACGAGAAATTATCTGAAAATCCTCTAATAATTGAAAGACTTGCTATAAAGTGTTGTTTCCTTATTAGAATTAGTTTGCTGCAACTGCCGACTTAGCATTTTAGATTTCTTAATTAAAAATATCACTAGAAGTAAGAAAAATTTAAATATTTAAGAAATAGCTTCTTTGCTCATAAATCATAGATTATGCATGTAAATACATTTTCAAAAATTTCTACTTATTCTTGGTTCATTTAATCTTTAGAATATATGCATTGAAGGAGCTCATCTTTACTGGAAATTTCTGATATTTTAATAGAACTCAATAGCTTCAAATGAGAATAATACTGTCACATTTTATAAATGATAATTTTTAAATTCTACTTTGTATGGAATAGTCTTATCTTAAAAATTGTAGAGCTGTTCTGAGGATAACTGAATGCTATTCACTATTATTCTGAGACATTCCATTCTATTGTTATCGATTCATCTTATATCAACCTATATTTTTAAAGTTTTCCTTTGCAACATTTCTATTAGCTTCAATGTAACAGAAAATCCTTTGCCTGTTGAGCTGTTGACTTTTCTGCTTGATCTTTCCTTGTGCTCAACAGATTATGAAAACTGATAAATCTTTTTAACAATTATATCAGAAAAAACTTATCCACTTATTCTAGTCTCATAAAATATCATAATTTTGGAGAAACAAATGAAAAATCTATGGCTTATATGATAGTACATATTTTTAATTCTCATTAGTTTAAGCTTTTTAGTGTGTGTGTGTGTGTGTGTGTGTGTGTGTGTGTGTGTGTGTGTGTGTATGTGTGTTTGTGTGTGTGTATGTGTGATATGTGGTGAGAGTGGAAGAAGTGTTTGCCATGACACCTTTGTGGAGGTCAGAGGAAGAAGTTATTGAGTTGGATCTCTTTTGCTTTTCTATGAGTGATGGTGATCTTACTCAGGCCATTATGTTTGAAATACAATGTGCAAGCCATCCTGCAATTCCTCTCATTAGTTTGCATTTAAAGTGTCTTTAAAGTTCTATCATTGATTATTTTATGACAAAATTTTTATTATTATCACTGTAAAAATTAGAAGTATGTTTGCTGAGTTTAATTTGCTAAATCTGGAAAATATAAAGCTGCTCTCGGAAAAACCACATTTTATTTGTTTCTGGCAGTTCACATCTTCGTAATCTCTCAGACAATTACAGGTAGAAGCTCTCCAGCTCAGTATTTGCTTTAACTGATTTTTGACTGAGGTGTGGGTCATGCCCTACATTGAGAATGTGTAGCCTATAGGTCAGTGTTAGCCTCAGACATTGACCTTAGTATTTCACCGAGTATGAGGTCTTGTATCCTATGTAAGCTCAGTGACTTTTCTTTTTAAATAGCAAACTATTGCTTTAGAAATATAAGGCTTCCTTATGCTTGAAATGTTTCATGTTCTCTATGCATGATTAACTGTTTTTGAATATTTCCTGAAGGTGATAATTTAGTTTGAGTTGGTGTAGTGTTTTTGACAAAAATAAAATCAAAAACAAAAACAAAAAAACCCAAAAAAGACAAAAACAGAACATCAATACAACCGTAGAGAGTAAAACAGAATATAATATAAATAATAAGACAATGAAAAGAACTGATGGTATGAGGTGACCAGAAAAAGTCATTGCACAGACAATCACAGCTAAGGGAATAAGTATTACAATACAGGATCACATGCATATTAATTAAAATATTATGTGTGTGACATAGATAAATTTTTAACAATAAATGTATATAAATGCTTATAAATTATAATTCCTGAAGATAAATTTATGTCATTTACATAAGAAGAGTGCACACTGTATTATTCAAATCTAATACTGTGTTTATATAGATATGAAAGTATAGGCAAATTCAAAATTATATTCACCTATAAGCTTTTATTTTGGCAAATATTTTAATTGTATATTTAAAATATTTCATTTGAAAATATATTCATTTCAAAATCTAGATATTGTGATGAATACATGCAATGTATAATAGAATATTTAATAAATCATTCATGTTATAAATGACATATTAAAAGAAATATATTTACTTCTTGCATTTATTTATTTTATAGGATCATGCCATACTTTAAAAAATAACTGAGCACAGATTACTTTTATGGAGATTTCATGCAGATATGCACAACCACAGCTGTCATAATAAACATACCACTATGATATGTTTCTATGAATTAGAAATTATGAACACAATGGTTAATTTTGTCTTACTATAATCCTTTTTGAATTACTAAAGATTGAGGAACTGGGGTTGGCTAAGATTAGAAGCAAAATCATTATCGAAATTGGTTTCTAGAAAGCCAGCAATATGGCTAAGCAGATAAAGACCCAT
Organism: Uromys caudimaculatus; assembly: GCA_028551405.1. Lineage (NCBI taxonomy): Eukaryota > Metazoa > Chordata > Mammalia > Rodentia > Muridae > Uromys > Uromys caudimaculatus. The sequence goes on from CM052704.1 coordinate 54,953,509, forward strand.
GCCATCAAGTCTGGTGATCTGAGGTCAATCCTTGGAAAATCACATTTTAGAAGAGCAATAATTCTGAGAAATTTGTCTTCTGACCTACATTTGCAGAATCATGGGAGTATGCCTGTGAGTATGTGCATGTGTGCATACATACATACATACACACATAAACACACACACACACACCTTTTTAAAACTCCTTGTTTCGGTATGTTTTTATTGCATTATATCAAGTCTTTATAATATTTGAAACTAAACTTAACTAATGTTACACATGTTAATTCTGTAGACACTGATAAAATTTTTGTGATATAAAAAGGGACTTATGATTTAAATGTCAAATTATCCATATTGAACCAAATTAAATTTGGCACTGAAAAAGATATTGTAATCTATAGCATAGAAAGCTGATATAATGTAATCCTAAGCAATTACTAATTAGTTGCATCAAATCTGTTCCTAGATTGGAAAAAGATGCCAGTTTTCACCATAATATTTTTAATAATTTTAGAGGTATGTATGTGTGTATACGTGTGTATCTGATGTGTGCAGTGGCCTACTCAAGCCAAAAATGGACATAAGATCCCCTGGAGCTGGCCTTACAGATAGTTGAAAGTAACCCAACTTGTGCAGGGTATTGAACTTGGGTCCTCTGGAAGAGCAGCAATCTCTTTTAACTGCTGAGCTATCTAGCCATCCCTATGTATATTTTTAGGGTGCCGAGAATTATGCATTTTTAATGTTATGATAAGTTATATAAATAAATCACTTACTTAAACTTTACTATTAAATAATCTGATTAATATGTTTATGAGACAAAGAAAACACTTACTAGATTTGTGGTTGACACTGTACCTTAAATTAAAAAAAAAATATAGGATTATGAAATCTTATTTGAACTTAATTTATGGTCCAGGTTTTCTGTAGGTCATTTATTTAATTTAGTTTGAGAAGTAGTGTAGATTTTTTTAAAAAATAATTCTATACCAGATTTACAATGGTATTATTGAACGGAAAGGAGTATAATGGCAGTGATCATGGGAACCAAAGCGATGTATCCTTATATGATTCTGTTTTATGTCATTTTAGGAAGTTTGAGTTCCAAGCTGTCATGGCATCTTGTTGGAAAGCATGATACAATAAACCAAATTAACAATAAAATGTTTATTTTGTGGATATCTGACTCAATGTTTTCTATTTCAGTCAAACTTAGTCATGCTTGAGATGTACATAGATCTTTACAATTCTAACCAAAAATACATTTCATATTTTTGCTAAAATGATAAATATTATGCCCAAGGCATAGACATGATTTAAATAATCATTCTGATACTTGGTAGTTCAGAATCACTGTTATACTAGGTCAGGTGGAGAATCTATTGAACATGTTTTAAAAGTCCTTGCTCCATTTCTACCATCACAGGTGGATGACCTAGAAATATTCAGCATTTTATATGCTGTGTGTTGATACTGCATTAAGGGGGAAAAAGTATTTTTCTTGAAGTAATTTAGACAAAAATAAGCCTAAATTCAAATTCTCCACTTCTCTCCTTGTATCTTCTGTTTGCCCATAGTCCATGGGTTGTGGCCTCAGTGTTATCTGTCTGTTGTATAGATATATGAAATCTCTTTGTCATTAGCAAAAATGTTTGGTCTGTATTTATTGAACATTACAGACAACTTACTATGCAATTATATCTCAATTACAAAATTTTAGGCTTCCCCTTTCTCCCTACAAATCTCCCACATATATCTTATAGCGAGACAATCAGTTGGTATGATCTTTTCTAGGGAAATTTGCCTAACAGCATTTTATATAGATAGAAGTTACTTTACCAACCACAACTGACCTAGAATACAAAACCACAAACAAGTTGTCAGCCTACATTGACATGTTGCTTGCAACATTTATGTGGTATGTATTGTTTTTAATGAAAGTTGCTTTCATTCTGTTGGCAGCTTTTAGTAAATTATTACCACAAATAAATACACACACACACACACACACACACACACACACACACACACACACACACACATATTCTTTGTTAGGATGCCGGAGGAGAGGCCATATGTTAATAGTAAAGCTAAATCTAGCTTAAGCTGTAAAAACTGATCATGTACATTTTAGGGTATAGTAAGGTTTGTTACATCCTTGTCTTTCAGGAAGGTTAAATTTAAGTAGACTGGATACACAGCAAGGGAACACATTCAGTAGATAGATTCAGGCATATTATTGACTTGATTGCAAGAAGTGGCAAAAGTTCAGTGTGTAAAGACAAGGGGCTTTTTATAAAAGTTGTTCCCACAACTAGAGTAGAAAGCCAGGAAAGACTTTCACAGGAAATAGTGGGCATTTGTCTGCCTTAGAAATCTATTGGGACAAACAGGGCTTCTTGCTTCCAGTTGAATAATGGTCGTGAAGATGGAAAGGCCAGGATTGACACAATCATGAAGAATGAAAAGCCAGGCTTCATATGTGATGAGGCAAAAGAACAATCAATCATTTCTAATGTAGTATTTCAAAGTGGCATAAACAATCAAACCTTTTCTGAACAGTTTATATGATATGTAATCTCTGAAATATTTTTTCATCTGTTCTCTCCTGGTTTGTCAGTACAACCTACGTGGGAATTAGAATGGATTTCCTTTTACTGGATTAATTTATCATTTGTTATAATAATATTTTCTTTTGTCTTTCATGTTTTTTAATTAAAACAAGTTATTTGACTGACTTTCAATAAGATAATACCATAAAGGCTTTCAAAACTAAAAAATAGTGTTATATCTTTTAATCATAATAATCTCATTTTATCCAGTTAAAATACAATTAGAGTACTGTATATGCCACTAAGAATCTTAAATTCAGAGGATTGTCTTATAATTCCTAACAAGAAGTGAATGAATAAATTTAATTTGTGAATAAAGAAACAGGTAAAAACTTTTATTTCTTTTTGGGGAGTAGTTCTGGGGAATGAACTGTGACATGTGTGTGTTAAGCAACTATTTTTTAGTTACATCCTAAGTCTTTTTACAATTTTCTTAATTATTATAAAAAAGACCATAGTAAGATATAGAAGGACATACTTGCTGCAATATAAATGATCTCTTTGCCTGAATATCTCTAGGAAATTCAAATATTGATAAAGTGTTATTCTTGTATTCAAAAGCTGCATGAAGGAGTGTGTTTTCTATAGAGATATGAATGATTTTTGCTAACCAGGGAATGACCATCAGGAATATGTGGGTATTGGCAGATCAAGCAACATATGGGAAAATAGATACTTCTCAAATTCCAAGACGACTTCTTTTGTCAGTATGTGCTGTAAAAAAAATGTTTAATGGAAGCACTAACTTCTTGGAGAACCCAACTACTTCGAAATTATGAATGGTCTCTTCACTTTCACAATAGATAGCATATGGTCATGTCTTCACCTTTTTATCAACCAGACTCACTGAAGACCTCGGAAGTCAGTTTAACATAACTTAAGCAATGATTCTTAAAGCTCTGTGCTGGTTGACTAATTATCATGTGGTTAACTTTCTCCCTGGGGAAAATCTAGATCAAAAATATGACCATAATTTTTAATTTCCTGAAATTGAGATTATAGATTAGTTACAGCACCTCTCCTTTTCCTTTACTCTCTCCAAACCTTCTCTTATACCCTTCCCTCTATCCTTCAAATTAGTGCCTTCTTTATTCACTAATTTTCATTGCATTCATATATTGACATAAGTCTGAATACATTCATATATATATATACCTAATTATAAGGTATTTTACATGACTCAGTTACATCCAGGATTATTGTATAAATATGAAGTGTAACAATATACAAAGTATATTCATTTTAAGCATGTATTCAATGTTAATATTTAGAATAAGGATTGGTGAGAAAAATACTGCTTTTAGTCACTAGCATAAGACTAGGCTCAAGAATCAAAGAGAGAAGATGCAAACCTGCCTTTGCTACTCAGTGTTTTCAAGGCCAGCGTGTCACGTGCTTATGTGAAGAATGCATGTGTCGTTATGGAAAACACAGGAGTATAAGAAAACACAGGAGAAATGTGCTGAATATGTATGTAAAATCTGCAAGTGCATGTAGATTTTATAACACGGCACCACACCTGCAGAGTTTCAGAGGTAATCCTGAACTGAGCAATGACATCATACTGCAACAATTTTAAATGTCTCATAGCAAATTATCAAAAGGCAAAGTGCTTCTCAAGATAAACCCTGGAAGTCTTTACTCTGCTTTCTTAACATAATGTTATTGTGAAATGATGATGATCACTATACCGGCAAAGCACTTTCATTATCTTTTAATGGATCTACACTGCTGTATGCAGTGTATGCTGTACGTGGCAGTGACCCTCAGCCGAGGATGCTCAGATAGCATATCTGCATCTTGCAAGGGAGGAGCATTTGTGATCTACTAAGCTTTCTCCTTAAAACTTTTCCTAGTAGATTTTCAGTAAATATTCATCTTAGAACTGTAAACTAGCTTCTGCAAAAGGCAATGGTCTTATCATTATATTTTACAAAAATATCTTCAAAAATATTAAAAATTATCTTCAAAGTGGCTATGTTTAATATCAAATTATTTTTATGATTTGGATTTTGTAATTAATTAAATTATTATCTTTACTTCATGATCACATGGTCCCTTCCTTCCTCTTCTCCCAGCTTTTCCCTTTCACGTCCCCTTCACCATATCATCCCTTATCCTCCCACAGATATCAATCTGCCTTGGCATATACAGTTGAATTTAAGACTATGGGCATCTTCTCCAATTAAGTCTAAGGCAGCCAAATTAGGGAAAAGGTATACAAAGGTAGGCAACTTAATAAGAGATAGCCTGTGCTCTCACTTTAAGAGTCCCAAATGAAGACCAAGCTGCATAACTTTTACATATGTGCAGAGGGCCTATGTCCATCCCATTCTTGCTCCGTGGTTGGAAGTTCAGTCTCTGTGAGTACCTATGTTCCCAAATTAGTTGAATATAGTTTTGCTTGACATCTTCCTCAACAATCCTGGCTTCTTACTCACCCCCTCTGCCTTCCACAGGATTTATCAAACGCCTCTTACTGTTTGGCTATGGGTCTGTGCATCTGTTTGAACTGGTTGCTGGGGAATCCTCTTTTATGACAGTTATGCTAGGGTCCTGTCTACAAGTATATCAGTAAAAGTGTCAGGGGCGTGGTATAGTTCTCAAGATGGACCAGTCATTGGTTGTCCCTTCCCTCAAGTTTGGCTCCATCTTTAACCCTGCACATCTTGTATGCAGGACAAATTGTAGGTCTAAGATTTTGTGGCTTAGTTAGTATCTGAGTATCATTTGAATTTTTGCCTGGTTACAGGAAAAAGACAGTTGAGACTCCATATCCTCCATTGCTAGGAGTATTAGCCAAAATGATGCTGATAAATTTCTGAGAGTTTCCATTGTCCTAGGTCTCTTATTCTTCATGATGATCCCCCCCCCCCATTTTCAGTTGTCTCTCCCAGGACTCTCTCTCCCTGTTACCCCCCCCATCTGATGCCTCCTGTTCCTATCTCCACCCGCTCCACCCGTACTGTCTGATCTATTTCTGTTTCTCACAGAGATTGAGCTCCTCCTCCATTTAGCTTCTTTGGGTAGGTGGATAGTTGCATGGTTGTCTTGTACTTTATGACTAATATCCACTTATAAAGGAGTACATACCATGTTTTTCTTTCTTGGTCTGGATTATATCACTCAGGATGATCTTTTCTAGTTACATCCACTCACCTGCAAATTTTATGATGTCATTTTTTAATGGTTGACTAATATTCTATTGTGTAAATGTACCACATTTTCATTATTCATTCTTTGTTTGAGGGACATCTAATTTGTTTCCAGTTTCTGGCTATTATGAATAAAGCTGCTATGAACAAATTTGAATAAGTATCTTTGTATGGTAGAGCTTCTTTTGGGTATATGACGAGGAGTGGTATAGTTGGGTCTTGAGGTACATCAATTGCCAACCTTCTGAGAAACCACCAAAGTGATTCCAAAGTGATTGTACAAGATTGAACTCCCACCAGCAATGGAGAAGTGTTCCCATTGTTCCACATCCTCACCAACATGTGCTGTCACTTAGTTGTTGATCTTAGTCATTCTAATGGGTGTACGATGGACTCTCAGAATCATAATTTGCATTCTACTAATGACTAAGGATGTTGTATATTTCTTGGCCATTAGAGGATCCATGAGTTACTGTGAAGAATGTATATTATTTTGTGTTTGAGTTTTTTTTTTTTTTTTTTCAAGGCAGGGTTTCTCTGTGTAGCTTTGGCTATCCTGGAACTCACTCTGTAGACCAGGCTGGCCTCGAACTCAGAAATCCACCTGCCTCTGCCTCTCAAGTGCTGGGATTAAAGGCGTGCACCACCACGACCACCCGGCTTTTTGTGTTTGAGTTAAAGCTTCTGTAGATAATTATTAAGTTCATTTGAGTCACAAATTCATTTAGTTCTATTGTTTCTCTGTTTAGTTTTTCTCTTAATGACCCGTCTATTGGTTAGAATATCATCTCCAACTATTAATGTATATGGTTGAATGTGTAATTTAAACTTTAGTAATTTTCTTTTTAAAAATGTGGACCTGAGAACGTTAGATGCCTCAATATAGGGGAATGCCAGGGAGGGAAGATGGGAGTGGGTGGGTGGCTGGGGGAATACCCTCATAGAGGCAGGGGGAGGGGCAATGGGATAGGGAGTTTCCAAAGGGGAGACCTGGAAAGGGGAAAACATTTGAAATGTAAATAAAGTATTAAATAAAAAAATTATTATTTAAAAAAAAGTGTGCCCTTGTAATTGGGGCATAGATATTCAGAACTGAGAAATGTACCCAAAGTCTTTCTGGATTTTGGAGTCTCTTTTGAGAAGTCAGAAGTTAATTCTGATAGGTCTTCCTTTATATTTTACTTTGCCTATTTCTCTTGCATTTTTAAATATTCTATCTTTGTTTTAAATACATAGTGTTTTGATTATGTGGCAGGAGGATTTACCTTTTCTTTCAGATCTATTTGATATTCTGTAAGCTTCTTGTATATTTACAGGCATCTCTTTCTTTAGGTTAGGAAAATTTCTTTCTGTATTTTAAAAAATATTTTCTGAATCTTTGAGCTGGGAATCTTCTTTTTCTTCCTCTTCCTCTTCCTCTTCCTCTCCTCCTCCTCCTCCTCCTCCTCCTTCTCCTTCCTCCTCCTCCCCCCTCTCCTCCTCCTCCTCCCCCCTCTCCTCCTCCTCCTCTTCCTCCTTCCTCTTCCTCCTTCCTCTTCCTCCTCCTTCCTCCTCCTCCCCCCTCTCCTCCTCCTCCTCCCCCTTCT